>OZ012675.1:3714889-4914889 GCA_963942505.1 Lordithon lunulatus
GTAGTAAGTAGTAAGTAATAAGTAGTAAGTAGTAAGTAGTAAGTAGTAAGTAGTAAGTAAATGTGTAAGTAAGCAAGTAAGTAATTACGCAAAAGCAAGTAAGTAAGCAAGCAAGCAAACAAGCAAACAATAAATCAAAAATATAATGATAATAATAATAACTTGTTTATTATCATCATTTTATAGATAAAGATGATAATAATACTGACAAAATGGTAATAAATTCAACTACAGAATAAGAACAAAAGAAATAATAATAAACAAATGATAATAATTCGTTCATTATTATTCTTTTACATAAACAAATGACAGCAGATAGGAAGCGATAATAAATTCAAATATGTGAAATAAAGAAATGATAATAAATAATAATAATAATAATCACACAATGACAATTACAATAATAAACCGTCTATTATAAGATCAAATACGTGAAGTTAAGAAATAATAATTAAACGAATGGTAATAGTTTCTTCATTATTATCATTTTATTCACATACAATAGATATTATTATTTCATATAAGGAAGTGATAATAATAATACCGAGAAGCTAATAATAATCTATTCATATACATGTAATAAAGAAATAATAATAATAATAATAATAATAATAATAATAATAATAATAATAATAATAATAATAATAATAATAATGATGATATGATAATAATAATAAGTTAATTTTATTTTACTTTACTCTATAAAAGTAAATGATAATAATACTGACGATATGGCAATAAGTTCCAATACGTGAACTAAAGTAATAATAAACAAATGGTAATAATTTGTTCATTATTATCATTTTATATAAGCAAACGATATTATTTGTTCCGTATACAAATGAACAAATGAACAAGTGATAATAACACTTATGAAATAATTATAATCCGTTCAACTACTCGAGCTAAAGAAAGGATACTAATTTAATAAATATAATTCATTCTTATTATTATTATTATATTATCATTTCATATAAGAAAAGCATAATTATTATTACCATTTCTTTAGACGAAATAATAATAATAAATTAATTATTATTATTTTAATATTATTATATCTAATTTTTTACGATTATAATACTAATTTAATAATAATAATTCATCCTTATTATTATTATTATATTATCATTTCATATAAGAAAAGCATAATTATTATTACCATTTATTTAGACGAAATAATAATAATAAATTAATTATTATTATTTTAATATTATTATATCTAATTTTTTACGATTATAATACTAATTTAATAATAATAATTCATCCTTATTATTATTATTATATTATCATTTCATATAAGAAAAGCATAATTATTATTACCATTTCTTTAGACGAAATAATAATAATAAATTAATTTTTATTATTTTAATATTATTATATCTAATTTTTTACGATTATAATACTAATTTAATAATAATAATTCATTCTTATTATTATTATTATATTATCATTTCATATAGGAAAAGCATAATTATTATTACCATTTCTTTAGACGAAATAATAATAATAAATTAATTATTATTATTTTAATATTATTATACCTAATTTTTTACGATTATAATAATATAATAATACAGTCGAAATAATAAAAGCTGGTCATTATTATTTCGACACTATTATTATATTATTATTTCGTCTATAATAATGCTTTCCTTATATGAAATGATAATATAATAATAATATTATCATTATATATATATATATATATATATATAAATATATATATATAAATATATATATATATATATATATATATATATATATATAAATATATATATATATATATATATATATATATATATATATATATAAATATATATATATATATATATATATATAGATATATAATAAAAACAATGATGAAACAAATGATAATAAACCATTAATTATTATTATTTCTGATAAGGAAATGGTAATAATCCATTCAATAATTTGGAGAAAAAAAAAATCAATAAATCAATAACAAAAAATATAATACAAATAAAAATTGAGGCCCAGGTCTATAGCCCTTTATTTTAATTTAGCCTTGTGGTTAGGGTTGCCTTGAGTAAGCTAGTAAACTGTTTTTGAAATTTGTGGAGAATCTTCAACAATATCCTGATTGTTGTAAACTACTTCAACATTTCTAAATGATTTATTGTATGTAGCACTTACCAGAAAAACCACAAGTCAATCATGTTCTCGCAGCACTTGTTCTTGCCGCAGCAGTACTGTGTTTCGTCATCACACAGCCCAAACTCGCAGTAGTCAGCAAACACCTGCAACAATAGAAATTAATTGAAAATTCAATAAATGTTTGTAAATATAGTACGAAATTGCTGATCTTAAAAAATTAAGACTATCTAGGGTTGTTTAGGGGTGTTCTAGGACTGTTTTATGATGTCTTACAAGTGCTTTATATACTAGAGGGTTTACTTATTTTAATAACATTTTGTTGTATTTTTGATATAAAAGCTATCGCCCATTGAAATTTGATTGATATCATATATATGAATCGATCAATTATAAATATCGAAAATTCCAAATGATAATATACACAGGACTAACTAGATATTTAAGGTCATAACATATGCCTTTAAATAACCTTGCAAACTAGTAATAAAACACTGATAACAAAACAGTATACAACATAAAAGTACCAAATATGGTTAAAGTAAGTAAGGTTATTTGTATTTACAAAGTAGTTGGTAGGTTAAATTAAGAGTTTTAAGACATGCAAATGTTATAGGGTACCTACATGTTTGACGGTGAGTAGCTGCAGCAGCCCCAATATTGCAAACATTGCTCCAAAACATACACTTGTTGTTGTGCTGTCACATACCAGCTGACTGGTTTGTTATCAATTCGATTTTTGGTAGGACTCTTAAGTAGGCAACTGTTTTACCATCAAACCTGTATGACAAATTGCCTATAACATTCTACTAAAATGATAATTATATTGATTATTCTATAAATTACTAATGAATGTTGATTAGAAACAGGGCCGTATCTTACGGGGGGGTTAATCGAACTGTCATTTTAAAAGATTTCAATGATAACCATCCTATCCTATATATTTCCAATACTACAATCTATAACAGTTTGAAGAAGAAACAACAGTATACAAAAAAAAATTCAAGACAATAAAACTATCACACAAATATTGCTGATATTTATTTATTCAATTAAAATTAAAAAATGACTTGCAATTGGGGCATTTATTGAATCGAATAATTGTACAGTCACATGCAGTGTGATAGAAATTGGGAAAATGTTAGGGTTTTCGAAGCAATGGTGTCTTTATATACTTTATGAGAATCAATAAAGTTGATGTGGGCTCGATTAAATCGAATTAAAACCAAAGAAAAAAAGAAAAATAACAATAATTAAGGACCTTAACATAAACATTGGGATTGCATTACTAAAAAAAAAATATCATAAGCAATTAATTACAAGTATTATATGTACAAGGCATAAAGTCCTATCAAAATAATAATAATAATAATTAACTAAAATATAATTTACGTGAGTGTATGCGTATTAACTATATACATATTAATTTCCATGATACGGATTATGTTTTTTGTTTTTTTGTTTTTGTTTTTTTTTTGGAATGGAGTTCAACTGTTTTGGCACTAAAACAACAAATTGCAAATGCAATCATTGCGGACTGCTGCGATTCCGATTGCGATTGTTGTGTCGGAAGAAGTTCCTTTTGTTTCGATTGTTGTTCGCGTTGTTGCGGCCCCTGCGGCCGCCCCCCTGGCGCTCGTGGAAATTGCCCCGATTCCTATTGTTGCCGTCGTTGTTTCCATTGAAACCCCCTTGCTCAGGGTAGAAATCATCGTTGAAGCCACCGCCACCCCCAAAATTGTCTCTTCCATCTGGTGGGGGTTGGAAATTGTTGGTGAACGGGGGCGGGCCGTTGCCCAACAGGCCGGGTGTGGTGCGTGGGTCGAAGTTCATAGGGAAGTCTGGTGGGGGAAGGTTTTGCATACTAGGGGCAGGCCCTAGAATACCTTGCCCCGGCCCAGGCATCATGGGAACTTGATTAGGGAAACCCAAACTGTTCACATTGGCTATGATGTTAATCGCTTGCGATTGGCCCCCTTGGGTTTGAGCTGCTGGTGATATTAAGCCCAAGTTTTGGAGCATAGCTGAGATTATGGGATCGCTTTGGCCTGATTGGTCGTTCCTGCTGGCCAGTTCCTGATTGAGCATCAGTTTCTGGTTGCTGGTGAGGGTTTGGTAGAATGGGGAGCCTTGTAACATGCTTAGTTGCTGAGTGTAAGGCATTCCGATGATTGGGGGTGGCTCTTGTAGCACCTTTGCTGCTTCTGCTTCCATCTTTTTGCGACGAGGGTCTATTCGGGCGGGGGCAGGGGCCTTAGGGCTCTCCTTGGGACTGGCTGGACTCTCCTTCTCATCAACACTGATCCGGAAAATCTTTCGCAATCGAGGATCACCAGTAGTTTGTGCATCTGATGCAGACAGCTTCAAACCGGTGTAGTCAGGCTTTGGGATTTCCACGATGTACACCCTCCAGGTGAGTGGAGGGTGCGAATTGAAACTAGCATCGATCTCACATGCAGGGGTGTAGTTGGCCATGCCTTTAAATGGAAGACCTAGTTGTCTCAAGTCCACATCGGATCGACCACCTGTAACAATACAAAAATCATGAGAATTTTTGACTAAAATGACAATTTGGAGGCAGTTATAAAGAAAATTTATTAAAATAAATCACTCACTATTACAAATAACTTGTAAATACAAAATTTCAGAAAATTTAAAGCTTTTTTAAAAAAAGTCATTATGATCTACATAAAGAAAAGTGACATTTTGGTATATATGAAGAAAAGTTATTAAAATAAATCAATCACTATTACAAATAACTTGTAAATACAAAATTTCAGAAAATTTCAAGCTTTTTTAAAAAAAGTCATTATGATCTATATAAAGAAAGTGACATTTAGGTATATGTTATGAAGAAAAGTTATTAAAATAAATCACTCACTATTACAAATAACTTGTAAATAGAAAATTTCAGAAAATTTCAAGCTTTTTTAAAAAAAGTCATTACGATCTATATAAAGAAAGTGATATTTTGGTATACGTTATGAAGAAAAGTTATTAAAATAAATCACTCGATATTACAAATAACTTGTAAATACAAAATTTCAGAAAATTTAAAGTTTTTTAAAAAAAAGTCATTATGATCTATATAAAGAAAGTGACATTTTGGTATACGTTATGAAGAAAAGTTATTAAAATAAATCACTCGATATTACAAATAACTTGTAAATACAAAATTTCAGAAAATTTAAAGTTTTTTAAAAAAAAGTCATTATGATCTATATAAAGAAAGTGACATTTAGGTATATGTTATGAAGAAAAGTTATGAAAATAAATCACTCACTATTACAAATAACTTGTAAATACAAAATTTCAGAAAATTTAAAGCTTTTTTAAAAAAAGTCATTACGATCTATATAAAGAAAGTGACATTTTGGTATACGTTATGAAGAAAAGTTATTAAAATAAATCACTCACTATTACAAATAACTTGTAAATACAAAATTTCAGAAAATTTAAAGCTTTTTTAAAAAAAGTCATTACGATCTATATAAAGAAAGTGACATTTTGGTATATGTTATGAAGAAAAGTTATTAAAATAAATCACTCACTATTACAAATAACTTGTAAATACAAAATTTCAGAAAATTTCAAGCTTTTTTTAAAAAAGTCATTATGATCTATATAAAGAAAGTGACATTTAGGTATAAGTTATGAAGAAAAGTTATTAAAATAAATCACTCACTATTACAAATAACTTGTAAATACAAAATTTCAGAAAATTTAAAGTTTTTTAAAAAAAAGTCATTATGATCTATATAAAGAAAGTGACATTTAGGTATATGTTATGAAGAAAAGTTATGAAAATAAATCACTCACTATTACAAATAACTTGTAAATACAAAATTTCAGAAAATTTCAAGCTTTTTTAAAAAAAAGTCATTACGATCTATATAAAGAAAGTGACATTTTGGTATATGTTATGAAGAAAAGTTATTAAAATAAATCACTCACTATTACAAATAACTTGTAAATAGAAAATTTCAGAAAATTTCAAGCTTTTTTAAAAAAAAGTCATTACGATCTATATAAAGAAAGTGACATTTTGGTATACGTTATGAAGAAAAGTTATTAAAATAAATCACTCACTATTACAAATAACTTGTAAATACAAAATTTCAGAAAATTTCAAGCTTTTTTAAAAAAAGTCATTACGATCTATATAAAAAAAGTGACAATTAGGTATACGTTATGAAGAAAAGTTATTAAAATAAATCACTTACTATTACAAATAACTCGTAAATACAAAATTTCAGAAAATTTAAAGCTTTTTTAAAAAAAGTCATTATGATCTATATAAAGAAAATGACATTTTGGTATACGTTATGAAGAAAAGTTATTAAAATAAATCACTCACTATTACAAATAACTTGTAAATACAAAATTTCAGAAAATTTAAAGCTTTTTTAAAAAAAGTCATTACGATCTATATAAAGAAAGTGACATTTAGGTATATGTTATGAAGAAAAGTTATTAAAATAAATCACTCACTATTACAAATAACTCGTAAATACAAAATTTCAGAAAATTTAAAGCTTTTTTAAAAAAAGTCATTATGATCTATATAAAGAAAGTGACATTTAGGTATATGTTATGAAGAAAAGTTATTAAAATAAATCACTCACTATTACAAATAACTTGTAAATACAAAATTTCAGAAAATTTCAAGCTTTTTTAAAAAAAAGTCATTACGATCTATATAAAGAAAGTGACATTTTGGTATATGTTATGAAGAAAAGTTATTAAAATAAATCACTCACTATTACAAATAACTTGTAAATAGAAAATTTCAGAAAATTTCAAGCTTTTTTAAAAAAAGTCATTACGATCTATATAAAAAAAAGTGACAATTAGGTATACGTTATGAAGAAAAGTTATTAAAATAAATCACTTACTATTACAAATAACTCGTAAATAGAAAATTTCAGAAAATTTCAAGCTTTTTTAAAAAAAAGTCATTACGATCTATATAAAGAAAGTGACATTTTGGTATACGTTATGAAGAAAAGTTATTAAAATAAATCACTCACTATTACAAATAACTTGTAAATACAAAATTTCAGAAAATTTCAAGCTTTTTTAAAAAAAGTCATTATGATCTATATAAAGAAAATGACATTTTGGTATACGTTATGAAGAAAAGTTATTAAAATAAATCACTCACTATTACAAATAACTTGTAAATACAAAATTTCAGAAAATTTAAAGCTTTTTTAAAAAAAGTCATTACGATCTATATAAAGAAAGTGACATTTAGGTATATGTTATGAAGAAAAGTTATTAAAATAAATCACTCACTATTACAAATAACTCGTAAATACAAAATTTCAGAAAATTTAAAGCTTTTTTAAAAAAAGTCATTATGATCTATATAAAGAAAGTGACATTTAGGTATATGTTATGAAGAAAAGTTATTAAAATAAATCACTCACTATTACAAATAACTTGTAAATACAAAATTTCAGAAAATTTCAAGCTTTTTTAAAAAAAAGTCATTACGATCTATATAAAGAAAGTGACATTTTGGTATATGTTATGAAGAAAAGTTATTAAAATAAATCACTCACTATTACAAATAACTTGTAAATAGAAAATTTCAGAAAATTTCAAGCTTTTTTAAAAAAAAGTCATTACGATCTATATAAAAAAAAGTGACAATTAGGTATACGTTATGAAGAAAAGTTATTAAAATAAATCACTTACTATTACAAATAACTCGTAAATAGAAAATTTCAGAAAATTTCAAGCTTTTTTAAAAAAAAGTCATTACGATCTATATAAAGAAAGTGACATTTTGGTATACGTTATGAAGAAAAGTTATTAAAATAAATCACTCACTATTACAAATAACGTGTAAATACAAAATTTCAGAAAATTTCAAGGTTTTAAAAAAAAAGTCATTATGATCTATATATCAAGAAAATATGTATTAGGTAAAAGATATGTACAAAAGTTATTAAAATATATTACTCGGTATTACTTATAATACACTAATGAAGCATTTTAATGAAAATCATGACATTTTCCAAAAAGTCATTACGATCAATTTATGTATAATCGTAGTTTGGTGCTAGATACGAACAAAAGTTATTAAAATAAGTTACTTGTTATTACAAATCAAGTGTAAATACAAAATTTCAGAAAAATCCAAGCAGATTTTTTAAAAGTCATTTTGATCTATATATCAAGAAAATATCTATTAGATGAAAGATATGTACAAAAGTTATTAAAATATATTACTTGGCATTACTTATAATGCACTAATGCAGCTTTTTAATGAAAATCATGACATTTTCCAAAAAGTCATTACGATCAATTTATGTATAATCGTAGTTTGGTGATAGATACGAACAAAAGTTATTAAAATAAGTTACTTGTTATTACGAATCAAGCGTGAGTACAAAATTTCAGAAAAATCCAAGCAGATTTTTTAAAAGTCATTATGATCAATATATCAAGAAAATATCTATTAGGTGAAAGATATGAACTAAAGTTATTAAAATATATTACTCGGCATTAATTATAATGCACTAATGCAGCATTTTAATGAAAATCATGACATTTTCCAAAAAGTCATTACGATCAATTTATGTATAATCGTAGTTTGGTGATAGTTACGAACAAAAGTTATTAAAATAAGTTACTTGTTATTACAAATCAAGTGTGAATACAAAATTTCAGAAAAATCCAAACAGATTTTTTAAAAGTCATTATGATCTATATATCAAGAAAATATCTATTAGGTGAAAGATATGTACAAAAGTTATTAAAATATATTACTCGGCAATACTTATAATACACTAATACACCATTTTAATGAAAATCATGACATTTTCTAAAAAGTCATTACGATCAATTTTTGTATAATCGTAGTTTGGTGATAGTTACGAACAAAAGTTATTAAAATAAGTCACTTGTTATTACAAATCAAGTGTGAATACAAAATTTCAGAAAAATCCAAGCAGATTTTTTAAAAGTCATTATGATCTATATATCAAGAAAATATCTCTTATGTGAAAGATATGAACAAAAGTTATTAAAATATATTACTCGGCATTACTTATAATGCACTAATGCAGCATTTTAATGAAAATTATGACATTTTCTAAAAAGTCATTACGATCAATTTATGTATAATCGTAGTTTGGTGATAGATACGAACAAAAGTTATTAAAATAAGTTACTTGTTATTACAAATCAAGTGTGAATACAACATTTCAGAAAAATCCAAACAGATTTTTTAAAAGTCATTATGATCTACATATCAAGAAAATATCTATTAGGTGAAAGATATGTACAAAAGTTATTAAAATATATTACTCGGTATTAATTATAATACACTAATGAAGCATTTTAATGAAAATCATAACAATTTCCAAAAAGTCATTACGATCAATTTATGTATAATCGTAGTTTGGTGATAGATACGAACAAAAGTTATTAAAATAAGTTACTTGTTATTACAAATCAAGCGTGAATACAAAATTTCAGAAAAATCCAAGCAGATTTTTTAAAAGTCATTATGATCTATATATCAAGAAAATATCTCTTAGGTGAAAGATATGAACAAAAGTTATTAAAATATATTACTCGGCATTAATTATAATGCACTAATGCAGCATTTTAATGAAAATCATGACATTTTCCAAAAAGTCATTACGATCAATTTATGTATAATCGTAGTTTGGTGCTAGATACGAACAAAAGTTATTAAAATAAGTTACTTGTTATTACAAATCAAGTGTAAATACAAAATTTCAGAAAAATCCAAGCAGATTTTTTAAAAGTCATTTTGATCTATATATCAAGAAAATATCTATTAGATGAAAGATATGTACAAAAGTTATTAAAATATATTACTTGGCATTACTTATAATGCACTAATGCAGCTTTTTAATGAAAATCATGACATTTTCCAAAAAGTCATTACGATCAATTTATGTATAATCGTAGTTTGGTGATAGATACGAACAAAAGTTATTAAAATAAGTTACTTGTTATTACAAATCAAGTGTGAATACAAATTTTCAGAAAAATCCAAGTAGATTTCTTAAAAGTCATTATGATATATATATCAAGAAAATATCTATTAGGTGAAAGATATGAACAAAAGTTATTAAAATATATTACTTTGCATTACTTATAATGCACTAATGAAGCATTTTAATGAAAATCATGACATTTTCCAAAAAGTCATTACGATCAATTTATGTATAATCGTAGATTGGTGATAGTTACGAACAAAAGTTATTAAAACAAGTTACTTGTTATTACAAATCAAGCGTTAATACAAAATTTCAGAAAAATCCAAGCAGATTTTTTAAAAGTCATTATGATCAATATTGATTAGTGAAAAGTTACTTACTAGATCTCAAATCCAAATCATTGAACTCATCCCCTCTCTGATCCTTCTGCCTCAAATCAACATCCCTACTGGTATCCTTGATACTTCCTTGATCGTAAATGCTCGTCGTGTCCTCTGAAGATCCAACCCGACCTCGTCGAGGATCCCTGCGCTCCACCACTTGTCGCGGATCTTTATTCTCGTTAACCTGCTGCCTCGGATCTCTCCTCTCGCCAAGCTCGATGAATGGTGCAGGATTCTCCGCCTGCATGGCGATACTCGCCTGCTTGCTGATCGTCGACAGCAGCTTCGTAATGTCAGCCGAAATATCAATCTTGGACAAGTCCCCGAGCTTCTCCATCACCTCCAACGGTTCCTGCTTAATTTCATCTTCAGGCTCGAGTTTGATTTCCAACTTGGGCTCATCGAAATCGTCTTTGATCATCAGCTTGTTGTCGTCATCATCGTCCGAGTACCAATCGATGTTCGGCTCGTCGTTGTCGGATGTGTTCGTGGGCTCCTCGTAGTAGGTCTCTCTCTGTTGCGCCTGGATGCGCTTGAAGAGCTCGCGCTGCTTCTTCGGGAGGTTCTCCAACATGTCAGTCTTGTCATCTAGCGGTTCGAGCTTGGGCTCCAGTTTGGGTTCGATAAACTCCTCGTCCATTACGATTTGGAGACCACTTTCCGGCTCGTCCTCATCCGTTGAGGGCACGTTTCTCTAAAAAATTATCAAAAATCTAACATGACTCAAACAAAAATAACTTTAAAGCTGCTATTTGTGTAGTAATTTAGTAGTACTATGCAAGTACTATACATCAAATTGAAAGTGATTAAATGCAGATTGTAGTGGTGCTAAAAGTTTCACAAAATTTCCAAAAATAACCTAGTTGTGATCAAAAATCTAACATGACTCAAACAAAAATAACTTTAAAGCTTCTATTTGTATAGTAATTTAGTAGTACTATGCAAGTACTATATATCAAATTGAAGGTGATTAAATGCAGATTGTAGTGGTGCTAAATGTTTTACAAAATTTCCAAAAATAACCTAGTTGTGATCAAAAACCTAACATGACTCAAACAAAAATAACTTTAAAGCTTCTATTTGTATAGTAATTTAGTAGTACTATGCAAGTACTATATATCAAATTGAAGGTGATTAAATGCAGATTGTAGTGGTGCTAAAAGTTTCACAAAATTTCCAAAAATAACCTAGTTGTGATCAAAAATCTAACATGACTCAAACAAAAATAACTTTAAAGCTGCTGTTTGTATAGTAATTTAGTAGTACTATGCAAGTACTATATATCAAATTGAAGGTGATTAAATGCAGATTGCAGTGGTGCTAAATGTTTCACAAAATTTCCAAAAATAATCTAGTTGTGATCAAAAACCTAACATGACTCAAACAAAAATAACTTTAAAGCTGCTATTTGTATAGTAATTTAGTAGTACTATGCAAGTATTATATATCAAATTGAAGGTGATTAAATGCAGATTGCAGTGGTGCTAAATGTTTTACAAAATTTCCAAAAATAACCTAGTTGTGATCAAAAATCTAACATGACTCAAACAAAAATAACTTTAAAGCTGCTATTTGTGTAGTAATTTAGTAGTACTATGCAAGTACTATACATCAAATTGAAGGTGATTAAATGCAGATTGTAGTGGTGCTAAATGTTTTACAAAATTTTCAAAAATAACCTAGTTGTGATCAAAAAACTAACATGACCCAAACAAAAATAACTTTAAAGCTGCTGTTTGTATAGTAATTTAGTAGTACTATGCAAGTACTATACATCAAATTGAAGGTGATTAAATGCAGATTGTAGTGGTGCTAAATGTTTCACAAAATTTTCAAAAATAACCTAGTTGTGATCAAAAACCTAACATGACTCAAACAAAAATAACTTTAAAGCTTCTATTTGTATAATAATTTAGTAGTACTATGCAAGTACTATATATCAAATTGAAGGTGATTAAATGCAGATTGTAGTGGTGCTAAATGTTTTACAAAATTTTCAAAAATAACCTAGTTGTGATCAAAAATCTAACATGACTCAAACAAAAATAACTTTAAAGCTGCTGTTTGTATAGTAATTTAGTAGTACTATGCAAGTACTATATATCAAATTGAAGGTGATTAAATGCAGATTGTAGTGGTGCTAAATGTTTCACAAAATTTCCAAAAATAACCTAGTTGTGATCAAAAATCTAACATGACTCAAACAAAAATAACTTTAAAGCTTCTATTTGTATAGTAATTTAGTAGTACTATGCAAGTACTATACATCAAATTGAAGGTGATTAAATGCAGATTGTAGTGGTGCTAAATGTTTCACAAAATTTTCAAAAATAACCTAGTTGTGATCAAAAACCTAACATGACTCAAACAAAAATAACTTTAAAGCTTCTATTTGTATAGTAATTTAGTAGTACTATGCAAGTACTATACATCAAATTGAAGGTGATTAAATGCAGATTGTAGTGGTGCTAAATGTTTTACAAAATTTCCAAAAATAACCTAGTTGTGATCAAAAACCTAACATGACTCAAACAAAAATAACTTTAAAGCTTCTATTTGTATAATAATTTAGTAGTACTATGCAAGTACTATATATCAAATTGAAGGTGATTAAATGCAGATTGTAGTGGTGCTAAATGTTTTACAAAATTTTCAAAAATAACCTAGTTGTGATCAAAAATCTAACATGACTCAAACAAAAATAACTTTAAAGCTTCTATTTGTATAGTAATTTAGTAGTACTATGCAAGTACTATACATCAAATTGAAGGTTATTAAATGCAGATTGTAGTGGTGCTAAATATTTCACAAAATTTTCAAAAATAACCTAGTTGTGATCAAAAATCTAACATGACTCAAACAAAAATAACTTTAAAGCTGCTATTTGTATAGTAATTTAGTAGTACTATGCAAGTACTATATATCAAATTGAAGGTGATTAAATGCAGATTGTAGATGTGCTAAAAGTTTCACAACATTTTCAAAAATAACCTAGTTGTGATCAAAAACCTAACATGACTCAAACAAAAATAACTTTAAAGCTGCTGTTTGTATAGTAATTTAGTAGTACTATGCAAGTACTATATATCAAATTGAAGGTGATTAAATGCAGATTGCAGTGGTGCTAAATGTTTTACAAAATTTCCAAAAATAACCTAGTTGTGATCAAAAATCTAACATGACTCAAACAAAAATAACTTTAAAGCTTCTATTTGTATAGTAATTTAGTAGTACTATGCAAGTACTATACATCAAATTGAAGGTGATTAAATGCAGATTGTAGTGGTGCTAAATGTTTTACAAAATTTCCAAAAATAACCTAGATGTGATCAAAAACCTAACATGACTCAAACAAAAATAACTTTAAAGCTGCTATTTGTGTAGTAATTTAGTAGTACTATGCAAGTACTATAAATCAAATTGAAGGTGATTAAATGCAGATTGTAGTGGTGCTAAAAGTTTCAAAAAATTTCCAAAAATAACCTAGTTGTGATCAAAAATCTAACATCACTCAAACAAAAATAACTTTAAAGCTGCTGTTTGTATAGTAATTTAGTAGTACTATGCAAGTACTATATATCAAATTGAAGGTGATTAAATACAGATTGTAGTGGTGCTAAATGTTTTACAAAATTTCCAAAAATAATCTAGTTGTGATCAAAAATCTAACATGACTCAAACAAAAATAACTTTAAAGCTGCTATTTGTGTAGTAATTTAGTAGTACTATGCAAGTACTATACATCAAATTGAAGGTGATTAAATGCAGATTGTAGTGGTGCTAAATGTTTCACAAAATTTTCAAAAATAACATAGTTGTGATCAAAAACCTAACATGACTCAAACAAAAATAACTTTAAAGCTGCTGTTTGTATAGTAATTTAGTAGTACTATGCAAGTACTATACATCAAATTGAAGGTGATTAAATGCAGATTGTAGTGGTGCTAAATGTTTCACAAAATTTTCAAAAATAACCTAGTTGTGATCAAAAATCTAACATCACTCAAACAAAAATAACTTTAAAGCTGCTGTTTGTATAGTAATTTAGTAGTACTATGCAAGTACTATATATCAAATTGAAGGTGATTAAATGCAGATTGCAGTGGTGCTAAATGTTTTACAAAATTTCCAAAAATAACCTAGTTGTGATCAAAAACCTAACATGACTCAAACAAAAATAACTTTAAAGCTGCTATTTGTGTAGTAATTTAGTAGTACTATGCAAGTACTATACATCAAATTGAAGGTGATTAAATGCAGATTGTAGTGGTGCTAAATGTTTCACAAAATTTTCAAAAATAACATAGTTGTGATCAAAAACCTAACATGACTCAAACAAAAATAACTTTAAAGCTGCTGTTTGTATAGTAATTTAGCAGTACTATGCAAGTACTATATATCAAATTGAAGGTGATTAAATGCAGATTGTAGTGGTGCTAAATGTTTCACAAAATTTTCAAAAATAACCTAGTTGTGATCAAAAATCTAACATGACTCAAACAAAAATAACTTTAAAGCTGCTGTTTGTATAGTAATTTAGTAGTACTATGCAAGTACTATATATCAAATTGAAGGTGATTAAATGCAGATTGCAGTGGTGCTAAATGTTTTACAAAATTTCCAAAAATAACCTAGTTGTGATCAAAAACCTAACATGACTCAAACAAAAATAACTTTAAAGCTGCTATTTGTGTAGTAATTTAGTAGTACTATGCAAGTACTATAAATCAAATTGAAGGTGATTAAATGCAGATTGTAGTGGTGCTAAAAGTTTCAAAAAATTTCCAAAAATAACCTAGTTGTGATCAAAAATCTAACATCACTCAAACAAAAATAACTTTAAAGCTGCTGTTTGTATAGTAATTTAGTAGTACTATGCAAGTACTATATATCAAATTGAAGGTGATTAAATACAGATTGTAGTGGTGCTAAATGTTTTACAAAATTTCCAAAAATAACCTAGTTGTGATCAAAAATCTAACATGACTCAAACAAAAATAACTTTAAAGCTGCTATTTGTGTAGTAATTTAGTAGTACTATGCAAGTACTATACATCAAATTGAAGGTGATTAAATGCAGATTGTAGTGGTGCTAAATGTTTCACAAAATTTCCAAAAATAACCTAGTTGTGATCAAAAACCTAACATGACTCAAACAAAAATAACTTTAAAGCTGCTGTTTGTATAGTAATTTAGTAGTACTATGCAAGTACTATATATCAAATTGAAGGTGATTAAATGCAGATTGCAGTGGTGCTAAATGTTTTACAAAATTTCCAAAAATAACCTAGTTGTGATCAAAAATCTAACATGACTCAAACAAAAATAACTTTAAAGCTGCTATTTGTGTAGTAATTTAGTAGTACTATGCAAGTACTATATATCAAATTGAAGGTGATTAAATGCAGATTGTAGTGGTGCTAAAAGTTTCACAAAATTTCCAAAAATAACCTAGTTGTGATCAAAAATCTAACATGACTCAAACAAAAATAACTTTAAAGCTGCTATTTGTGTAGTAATTTAATAGTACTATGCAAGTACTATACATCAAATTGAAGGTGATTAAATGCAGATTGTAGTGGTGCTAAATGTTTTACAAAATTTCCAAAAATAACCTAGTTGTGATCAAAAATCTAACATGACTCAAACAAAAATAACTTTAAAGCTGCTATTTGTGTAGTAATTTAGTAGTACTGTGCAAGTACTATACATCAAATTGAAGGTGAATAAATGCCGATTCAACTTACATTCATTTGCCGGATGTCGATGTCTTTCCGGACATCCAGCTGCCGGATATCCGTGTCATTCGTTGATGGTTCCTGTTTGATTTGAATAGCGTTTTCTCCGGATTGCTGCATTAGAGCCGGTGGTAGAAGAATGTTGGGGTTGATGATGTTGGGTGTGGGAAGCGTTCTCATATCAACATCGCCATTACTAAAAGAATAACGTAGAAGTTGGAGCCAAAAAAACAAGCAGGGGTTAAATAACTTACCTACTAAACCTCATATCTTGATCCTGTAGTCCGCCCTGCAGCCCAAAACCAAGCACCGAATTCATTTTGTCCTGCTCGAGCGGTTCGGGGTCCTGCCACCGCGATTTTCGACACCGTTTGTTCTCCTTCCGCCCATTATCACTATTATTAGCCTCGCATTGCGGTGTATCCGGCGGGGGGTTGGCAAAATTGATATCGAACAACGAGGGGATGTCGTCCTTATCGTCAATCTCAATCGCATGGTCCTTGTCCTTTTGACCGTACTTTCCCTCCAAAACTTTCTGCGCCTGCGCGATCATCACCATCGCGTTGTCTCGACTCAGTCTCGGGAAATTGCCCAGGATCTCCTTGGGGGCGGTTTCGATGTGTTTGAAAAGAATTTGTTTCAAACCTAAAATGCAAAATTTTCAAAATTAAAAATAAAGCACATGGTTGTGCAGTGTGAATTAATGTGGTGCCGCTAGATGGCGTTGTAACTTTCCTCCTAGGAGGTTAGTTGTATTATTTTTACAAAATAAAATAATAATAAGTTTACCATCTGATAAAGGCCCTCCATGTGCGAATTTGCAGTTTTCGTTGAATGGACAAGGGATGCCCGTGTGGTAGAACTTGCAGGGAAAATCGGAGTGCATGTACAGACATTTATCACCCTTCACGCAGCATTCCAGCAGATAGAACTTGCATAACTCCAATTTGACGGGTTGCACTGTTTCGTGCGAGTACGGGCAGTTGTCCTAAATTTTAAAAAACATACAATAAAACTAAAAATAATTATTTTGTAACAACTTACATCATTACAATGTCCTTGAAGGTAGTACAAGCAGACACCGGTGTTACGTTTAGGAATGCCGCCCCCTCCCTTTTTCTCCTCGGCGTTTTCACGATTTTTCTTCCGGTTACGGTCCTGGAACTTTCTGCGCTCGAAGCCCCGTTTGTTGCCATGTTTGCGTTTTTCCTCTCCACTCCTCTCCGACGACGTTTCGCTACCCTGCGACTCATCATCGGAACGCTGAGGGGGCGGGCTGCCGCCCCTCACGTTCAACATCTCGACTTCTTCGAAGTCCTCAATCAGTGGAGCTTCCTGCTTGCCTCTCTTGAACTAAAATTAAAACGAAAATGTACACTACTCACTACAAGTGTACTAAATGCTAGTAGCAAGTTTCAAGCAAATTCAGTAGCTACAACCCGAGTTATATCGGTTTTACTCGTTTTGGCTTTTATAATTATTGCAAACATTTTCATTTGAAAAATCGGTAAAAATCCAGGTTTCAGTCTACGCTCTAGTAAATGTGTGCACTGCTTGCTACAAGTGTACTAAATGCTAATAGCAAGTTTCAATCAAATTGAGTAGCTACAACCCGAGTTATATCGGTTTTACTCGTTTTGGCTTTTATAATTATTGCAAACATTTTCATTTGAAAAATCGGTAAAAATCCAGGTTTCAGTCTACGCTCTAGTAAATGTGCACACTACTTGCTACAAGCGTACTAAATACTAGTAGCAAGTTTCAAGCAAATTCAGTAGCTACAACCCGAGTTATATCGGTTTTACTCGTCTAGACTTTTATAATTATTGCAAACATTTTCATTTGAAAAATCGGTAAAAATCCAGTTTTCAGTCTACGCTCTAGTAAATGTGTGCACTGCTTGCTACAAGTGTACTAAATGCTAATAGCAAGTTTCAATCAAATTGAGTAGCTACAACCCGAGTTATATCGGTTTTACTCGTTTTGGCTTTTATAATTATTGCAAACATTTTCATTTGAAAAATCGGTAAAAATCCAGTTTTCAGTCTACGCTCTAGTAAATGTGTGCACTACTTGCTACAAGTATACTAAATGCTAGTAGCAAGTTTCAAGAAAATTCAGTAGCTACAACCCGAGTTATATCGGTTTTACTCGTTTTGGCTTCTATAATTATTGCAAACATTTTCATTTGAAAAATCGGTAAAAATCCAGTTTTCAGTCTACGCTCTAGTAAATGTGTGCACTACTTG
This sequence comes from Lordithon lunulatus, assembly GCA_963942505.1. Classification (NCBI taxonomy): domain Eukaryota; kingdom Metazoa; phylum Arthropoda; class Insecta; order Coleoptera; family Staphylinidae; genus Lordithon; species Lordithon lunulatus. Next base: position 3,733,357 of record OZ012675.1, read on the forward strand.
CTACAAGTATACTAAATGCTAGTAGCAAGTTTCAAGAAAATTCAGTAGCTACAACCCGAGTTATATCGGTTTTACTCGTTTTGGCTTATATAATTATTGCAAACATTTTCATTTGAAAAATCGGTAAAAATCCAGTTTTCAGTCTACGCTCTAGTAAATGTGTGCACTGCTTGCTACAAGTGTACTAAATGCTAGTAGCAAGTTTCAAGTAAATTCAGTAGCTATAACCCGAGTTATATCGGTTTTACTCGCTTGGCATATATTACTTGGCTACTGGAAAGATTAAGTAGGTGTAGTAGGAGTGGGGAATAACAAGTGGTGGGAGGAGTGAAAGGGAAGGGGTTACCACTTCTCCCCGCCCCCACCCACCTTTAGATTCTTCCCCCTCCCCTCTTTTTCTCGTGTTCCATGCCTCTTTTAGTTTCTAGACAATTTATAATCAATCAATTTTTTAAATTTCAACTACCTTTTTGTGTTTATCCTTCTTTTTCCGTTTCTTCCCCCGTTTCTCCTCCACAGGCTTCTCATCCTCACTAGTCACTTTGTCTTTCTTCAACACCATGGCGATCGCCTTCTCGATGGCCGTGGCGAAATCATCCTCAGGCTCGAGCGGGTGCAGCGCTGCAATTCGGGAAAGGGTGGCTGTGGTTAGTGCGTTGGTGTCAGCCGCCGGTGGGGCGGCGGTTAGCTTACTTTGCTCGCGGCGGTACTTGTCGCGCTTCTCGCGCTCCTGCCGCTCGATCTTGTGCAGCCGCATGACGCTCTTCTCCGCCTCCGTGAGGTGCTTCTTCTGCTGCTTCTTGTCCAGCTTCTCTTTGATCTCCGGCGGTTTTACATCGAAGCGGGGCGGCGGCACGGAGGTGTCGGGCAACCGAATGGGCGGCTCGAGTGGCGGTTGGGTTGATGGGGGCGGCAGCGGTGCCGGCGGCGGCATCGGCTCGTCCGCATCGTCGTCGTCCTCGATCTCGCCGTCCTCCAGGTCGTCATTTTCCTCCTCGGGTTTTGCTTCCTCTGGTTTGGCTGCGTCACTGAAAACAAAATTAGTAACAAAATTAGTAACAAAATTAGTAACAAAATTAGTAACAAAATTAGTAACAAAATTAGTAACAAAATTAGTAACAAAAAATTAATAAAATCAAAAATATTCATGAATATTCAAAAATATATGTTTTAAAAAAATTAACAGCATTAATAAAATTACTGGACCGATCTATCATCTATCATCTATCATCTATCATCTATCATCTATCATCTATCATCTATCATCTATCACCTATCACCTATCACCTATCACCTATCACCTATCACCTATCACCTATCACCTATCACCTATCACCTATCACCTATCACCTATCACCTATCACCTATCACCTATCACCTATCACCTATCACCTATCACCTATCACCTATCACCTATCACCTATCACCTATCACCTATCACCTATCACCTATCACCTATCACCTATCACCTATCACCTATCACCTATCACCTATCACCTATCACCTATCACCTATCACCTATCACCTATCACCTATCACCTATCACCTATCACCTATCACCTATCACCTATCACCTATCACCTATCACCTATCACCTATCACCTATCACCTATCACCTATCACCTATCACCTATCACCTATCACCTATCACCTATCACCTATCACCTATCACCTATCACCTATCACCTATCACCTATCACCTATCACCTATCACCTATCACCTATCACCTATCACCTATCACCTATCATTTATAATTTATAATTTATAATTTATAATTTATAATTTATAATTTATAATTTATAATTTATAATTTATAATTTATAATTTATAATTTATAATTTATAATTTATAATTTATAATTTATAATTTATAATTTATAATTTATAATTTATAATTTATAATTTATAATTTATAATTTATAATTTATAATTTATAATTTATAATTTATAATTTATAATTTATAATTTATAATTTATAATTTATAATTTATAATTTATAATTTATAATTTATAATTTATAATTTATAATTTATAATTTATAATTTATAATTTATAATTTATAATTTATAATTTATAATTTATAATTTATAATTTATAATTTATAATTTATAATTTATAATTTATAATTTATAATTTATAATTTATAATTTATAATTTATAATTTATAATTTATAATTTATAATTTATAATTTATAATTTATAATTTATAATTTATAATTTATAATTTATATAAAAAAATCATTAAAATACAGAGTGAAATATTTGTATGTGTTGAAATTTGTTTGAGTTAAAAATTATGACGAATAACAGTAAATGTTCGCGGGTAAATTTATATGGACATTCAAGTTAAATCATCACGACTAATCAAAAATCATTAAAATACAGGGTGAAATATTTGTATGTGTTGAAATTTGTTTAGGTTAAAAATTATGACGAATGACTGTAAATGTTCGCGGGTAAATTAATATGAACATTCAAGTTAAATCATCACGACTAATCAAAAATCATTAAAATACAGGGTGAAATATTTGTATGTGTTGAAATTTGTTTAGGTTAAAAATTATGACGAATGACTGTAAATGTTCGCGGGTAAATTTATATGAACATTCAAATTAAATCATCACGACTAATCAAAAATCATTAAAATACAGGGTGAAATATTTGTATGTGTTGAAATTTGTTTAGGTTAAAACATATGACAAATGACTGTAAATGTTCGCGGGTAAATTTATATGAACATTCAAGTTAAATCATCACGACTAATCAAAAATCATTAAAATACAGGGTGAAATAATTGTATGTGTTGACATTTGTTTAGGTTAAAAAATATGACAAATGACTGTAAATGTTCGCGGGTAAATTTATATGAACATTCAAGTTAAATCATCACGACTAATCAAAAAACATTAAAATACAGGGTGAAATATTTGTATGTGTTGAAATTTGTTTAGGTTAAAAATTATGACGAATGACTGTAAATGTTCGCGGGTAAATTTATATGAACATTCAAGTTAAATCATCACGACTAATCAAAAATCATTAAAATACAGGGTGAAATAATTGTATGTGTTGACATTTGTTTAGGTTAAAAATTATGACGAATGACTGTAAATGTTCGTGGGTAAATTTATATGGACATTCAAGTTAAATCATCACGACTAATCAAAAATCATTAAAATACAGGGTGAAATATTTGTATGTGTTGTAATTTGTTTAGGTTAAAAAATATGACAAATGACTGTAAATGTTCGCGGGTAAATTTATATGAACATTCAAGTTAAATCATCACGACTAATCAAAAATCATTAAAATACAGGGTGAAATATTTGTATGTGTTGAAATTTGTTTAGGTTAAAAAATATGACAAATGACTGTAAATGTTCGCGGGTAAATTTATATGAACATTCAAGTTAAATCATCACGACTAATCAAAAATCATTAAAATACAGGGTGAAATATTTGTATGTGTTGAAATTTGTTTAGGTTAAAAATTATGACGAATGACTGTAAATGTTCGCGGGTAAATTTATATGAACATTCAAGTTAAATCATCACGACTAATCAAAAATCATTAAAATACGGGGTGAAATATTTGTATGTGTTGAAATTTGTTTAGGTTAAAAAATATGACAAGTGACAGTCAAATGTTATTGAGGTTAAAAATAATCTTGACGTTTTGCCAAAAAATAAAACTGTTAAATTATTGATGAAATAAACAAACCCTTTGAACATTTATCACACATCTGTGATGAAAATATTAATTGTGGCACAATTAGTATTGTGTTCATGAACATTGTTTATGTTCACGCGAACATTTCAATCAGCATAAGTCATCTGTAAACAACATTGGCGTTCATCATCAACACATCGTTATCACTTATAGAGATAAGAGATAAAAACAATCAAACGCGAACATTGTTGACGCGGAGCAATTAAAACAAACAAACCTGTTTTACAACACGAACAATGTTTACAGAATATGTTGAAAAAAAAAACTGGTTCTAGGTTCGTCCGCATGCACAGGAGCGCTTTCAAAAAAGTTTTTTTTGTGATAAAAAAACTGATTTGTAAGGCTCAATGGCGGTAGGGGGGTGGGCCCCCCCACATAAATTTAAAAAAAAAACAATAAATATATAAGTAATGCAACCGGATGCGTTGTGAGGGGCGGCCGTGGGGTTTTCCACGAAACAGGGGTATCGTGATAACGCGTGGCTAAAAGATGGCGGCGCGGCCAACGCCCAAGAACGTGGGGGCCTACGATGATGACGACGTACGGTCGCGACTGCCGCCCCTCGCTGCGCGTGCTGTTGCAATACTAAATTAACAAATATAGTAATATATATATAATCGCAATGGCGTTTTTAAAAATAAAGCAAACCTTTTGATATCACATACGAGTGCCATTTTCAAACCCCTAATTTGTTACGTCACTATGTAACCGAAGACAGAATTTGCATTTGAAATGGCATTGGAAGTATTCATTTAAAATCACTCATTCACTGTGTCTGTTTTTGGTATTTTGCGTGTTTCTCGTGTCTGTCCTTTCGTGTGTGTGGGCCGGGAGAGCAGCGCTGGCTGGCAATTTTTCTAGAAGGGACAGAGCTGTCGTTTCGACATCGTTACGGGCGCATAATTCATATTAATTTTGGTTAAGTTTGCATGTGACAAGAAATGAGCGAAATTGGTTTCGATTATTCTGGTTTTTGTTTTTTTTTTTTTTGGTTTGGTTCTAGTTGCGGGTAGTGTGTGACGAACATACAGGATATATGAATGTACGCCCGTCCGTATAAATAAATTACGATTTAACAACCGACTGTTCTGTTTAGCGATGAGATCACAAATGAGTGGCCTCGCTGCGCGTCGGGGGCCCCTCGGCCAATGGCGCCGGTCACGTGACGCGCCCCCCGCCAATCGCGCGCCTCCGTCTGGCACGGTCGATCCGCCACGGCGACCTAAAAACGGGATTTTGAAGGGGACAGTGCGGTAAGGGGACTGGGGCCCCTCGCGTGCGCACACAATCATACACTAACACGTACATGGAAAAGCAGTGGCGGCCGCAAAAAAGGGGGAACTGACAGCTCCGTCCCAACGGAGGTTTACCTTATTGGGTTCATACGTTAATCTAATTTATAGGTTATTATTACCCGGCTAGCATTAGCATTACGCTCATTTTATATTGGCCACTAGGATTTTCCTCACTCGCCCTCTCCGGGTTGTGGTGCACATGCGATATCTGCAGGTCCGATAACGTTTTTGTTTGTCACGTCGCACACGTGACCTTTATGCGCGCCACAGCCAGCTGCCAGATTATTTTTATACATGATTGACGTACAACACACTCACCAACAAATAATTTTGCTGGATTATGAAAAAAATATGTCTCAAATTTTCAGAAATGCATTCTATGAATATTCTAAACATTATATGTAATTTTTGAAGATTTAAAACCACTAGAACTCTAGTTATCATACTTTAAATCATCACAACTCTTGAAATTTAAAGGATGTGTCGGTTTAAAAATTCGTTAAAAAATCAGTTTACGTCATATTTTATTCAAATTTTCTGAAATGCATTCTAGATATATTCTAAACATTATGTGTAATTTTTGAAGATTTAAAACCACTAGAACTCGAGTTATCGTACTTTAAATCATCACAACTTTTGAAATTTAATGGTTTAGTCGGTTTAAAAATTCGTTAAAAATTCAGTTTGCGTCAAATTTTATTCAAATTTTCTGAAATGCATTCTAGATATATTCTAAACATTATGTGTAATTTTTGAAAATTTAGAACAACTAGAACTCGAGTTATCGTACTTTAAATCATCACAACTCTAGAAATTTAATGGATTTGTCGGTTTAAAAATTCGTTAAAAATTTAGTTTACGTCATATTTTATTCAAATTTTCTGAAATGCATTTTAGATATATTCTAAACATTAAGTGTAATTTTTGAAAATTTAGAACCACTAGAACTAGAGTTATCGTACTTTAAATCATCACAACTCTTGAAATTTAATGGATTTGTCGGTTTAAAAATTCGTTAAAAATTCAGTTTACGTCATATTTTATTCAAATTTTCTGAAATGCATTCTAGATATATTCTAAACATTAAGTGTAATTTTTGAAAATTTAGAACCACTAGAACTAGAGTTATCGTACTTTAAATCATCACAACTCTTGAAATTTAATGGATTTGTCGGTTTAAAAATTCGTTAAAAATTCAGTTTACGTCATATTTTATTCAAATTTTCTGAAATGCATTTTAGATATATTCTAAACATTATGTGTAATTTTTGATGATTTAAAACCACTAGAACTCTAGTTATCGTACTTTAAATCATCACAACTCTTGAAATTTAAAGGATGTGTCGGTTTAAAAATTCGTTAAAAAATCAGTTTACGTCATATTTTATTCAAATTTTCTGAAATGCATTCTAGATATATTCTAAACATTATGTGTAATTTTTGAAGATTTAAAACCACTAGAACTCGAGTTATCGTACTTTAAATCATCACAACTCTTGAAATTTAATGGATTTGTCGGTTTAAAAATTCGTTAAAAATTCAGTTTACGTCATATTTTATTCAAATTTTCTGAAATGCATTCTAGATATATTCTAAACATTATGAGTAATTTTTGAAGATTTAAAACCACTAGAACTCGAGTTATCGTACTTTAAATCATCACAACTCTTGAAATTTAATGGATTTGTCGGTTTAAAAATTCGTTAAAAATTCAGTTTACGTCATATTTTATTCAAATTTTCTGAAATGCATTCTAGATATATTCTAAACATTATGTGTAATTTTTGAAGATTTAAAACCACTAGAACTCGAGTTATCGTACTTTAAATCATCACAACTCTTGAAATTTAATGAATTTATCGGTTTAAAAATTCGTTAAAAATTCAGTTTACGTCATATTTTATTCAAATTTTCTGAAATGCATTCTAGATATATTCTAAACATTAATTGTAATTTTTGAAAATTTAGAACCACTAGAACTCGAGTTATCGCACTTTAAATCATCACAACTCTTGAAATTTAATGGATTTGTCGGTTTAAAAATTCGTTAAAAATTTAGTTTACGTCATATTTTATTCAAATTTTCTGAAATGCATTCTAGTTATATTCTAAACATTAAGTGTAATTTTTGAAAATTTAGAACTACTAGAACACGAGTTATCGTACTTTAAAACATCACAACTCTTGAAATTTAATGGATTAGTGGGTTTAAAAATTCGTTAAAAATTCAGTTTACGTCATATTGTATTCAAATTTTCTGAAATGCATTCTAGATATATTCTAAACATTATGTGTAATTTTTGAAAATTTAGAACAACTAGAACTCGAATTATCGTACTTTAAATCATCACAACTCTTGAAATTTAATGGATTTGTTGGTTTAAAAATTCGTTAAAAATTCAGTTTACGTCATATTTTATTCAAATTTTCTGAAATGCATTCTAGATATATTCCAAACATTATGTGTAATTTTTGAAAATTTAAAACCACTAGAACTCGAGTTATCGTACTTTAAATCATCACAACTCTTGAAATTTAATGGATTTGTGGGTTTAAAAATTCGTTAAAAATTCAGTTTACCTCAAATGTTATTCAAATTTTCTGAAATGCATTCTAGATATATTCTAAACATTAACTGTAATTTTTGAAGATTTAAAACCACTAGAACTCGAGTTATCGTACTTTAAATCATTACAACTCTTGAAATTTAATGGATTTGTCGGTTTAAAAATTCGTTAAAAATTCAGTTTACGTCATATTTTAATAAAATTTTCTGAAATGTATTCTAGATATATTCCAAACATTATGTGTAAATTTTGAAGATTTAAAACCACTAGAACTCGAGTTATCGTACTTTAAATCATCACAACTCTTAAACAAATATTTAAACCGACATATCCATTAAATTTCAAGAGTTGTGATGATTTAAAGTACGATAACTCGAGTTCTAGTGGTTTTAAATCTTCAAAAATTACACATAATGTTTAGAATATATCTAGAATGCATTTCAAAAAATTTGAATAAAATTTGAAGTAAATTGAATTTTTAACGAATTTTAAACCGACTAATCGATTAAATTTCAAGAGTTGTGATGATTTAAAGTACGATAACTCGAGTTCTGGTAGTTTTAAATCTTCAAAAATTACACATAATGTTTAGAATATATCTAGAATACATTTCAGAAAATTTGAATAAAATTTGACATAAACTGAATTTTTAACGAATTTTTAAACCGACAAATTCATTAAATTTCAAGAGTTGTGATGATTGAAAGTACGATAACTCAAGTTCTAGTGGTTTTAAATATTCAAAAATTACACGTAATGTTTAGAATATATCTAGAATGCATTTCAAAAAATTTGAATAAAATTTGACGTAAATTGAATTTTTAACGAATTTATAAACCGACTAATCCATTAAATTTTAATAGTTGTGATGATTTAAAGTACGATAACTCGAGTTCTAGTGGTTTTAAATCTCCAAAAATTACATATAATGATTAGAATATATCTAGAATGCATTTCAGAAAATTTGAATAAAATTTGACGTAAATTGAATTTTTAACGAATTTTTAAACCGACAAATCCATTAAATTTCAAGAGTTGTGATGATTTAAAGTACGATAACTCGAGTTCTAGTGGTTTTAAATTTTCAAAAATTACACATAATGTTTAGAATATATCTAGAATGCATTTCAGAAAATTTGAATAAAATTTGATGTAAACTGAATTTTTAACGAATTTTTGAACCGACAAATCCATTAAATTTCAAGAGTTGTGATGATTTAAAGTACGATAACTCGAGTTCTAGTGGTTTTAAATTTTCAAAAATTACACATAATGTTTAGAATATATCTAGAATGCTTTTCAGAAAATTTGAATAAAATTTGATGTAAACTGAATTTTTAACGAATTTTTAAACCGACAAATCCATTAAATTTCAAGAGTTGTAATGATTGAAAGTACGATAACTCGAGTTCTAGTGGTTTTAAATCTTCAAAAATTACAAATAATGTTTAGAATATATCTAGAATGCATTTCAGAAAATTTGAATAAAATTTGACATAAACTGAATTTTTAACGAATTTTTAAACCGACTAATCCATTAAATTTCAAGAGTTGTGATGATTGAAAGTACGATAACTAGAGTTCTAGTTGTTTTAAATCTTCAAAAATTACACATAATGTTTAGAATATACCTAGAATGCATTTCAGAAAATTTGAATAAAATTTGATGTTAACTGAATTTTTAACGAATTTTTGAACCGACAAATCCATTAAATTTCAAGAGTTGTGATGATTTAAAGTACGATAACTCGAGTTCTAGCGATTCTAAATCTTCAAAAATTACACATAATGTTTAGAATATACCTAGAATGCATTTCAGACAATTTGAAAAAAATTTGACGTAAACTAAATTTTTAACGAATTTTTAACCCGACAAATCCATTAAATCTCAAGAGTTGTGATGATTGAAAGTACGATAACTCGAGTTCTAGTGGTTCTAAATCTTCAAAAATTACACATAATATTTAGAATATATCTAGAATGTATTTCAGAAAATTTGAATAAAATTTGACGTAAACTGAATTTTTAACGAATTTTAAACCGACAAATTCATTAAATTTCAAGAGTTGTGATGATTTAAAGTACGATAACTAGAGTTCTAGTGGTTTTAAATCTTCAAAAATTACTCTTAATGTTTAGAATATATCTAGAATGCATTTCAGAAAATTTGAATAAATTTTGACGTAAACTGAATTTTTAACGAATTTTTAAACCGACTAATTCATTAAATTTCAAGAGTTGTGATGATTTAAAGTACGATAACTCGAGTTCTAGTGGTTTTAAATTTTCAAAAATTACACATAATATTTATAATATATCTAGAATGCATTTCAGAAAATTTGAATAAAATTCGACGTAAACTGAATTTTTAACGAATTTTTAAACCGACAAATCCATTAAATTTCAAGAGTTGTGATGATTGAAAGTACGATAACTCGAGTTCTAGTGGTTCTAAATCTTCAAAAATTACACATAATGTTTAGAATATATGTAGAATGCATTTCTCAAAATTTGAATAAAATTTGACATAAACTGAATTTTTAACGAATTTTTAAACTGACTAATCCATTAAATTTCAAGAGTTGTGATGATTTAAAGTACGATAACTCGAGTTCTAGTGGTTTTAAATCTTCAAAAATTACACATAATGTTTAGAATATACCTAGAATGCATTTCAGAAAATTTGAATAAAATATGACGTAAACTGAATTTTTAACGAATTTTTAAACCGACAAATCCATTAAATTTCAAGAGTTGTGATGATTTAAAGTACGATAACTAGAGTTCTAGTGTTTTTAAATCTTCAAAAATTACACTTAATGTTTAGAATATATCTAGAATGCATTTCAGAAAATTTGAATAAATTTTGACGTAAACTGAATTTTTAACGAATTTTTAAACCGACTAATTCATTAAATTTCAAGAGTTGTGATGATTTAAAGTACGATAACTCGAGTTCTAGTGGTTTTAAATCTTCAAAAATTACACATAATGTTTAGAATATACCTAGAATACATTTCAGAAAATTTGAATAAAATTTAATGTAAACTGAATTTTTAACGAATTTTCAAACCGACAAATCTATTAAATTTTAAGAGTTGTGATGATTCAAAGTACGATAACTCGAGTTCTAGTGGTTCTAAATCTTCAAAAATTACACATAATGTTTAGAATATATCTAGAATGCATTTCAGAAAATTTGAATAAAATTTGATGTAAACTGAATTTTTAACGAATTTTTAAACCGACAAATCCATTAAATTTCAATAGTTGTGATGATTGAAAGTACGATAACTCGAGTTCTAGTGGTTTTAAATATTCAAAAATTACACATAATGGTTAGAATATATCTAGAATGCATTTCGGAAAATTTGAATAAAATTTGACGTAAACTGAATTTTTAACGAATTTTTAAACCGACAAATCCATTAAATTTCAAGAGTTGTGATGATTGAAAGTACGATAACTCGAGTTCTAGTGGTTTTAAATTTTCAAAAATTACACATAATGTTTAGAATATATCTAGAATGCATTTCAGAAAATTTGAATAAAATTCGACGTAAACTGAATTTTTAACGAATTTTTAAACCGACAAATCCATTAAATTTCAAGAGTTGTGATGATTGAAAGTACGATAACTCGAGTTCTAGTGGTTTTAAATTTTCAAAAATTACACATAATGTTTAGAATATATCTAGAATGCATTTCAGAAAATTTGAATAAAATTTGACGTAAACTGAATTTTTAACGAATTTTTAAACCGACAAATCCATTAAATTTCAAGAGTTGTGATGATTTAAAGTACGATAACTCGAGTTCTAGTGGTTTTAAATCTTCAAAAATTACACATAATGTTTAGAATATATCTAGAATGCATTTCAGAAAATTTGAATAAAATTTGATGTAAACTGAATTTTTAACGAATTTTTAAACCGACAAATCCATTAAATTTCAAGAGTTGTGATGATTTAAAGTACGATAACTCGAGTTCTAGTGGTTTTAAATCTTCAAAAGTTACACATAATGTTTAGAATATACCTAGAATGCATTTCAGAAAATTTGAATAAAATTTGACGTAAATTGAATTTTTAACGAATTTTTAAACCGACTAATCCATTAAATTTCAAGAGTTGTGATGATTTAAAGTACGATAACTCGAGTTCTAGTGGTTTTAAATCTTCAAAAATTACACATAATGTTTAGAATATATCTAGAATGCATTTCAGAAAATTTGAATGAAATTTGACATAAACTGAATTTTTAACGAATTTTTAAACCGACTAATCCATTAAATTTCAAGAGTTGTGATGATTTAAAGTACGATAACTCCAGTTCTAGTGGTTATAAATTTTCAAAAATTACACTTAATGTTTAGAATATATCTAGAATACATTTCAGAAAATTTGAATAAAATTTGACGTAAATTGAATTTTTAACGAATTTTTAAACCGACTAATCCATTAAATTTCAAGAGTTGTGATGATTTAAAGTACGATAACTCGAGTTCTAGTGGTTTTAAATCTTCAAAAGTTACACATAATGTTTAGAATATACCTAGAATGCATTTCAGAAAATTTGAATAAAATTTGATGTAAACTGAATTTTTAACGAATTTTTAAACCGACAAATCCATTAAATTTCAAGAGTTGTGATGATTTAAAGTACGATAACTCGAGTTCTAGTGGTTCTAAATCTTCAAAAATTACACATAATGTTTAGAATATACCTAGAATGCATTTCAGAAAATTTGAATAAAATTTGAGGTAAATTAAATTTTTAACGAATTTTTAAACCGACTAATCCATTAAATGTCAAGAGTTGTGATGATTTAATGTACGATAACTCGAGTTGTAGTAGTTATAAATCTTCAAAAATTACACATAATGTTTAGAATATATCTAGAATGCATTTCAGAAAATTTGAATAAAATTTAATGTAAACTGAATTTTTAACGAATTTTTAAACCGACAAATCCATTAAATTTCAAGAGTTGTGATGATTTAAAGTACGATAACTCGAGTTCTAGTGGTTTTAAATCTTCAAAAATTACACATAATGTTTAGAATATACCTAGAATGCATTTCAGAAAATTTGAATAAAATTTGACGTAAACTGAATTTTTAACGAATTTTTAAACCGACAAATCCATTAAATTTCAAGAGTTGTGATGATTTAAAGTACGATAACTCGAGTTCTAGTGGTGTTAAATTTTCAAAAATTACACATAATGTTTAGAATATATCTAGAATGCATTTCAGAAAATTTGAATAAAATTTGACGTAAACTGAATTTTTAACGAATTTTTAAACCGACAAATCCATTAAATTTCAAGAGTTGTGATGATTGAAAGTACGATAACTCGAGTTCTAGTGGTTTTAAATCTTCAAAAATTACACATAATGTTTAGAATATATCTAGAATGCATTTCAGAAAATTTGAATAAAATTTGATGTAAACTGAATTTTTAACGAATTTTTAAACCGACAAATCCATTAAATTTCAAGAGTTGTGATGATTTAAAGTACGATAACTCGAGTTCTAGTGGTTTTAAATCTTCAAAAGTTACACATAATGTTTAGAATATACCTAGAATGCATTTCAGAAAATTTGAATAAAATTTGACGTAAATTGAATTTTTAACGAATTTTTAAACCGACTAATCCATTAAATTTCAAGAGTTGTGATGATTTAAAGTACGATAACTCGAGTTCTAGTGGTTTTAAATCTTCAAAAATTACACATAATGTTTAGAATATATCTAGAATGCATTTCAGAAAATTTGAATGAAATTTGACATAAACTGAATTTTTAACGAATTTTTAAACCGACTAATCCATTAAATTTCAAGAGTTGTGATGATTTAAAGTACGATAACTCCAGTTCTAGTGGTTATAAATTTTCAAAAATTACACTTAATGTTTAGAATATATCTAGAATACATTTCAGAAAATTTGAATAAAATTTGACGTAAATTGAATTTTTAACGAATTTTTAAACCGACTAATCCATTAAATTTCAAGAGTTGTGATGATTTAAAGTACGATAACTCGAGTTCTAGTGGTTTTAAATCTTCAAAAGTTACACATAATGTTTAGAATATACCTAGAATGCATTTCAGAAAATTTGAATAAAATTTGATGTAAACTGAATTTTTAACGAATTTTTAAACCGACAAATCCATTAAATTTCAAGAGTTGTGATGATTTAAAGTACGATAACTCGAGTTCTAGTGGTTCTAAATCTTCAAAAATTACACATAATGTTTAGAATATACCTAGAATGCATTTCAGAAAATTTGAATAAAATTTGAGGTAAATTAAATTTTTAACGAATTTTTAAACCGACTAATCCATTAAATGTCAAGAGTTGTGATGATTTAATGTACGATAACTCGAGTTGTAGTAGTTATAAATCTTCAAAAATTACACATAATGTTTAGAATATATCTAGAATGCATTTCAGAAAATTTGAATAAAATTTAATGTAAACTGAATTTTTAACGAATTTTTAAACCGACAAATCCATTAAATTTCAAGAGTTGTGATGATTCAAAGTACGATAACTCGAGTTCTAGTGGTTTTAAATCTTCAAAAATTACACATAATGTTTAGAATATACCTAGAATGCATTTCAGAAAATTTGAATAAAATTTGACGTAAACTGAATTTTTAACGAATTTTTAAACCGACAAATCCATTAAATTTCAAGAGTTGTGATGATTTAAAGTACGATAACTCGAGTTCTAGTGGTTTTAAATTTTCAAAAATTACACATAATGTTTAGAATATATCTAGAATGCATTTCAGAAAATTTGAATAAAATTTGACGTAAACTGAATTTTTAACGAATTTTTAAACCGACAAATCCATTAAATTTCAAGAGTTGTGATGATTGAAAGTACGATAACTCGAGTTCTAGTGGTTTTAAATCTTCAAAAATTACACATAATGTTTAGAATATATCTAGAATGCATTTCAGAAAATTTGAATAAAATTTGATGTAAACTGAATTTTTAACGAATTTTTAAACCGACAAATCCATTAAATTTCAAGAGTTGTGATGATTTAAAGTACGATAACTCGAGTTCTAGTGGTTTTAAATCTTCAAAAGTTACACATAATGTTTAGAATATACCTAGAATGCATTTCAGAAAATTTGAATAAAATTTGACGTAAATTGAATTTTTAACGAATTTTTAAACCGACTAATCCATTAAATTTCAAGAGTTGTGATGATTTAAAGTACGATAACTCGAGTTCTAGTGGTTTTAAATCTTCAAAAATTACACATAATGTTTAGAATATATCTAGAATGCATTTCAGAAAATTTGAATGAAATTTGACATAAACTGAATTTTTAACGAATTTTTAAACCGACTAATCCATTAAATTTCAAGAGTTGTGATGATTTAAAGTACGATAACTCCAGTTCTAGTGGTTATAAATTTTCAAAAATTACACTTAATGTTTAGAATATATCTAGAATACATTTCAGAAAATTTGAATAAAATTTGACGTAAATTGAATTTTTAACGAATTTTTAAACCGACTAATCCATTAAATTTCAAGAGTTGTGATGATTTAAAGTACGATAACTCGAGTTCTAGTGGTTTTAAATCTTCAAAAGTTACACATAATGTTTAGAATATACCTAGAATGCATTTCAGAAAATTTGAATAAAATTTGATGTAAACTGAATTTTTAACGAATTTTTAAACCGACAAATCCATTAAATTTCAAGAGTTGTGATGATTTAAAGTACGATAACTCGAGTTCTAGTGGTTCTAAATCTTCAAAAATTACACATAATGTTTAGAATATACCTAGAATGCATTTCAGAAAATTTGAATAAAATTTGAGGTAAATTAAATTTTTAACGAATTTTTAAACCGACTAATCCATTAAATGTCAAGAGTTGTGATGATTTAATGTACGATAACTCGAGTTGTAGTAGTTATAAATCTTCAAAAATTACACATAATGTTTAGAATATATCTAGAATGCATTTCAGAAAATTTGAATAAAATTTAATGTAAACTGAATTTTTAACGAATTTTTAAACCGACAAATCCATTAAATTTCAAGAGTTGTGATGATTTAAAGTACGATAACTCGAGTTCTAGTGGTTTTAAATCTTCAAAAATTACACATAATGCTTAGAATATATCTAGAATGCATTTCAGAAAATTTGAATAAAATTTGACGTAAACTGAATTTTTAACGAATTTTTAAACCGACAAATCCATTAAATTTCAAGAGTTGTGATGATTTAAAGTACGATAACTCGAGTTCTAGTGGTTTTAAATCTTCAAAAATTACACATAATGTTTAGAATATACCTAGAATGCATTTCAAAAAATTTGAATAAAATTTAACGTAAATTGAATTTTTAACGAATTTTAAACCGACTAATCCATTAAATTTCAAGAGTTGTTATGATTTAAAGTACGATAACTCGAGTTCTAGTGGTTTTAAATCTTCAAAAATTACACATAATGTTTAGAATATGTCTAGAATGCATTTCAGAAAATTAGAATAAAATTTGAAGTAAACTGAATTTTTAACGAATTTTTAAACCGACTAATCCATTAAATTTCAAGAGTTGTGATGATTGAAAGTACGATAACTCGAGTTCTAGTGGTTTTAAATCTTCAAAAATTACACATAATGTTTAGAATATATCTAGAATGCATTTCAGAAAATTTGAATAAAATTTGACGTAAATTGAATTTTTAACGAATTTATAAACCGACTAATCCATTAAATTTTAATAGTTGTGATGATTTAAAGTACGATAACTCGAGTTCTAGTGGTTTTAAATCTCCAAAAATTACACATAATGATTAGAATATATCTAGAATGCATTTCAGAAAATTTGAATAAAATTTGATGTAAACTGAATTTTTAACGAATTTTTGAACCGACAAATCCATTAAATTTCAAGAGTTGTGATGATTTAAAGTACGATAACTCGAGTTCTAGTGGTTTTAAATCTTCAAAAATTACATATAATGTTTAGAATATACCTAGAATGCATTTCAGAAAATTTGAATAAAATTTGATGTAAACTAAATTTTTAACGAATTTTTAAACCGACAAATCCATTAAATTTCAAGAGTTGTGATGATTTAAAGTACGATAACTCGAGTTCTAGTGGTTTTAAATCTTCAAAAATTACACATAATGTTTAGAATATATCTAGAATGCATTTCAGAAAATTTGAATAAAATTTAATGTAAACTGAATTTTTAACGAATTTTTAAACCGACAAATCCATTAAATTTCAAGAGTTGTGATGATTTAAAGTACGATAACTCGAGTTCTAGTGGCTTTAAATCTTCAAAAATTACACATAATGTTTAGAATATACCTAGAATGCATTTCAGAAAATTTGAATAAAATTTGATGTAAACTGAATTTTTAACGAATTTTTAAACCGACAAATCCATTAAATTTCAAAAGTTGTGATGATTTAAAGTACGATAACTCGAGTTCTAGTGGTTCTAAATCTTCAAAAATTACACATAATGTTTAGAATATACCTAGAATGCATCTCAGAAAATTTGAATAAAATTTGACGTAAATTGAATTTTTAACGAATTTTTAAACCGACTAATCCATTAAATTTCAAGAGTTGTGATGATTTAAAGTACGATAACTCGAGTTCTAGTGGTTTTAAATCTTCAAAAATTACACATAATGTTTAGAATATATCTAGAATGCATTTCAGAAAATTTGAATGAAATTTGACATAAACTGAATTTTTAACGAATTTTTAAACCGACTAATCCATTAAATTTCAAGAGTTGTGATGATTTAAAGTACGATAACTCCAGTTCTAGTGGTTATAAATTTTCAAAAATTACACTTAATGTTTAGAATATATCTAGAATACATTTCAGAAAATTTGAATAAAATTTGACGTAAATTGAATTTTTAACGAATTTTTAAACCGACTAATCCATTAAATTTCAAGAGTTGTGATGATTTAAAGTACGATAACTCGAGTTCTAGTGGTTTTAAATCTTCAAAAGTTACACATAATGTTTAGAATATACCTAGAATGCATTTCAGAAAATTTGAATAAAATTTGATGTAAACTGAATTTTTAACGAATTTTTAAACCGACAAATCCATTAAATTTCAAGAGTTGTGATGATTTAAAGTACGATAACTCGAGTTCTAGTGGTTCTAAATCTTCAAAAATTACACATAATGTTTAGAATATACCTAGAATGCATTTCAGAAAATTTGAATAAAATTTGAGGTAAATTAAATTTTTAACGAATTTTTAAACCGACTAATCCATTAAATGTCAAGAGTTGTGATGATTTAATGTACGATAACTCGAGTTGTAGTAGTTATAAATCTTCAAAAATTACACATAATGTTTAGAATATATCTAGAATGCATTTCAGAAAATTTGAATAAAATTTAATGTAAACTGAATTTTTAACGAATTTTTAAACCGACAAATCCATTAAATTTCAAGAGTTGTGATGATTTAAAGTACGATAACTCGAGTTCTAGTGGTTTTAAATCTTCAAAAATTACACATAATGCTTAGAATATATCTAGAATGCATTTCAGAAAATTTGAATAAAATTTGACGTAAACTGAATTTTTAACGAATTTTTAAACCGACAAATCCATTAAATTTCAAGAGTTGTGATGATTTAAAGTACGATAACTCGAGTTCTAGTGGTTTTAAATCTTCAAAAATTACACATAATGTTTAGAATATACCTAGAATGCATTTCAAAAAATTTGAATAAAATTTAACGTAAATTGAATTTTTAACGAATTTTAAACCGACTAATCCATTAAATTTCAAGAGTTGTTATGATTTAAAGTACGATAACTCGAGTTCTAGTGGTTTTAAATCTTCAAAAATTACACATAATGTTTAGAATATGTCTAGAATGCATTTCAGAAAATTAGAATAAAATTTGAAGTAAACTGAATTTTTAACGAATTTTTAAACCGACTAATCCATTAAATTTCAAGAGTTGTGATGATTGAAAGTACGATAACTCGAGTTCTAGTGGTTTTAAATCTTCAAAAATTACACATAATGTTTAGAATATATCTAGAATGCATTTCAGAAAATTTGAATAAAATTTGACGTAAATTGAATTTTTAACGAATTTATAAACCGACTAATCCATTAAATTTTAATAGTTGTGATGATTTAAAGTACGATAACTCGAGTTCTAGTGGTTTTAAATCTCCAAAAATTACACATAATGATTAGAATATATCTAGAATGCATTTCAGAAAATTTGAATAAAATTTGATGTAAACTGAATTTTTAACGAATTTTTGAACCGACAAATCCATTAAATTTCAAGAGTTGTGATGATTTAAAGTACGATAACTCGAGTTCTAGTGGTTTTAAATCTTCAAAAATTACATATAATGTTTAGAATATACCTAGAATGCATTTCAGAAAATTTGAATAAAATTTGATGTAAACTAAATTTTTAACGAATTTTTAAACCGACAAATCCATTAAATTTCAAGAGTTGTGATGATTTAAAGTACGATAACTCGAGTTCTAGTGGTTTTAAATCTTCAAAAATTACACATAATGTTTAGAATATATCTAGAATGCATTTCAGAAAATTTGAATAAAATTTAATGTAAACTGAATTTTTAACGAATTTTTAAACCGACAAATCCATTAAATTTCAAGAGTTGTGATGATTTAAAGTACGATAACTCGAGTTCTAGTGGCTTTAAATCTTCAAAAATTACACATAATGTTTAGAATATACCTAGAATGCATTTCAGAAAATTTGAATAAAATTTGATGTAAACTGAATTTTTAACGAATTTTTAAACCGACAAATCCATTAAATTTCAAAAGTTGTGATGATTTAAAGTACGATAACTCGAGTTCTAGTGGTTCTAAATCTTCAAAAATTACACATAATGTTTAGAATATACCTAGAATGCATCTCAGAAAATTTGAATAAAATTTGATGTAAACTGAATTTTTAACGAATTTTTAAACCGACTAATCCATTAAATTTCAAGAGTTGTGATGATTTAAAGTACGATAACTCCAGTTCTAGTGGTTATAAATTTTCAAAAATTACACTTAATGTTTAGAATATATCTAGAATACATTTCAGAAAATTTGAATAAAATTTGACGTAAATTGAATTTTTAACGAATTTTTAAACCGACTAATCCATTAAATTTCAAGAGTTGTGATGATTTAAAGTACGATAACTCGAGTTCTAGTGGTTTTAAATCTTCAAAAGTTACACATAATGTTTAGAATATATCTAGAATAAATTTCAGAAAATTTGACATAAACCGAATTTTTAATGAATTTTTTAACTGACAAATCCATTAAATTTCAAGAGTTGTGATCATTTATGTATATATATATATATATATATATATATATATATATATATATATATATAATATATATATATATATATATATATATATATATATATATATATATATATATATATATATTTGTAATTGTTTAGACAGTAAATGGGTACGCCACTGGATTAGTAGGCATGTAACGGGTAAAATGAGAAAGTGCTACTAATGCGCATAGAAATTAGAAACCTGTTCTTTGAACCGCAACGAAGAATCATCCCCTCTACCTGTCGATCCCTTGGAAACAATAAAATGCCAATTTTGAGGAATTACCAAAATACTTAATAGTCACAACATCACAAATTCATGAATAAATTTACAAATAACATGAATAGAAATATAAGTGAATAAAATTCGCCAAAAATTCATTTTCAACTATTTTGTTTTGAAGTTTTTCGAAATATTTTCTATGCATATTCTACACATTCTGAATGCAGATTAACAGTAGGACATAAAACACAAAATAATAGAGAGTAACTAGATTTTATTATGCGCCACAATGATTTTTCACAAGTTTATTGCCTCTAAAAAAAAACAATAAATAGTCAAGCAATTAAAATACACCACGAATAAATGCAAAATTACTTCTACAAAAAATTTCAATAAGTGTTAGATTAGTTGGTGTAGCTTCAATTACAAAAAATATACATAAAAGTATTCAAATATCTTTAGAAGTTTATGAATTACCAACAACCAAAGTCAGTACTAATTTTGTGTAATCAGATATACTTGAAAAATCGTTCTAGAACAAATCAACGAATTTAGGTGAGAAATTTCTCCAGTAATAATTTAATTTTCAATGAATTGAGAAAGTAAAATTAGCAAACCATATTTAAAAATCTTGAGTAGTTTATAAATTATCAAGGAATAAATTGGAGACTATATTTTGTTTGCGGGGTTACTTCGACTTTCTCCTGCTTGTTGCTCTTGAACGGATTAAGATATCAACCCAAATCCTTCAAGATCTTATAGCTGCTTGTATTATGTACAAATTCCTCAAAAATAATTTGCTTGTAGTACAAATAGTATGGCACCCATCATGAAAATTGTAATCAGAAAACTGTTTTAGCAATTTGTAGGGTAATACAACTTTCTTCTGCTTATTGCTCCTAAACGGATTAAGATATCAATCCAAATCCTTCAACATCTTATAGCTGCATGTATTAAGTACAAACTCCCCCTAATAACACGTTTGTAGTGCAAATAGTTCGCTACCAATCTTGAAAATTGTAATCAGAAAACTGTTTTAACAATTTGTAAGGTAATACAACTTTCTTCTGCTTGTTGCTACTGAACGGATTAAGATATCAATCCAAATCCTTCAAGATTTTATAGCTGCTTGTATTATAAACAAATTCCTCAAAAATAATTTTTTTGTAGTACAAATAGTATGGCACCAATCATGAAAATTGTAATCAGAAAACTGTTTTAGCATTTTGCAGGGTAATACAACTTTATCCTGCTTGTTACTCCTAAACGGATTAAGATATCAATCCAAATCCTTCAACATTTCATAGCTACTTGTATTAAGCACAAATTCCCCCCAATAACACGTTTGTAGTGCAAATAGTTCGCTACCAATCTTGAAAATTGTAATCAGAAAACTGTTTTAACAATTTGTAAGGTAATACAACTTTCTTCTGCTTGTTGCTCCTGAACGGATTAAGATATCAATCCAAATCCTTCAAGATCTTATAGCTGCTTGTATTATGTACAAATTCCTCAAAAATAATTTGTTTGTAGTACAAATAGTATGGCACCAATCATGAAAATTGTAATCAGAAAACAGTTTTAGCAATTTGCAGGGGAATACAACTTTCTTCTGCTTGTTACTCTTGATCGGATTAAGATATCAATCTAAATCCTTCAACATCTTATAGCTGCTTGTATTAAGCACAAATTCCCCCAAATAACTCATTTGTAGTACAAATAGTATGGCACCAATCTTGAAAATTGTAATCAGAAAACTGTTTTAGCAATTTGCAGGGGAATACAACTTTCTTCTGCTTGTTACTCTTGAACGGATTAAGATATCAATCTAAATCCTTCAACATCTCGTTTGTGTTGCTAATAATAGCCCTATTTTCTTTTTTAAAATAAAAACATTAATAGTACTTGTATCTATAAAACCCTCACAACACCATAATAGAACATTTGGTTGCATATATTATTTGTACTTTTTAAAAAAAAATAATTGCGCGCTTAATTAGATTCCACCTGAGTAAACAGGTTTCCTGGGGAATTCTCTGCTCGCGGTTACACCGCCAGCAGCCGCATTCCCGGATGACGCCTCAGCTGCTAGTGGCGCTCGCGCAGAGCAGGAAATCCCTGCAGCGTTTTAATCTTAACCAATGTCGCGCCATGGTTCAAGGTTGGGGTCGGCGCGAAAAAATACTGTTGCGCGCGTGCTTTTGCAGAAATGGCAGTTTACTCCGTGACGGTGCTATTGGTGACCTGGGGCTGTGCACTAACTGGGGCGCAACAGCCCAGCCCCTGTCCGAAGGTCTTCCGGTACGAGCCGCGACCTGAGGGGGTCATTGGTAGATGGATGGGGGTGATTAGTTTGAGCAACGAGGAGGATTTGAAAGGGGTTTTTGTGCATGTTGGGCTGGATAGCAAGGCGTATCTTTTTATTGTAAGTTTTCAACCACAAACCAACAAATAAATGTCAGAATTGTTTACAAATTTCTTAAACAATCAATTATCAAGTCTGTAAACAAAATTTGACATTTGACAGTTGAAACCCTAAATAAATTAACGTCAGATTTTGTTTTATAAATTTAGACGGTTATTTGTTTAGGTTTTAAACTATGAACTGTCAAATTTGTAAACAAAATTTGACATTTGGCAGTTGATAACCTAAACAAATAAATGTCAAAATCTGACGTTTATTTGAGTTTTCAACTGTCAAATTTTGTTTACAGATTTAAACAGTTGATAGTTTAAAACCTAAACAAATAAACGTCAAATATATAAACAAATCTGACGTTTATTTATTTGACAGCTGATAATTTTAAACGTAAACAAATAAATGTCAAAATTATAAACAAAATCTGACGTTTATTTATTTGAGTTTTCAACTGTCAAATTTTGTTTATAGATTTAAACAGTTGATAGTTTAAAACCTAAACAAATAAACGTCAAATATATAAACAAATCTGATATTTATTTATTTGACAGCTGATAATTTTAAACCTAAACAAATAAATGTCAAAATTATAATCAAAATCTGACGTTTATTTATTTGAGTTTTCAACTGTCAAATTTTGTTTACAGATTTAAACAGTTGATAGTTTAAAACCTAAACAAATAAACGTCAAATATATAAACAAATCTGATATTTATTTATTTGACAGCTGATAATTTTAAACCTAAACAAATAAATGTCAAAATTATAAACAAAATCTGACGTTTATTTATTTGAGTGTTCAACTGTCAAATTTTGTTTACAGATTTAAACAGTTGATATTTTAAAACCTAAACAAATAAACGTCAAATATATAAACAAATCTGACGTTTATTTATTTGACAGCTGATAATTTTAAACCTAAACAAATAAATGTCAAAATTATAAACAAAATCTGACGTTTTTTTATTTAAGTTTTCAACTGTCAAATTTTGTTTATAGATTTAAACAGTTGATAGTTTAAAACCTAAACAAATAAACGTCAAATATATAAACAAATCTGACGTTTATTTATTTGACAGCTGATAATTTTAAACCTAAACAAATAAATGTCAAAATTATAAACAAAATCTGACGTTTTTTTATTTAAGTTTTCAACTGTCAAATTTTGTTTATAGATTTAAACAGTTGATAGTTTAAAACCTAAACAAATAAACGTCAAATATATAAACAAATCTGACATTTATTTATTTGACAGCTGATAATTTTAAACGTAAACGAATAAATGTCATAATTATAAACAAAATCTGACGTTTATTTATTTGAGTTTTCAACTGCCAAATTTTGTTTATAGATTTAAACAGTTGATAGTTTAAAACCTAAACAAATAAACGTCAAATATATAAACAAATCTGACGTTTATTTATTTGACAGCTGATAATTTTAAACCTAAACAAATAAATGTCAAAATTATAAACAAAATCTGACGTTTATTTATTTGAGTGTTCAACTGTCAAATTTTGTTTACAGATTTAAACAGTTGATAGTTTAAAACCTAAACAAATAAACGTCAAATATATAAACAAATCTGACATTTGTTTATTTGACAGCTGATAATTTTAAACGTAAACAAATAAATGTCATAATTATAAACAAAATCTGACGTTTTTTTATTTGAGTTTTCAACTGTCAAATTTTGTTTATAGATTTAAACAGTTGATAGTTTAAAACCTAAACAAATAAACGTCAAATATATAAACAAATCTGACATTTGTTTATTTGACAGCTGATAATTTTAAACCTAAACAAATAAATGTCAAAATTACAAACAAAATCTGATGTTTATTTATTTGAGTTTTCAACTGTCAAATTTTGTTTATAGATTTAAACAGTTGATAGTTTAAAACCTAAACAAATAAACGTCAAATATATAAACAAATCTGACGTTTATTTATTTGACAGCTGATAATTTTAAACCTAAACAAATAAATGTCAAAATTATAAACAAAATCTGACGTTTATTTATTTGAGTGTTCAACTGTCAAATTTTGTTTACAGATTTAAACAGTTGATAGTTTAAAACCTAAACAAATAAACGTCAAATATATAAACAAATCTGACATTTGTTTATTTGACAGCTGATAATTTTAAACGTAAACAAATAAATGTCATAATTATAAACAAAATCTGACGTTTTTTTATTTGAGTTTTCAACTGTCAAATTTTGTTTATAGATTTAAACAGTTGATAGTTTAAAACCTAAACAAATAAACGTCAAATATATAAACAAATCTGACATTTGTTTATTTGACAGCTGATAATTTTAAACCTAAACAAATAAATGTCAAAATTACAAACAAAATCTGATGTTTATTTATTTGAGTTTTCAACTGTCAAATTTTGTTTATAGATTTAAACAGTTGATAGTTTAAAACCTAAACAAATAAACGTCAAATATATAAA
The DNA here is from genome assembly GCA_963942505.1 of Lordithon lunulatus. Taxonomy (NCBI): domain Eukaryota; kingdom Metazoa; phylum Arthropoda; class Insecta; order Coleoptera; family Staphylinidae; genus Lordithon; species Lordithon lunulatus. The sequence goes on from OZ012675.1 coordinate 3,758,442, forward strand.
CAAATCTGACGTTTATTTATTTGACAGCTGATAATTTTAAACCTAAACAAATAAATGTCAAAATTATAAACAAAATCTGACGTTTATTTATTTGAGTTTTCAACTGCCAAATTTTGTTTATAGATTTAAACAGTTGATAGTTTAAAACCTAAACAAATAAACGTCAAATATATAAACAAATCTGACGTTTATTTATTTGACAGCTGATAATTTTAAACCTAAACAAATAAATGTCAAAATTATAAACAAAATCTGACGTTTATTTATTTGAGTGTTCAACTGTCAAATTTTGTTTACAGATTTAAACAGTTGATAGTTTCAAACCTAAACAAATAAACGTCAAATATATAAACAAATCTGACATTTGTTTATTTGACAGCTGATAATTTTAAACGTAAACAAATAAATGTCATAATTATAAACAAAATCTGACGTTTTTTTATTTGAGTTTTCAACTGTCAAATTTTGTTTATAGATTTAAACAGTTGATAGTTTAAAACCTAAACAAATAAACGTCAAATATATAAACAAATCTGACATTTGTTTATTTGACAGCTGATAATTTTAAACCTAAACAAATAAATGTCAAAATTACAAACAAAATCTGATGTTTATTTATTTGAGTTTTCAACTGTCAAATTTTGTTTATAGATTTAAACAGTTGATAGTTTAAAACCTAAACAAATAAACGTCAAATATATAAACAAATCTGACGTTTATTTATTTGACAGCTGATAATTTTAAACCTAAACAAATAAATGTCAAAATTATAAACAAAATCTGACGTTTATTTATTTGAGTTTTCAACTGCCAAATTTTGTTTATAGATTTAAACAGTTGATAGTTTAAAACCTAAACAAATAAACGTCAAATATATAAACAAATCTGACGTTTATTTATTTGACAGCTGATAATTTTAAACCTAAACAAATAAATGTCAAAATTATAAACAAAATCTGACGTTTATTTATTTGAGTGTTCAACTGTCAAATTTTGTTTACAGATTTAAACAGTTGATAGTTTCAAACCTAAACAAATAAACGTCAAATATATAAACAAATCTGACATTTGTTTATTTGACAGCTGATAATTTTAAACGTAAACAAATAAATGTCATAATTATAAACAAAATCTGACGTTTTTTTATTTGAGTTTTCAACTGTCAAATTTTGTTTATAGATTTAAACAGTTGATAGTTTAAAACCTAAACAAATAAACGTCAAATATATAAACAAATCTGACGTTTATTTATTTGACAGCTGATAATTTTAAACCTAAACAAATAAATGTCAAAATTATAAACAAAATCTGACGTTTATTTATTTGAGTGTTCAACTGTCAAATTTTGTTTACAGATTTAAACAGTTGATAGTTTAAAACCTAAACAAATAAACGTCAAATATATAAACAAATCTGACATTTATTTATTTGACAGCTGATAAATTTAAACCTAAACAAATAAATGTCAAAATTATAATCAAAATCTGACGTTTATTTATTTGAGTTTTCAACTGTCAAATTTTGTTTACAGATTTAAACAGTTGATAGTTTAAAACCTAAACAAATAAACGTCAAATATATAAACAAATCTGACATTTATTTATTTGACAGCTACCAATTTTAAACCTAAACAAATAAATGTCAAAATTATAAACAAAATCTGACGTTTATTTATTTGAGTTTTCAACTGTCAAATTTTGTTTACAGATTTAAACAGTTGATAGTTTAAAACCTAAACAAATATACGTCAAATATATAAACAAATCTGATATTTATTTATTTGACAGCTGATAAATTTAAACCTAAACAAATAAATGTCAAAAAAGTTATAATCAAAATCTGACGTTTATTTATTTGAGTTTTCAACTGTCAAATTTTGTTTACAGATTTAAACAGTTGATAGTTTAAAACCTAAACAAATAAACGTCAAATATATAAACAAATCTGACATTTATTTATTTGACAGCTGATAATTTTAAACCTAAACAAATAAATGTCAAAATTATAATCAAAATCTGACGTTTATTTATTTGAGTTTTCAACTGTCAAATTTTGTTTACAGATTTAAACAGTTGATAGTTTAAAACCTAAACAAATAAACGTCAAATATATAAACAAATCTGACATTTATTTATTTGACAGCTGATAATTTTAAACCTAAACAAATAAATGTCAAAATTATAAACAAAATCTGACGTTTATTTATTTAAGTTTTCAACTGTCAAATTTTGTTTATAGATTTAAACAGTTGATATTTTAAAACCTAAACAAATAAACGTCAAATATATAAACAAATCTGACGTTTATTTATTTGACAGCTGATAAATTTAAACCTAAACAAATAAATGTCAAAATTATAATCAAAATCTGATGTTTATTTATTTGAGTTTTCAACTGTCAAATTTTGTTTACAGATTTAAACAGTTGATAGTTTAAAACCTAAACAAATAAACGTCAAATATATAAACAAATCTGATATTTATTTATTTGACAGCTGATAATTTTAAACCTAAACAAATAAATGTCAAAATTATAAACAAAATCTGTTTCAACTGTCAAATTTTGTTTATAGATTAGACAGCTGACTGTTTAAAACCTAAACAAATAAATATCAGAATTTTTTACATATTTCTCAAACAGTTAATTGACAAGTATGTAAACAAAATTTGACATTTGACAGTTGAAACCCTAAACAAATTAATGTCATTTTTTTTTTAGAACTGGTTTGGAGAATCAACGTCCAAAGATAATACAGAGTTCACGGTTCGCAACCCCGACTTTGAATTGAAGAGTGGCAAAGTGGTCGATTTTAAGTTTGAAGTCACTTACAATGCAGCCGACATACCCCCAAGTTTGTTGAAAATTCGACTAAATGGCAAAACAATTTGCGCCGGAATTAGAGTGTCGAGGCCAGTTTCAACCACCGTTAAAATTGAAACTAGTCCCACAACGCCCAAAATTGTAGAGTAAGTATTTAAAGTTCAAATACAAAAACACTCAAAATGAGACTAAATCTTAGAGGTAGAAAATTCAAAAATAGTTTTTTTTTTGGTGTTTGGTATGCCTGTTATAAGTTACGCATACAAAATATATATCTCAGTATATTATGTATATATTTCGTATATAATTTGAGTTGATAATTCTCTAATACTTTTTATGAACTACAGAACTACAACTACAGAGGCGACCACAACTAGACCCACACAGACGACTACTAAAGCCAGACGAAGGACTACTACAACTTTTTCGCCATATTTTATAGGCGATTTGAACCTGTATGCGAACCGGCCGCCCACCAGGGGCGGCGTGGACCTCACGAACACTATTCAGTGTGGCACTGTGGCCAAAAAGGGCAAACCCTTGATCACATATGGCACGCCAAGTGTTGAAGGTAGTTATTTCGAGATTATCCATAATATATATATATATATATATATATATATATATATATATATATATATATATATATATATATATATATATATATTCAATTAATAAATCAACTATGTAATTATCAATGTTCATCCTTAATTGGTTGGCGCAGTCGGTAGGATTATCAATTCGATGTATTTTTATAGGCAATTGGCCGTGGCATGTAGCTATATACGTATTAGGAGGAAAAGAACCTCGCTATATTTGTGGCGGAAGTTTGATTACCAAGGCTCATGTGGTTACTGCAGCACATTGTGTTACTATTCAAGGAACTCGAGACACAGCAGATGTAGACAAATTCGTTATACACCTAGGTGAGTCTCAGTGGACGTGTTAATATTGTCTTTTCCTACTTTTACGAGAAGTAGGGGAGCTCCTCTGGTATTTTTCAGAAGAAATAAATATATGGGCTAACACTGTCCTGCACATATGTTCGTACAGTTGAGTATGCGCATGCGTTTATAAATGCGCATGCGCTTCAAAGGTGTTAATATTGTTCTGCGCATGCGCAATGTGAATAATAGACTGTGACTACGAACTCTCAAGATTATTTTTTATTTTAAGGAAGAACTAATATCCAAAATCTTAGTGATGGTACGCAGGAGCGCCGGATCGATGAAATAAGAGTACACCCCCCGGTATAATTACACGTATTTCCACGATGATGTGGCTGTGGTCAGACTGGTCAAAGACGTCCATTTGACTGATTTCGTTAGGCCAGTATGCCTGTGGGATGGCGGTGTAAAGAGAAACGTTATTGGCAAATTAGGTATGTATTGTAAAAAATAGATTTTATTTAAAAAATCATAAAAATTTTTTCAAAATTATATTAATGGTAACAAAATTAGGTGTATTTTTACCATTAAATGGTTCCATGGTGATTTTAATTGAAAAATATGTAGCCCCCAAAAATTAGGGATTTTCAAAACAACTAGTGATTTTATTTAAAAAATCGTAAAAAATAGGATTTTTGTGTTTTCAAAATTATATTAATGGTAAAAAAATCAGGCGTATTTTTACCATCAAATGGTTCCATGGTGATTTAAATTGAAAAATATATAGCCCCCAAATATTAGGGATTTTCAAAACAAGTGATTTTATTTAAAAAATCGTAAAAAATAGGATTTTTATGTTTTCAAAATTATATTAATGGTAACAAAATCAGGTGTATTTTTACCATTAAATGGTTCCATGGTGATTTTAATTGAAAAATATGTAGCCCCCAAAAATTAGAGATTTTCAAAACAACTAGTGATTTTATTTAAAAAAATCATAAAAAATAGGATTTTTGTGTTTTCTAAATTATAATAATGGTAACAAAATCAGGTGTATTTTTACCATCAAATGGTTCCATGGTGATTTTAATAGAAAAATATGTAGCCCCCAAAAATTAGGGATTTTCAAAACAACTAGTGATTTTATTTAAAAAATCGTAAAAAATAGGATTTTTGTGTTTTCAAAATTATATTAATGGTAACAAAATCAGGTGTATTTTTACCATCAAATGGTTTCATGGTGATTTTAATAGAAAAATATGTAGTCTGCAAAAATTAGGGATTTTCAAAACAACTAGTGATTTTATTTAAAAAATTGTAAAAAATAGGATTTTTGTGTTTTCAAAATTATATTAATGGTAACGAAATCAGATGTATTTTTACCATTAAATGGTGCCATGGTGATTTTAATTAAAAAATTTGTAGTCTCCAAAAATTAGGGATTTTCAAAAAAACTAGTGATTTTATTTAAAAAATCGTAAAAAATCAGATTTTTGTTTTTTCATAATTATATTAATGGTAACAAAATCAGGTGTATTTTTACCATCAAATGGTTTCATGGTGATTTTAATAGAAAAATATGTAGTCTGCAAAAATTAGGGATTTTCAAAACAACTAGTGATTTTAATTAAAAAATCGTAAAAAATAGGATTTTTGTGTTTTCAAAATTATATTAATGGTAACGAAATCAGATGTATTTTTACCATTAAATGGTGCCATGGTGATTTTAATTGAAAAATATGTAGCCCCCAAAAATTAGGGATTTTCAAAACAACTAGTGATTTTATTTAAAAAATCGTAAAAAATAAGATTTTTGTGCTTTCAAAATTATATTAATGGTAACAAAATCAGGTGTATTTTTACCATTAAATGGTTCCATGGTGATTTCAATTGAAAAATATGTAGCCCCCAAAAATTAAGGATTTTCAAAACAACTAGTGATTTTATTTAAAAAATTGTAAAAAATAGGATTTTTGTGTTTTCAAAATTATATTAATGGTAACGAAATCAGATGTATTTTTACCATTAAATGGTGCCATGGTGATTTTAATTGAAAAATATGTAGCCCCCAAAAATTAGGGATTTTCAAAACAACTAGTGATTTTATTTAAAAAATCATAAAAAATAGGATTTTTGTGTTTTCAAAATTATATTAATGGTAACAAAATCAGGTGTATTTTTACCATTAAATGGTTCCATGGTGATTTTAATTGAAAAATATGTAGTCTCCAAAAATTAGGGATTTTCAAAACAACTAGTGATTTTATTTAAAAAATCATAAAAAATAGGATTTTTGTGTTTTCAAAATTATATTAATGGTAACAAAATCAGGTGTATTTTTACCATCAAATGGTTCCATGGTGATTTTAATAGAAAAATATGTAGTCTCCAAAAATTAGGGATTTTCAAAACAACTAGTGATTTTATTTAAAAAATCGTAAAAAATAGGATTTTTGTGTTTTCAAAATTATGTTAATGGTAACAAAAACAGGTGTATTTTTACCATCAAATGGTTCCATGGTGATTTCAATTGAAAAATATGTAGCCCCCAAAAATGAGGGATTTTCAAAACAACTAGTGATTTTATTTAAAAAATCGTAAAAAATAGGATTTTTGTGTTTTCAAAATTATGTTAAAGGTAACAAAATCAGGTGTATTTTTACCATCAAATGGTTCCATGGTGATTTTAATTGAAAAATATGTAGCCCCCAAAAATTAGGGATTTTCAAAACAACTAGTGTTTTTATTTAAAAAATCGTAAAAAATAGGATTTTTGTGTTTTCAAAATTATATTAATGGTAACAAAATCAGGTGTATTTTTACCATCAAATGGTTCCATGGTGATTTTAATTGAAAAATATGTAGCTCCCAAAAATTAGGGATTTTCAAAACAACTAGTGATTTTATTTAAAAAATCATAAAAAATAGGATTTTTGTGTTTTCAAAATTATATTAATGGTAACAAAATCAGGTGTATTTTTACCATTAAATGGTTCCATGGTGATTTTAATTGAAAAATATATAGCCCCCAAAAATTAGGGATTTTCAAAACAACTAGTGATTTTATTTAAAAAATCGTAAAAAATAGGATTTTTGTGTTTTCAAAATTATGTTAATGGTAACAAAATCAGGTGTATTTTTACCATAAAATGGTTTCATGGTGATTTTAATTGAAAAATATGTAGCCCCCAAAAATTAGGGATTTTCAAAACAACTAGTGATTTTATTTAAAAAATCGTAAAAAATAGGATTTTTGTGTTTTCAAAATTATGTTAATGGTAATAAAATCAGGTGTATTTTTACCATTAAATGGTTCCATGGTGATTTAAATTGAAAAACATGTAGCACCCAAAAATTATGGATTTTCAAAACAACTAGTGATTTTATTTAAAAAATCGTAAAAAATAGGATTTTTATGTTTTCAAAATTATATTAATGGTAACAAAATCAGGTGTATTTTTACCATCAAATGGTTCCATGGTGATTTTAATTGAAAAATATGTAGTCCCCAAAAATTAGGGATTTTTAAAGCAACTAGTGATTTTATTTAAAAAATCGTAAAAAATAGGATTTTTGTATTTTCAAAATTATATTAATGGTAACAAAATCAGGTGTATTTTTACCATTAAATGGTTCCATGGTGATTTCAATTGAAAAATATGTAGCCCCCAAAAATTAGGGATTTTCAAAACAACTAGTGATTTTATTTAAAAAATCGTAAAAAATAGGATTTTTGTGTTTTCAAAATTATGTTAATGGTAATAAAATCAGGTGTATTTTTACCATTAAATGGTTTCATGGTGATTTCAATTGAAAAATATGTAGTCCTCAAAAATTAGGGATTTTCAAAACAAGTGATTTTATTTAAAAAATCGTAAAAAATAGGATTTAGTGTTTTCAAAATTATATTAATGGTAACAAAATCAGGTGTATTTTTACCATCAAATGGTTCTATGGTGATTTTAATTGAAAAATATGTAGCCCCCAAAAATTAGGGATTTTCAAAACAACTAGTGATTTTATTTAAAAAATCGTAAAAAATAGGATTTTTGTGTTTTCAAAATTATGTTAATGGTAATAAAATCAGGTGTATTTTTAACCATTAAATGGTTCCATGGTGATTTAAATTGAAAAACATGTAGCACCCAAAAATTATGGATTTTCAAAACAACTAGTGATTTTATTTAAAAAATCGTAAAAAATAGGATTTTTATGTTTTCAAAATTATATTAATGGTAACAAAATCAGGTGTATTTTTACCATCAAATGGTTCCATGGTGATTTTAATTGAAAAATATGTAGTCCCCAAAAATTAGGGATTTTTAAAGCAACTAGTGATTTTATTTAAAAAATCGTAAAAAATAGGATTTTTGTATTTTCAAAATTATATTAATGGTAACAAAATCAGGTGTATTTTTACCATTAAATGGTTCCATGGTGATTTCAATTGAAAAATATGTAGCCCCCAAAAATTAGGGATTTTCAAAACAACTAGTGATTTTATTTAAAAAATCGTAAAAAATAGGATTTTTGTGTTTTCAAAATTATGTTAATGGTAATAAAATCAGGTGTATTTTTACCATTAAATGGTTTCATGGTGATTTCAATTGAAAAATATGTAGTCCTCAAAAATTAGGGATTTTCAAAACAAGTGATTTTATTTAAAAAATCGTAAAAAATAGGATTTAGTGTTTTCAAAATTATATTAATGGTAACAAAATCAGGTGTATTTTTACCATCAAATGGTTCTATGGTGATTTTAATTGAAAAATATGTAGCCCCCAAAAATTAGGGATTTTCAAAACAACTAGTGATTTTATTTAAAAAATCGTAAAAAATAGGATTTTTGTGTTTTCAAAATTATATTAATGGTAACAAAATCAGGTGTATTTTTACCATCAAATGGTTCCATGGTGATTTCAATTGAAAAATATGTAGCCCCCAAAAAATAGGGATTTTCAAAACAACTAGTGATTTTTTTAAAAAATCGTAAAAAATAGGATTTTTGTGTTTTCAAAATTATGTTAATGGTAACAAAAACAGGTGTATTTTTGCCATCAAATGGTTCCATGGTGATTTTAATTGAAAAATATGTAGCCCCCAAAAATTAGGGATTTTCAAAACAACTAGTGATTTTATTTAAAAAATCGTAAAAAATAGGATTTTTGTGTTTTCAAAATTATGTTAATGGTAACGAAATCAGATGTATTTTTACCATTAAATGGTTCCATGGTGATTTTAATAGAAAAATATGTAGCCCCCAAAAATTAGGGATTTTCAAAATAACTAGTGATTTTATTTAAAAAATCGTAAAAAATAGGATTTTTGTGTTTTCAAAATTATATTAATGGTAACAAAATCAGGTGTATTTTTACCATTAAATGGATCCAATCCATGGTGATTTCAATTGAAAAATATGTAGTCCTCAAAAATAAGGAATTTTTAAAGCTTTGCTTTAATCCTTTGCAGGCGTCGTTGTCGGTTGGGGCTATGATGAGCACCACGCCATAACTGACACCCTAAGGGAGACACGGATGCCTGTGGTGGACCCTCTAACCTGTATTTACTCCAATCCAGATTTTTTCAACAAATTTACTTCGCGTACCTCATTCTGTGCAGGCTATAGAAATGGTAAGTCATCAAACATCGTAAATCACCTCAGATAAACGTAGTTTGGACATATTGAGGGCAAAAGTGGACCAACTCTCAAGTTTTAATATATATATATATATATATATATATATATATATATATATATATATATATATATATATATATGTGCTCTATGCCTCATTTTATGTGTATCAACGCATTTACAAAGATGTAAATCAGCTTTTTGCAGTGCGATTTCATATATTAACATTATCTGTAGCAAGAACAATAAGGAAATTACAAGTAGAAAACAATTTTATAATTGTACATAATTATCCTGTTTTTGTTGCGTGCAGGAACATCCGTTTGTAACGGCGATTCGGGGGGCGGCATGTTTTTCCAGAAGGACGAGAACAACACGGACAGTGCATGGGAGCTGCGCGGGCTAGTTTCGGTCAGTTTGGTCTACCAGCGGGAGTACTGCGACCCGTACAACTATGTAGTTTTCACCGATCTAGCCCACCACACCGACTGGATCAACGAGCAAGTGGAGGAAACCGCATAATGCATTAATTATTAGCAATTATATTTATACCTACTTATATGTTTTTTTTTGTTTTCCATCGTGACCTTGATTGCGGGTAATTAGGTATTCTAATCAGTTCAGTGGAAGGTACGCCGGGGAAAAAATAAATAAGTAAACCAGTTTTATAAGTGAAATGCTGGCGGTTGTTGCGTTTTTGTGTGTGATGCGGGTGATTTGGGGGCAGGGCGTTGTTTCGCCCTGCCCCACGGTGTTCTGGTACGAGCCCTCGGGGAACAGGAGCAATGAATGGCAGGGGGTGGTGCTGCTAAATGCAAGACACAACATTCATGGTGTTTGGGTGCAAATCCAATTCGACAAAGATATTAAAAAGTTTTTGGTGAGTTGATCTATCAACTTCTATTTTTGTTCTTTCGAAAACCACTCATTAGATATTTTTCAAACTTTAAAAATGGATTACCAATATTATAGTTTATCCATTAAAATAGAAAAGCAAAATTACCTCAAGTCAGTTTTGGAAATATTTACTGTGGAAGATTATATATGATATGTATGCAATTCATAAACGGTGCTTCTATTTTTTTGGAAATATTTCGAAAACCACTCATTGGATATTTTTCAAACTTTAAAAATGGATTACCAATATTATAGTTTATCCATTAAAATAGAAAAGCAAAATTACCTCAAGTCAGTTTTGAAAATATTTACTGTGGAAGATTATATATGATATGTACGCAATTCAAAAATGGTGCTTCTATTTTTTTGGAAATATTTCGAAAACCACTCATTGGATATTTTTCAAACTTTAAAAATGGATTACCAATATTATAGTTTATCCATTAAAATAGAAAAGCAAAATTACCTCAAGTCAGTTTTGGAAATATTTACAGTGGAAGATTATATATGATATGTATGCAATACATAAATGCTGCATCTATTTTTTGGAAATATTTCGAAAACCACTCATTGGATATTTTTGAAACTTTAAAAATGGATTACCAATATTATAGTTTATCCATTAAAATAGAAAAGTAAAATTACCTCAAGTCAGTTTTCGAAATATTTACAGTGGAAGATTATATATGATATGTATGCAATTCATAAATGGTGCTTCTATTTTTTTGGAAATATTTCGAAAACCACTCATTGGATATTTTTCAAACTTTAAAAATGGATTACCAATATTATAGTTTATCCATTAAAATAGAAAAGCAAAATTACCTCAAGTCAGTTTTGGAAATATTTACAGTGGAAGATTATATATGATATGTATGCAATTCATAAATGCTGCTTCTATTTTTTTGGAAATATTTCGAAAACCACTCATTGGATATTCTTCAAACTTTAAAAATGGATTACCGATATTATAGTTTATCCATTAAAATAGAAAAGCAAAATTACCTCAAGTCAGTTTTGGAAATATTTACAGTGGAAGATTATATATGATATGTATGCAATTCATAAATGCTGCTTCTATTTTTTGGAAATATTTCGAAAACCACTCATTGGATATTTTTCAAACTTTAAAAATGGATTACCAATATTATAGTTTATCCATTAAAATAGAAAAGTAAAATTACCCCAAGTCAGTTTTGGAAATATTTACTGTGGAAGATTATATGTGATATGTATGCAATTCATAAATGTTGCTTCTATTTTTTTGGAAATATTTCGAAAACCACTCATTGGATATTTTTCAAACTTTAAAAATGGATTACCAATATTATAGTTTATCCATTAAAATAGAAAAGCAAAATTACCTCAAGTCAGTTTTGGAAATATTTACAGTGGAAGATTATATATGATATGTATGCAATTCATAAATGCTGCTTCTATTTTTTTGGAAATATTTCGAAAACCACTCATTGGATATTCTTCAAACTTTAAAAATGGATTACCGATATTATAGTTTATCCATTAAAATAGAAAAGCAAAATTACCTCAAGTCAGTTTTGGAAATATTTACAGTGGAAGATTATATATGATATGTATGCAATTCATAAATGCTGCTTCTATTTTTTGGAAATATTTCGAAAACCACTCATTGGATATTTTTCAAACTTTAAAAATGGATTACCAATATTATAGTTTATCCATTAAAATAGAAAAGTAAAATTACCCCAAGTCAGTTTTGGAAATATTTACTGTGGAAGATTATATGTGATATGTATGCAATTCATAAATGTTGCTTCTATTTTTTTGGAAATATTTCGAAAACCACTCATTGGATATTTTTCAAACTTTAAAAATGGATTACCAATATTATAGTTTATCCATTAAAATAGAAAAGCAAAATTACCCCAAGTCAGTTTTGGAAATATTTACTGTGGAAGATTATATATGATATGTATGCAATTAATAAATGGTGCTTCTATTTTTTGGAAATATTTCGAAAACAACTCATTGGATATTTTTCAAACTTTAAAAATGGATTACTAATATTATAGTTTATCCATTAAAATAGAAAAGTAAAATTACCTCAAGTCAGTTTTGGAAATATTTACTGCGGAAGATTATATATGATTTGTATGCAATACATAAATGCTGCTTCTATTTTTTGGAAATATTTCGAAAACCACTCATTGGATATTTTTGAAATTTTAAAAATGTATTACCAATATTACAGTCTATCCACTAAAATAGAAAAGTAAAATTACCTTAAGTCAGTTTTGATAATATTTTCTGTGGAAGATCGTATATGTTATTTATGCAATTCACAAATACTGCTTCTATATTTTTGGACATTTTTCGAAAACCGCTCATTGGATATTTTTCGAAGATCACGCACAATTGGTCACTGTTATTTGTCATCCATCACTTTAATTCGTCACCTTTAACTCTCAGGGTGACAGCCTGTAACTCCTATTCATGTGAATTTTTGTTATGTTGAGATAAACCCAAGATACTTACTGTTTTCAGACAACGTTTGGTGAAGTATCAACAACCGACAATCGTAACTACATAGTTGAAGCGCTTCATCGGAAACTACCGAAAAACTCTATCAACTACATGCACATATTCGTGTCACATAGCGCGAGCGGGAACGCTACGGCGCCTGCGCCGCTTAAAATCCGCTTCAATGGGCGACTAGTGTGCCCTGCGCGACGTGCCACGTCATCAACACCGCCCACGATATTTCTGGACGAGTAAGTAAGTTGCAGTAGTTGGATTGGGTGTAAAGAATAGCACACCAGGTTTAACTACGTTACCAAACATGTTTATCACAGCACAGTTGTGGCAGACTAAATGAATTGTTCTATTTTTTTTAGTGAGAGTATACGTGGCGGCCCTTTAATATCCGACGCATGAGCACAGCGCGGCCGCCCTCAGTCGAGAGCCGCTTCTTCCAGCCGTGACGCTTCACGCGCTTGCGCTCTGAGGGCCGCGGGAAGTGGCAGCGGATCATGGTGCGGATGGACGTGGTGAAGAGGCCCCCGGCTGTTTCGGCAACTGGCGCTGATGACGTCACTAGGTTGACGCCAAAGAGACCATTGCTAGAATAAAATACAGTTTATAATTATGTAACAAGTAAAAGTTTAAACTAATATTATTTTTAACCAATCATATTGTAATTTTTCTGACATATTTATCACATTTCTTATTAAAAAAAAAAATTAAATCAGTTTCAATTTTTGTTGTATTAAACACAAGATCTGTCTTCTAAGAATATTTGACAGCTGTCATTTTATAAAGTTTAACAGATGTCATTTTAATCAAGTTTAACAGCTATAATTTTAATAAAGTTTGACAGCTGTCATTTTAATCAAGTTTGACAGCTGTCATTTTAATAAAGTTTGACAGCTGTCATTTTAATACAGTTTGACAGCTGTCATTTTAATAAAGTTTGACAGCTGTCATTTTAATCAAGTTTGACAGCTATCATTTTAATAAAATTTGACAGCTGTCATTTTAATAAAATTTGACAGCTGTCATTTCAATAAAATTTGACAGCTGTCATTTTAATAAAGTAGCACGCGAATAGCCTCTGTAAACTGTAAACTACCTAATTTTGAACCCTTGTCATAATGACACAAATTAAATATTACGAAATATTATGTTAGATAAAAATATGTAAACATATGCAAATATTAAAAAAAAATATGAAAAAAAAAACAATTAAAAATATGCAAATTGCAAAAATGTGCACAAAAATATATGATAAATATACAACAATTTGAACAAAAATTAAAAATATGGAAAAGTAGGCACACAAACATGCAAAAATAAGCAAAACTAAAAAAGTATGAAAAATATTCTAATATATGTCAAAAGAATATAAAATATGCACATTCCAAAAATATGCAAAAAAAAAACAAAAAATATGCATAAATTTTAAATATTTTTAGAAAAATATATGTATATAATGTATAAAAAAGTATGGAAAATATGCAAAAAAAAAACTATAAATATGCAAAAAAAACTAAAAATATGCAAACAATTGCAAAAAATATGATGATAAATTTATATTTTAGTATATAGTATATAGTATTTCATATAATTTTTGCATTTGTTGCATATTTCTGCATATTGCATGTGTTTGTAAATTTTTCATAGTTTTTTAAAATATACTGCATATTTGTACATACATTTTGTGCATGCTTTTTTTTCATATTTTTTTTAAACATATTTTTTCATATTCTTCATATATTGTTTTGCATATTTTTCACATATCTTTTGCAATTGTTTGCATATTTATCATTCTTTTTGCATATTTTGGCATATTTTTTTTCATCTTTTTCATGTTTGTATATGTTTGCAAAGTGTTTCATATTTTTAATACTTTTACAAAAAGAATGGAAAATATGTCAATAATTGCAAAAATGTGCATACAATATATTTTGCACATTTTTGTAATTATTGACATATTTTTCATTCTTTTTGCACATAATTGCATATTTTTTTTTTTATATTACATATTTTTTTTATATTGCATATTTTTTTTTTATATTGTATATTTTTTTTATATTGCATATTTTTTTTTATATTGCATATTTTTGCAAATGTTTGCATATTTTTCATATATTTTTTATCCATATTTTTCATATAATTTTTTCCCATATTTTTCATATATTTTTTCATGTTTGCATATTTTTCATACTTTTTTTAAAATATTTTTTTTTTTGCATATTTTTCATACCTTTTTTTAAATATTTTGTTTTTATATTTCTCATATTTGTGTGCAATTTTTTTATATTATTTCATATTTTTCAAATTTGTGTGCATATTTCTTGAGATTTTTCATATTGTATATTTTAGTAAAATTGCATTTTTACTAAAATATGCAATATAAAAAATCTCAAGAAATATGCACACACATTTGAAAAATATGAAATAATATAAAAATATTGCACACAAATATGGGAAATATGCAAACCAAATATTAAAAAAAAAAAAAAGTATGAAAAATATACAAAAAAATATATTTAAAAAAAATAATGAAAAATATGCAAACCTATGAAAAATATTTGGAAAAATGTATGAAAAATATGGGGAAAAAATATGGACAAAAAATATATGAAAAATATGCAAACATTTGCAAAAATATGCAAAAAAAAAGAATGAAAAATATGTTAATAATTGTTAAAATGTTCAAACAATATATAAACAATATGGAAAATATGAAATACTGCAAAAATATACAAAAAAAAAATCAAACATATACAAACATGAACAAATATCCAAAAATATGCAAAAAGAATAAAAATATGCAAAGAATTGCAAACATACGCAAAAAAATATATGAAATAATAAGAAAAATTATTTAAAGAATGTGCAAACAATGGCAAAAATATAAAATAAGAAAAAATATTTAAAAATATGCAAAAATATAAAAAAAGGTATGGAAAGCATGCTAAAAATATATGAAATATGAAAAAAAACATGCAACAAAATATGCCATATGTAGAAATATGCAAAAAGAATGAAAATATGCAACAAATGGAAAAATATGCAACAAATGGAAAAATATGCAACAAATGGAAAAATATGCAAAAGTTACATGAAAAACTTTGAAAAATATCCAAAAATATATAAAAGAAGTATGATTTTTTAATTATTATTATTAAACGTATGCAAACATGAAAAAATATGCCTAAATATGCAAAAAAGATATGAACACAAGTATGAAAAATATGCTCACAAATATGAAAAACACCGAAACATTTGCAAAAATATGGAAAACTATGTAAAGAAGCACGAAAAATATTCAACATATGAAGTAATAATATGCATGAAATATGCAATATGAAAAAATTAAAAAATATGCAATATGAAAAAAATATGCAAAAATATGCAATATGAAAAAATGCAAAAATATGCAATATGAAAAAATGCAAAAATATGCAATATGAAAAAATGCAAAAATATACAAAAAAAAAGATAGAATATGTAAATAATTGCAAAAATGTGCTAACAATATATACGAAAGTATGAAAAATATGCTAAACTTTGCAATAATATACGGAAAACAAGGAAGGAAAATATGCAAACTTATACAAACATCAAAACTTATTTAAAAAATATGCAAAAAAATATATGAATATGCAAAAATATGAAAATATAAGAAAAAATATATTAAAAATATGTTTAAAAAAGTATGAAAAATATGCAAACATTACAAAAATATGCAGAAATATATGTTTTTTAAATATGTAAAATTTGAAAAATTTGCAAACATATGCGAAAATATGAAAAATTATATGAAAAACTGAAAAATATACGAAAAATAAGGAAGGAAAATATGCAAATGTATACCAACATCAAAACTTATTTAAAAAATATGCAAAAAAATATATGAAGAATATGCAAAAATATGAAAATATAAGAAAAAATATATTAAAAATATGTTTAAAAAAGTATGAAAAATGTAAACATTTACAAAAATATGCAGAAATATAAGTTTTTTTTTAAATATGTAAAATTTGCAAACATGCGAAAATATGCAAAAATTATATAAAAATCTGAAAAATATATAAAAAAAAGTATGATTTTTTATAAGGATTATTAAACGTATGCAAACATGAAAAATATGCCAAAATATGCAAAAACATGCAAAATTTGAAAAAAAATTAAATATGCACACAAATATGAAAAATATATTTACAAAGTATGAAACATGCGAAAAATATGTAAAAATATATGGAAAAAAGAATAAAAATATAAACAATTGCAAAAATATGCACACAAATATCAAAATTACGCATTTGCAAAAATATATATAAAAGGTAAGAACATTTTTCAAATATACTTAAAAATATGGAAAAAAAACACCAAAATATGCACACAAAAAAACATGATAAATCTGGAAACAATTATAAGAATATATGAAAAATATGAAACATTTGCAAAAAAAATATATAAAAAAGCATGAAAAACAAGCAAACATATGTAAGAATATGTAAAAACAAATTAAAAATATGCAAACAATAGCCGAAAATATAAGAAAAAATATGAAAATTGCATTTTTTTCATATTTTTTACTGCAAAATTATATTATAAAAAAAAGCTGACAAATTTACAAAAATATGAAGAATCTCAAGAAATATACACACAAATTTGAAAAATATGCAAAAATATTCAAAAATATATTCAAAAAAGTATGATATACACAAATTTGAAAAATATGCAATAAAAATTATCCACAAAAGTATGAAAAATATACATATATGAAAAAATATTTGTAAAAATATACAAAAAAAGAATTTAAATATGCAAATATTTGCAAAAATATATGAAAAATATGCAAACATTTGCAAAAATATGCGAACATTTGCAAAAATATGCAAAATGAAAAAAATATATACAATATGCAAAAAAAGAGTGAAAAACATGTAAAAAATGTATGAAAAGTATGTAAAACTTTGATATGCAATATGTAAAAAGATTGAAAAGATGCAACAAATATGAATGAAAATATTTTTTGAAAGAATAT
The DNA here is from genome assembly GCA_963942505.1 of Lordithon lunulatus. Lineage (NCBI taxonomy): Eukaryota > Metazoa > Arthropoda > Insecta > Coleoptera > Staphylinidae > Lordithon > Lordithon lunulatus. Next base: position 3,776,215 of record OZ012675.1, read on the forward strand.
GAAATTATATTCTATATTCTATAATATTTAAAATTTATATTATTAGAAGGGTACGTAATTGAAGTAGTTTGATGTAAAGGGGCTATTAGTGTGCTATCTTCATGTGAAGTTTCACTTGAAGCTCTTTTAGCTATTATCGATGAGTTTTAGTATGTTCGTAATCATGGGATGTTGGACATTTCATCTAGTAAATACAAATATATTTACATGCACACATAAAATATCTTAATCTGAATCATGACAAATTCCACTACATGTAATCACTAGCTCAGAAGCATCCAACATAATTATGTTTGTCTTGCATGTTGCATAAAGGCATGCAAGAAAAAGTTTTTCGATCAACATAAATGAAAAATGTTGAATTCATGATTCAACACTGATTCTCAAAGTGCTAGTCAAACCCAACCAGGAATGAAAAACACTACAAATTTCTAAAAAAAAAAAATAATTTTCTAAATCAACTCACCGCACATTTGAGAACACATTAGGAATCAGACGTCCAAACAGAGACATGTTGTCGGTAACTGAAATTTAAAGAAAGTACTCATGTTAAAACTTACTACTTGTAATATTTTCAGTGTATATTATTATTTTCACAACAATTTACTAACAATAATCAGAAAGGTGCACACCAAAATATTGTAGGTTATGTCAGCAGCAAATCGGCGTGTGAAGTTATGCAACACAATTTATTAGGGCATCATGAAGCCACGCCCACTTACAAGTTGAGTTCACACAATATTAGTAATAAATCACATAATATAACTAATAAATCACACAATATTAGTAATAAATCACAAAAGATTAGTAATAAATCACACAATATTAGTAATAAATTACATAATATTAGTAATAAATCACACAATATTAGTAATAAATCAAACAATATTAGTAATAAATCAAACAATATTAGTAATAAATCAAACAATATTAGTAATAAGTCACATATTAGTAATAAATCAAACAATATTAGTAATAAATTCCGCAAAAATAAGAAGAATGGTAGAATTGTTTTAAATATAATTGATATTAAAACCTTACAAAATAAACTTAGGTAAATTAAGTGTAACTTATCAAATAAACTCATGAAAGCCGCTTTCGTTTATCGTTAGGGTCATTTCGGTTATTTGAATTTCCCGCGCGATTCTCAAAAACAAACCTACTTATGCCGCATTCGTTTATCGCTCGGGAGCTATTCCCCAGAACAGCTCCCGAGCGATAAACGAAGACAGACATAAGTAGGTTTGTTCGAGAATCGCGCGGGAAATTCAAATTTGACGAAATGACCGCGGGCCCGAGGGTTTCCTCCCGGTAGGCGGCCTTGGCTTTTTTTTTTCGAAAAAGGCGGAACCTGTTTATCGGCCCGCCAGTCGATCGGCGGGGCTCCAGCAGGAAACACCGGCGCGCACGTTTGAAGATTCGCACGGTTTTTTGTTGGTCGATTTGCTCTTGTTTTATTTTTTGTTTTGTTTTGTGCGCGCGCGCGATCCTTCAAGGATTGAAAAATGCCAATCCATTGATATACCGAGAATCATTGTTTGTTTATTTGCGTAGCATAGAAAAAGGTAAGTCTTTAAAAAAAAATAAAAATTTTTTTAAAGAATTTTGTTCCTCTGTCTAAAAGAACAACTCAACAAATAAAAATAAAAAAACTCGAACCTGTTTTGGATAATCAAATCGCCCGTGCAAAAACAAAATTATAGGATGCAGAATAATTATGTTTGTATCATTCACTCAACAAACTTTGAAATTATTTTCGCGAGTTTTCATGAAAATCCCTTAACGAATTTTTATAAAATTCATAGTATGATTTAACAACATTTTATGGTATCAAATAAATTCAAAACAATTTTTATGATGTTACTATTTTAATTATTATGTAACAAACGAAGTTGCAAATTGTTTATGAACTTGTTTTATATATAAAAACATTTTATTTCTATTTTGTCTAGTTGGATTGTTATAATTTATACAATTTCATACATGTTTTATTTTAATTAATATATTATTATAATTAATTATGCATATTAAAACTCTTAATGATATTTAATTAGTGGGCAAAACCGTCACAAAAAAAAAAAACCCGAAATAAAATCCAACAAGCTTTTGTTATTCAACACAATTATTGTATCCTGTGTAGAAATTAACATACTAATATATTACCTAATTACATTTTTATAATCTTCATATTTTGGTTGTGAATGGAAAATTACCATTTTTTTTATTATTAGTCGCAAATAAAACCAGTAAATTACTCATACATTATAAACAATCGTGCAGTAGACATCATTAATAATAACAATATTCCATGTCAAATTATGCAAATCGATTATCTTCGGTTACACACGTACATTCTGTAGGATTTGCGGCCAAGTTCAATGTCATGGGCAATCACCGTCTTTGTCTGCACGTAGCTTATAAACTAGCAATCCCGTAATTTTTGATTATAACAGTTTTTTATAGCACATTATATTGCTAATTGATTAGCAAAGTTTGAAAAATATTCATCAAGGGATTTTAGAAATATTCATGAATAATGACTAGCAGTTTTATAAAACGTACAAATATCATGACGGAACTTCATGTGTGTGTAGCTAATAAACTAGCAACCCCGTAATTTTTGATTACAACAGTTTTTTATAGCGCATTATATTGCTAATTGATTAGCAACATTTGAAAAATATTCATCAAGGGATTTTAGAAATATTCATGAATAATGACTAGCAGTTTTATAAAACGTACAAATATCATGACGGAACTTCATGTGCGTGTAGCTAATAAACTAGCAACCCCGTAATTTTTGATTACAACAGTTTTTTATAGCGCATTATATTGCTAATTGATTAGCAAAGTTTGAAAAATATTCATCAAGGGATTTTAGAAATATTCATGAATAATCACTAGCAGTTTTATAAAATGTACAAATATCATGACGGAACTTCATGTGTGTGTAGCTAATAAACTAGCAACCCCGTAATTTTTGATTATAACAGTTTTTTATAGCACGTTATATTGCTAATTGATTAGCAATGTTTGAAAAATATTCATCAAGGGATTTTAGAAATATTCGTGAATAATCACTAGCAGTTTTATAAAATGTACAAATATCATGACGGAACTTCATGTGTGTGTAGCTAATAAACTAGCAACCCCTTAATTTTTGATTACAACAGTTTTTTATAGCGCGTTATATTGCTAATTGATTAGCAAAGTTTGAAAAATATTCATCAAGGGATTTTAGAAATATTCATGAATAATCACTAGCAGTTTTATAAAATGTACAAATATCATGACGGAACTTCATGTGTGTGTAGCTAATAAACTAGCAACCCCGTAATTTTTGATTATAACAGTTTTTTATACCGCATTATATTGCTAATTGATTAGCAAAGTTTGAAAAATATTCATCAAGGGATTTTAGAAATATTCATGAATAATCACTAGCAGTTTTATAAAATGTACAAATATCATGACGGAACTTCATGTGTGTGTAGCTAATAAACTAGCAACCCCGTAATTTTTGATTATAACAGTTTTTTATACCGCATTATATTGCTAATTGATTAGCAAAGTTTGAAAAATATTCATCAAGGGATTTTAGAAATATTCATGAATAATCACTAGCAGTTTTATAAAATGTACAAATATCATGACGGAACTTCATGTGTGTGTAGCTAATAAACTAGCAACCCCGTAATTTTTGATTATAACAGTTTTTTATACCGCATTATATTGCTAATTGATTAGCAAAGTTTGAAAAATATTCATCAAGGGATTTTAGAAATATTCATGAATAATCACTAGCAGTTTTATAAAATGTACAAATATCATGACGGAACTTCATGTGTGTGTAGCTAATAAACTAGCAACCCCGTAATTTTTGATTATAACAGTTTTTTATACCGCATTATATTGCTAATTGATTAGCAAAGTTTGAAAAATATTCATCAAGGGATTTTAGAAATATTCATGAATAATCACTAGCAGTTTTATAAAATGTACAAATATCATGACGGAACTTCATGTGTGTGTAGCTAATAAACTAGCAACCCCGTAATTTTTTATTACAACAGTTTTTTATAGCGCGTTATATTGCTAATTGATTAGCAAAGTTTGAAAAATATTCATCAAGGGATTTTAGAAATATTCATGAATAATCACTAGCAGTTTTATAAAATGTACAAATATCATGACGGAACTTCATGTGTGTGTAGCTAATAAACTAGCAACCCCGTAATTTTTTATTACAACAGTTTTTTATAGCGCGTTATATTGCTAATTGATTAGCAAAGTTTGAAAAATATTCATCAAGGGATTTTAGAAATATTCATGAATAATCACTAGCAGTTTTATAAAATGTACAAATATCATGACGGAACTTCATGTGTGTGTAGCTAATAAACTAGCAACCCCGTAATTTTTTATTACAACAGTTTTTTATAGCGCGTTATATTGCTAATTGATTAGCAAAGTTTGAAAAATATTCATCAAGGGATTTTAGAAATATTCATGAATAATCACTAGCAGTTTTATAAAATGTACAAATATCATGACGGAACTTCATGTGTGTGTAGCTAATAAACTAGCAACCCCGTAATTTTTTATTACAACAGTTTTTTATAGCGCGTTATATTGCTAATTGATTAGCAAAGTTTGAAAAATATTCATCAAGGGATTTTAGAAATATTCATGAATAATCACTAGCAGTTTTATAAAATGTACAAATATCATGACGGAACTTCATGTGTGTGTAGCTAATAAACTAGCAACCCCGTAATTTTTGATTATAACAGTTTTTTATAGCGCGTTATATTGCTAATTGATTAGCAAAGTGTGAAAAATATTCATCAAGGGATTTTAGAAATATTCATGAATAATCACTAGCAGTTTTATAAAATGTACAAATATCATGACGGAACTTTATGTGCGTGTAGCTAATAAACTAGCAACCCCGTAATTTTTGATTATAACAGTTTTTTATAGCGCATTATATTGCTAATTGATTAGCAAAGTTTGAAAAATATTCATCAAGGGATTTTAGAAATATTCATGAATAATCACTAGCAGTTTTATAAAATGTACAAATATCATGACGGAACTTCATGTGTGTATAGCTAATAAACTAGCAACCCCGTAATTTTTGATTACAACAGTTTTTTATAGCGCGTTATATTGATAATTGATTAGCAAAGTTTGAAAAATATTCAACAAGGGATTTTAGAAATATTCATGAATAATCACTAGCAGTTTTATAAAAAATACAAATATCATGACGGATCTTCATGTGCGTGTAGCTAATAAACTAGCAACCCCGTAATTTTTGATTATTACAGTTTTTTATAGCGCATTATATTGCTAATTGATTAGCAAAGTTTGAAAAATATTCATCAAGGGATTTTATAAATATTCGTGAATAATCACTAGCAGTTTTATAAAATATACAAATATCATGACGGAACTTCATGTGTGTGTAGCTAATAAACTAGCAACCCCGTAATTTTTGATTATAACAGTTTTTTATAGCGCGTTATATTGCTAATTGATTAGCAAAATTTGAAAAATATTCATCAACGGATTTTAGATATATTCGTGAATAATTACTAGCAGTTTTATAAAATATACTAATATTATAATTAACCTTCAAGCAAGAAATAATAAAAAAAATGACAATTAAGTCTGGTAGTTAGTTGAGTGTTATTTCCGAAATAAAAATGGCAAACTGGTTTTTGATTTGCGGTCGCGAACCGGCGCGGCACTCTTATGGGGGGCTGGTATTCCCAAAGACTACTACTACCAGTGATTTGATGGAAATACACAGAAATTAGGTAATTGCAACGCTATAAGTGTTTTCGTCTGTGGTTTTTTATAGCAAGAGGTTTGTTTAAAAAAAAACAAATACGCGGTGTGAGGAGTGGAGAACTAATATTTGCCAAAGACTGCATGTTAATGTTAATTGAACTGAATACAAAATATAATAAAATTTCAATTTAATGAACATTGGTTAAACCTTATAACACACTGTCAGTGTCGAGGCTGTTCTTGCAAATGTAATAACATTCTACAGTTGCACGCCTCAGACCAGTTTTGCAGGCCATTCAGTGCCATCGCCCTTTGTAAACCAATTAAGATTTTTTACTTCTTCTGCTTGATCTTTTGATTTAAGAATACATTCATACAAAACAAGCTTCAATTTTCGGTTAACTTTCCAATAAACATACAAATATCATATGAAATTAAATTTCTAAGAATTCACCAATTGCCGATTTACAGGATTATTTCGAGGACCCATAAAACCGGCATTAGGGGTATAATTAAGCGGCCTGGGTTGCTCGCCAGACGAATTAACCAGATTTAATTTTTGCCGTATTCTTCGTTTACTCCGATGCGACGAAAACCTAATGATAGTTAATTAAGTTTAAATTAGTGAAAATACCGACGCTATCGCACGATTGAAATAACAGAAATTCCGGTTTGTAATTAAAAATAATTCCGAATTATTATTTAATACACAAAGTAAGTAAGTAAAAGTTATAGGGTTTTTATGATATATACCGAAATCTATAAGAGTCGAGGTAATAATAATAGACCGAATATAAGCATGAGGTGTTCTATCACTCTGGTATGAAGCAATTTCGTCTATTGTTTCAAATAAAAAATATACCGTTTGTACGTTTTATACCGAAATTGGTATGAAATTGGATAATAACGTTAATGGACCAAATACAAGCGTGAGATGTTCCAACACTTTGGTATGAAGCAATTTCTTCTATTTCTTCAAATAAAAAAATTATACCGTTTGCACGGTTTATACCGAAATTGGTTTCAAGTTGGGTTTTTTAAATGAATTTTTTTTAATGAATTTTAATATTCGAAATCGAGTTTAATTTTTTGTATCTTATTATTTTCAGAAAACAAAATGGCAGCCGTTGTGTACTTATTATTATCAGCATTATTGGGGTCAATTAATGCCCAATTAATGTCCCCCTGTCCACGATTATTCTCGTATGAACCTCAAAAAGAGCCGGACCGTTGGTACGGGGTGGTAACCCTCATCAGCGAATCAGACTTATCCGGAGTGTGGCTGCGTCTAATATTTGATAGACCTTCACTACAATTAGGGGTAAGTTGAAATCACACATAATGTTTAGAATATACCTAGAATGCATTTCAGAAAATTTGAATAAAATTTGACGTAAACTGAATTTTTAACGAATTTTTAAACCGACAAATCCATTAAATTTCAAGAGTTGTGATGAGTTAAAGTACGATAACTCGAGTTCTAGTGGTTCTAACTCTTCAAAAATTACACATAATGTGTAGAATATAACTAGAATGCATTTCAGAAAATTTGAATAAAATATAACGTAAACTGAATTTTTAACGAATATTTAAACCGACAAATCCATTAAATTTCAAGAGTTGTGATGATTTAAAGTACGATAACTCGAGTTCTAGTGGTTCTAAATCTTCAAAAATCACACATAATGTTTAGAATATACCTAGAATGCATTTCAGAAAATTTGAATAAAATATGACGTAAACTGAATTTTTAACGAATATTTAAACCGACAAATCCATTAAATTTCAAGAGTTGTGATGATTTAAAGTACGATAACTCGAGTTCTAGTGGTTCTAACTCTTCAAAAATTACACATAATGTTTAGAATATACCTAGAATGCATTTCAGAAAATTTGAATAAAATATGACGTAAACTGAATTTTTAACGAATTTTTAAACCGACAAATCCATTAAATTTCAAGAGTTGTGATAAGTTAAAGTACGATAACTCGAGTTCTAGTGGTTCTAAATCTTCAAAAATTACACATAATGTTTAGAATATACCTAGAATGCATTTCAGAAAATTTGAATAAAATATGACGTAAATTGAATTGTTAACGAATTTTTAAACCGACAAATACATTAAATTTCAAGAGTTGTGATGAGTTAAAGTACGATAACTCGAGTTCTAGTGGTTCTAAATCTTCAAAAATTACACATAATGTTTAGAATATACCTAGAATGCATTTCAGAAAATTTGAATAAAATATGACGTAAATTGAATTGTTAACGAATTTTTAAACCGACAAATACATTAAATTTCAAGAGTTGTGATGAGTTAAAGTACGATAACTCGAGTTCTAGTGGTTCTAAATCTTCAAAAATTACACATAATGTTTAGAATATACCTAGAATGCATTTCAGAAAATTTGAATAAAATATGACGTAAACTGAATTTTTAACGAATTTTTAAACCGACAAATACATTAAATTTCAAGAGTTGTGATGATTTAAAGTACGATAACTCGAGTTCTAGTGGTTCTAAATCTTCAAAAATTACACATAATGTTTAGAATATACCTAGAATGCATTTCAGAAAATTTGAATAAAATTTGACGTAAACTGAATTTTTAACGAATTTTTAAACCGACAAATCCATTAAATTTCAAGAGTTGTGATGAGTTAAAGTACGATAACTCGAGTTCTAGTGGTTCTAACTCTTCAAAAATTACACATAATGTGTAGAATATAACTAGAATGCATTTCAGAAAATTTGAATAAAATATAACGTAAACTGAATTTTTAACGAATATTTAAACCGACAAATCCATTAAATTTCAAGAGTTGTGATGATTTAAAGTACGATAACTCGAGTTCTAGTGGTTCTAAATCTTCAAAAATCACACATAATGTTTAGAATATACCTAGAATGCATTTCAGAAAATTTGAATAAAATATGACGTAAACTGAATTTTTAACGAATATTTAAACCGACAAATCCATTAAATTTCAAGAGTTGTGATGATTTAAAGTACGATAACTCGAGTTCTAGTGGTTCTAACTCTTCAAAAATTACACATAATGTGTAGAATATAACTAGAATGCATTTCAGAAAATTTGAATAAAATATAACGTAAACTGAATTTTTAACGAATATTTAAACCGACAAATCCATTAAATTTCAAGAGTTGTGATGATTTAAAGTACGATAACTCGAGTTCTAGTGGTTCTAACTCTTCAAAAATTACACATAATGTTTAGAATATACCTAGAATGCATTTCAGAAAATTTGAATAAAATATGACGTAAACTGAATTTTTAACGAATTTTTAAACCGACAAATCCATTAAATTTCAAGAGTTGTGATGAGTTAAAGTACGATAACTCGAGTTCAAGTGGTTCTAACTCTTCAAAAATTACACATAATGTGTAGAATATAACTAGAATGCATTTCAGAAAATTTGAATAAAATATAACGTAAACTGAATTTTTAACGAATATTTAAACCGACAAATCCATTAAATTTCAAGAGTTGTGATGATTTAAAGTACGATAACTCGAGTTCTAGTGGTTCTAACTCTTCAAAAATTACACATAATGTTTAGAATATACCTAGAATGCATTTCAGAAAATTTGAATAAAATTTGACGTAAACTGAATTTTTAACGAATTTTTAAACCGACAAATCCATTAAATTTCAAGAGTTGTGATGAGTTAAAGTACGATAACTCGAGTTCTAGTGGTTCTAACTCTTCAAAAATTACACATAATGTGTAGAATATAACTAGAATGCATTTCAGAAAATTTGAATAAAATATAACGTAAACTGAATTTTTAACGAATATTTAAACCGACAAATCCATTAAATTTCAAGAGTTGTGATGATTTAAAGTACGATAACTCGAGTTCTAGTGGTTCTAAATCTTCAAAAATCACACATAATGTTTAGAATATACCTAGAATGCATTTCAGAAAATTTGAATAAAATATGACGTAAACTGAATTTTTAACGAATATTTAAACCGACAAATCCATTAAATTTCAAGAGTTGTGATGATTTAAAGTACGATAACTCGAGTTCTAGTGGTTCTAACTCTTCAAAAATTACACATAATGTTTAGAATATACCTAGAATGCATTTCAGAAAATTTGAATAAAATATGACGTAAACTGAATTTTTAACGAATTTTTAAACCGACAAATCCATTAAATTTCAAGAGTTGTGATAAGTTAAAGTACGATAACTCGAGTTCTAGTGGTTCTAAATCTTCAAAAATTACACATAATGTTTAGAATATACCTAGAATGCATTTCAGAAAATTTGAATAAAATATGACGTAAATTGAATTGTTAACGAATTTTTAAACCGACAAATACATTAAATTTCAAGAGTTGTGATGAGTTAAAGTACGATAACTCGAGTTCTAGTGGTTCTAAATCTTCAAAAATTACACATAATGTTTAGAATATACCTAGAATGCATTTCAGAAAATTTGAATAAAATATGACGTAAACTGAATTTTTAACGAATTTTTAAACCGACAAATCCATTAAATTTCAAGAGTTGTGATGATTTAAAGTACGATAACTCGAGTTCTAGTGGTTCTAAATCTTCAAAAATTACACATAATGTTTAGAATATACCTAGAATGCATTTCAGAAAATTTGAATAAAATATGACGTAAACTGAATTTTTAACGAATTTTTAAACCGACAAATACATTAAATTTCAAGAGTTGTGATGATTTAAAGTACGATAACTCGAGTTCTAGTGGTTCTAAATCTTCAAAAATTACACATAATGTTTAGAATATACCTAGAATGCATTTCAGAAAATTTGAATAAAATATGACGTAAACTGAATTTTTAACGAATTTTTAAACCGACAAATCCATTAAATTTCAAGAGTTGTGATGATTTAAAGTACGATAACTCGAGTTCTAGTGGTTTTAAATCTTCAAAAATTACACATAATGTTTAGAATATACCTAGAATGCATTTCAGAAAATTTGAATAAAATATAACGTAAACTGAATTTTTAACGAATTTTTAAACCGACAAATCCATTAAATTTCAAGAGTTGTGATGATTTAAAGTACGATAACTCGAGTTCTAGTGGTTCTAAATCTTCAAAAATCACACATAATATTTAGAATATACCTAGAATGCATTTCAGAAAATTTGAATAAAATATGACGTAAACTGAATTTTTAACGAATTTTTAAACCGACAAATCCATTAAATTTCAAGAGTTGTGATGAGTTAAAGTACGATAACTCGAGTTCAAGTGGTTCTAACTCTTCAAAAATTACATATAATGTGTAGAATATAACTAGAATGCATTTCAGAAAATTTGAATAAAATTTGACGTAAACTGAATTTTTAACGAATTTTTAAACCGACAAATCCATTAAATTTCAAGAGTTGTGATGATTTAAAGTACGATAACTCGAGTTCTAGTGGTTCTAAATCTTCAAAAATCACACATAATATTTAGAATATACCTAGAATGCATTTCAGAAAATTTGAATAAAATATGACGTAAACTGAATTTTTAACGAATTTTTAAACCGACAAATCCATTAAATTTCAAGAGTTGTGATGAGTTAAAGTACGATAACTCGAGTTCAAGTGGTTCTAACTCTTCAAAAATTACATATAATGTGTAGAATATAACTAGAATGCATTTCAGAAAATTTGAATAAAATTTGACGTAAACTGAATTTTTAACGAATTTTTAAACCGACAAATCCATTAAATTTCAAGAGTTGTGATGATTTAAAGTACGATAACTCGAGTTCTAGTGGTTCTAAATCTTCAAAAATCACACATAATATTTAGAATATACCTAGAATGCATTTCAGAAAATTTGAATAAAATATGACGTAAACTGAATTTTTAACGAATTTTTAAACCGACAAATCCATTAAATTTCAAGAGTTGTGATGAGTTAAAGTACGATAACTCGAGTTCTAGTGGTTCTAACTCTTCAAAAATTACACATAATGTTTAGAATATACCTAGAATGCATTTCAGAAAATTTGAATAAAATTTGACGTAAACTGAATTTTTAACGAATTTTTAAACCGACAAATCCATTAAATTTCAAGAGTTGTGATAATTTAAAGTACGATAACTCGAGTTCTAGTGGTTCTAACTCTTCAAAAATTACACATAATGTTTAGAATATACCTAGAATGCATTTCAGAAAATTTGAATAAAATTTGACGTAAACTGAATTTTTAACGAATTTTTAAACCGACAAATCCATTAAATTTCAAGAGTTGTGATGAGTTAAAGTACGATAACTCGAGTTCAAGTGGTTCTAACTCTTCAAAAATTACATATAATGTGTAGAATATAACTAGAATGCATTTCAGAAAATTTGAATAAAATTTGACGTAAACTGAATTTTTAACGAATTTTTAAACCGACAAATCCATTAAATTTCAAGAGTTGTGATAATTTAAAGTACGATAACTCGAGTTCTAGTGGTTCTAACTCTTCAAAAATTACACATAATGTTTAGAATATACCTAGAATGCATTTCAGAAAATTTGAATAAAATTTGACGTAAACTGAATTTTTAACGAATTTTTAAACCGACAAATCCATTAAATTTCAAGAGTTGTGATGAGTTAAAGTACGATAACTCGAGTTCAAGTGGTTCTAACTCTTCAAAAATTACATATAATGTGTAGAATATAACTAGAATGCATTTCAGAAAATTTGAATAAAATTTGACGTAAACTGAATTTTTAACGAATTTTTAAACCGACAAATCCATTAAATTTCAAGAGTTGTGATGATTTAAAGTACGATAACTCGAGTTCTAGTGGTTCTAAATCTTCAAAAATCACACATAATATTTAGAATATACCTAGAATGCATTTCAGAAAATTTGAATAAAATATGACGTAAACTGAATTTTTAACGAATTTTTAAACCGACAAATCCATTAAATTTCAAGAGTTGTGATGAGTTAAAGTACGATAACTCGAGTTCTAGTGTTTCTAACTCTTCAAAAATTACACATAATGTTTAGAATATACCTAGAATGCATTTCAGAAAATTTGAATAAAATTTGACGTAAACTGAATTTTTAACGAATTTTTAAACCGACAAATCCATTAAATTTCAAGAGTTGTGATAATTTAAAGTACGATAACTCGAGTTCTAGTGGTTCTAACTCTTCAAAAATTACACATAATGTTTAGAATATACCTAGAATGCATTTCAGAAAATTTGAATAAAATTTGACGTAAACTGAATTTTTAACGAATTTTTAAACCGACAAATCCATTAAATTTCAAGAGTTGTGATGAGTTAAAGTACGATAACTCGAGTTCAAGTGGTTCTAACTCTTCAAAAATTACATATAATGTGTAGAATATAACTAGAATGCATTTCAGAAAATTTGAATAAAATTTGACGTAAACTGAATTTTTAACGAATTTTTAAACCGACAAATCCATTAAATTTCAAGAGTTGTGATAATTTAAAGTACGATAACTCGAGTTCTAGTGGTTCTAACTCTTCAAAAATTACACATAATGTTTAGAATATACCTAGAATGCATTTCAGAAAATTTGAATAAAATTTGACGTAAACTGAATTTTTAACGAATTTTTAAACCGACAAATCCATTAAATTTCAAGAGTTGTGATGAGTTAAAGTACGATAACTCGAGTTCAAGTGGTTCTAACTCTTCAAAAATTACATATAATGTGTAGAATATAACTAGAATGCATTTCAGAAAATTTGAATAAAATTTGACGTAAACTGAATTTTTAACGAATTTTTAAACCGACAAATCCATTAAATTTCAAGAGTTGTGATAATTTAAAGTACGATAACTCGAGTTCTAGTGGTTCTAACTCTTCAAAAATTACACATAATGTTTAGAATATACCTAGAATGCATTTCAGAAAATTTGAATAAAATTTGACGTAAACTGAATTTTTAACGAATTTTTAAACCGACAAATCCATTAAATTTCAAGAGTTGTGATGAGTTAAAGTACGATAACTCGAGTTCAAGTGGTTCTAACTCTTCAAAAATTACATATAATGTGTAGAATATAACTAGAATGCATTTCAGAAAATTTGAATAAAATTTGACGTAAACTGAATTTTTAACGAATTTTTAAACCGACAAATCCATTAAATTTCAAGAGTTGTGATGATTTAAAGTACGATAACTCGAGTTCTAGTGGTTCTAAATCTTCAAAAATTACACATAATGTTTAGAATATACCTAGAATACATTTCAGAAAATTTGAATAAAATTTGACGTAAACTGAATTTTTAAAGAATTTTAAACCGACAAATCCATTAAATTTCAAGAGTTGTGATGATTTAAAGTACGATAACTCGAGTTCTAGTGGTTCTAAATCTTCAAAAATCACACATAATATTTAGAATATACCTAGAATGCATTTCAGAAAATTTGAATAAAATATGACGTAAACTGAATTTTTAACGAATTTTTAAACCGACAAATCCATTAAATTTCAAGAGTTGTGATGATTTAAAGTACGATAACTCGAGTTCTAGTGGTTCTAAATCTTCAAAAATTACACATAATGTTTAGAATATACCTAGAATGCATTTCAGAAAATTTAAATAAAATATGACGTAAACTGAATTTTTAACGAATTTTTAAACCGACAAATCCATTAAATTTCAAGAGTTGTGATGAGTTAAAGTACGATAACTTGAGTTCTAGTGGTTCTAAATCTTCAAAAATTACACATAATGTTTAGAATATACCTAGAATGCATTTCAGAAAATTTGAATAAAATATGACGTAAATTGAATTTTTAACGAATTTTTAAACCGACAAATACATTAAATTTCAAGAGTTGTGATGAGTTAAAGTACGATAACTCGAGTTCTAGTGGTTCTAAATCTTCAAAAATTACACATAATGTTTAGAATATACCTAGAATGCATTTCAGAAAATTTAAATAAAATATGACGTAAACTGAATTTTTAACGAATTTTTAAACCGACAAATCCATTAAATTTCAAGAGTTGTGATGATTTAAAGTACGATAACTCGAGTTCTAGTGGTTCGAAATCTTCAAAAATCACACATAATATTTAGAATATACCTAGAATGCATTTCAGAAAATTTGAATAAAATATGACGTAAACTGAATTTTTAACGAATTTTTAAACCGACAAATCCATTAAATTTCAAGAGTTGTGATGATTTAAAGTACGATAACTCGAGTTCTAGTGGTTCTAAATCTTCAAAAATTACACATAATGTTTAGAATATACCTAGAATGTATTTCAGAAAATTTAAATAAAATATGACGTAAACTGAATTTTTAACGAATTTTTAAACCGACAAATCCATTAAATTTCAAGAGTTGTGATGATTTAAAGTACGATAACTCGAGTTCTAGTAGTTCTAAATCTTCAAAAATTACACATAATGTTTAGAATATACCTAGAATGCATTTCAGAAAATTTGAATAAAATATGACGTAAACTGAATTTTTAACGAATATTTAAACCGACAAATCCATTAAATTTCAAGAGTTGTGATGATTTAAAGTACGATAACTCGAGTTCTAGTGGTTCTAACTCTTCAAAAATTACACATAATGTTTAGAATATACCTAGAATGCATTTCAGAAAATTTGAATAAAATTTGAAGTAAACTGAATTTTTAACGAATTTTTAAACCGACAAATCGATTAAATTTCAAGAGTTGTGCTGATTTAAAGTACGATAACTCGAGTTCTAGTGGTTTTAAATCTTCAAAAATTACACATAATGTTTAGAATATACCTAGAATGCATTTCAGAAAATTTGAATAAAATATGACGTAAACTGAATTTTTAACGAATTTTTAAACCGACAAATCCATTAAATTTCAAGAGTTGTGATAAGTTAAAGTACGATAACTCGAGTTCTAGTGGTTCTAAATCTTCAAAAATCACACATAATGTTTAGAATATACCTAGAATGCATTTCAGAAAATTTGAATAAAATTTGACGTAAACTGAATTTTTAACGAATTTTTAAACCGACAAATCCATTAAATTTCAAGAGTTGTGATAAGTTAAAGTACGATAACTCGAGTTCTAGTGGTTCAAAATTTTCAAAAATTATACATAATGTTTAGAATATACCTAGAATACATTTCAGAAAATTTGAATAAAATTTGACGTAAACTGAATTTTTAACGAATTTTTAAACCGACAAATCCATTAAATTTCAAGAGTTGTGATAAGTTAAAGTACGATAACTCGAGTTCTAGTGGTTCAAAATTTTCAAAAATTATACATAATGTTTAGAATATACCTAGAATACATTTCAGAAAATTTGAATAAAATTTGACGTAAACTGAATTTTTAACGAATTTTTAAACCGACAAATCCATTAAATTTCAAGAGTTGTGATGATTTAAAGTACGATAACTCGAGTTCTAGTGGTTCTAAATCTTCAAAAATTACACATAATGTTTAGAATATACCTAGAATACATTTCAGAAAATCTGAATAAAATTTGACGTAAACTGAATTTTTAAAGAATTTTAAACCGACAAATCCATTAAATTTCAAGAGTTGTGATGATTTAAAGTACGATAACTCGAGTTCTAGTAGTTCTAAATCTTCAAAAATTACACATAATGTTTAGAATATACCTAGAATGCATTTCAGAAAATTTAAATAAAATATGACGTAAACTGAATTTTTAACGAATTTTTAAACCGACAAATCCATTAAATTTCAAGAGTTGTGATGATTTAAAGTACGATAACTCGAGTTCTAGTGGTTCTAAATCTTCAAAAATCACACATAATATTTAGAATATACCTAGAATGCATTTCAGAAAATTTGAATAAAATATGACGTAAACTGAATTTTTAACGAATTTTTAAACCGACAAATCCATTAAATTTCAAGAGTTGTGATGATTTAAAGTACGATAACTCGAGTTCTAGTGGTTCTAAATCTTCAAAAATTACACATAATGTTTAGAATATACCTAGAATGCATTTCAGAAAATTTAAATAAAATATGACGTAAACTGAATTTTTAACGAATTTTTAAACCGACAAATCCATTAAATTTCAAGAGTTGTGATGAGTTAAAGTACGATAACTTGAGTTCTAGTGGTTCTAAATCTTCAAAAATTACACATAATGTTTAGAATATACCTAGAATGCATTTCAGAAAATTTGAATAAAATATGACGTAAATTGAATTTTTAACGAATTTTTAAACCGACAAATCCATTAAATTTCAAGAGTTGTGATGATTTAAAGTACGATAACTCGAGTTCTAGTGGTTCTAAATCTTCAAAAATTACACATAATGTTTAGAATATACCTAGAATGCATTTCAGAAAATTTAAATAAAATATGACGTAAACTGAATTTTTAACGAATTTTTAAACCGACAAATCCATTAAATTTCAAGAGTTGTGATGATTTAAAGTACGATAACTCGAGTTCTAGTGGTTCTAAATCTTCAAAAATCACACATAATATTTAGAATATACCTAGAATGCATTTCAGAAAATTTGAATAAAATATGACGTAAACTGAATTTTTAACGAATTTTTAAACCGACAAATCCATTAAATTTCAAGAGTTGTGATGATTTAAAGTACGATAACTCGAGTTCTAGTGGTTCTAAATCTTCAAAAATTACACATAATGTTTAGAATATACCTAGAATGCATTTCAGAAAATTTAAATAAAATATGACGTAAACTGAATTTTTAACGAATTTTTAAACCGACAAATCCATTAAATTTCAAGAGTTGTGATGAGTTAAAGTACGATAACTTGAGTTCTAGTGGTTCTAAATCTTCAAAAATTACACATAATGTTTAGAATATACCTAGAATGCATTTCAGAAAATTTGAATAAAATATGACGTAAATTGAATTTTTAACGAATTTTTAAACCGACAAATCCATTAAATTTCAAGAGTTGTGATGATTTAAAGTACGATAACTCGAGTTCTAGTGGTTCTAAATCTTCAAAAATTACACATAATGTTTAGAATATACCTAGAATGCATTTCAGAAAATTTAAATAAAATATGACGTAAACTGAATTTTTAACGAATTTTTAAACCGACAAATCCATTAAATTTCAAGAGTTGTGATGATTTAAAGTACGATAACTCGAGTTCTAGTGGTTCTAAATCTTCAAAAATCACACATAATATTTAGAATATACCTAGAATGCATTTCAGAAAATTTGAATAAAATATGACGTAAACTGAATTTTTAACGAATTTTTAAACCGACAAATCCATTAAATTTCAAGAGTTGTGATGATTTAAAGTACGATAACTCGAGTTCTAGTGGTTCTAAATCTTCAAAAATTACACATAATGTTTAGAATATACCTAGAATGCATTTCAGAAAATTTAAATAAAATATGACGTAAACTGAATTTTTAACGAATTTTTAAACCGACAAATCCATTAAATTTCAAGAGTTGTGATGAGTTAAAGTACGATAACTTGAGTTCTAGTGGTTCTAAATCTTCAAAAATTACACATAATGTTTAGAATATACCTAGAATGCATTTCAGAAAATTTGAATAAAATATGACGTAAATTGAATTTTTAACGAATTTTTAAACCGACAAATCCATTAAATTTCAAGAGTTGTGATGATTTAAAGTACGATAACTCGAGTTCTAGTGGTTCTAAATCTTCAAAAATTACACATAATGTTTAGAATATACCTAGAATACATTTCAAAAATTTTTAATAAAATTTGATGTAAACTGAATTTATAAAGAATTTTTAAACCGACAAATTTTATAATTTATAATTTATAATTTATAATTTATAATTTATAATTTATAATTTATAATTTATAATTTATAATTTATAATTTATATTTTATAATTTATAATTTATAATTTATAATTTATAATTTATAATTTATAATTTATAATTTATAATTTATAATTTATAATTTATAATTTATAATTTATAATTTATAATTTATAATTTATAATTTATAATTTATAATTTATAATTTATAATTTATAATTTATAATTTATAATTTATAATTTATAATTTATAATTTATAATTTATAATTTATAATTTATAATTTATAATTTATAATTTATAATTTATAATTTATAATTTATAATTTATAATTTATAATTTATAATTTATAATTTATAATTTATAATTTATAATTTATAATTTATAATTTATAATTTATAATTTATAATTTATAATTTATAATTTATAATTTATAATTTATAATTTATAATTTATAATTTATAATTTATAATTTATAATTTATAATTTATAATTTATAATTTATAATTTATAATTTATAATTTATAATTTATAATTTATAATTTATAATTTATAATTTATAATTTATAATTTATAATTTATAATTTATAATTTATAATTTATAATTTATAATTTATAATTTATAATTTATAATTTATAATTTATAATTTATAATTTATAATTTATAATTTATAATTTATAATTTATAATTTCCCTTTTTTGGGATAGTCCTGTTAGGAAATAAATAAATAAGCCCGCAGCAGCACAAAGTGATAAACGAATGTTTCTAGAATTGGTTTGGTGAGATAAAAACCACAGACAACAAGGAGTATCTGATCAAAAATCGAAATCACGCCCTAAAAGCGAACATGCCGTACGCGCTGAGGTTTTATATAAAATTCAACCCTGGCTCACCGCCTCCACTATTAATGGCGATTAGGTTGAACGCAAAAACAGTTTGCCCTGAAGGAGACTCAACCACACCTCCTGCCATCACAGGTGGTGAACTACTACAGACCAGTAACCAATTGGAGGCAACTACACCAGCACCACCTCCACCACTATTACAACCAACATCTCAGAGCATCGGACAAACTTTGTAGGTTTTAACAACAAAATATTCTGAATTTATTTATTCATCACTTATTCACTTATTCTTCATTTCTTCTTCACTTTTTCTTCACTTATTCTTCATTTCTTCTTCACTTATTCTTCATTTACTCTTCATTTCTTCTTCACTTATTCTTAATTTCTTCTTCAGTTACTCCTCATTTATTCTTCATTTCTTCTTCACTTATTCTTCATTTACTCTTCACTTAATCTTCATTTCTTCTTCACTTATTCTTCATTTCTTCTTCAGTTACTCCTCACTTATTCTTCACTTATTCTTCATTCACTCTTCACTTATTCTTCATTTACTCTTTACTTACTCTTCATTTCTTCTTCACTTATTCTTAATTTCTTCTTCATTTCTTCTTAATATCTTCTTCACTTATTCTTCATTTCTTCTTCACTTATTCTTAATTTCTTCTTCATTTCCTCTTCATACACCTCATTTATTATTCATTTCTTCTTTTATTCTTCATTTACTCTTCATTTCTTCTTCACTTATTCTTCATTTCTTCTTCAGTTACTCCTCACTTATTCTTCATTTCTTCTTCATTTCTTCTTCACCTATTCTTCATTTCTTCTTCACTTATTCTTCATTTACTCTTTACTTACTCTTCATTTCTTCTTCACTTATTCTTCATTTCTTCTTCATTTATTTTTCACTTATTCTTACTCATATATTCATTTATTCCTTTATTCGTTTACTCATTTATTCGTTTACTCATTTATTCGTTTATTCGTTTACTCATTTACTCATTTACTCATTTATTCATTTATTCATTTATTCATTTATTCATTTATTCATTTATTCATTTATTCATTTATTCATTTATTCATTTATTCATTTATTCATTTATTCATTTATTCATTTATTCATTTATTCATTTATTCATTTATTCATTTATTCATTTATTCATTTATTCATTTATTCATTTATTCATTTATTCATTTATTCATTTATTCATTTATTCATTTATTCATTTATTCATTTATTCATTTATTCATTTATTCATTTATTCATTTATTCATTTATTCATTCATTCATTTATTCATTTATTCATTTATTCATTTATTCATTTATTCATTTATTCATTTATTCATTTATTCATTTATTCATTTATTCATTTATTCATTTATTCATTCATTCATTCATTCATTCATTTATTCATTTATTTATTTTGAGTTTAGTGTAAGACCTGGAGGTGGTTGGAACCCTCCCAGCACTTCGGATGACGACGACGTTTTTTTGGGCGACTTTCAGTTGATCAACCGGCCACACTTGAAGCCCACAATTGAGGAGGAGTGTGGGACAGTTGTGGTAAGTTCAATAATAAGTTCAATAACTACACGAAATCGCAACACTCTAACAAATTCAATTTAAATATCGAATTTCAAAAATATAACTACTAATATACAGGGTGTCCACTTCAAGTGACAAACGTTATAGGTAAAGTTGTTGATTGGTAATAGTTACAATAAAATTTTATTAAAATAATCTGTTTATAATCTAAAATGATGAATATATACACTTTTTCAATTAAAATTTCATAAAAAATTATGTATATCACAATTGTGATGTCACACTTTTTTCGCTAAATTGCCCTCAAAAATTGCATATGTATATGATTTTTAAATCTAAACAATTTATTTAAATGAAATTTTGTTGTATTTTTCATAGAAAATACACTTTACCTGAACATATTAACGAATTTTCTAAAAACGTTACAGGTAAAGTTGTTTATTAGTAAAAGATACAAACAAATTTTATTAAAATAATCTGTTTATAATCTAAAATGATGAATACATACAGTTTTTCAATTAAAATTTCGTAAAAAATTATGTATATCACAATTGTGATATCACACTTTTTAGTTAAATTACCTTCAAAAATTGTATATGTATATGATTTTTAAATCTAAACAATTTATTTAAATAAAATTTTATTGTATTTTTCATAGAAAATACACTTTACCTGAACATAATGACTAATTTTGTAAAAACGTCACAGGTTAAGTAGTTTATTAGTA
This sequence comes from Lordithon lunulatus, assembly GCA_963942505.1. Classification (NCBI taxonomy): domain Eukaryota; kingdom Metazoa; phylum Arthropoda; class Insecta; order Coleoptera; family Staphylinidae; genus Lordithon; species Lordithon lunulatus. The sequence goes on from OZ012675.1 coordinate 3,797,929, forward strand.
AAAGATACAAACAGATTTTATTAAAATAATCTGTTTATAATCTAAAATTATGAATACATACAGTTTTTCAATTAAAATTTCGTAGAAAATTATGTATATCACAATTGTGATATCACACTTTATTCGTTAAATTACCCTCAAAAATTGTATATGTATATGATTTTTAAATCTAAACAATTTATTTAAATAAAATTTTATTGTATTTTTTATAGAAAATACACTTTACCTGAACATAATGACTAATTTTGTAAAAACGTCACAGGTTAAGTAGTTTATTAGTAAAAGATACAAACAAACTTTATTAAAATAATCTGTTTATAATCTAAAATGATAAGTATATGCAGTTATTCAATTAGAATTTCGTAAAAATGTATGTATATCACAATTGTGATGTCACAATTTTTTCGCCAAATTACTCTCAAAATTTGCATATGTGTATGATTTTTAAATCTGAATAATTTATTCTTATGAAATTTTATTGTATTTTTCATAGAAAATACACTTCACCTGAACACAATGACAAATTTTGTAAAAACGTTACAGGTAAAGTTGCTGATTGGTACGAGGTACAACAAAATTTTACTAAAATAATCTGTTTAGAATCTAAAATGATGAATACATACAGTTTTTCAATTTAAATTTCGAAAATTTTTATGTAATCACAATTGTGATGTCACATTTTTTTAAAAGAAATTACCCAAAAAAATTAATTTTATTGTATTTTCTATAGAAATACAAAATAAACGTGAAACGTGAAAAAAAATTTGGTTTACAATAGTCGAAATTTGGTTTAAAATAGTCGAAATTTGTTTTTAGAGCCCTTCGAGGCGTCGCCGCCGTCGCAAACGGGAATCAAATTTTTACGGCCGCTTTCACGAGCAGCACCCGAACGTGCAGGCATACTTTTTTAACTCGCAGGGGCGCCGTTTCGCCCCCAACGACATCCTCTACCGGTTTTTGTTGGCCGTACTGGGCGACTCGAGGAGGGCGAGGGATGAAACCACGCTTAGTCCGCGCATTAATTCCACCCCCACACAACAACCGAATGTTACGCAAACCGAACACTCTGTGCCGCAGTTTAATCAAAACGGGATTGCATCCCTCGAGGTAAAATTAATTATTATTCGATAACGTTCGAAACGTCTTAACGGTATTTTATTACAGTGAACGCAAGCGAAAAAGAGAAATTTTCATTTCAAATACAAAATTAAAGTTTATTTTTGTATGTCAAAGAATGACATTTGCTGTCAACAGTGTCAAATAATGACACTAGCTGTCAAAACTGTCAAATAATGACACTAGCTGTCAAAACTGTCAAATAATGACACTAGCTGTCAAAACTGTCAAATAATGACACTAGCTGTCAAATGTGTCTATGAATGACACTTGTTTTTAAATGTTAAAAAATTATACAAACTCTAAAAAGTGTCAAAGAATGACATACGTTGTCAATAGTGTCAAGTAATGACACTAGCTGTCAAATGTGTCACATCATGGCACTACTTGTCAAACGTGTCTATGAATGACACTTGTTATTAAATGTCAAACAATTATACAAACCCTAAAAAGTGTCAACGAATGACATAGGTTGTCAAAAGTTTCAACAAATGACATTAGCTGTCAAAATTATCAAAAAATGACACTAGCTGTCAAAATTATTAAAGAATGATACAAATTGTCAAAAATATCAATAAATGACACTAGTGTCAAAATATTATACAAACTGTAAAAAGTGTCAAAAATGATATCAGTTGTCAAAAGTGTCAACAAATGACATTAGCTGTCAAAATTATCAAAAAATGACACTAGCTGTCAAAATTATTAAAGAATGATACAAATTGTCAAAAAGGTCAATAAATGACACTAGTGTCAAAATATTATACAAACTGTAAAAAGTGTCAAAAATGATATCAGTTGTCAAAAGTGTCAACGAATGACATTAGCTGTCAAAATTATCAAAGAATTACACTAGCTGTCAAAATTATTAAAGAATGATACAAATTGTCAAAAAGGTCAATAAATGACACTAGTGTCAAAATAATATACAAACTGTAAAAAGTGTCAAAAATGATATCAGTTGTCAAAAGTGTCAACAAATGACATTAGCTGTCAAAATTATCAAAAAATGACACTAGCTGTCAAAATTATTAAAGAATGATACAAATTGTCAAAAATATCAATAAATGACACTAGTGTCAAAATATTATACAAACTGTAAAAAGTGTCAAAAATTATATAAGTTGTCAAAAGTGTCAACAAATGACATTAGCTGTCAAAATTATCAAAGAATGACACTAGCTGTCAAAATTATTAAAGAATGATACAAATTGTCAAAAAGGTCAATAAATGACACTAGTGTCAAAATATTATACAAACTGTAAAAAGTGTCAAAAATGATATCAGTTGTCAAAAGTGTCAACAAATGACATTAGCTGTCAAAATGATCAAAGAATGACACTAGCTGTCAAAATTATTAAAGAATGATACAAATTGTCAAAAAGGTCAATTAATGACACTAGTGTCAAAATATTATACAAACTGTAAAAAGTGTCAAAAATGATATCAGTTGTCAAAAGTGTCAACAAATGACATTAGCTGTCAAAATTATCAAAGAATGACACTAGCTGTCAAAATTATTAAAGAATGATACAAATTGTCAAAAAGGTCAATAAATGACACTAGTGTCAAAATATTATACAAACTGTAAAAAGTGTCAAAAATGATATCAGTTGTCAAAAGTGTCAACAAATGACATTAGCTGTCCAAATTATCAAAGAATGACACTAGCTGTCAAAATTATTAAAGAATGATACAAATTGCCAAAAAGGTCAATAAATGACACTAGTGTCAAAATATTATACAAACTGTAAAAAAGTGTCAAAAATGATATCAGTTGTCAAAAGTGTCAACAAATGACATTAGCTGTCAAAATTATCAAAAAATGACACTAGCTGTCAAAATTATTAAAAAATGATACAAATTGTCAAAAAGGTCAATAAATGACACTAGTGTCAAAATATTATACAAACTGTAAAAAGTGTCAAAAATGATATCAGTTGTCAAAAGTGTCAACAAATGACATTAGCTGTCAAAATTATCAAAAAATGACACTAGCTGTCAAAATTATTAAAGAATGATACAAATTGTCAAAAGAGTGAATGAATGACACTAGTTGTTAAGTGTCAAAAAATGACACTAGTTGTCAAAAGTGTCAAATAATGACATAAGTTGTCAAATACTGACATAAGTTGTCAAATACTGTCATAAATTATCAAATAATGACATAAGTTGTCAAAACTGTCAAATAATGACACTAGCTGTCAAAATCATGATTTTTTTATATTTTGGTTTTTGTTTTCAGGCACAGCCCAAGCCCCTGATCACCTACGGCCAGTCGACTAGCGAGGGCGAGTTTCCGTGGCACGCGGCGCTTTATCACGAACGGGGTGCTGACTTGCAGTACATTTGTGGCGCCTCCTTGATCAACCACCATTACGTCATAACAGTTGCGCATTGCGTCACCAGAAGGAGAGCGCAAACAACACTTAATCCGGACAGTTTGATTGTCTACCTAGGTAAGATATGCATAACCTCAAATGTCTCGGATGATAGCTGTCAATTTTTTTAATTTGAAAGATGACAGTTCTATAAATTTGACAGATGACAGTTCTCTAAATTTGACAGATGACAGTTCTATAAAGTGAAGAAGTGATTTCTGTCAAATTTATAGAACTGTCATCTGTCAAATTAATAGAATTGTCATCTGTCAAATTTATAGAACTGTAATTTGTCAAATTTATAGAACTGCCCTCTGTCAAATTTATAGAACTGTCATCTGACAGTCATATATAAGTCAATTCCGTATATTCGAACAATTACATATTCCCCAGGAATGAAGATATTTGACAGATTTGATATGTATGTCAATTCCGTTTTGTCAAAAGAGTGCGAACAATTGTACATTCCCCAGGAAAGTACTATCTGGAGAAATTTGACAGCTGTCAAATCAGCGTGGTTAATTGTGTCAAAATATTTTTTCAGGAAAGTACTACCTGAAGAAGTGGTCCAACCCCGGTATTCAAGACAGCCAGGTCATGATGATTCACGCCCACCCCGAGTACAACTCGCAGACGTACGCCAATGACATTGCCCTCATCAAACTGCTCAACCCCGTCACGTACACAGACTTTGTGCGCCCCATCTGTTTGTGGTCTGAGGACATCGACTTGAAGAATGTTATGCATAAACCAGGTAACAAAATTAATCCAGGATTAAATATTTTGAAATTTACTAGTTTTGTTGATTGATTGATAAGTGTCAAAATTAATCCAAGATTAAATATTTTGATATTTAATAGATTAGATTGGTCGATTAGTGTCATAATTAATTCAGGATTAAATATTTTGTCATTTACTAGTTTTGTTGATTGATTGATAAGTGTCAAAATTAATCCAGGATTAAATATTTTGACATTTGCTACTTTTGTGCGGTCGATAAATATCAAAATTAATCCAAGATTAAATATTTTGATATTTAATAGTTTAGATTGGTCGATTAGTGTCATAATTAATTCAGGATTAAATATTTTGTCATTTACTAGTTTTGTTGATTGGTTGATAAGTGTCAAAATTAATCCAGGATTAAATATTTTGACATTTACTTCTTTTGTTCAGTCGATAAATATCAAAATTAATCCAAGATTAAATATTTTGATATTTAATAGTTTAGATTGGTCGATTAGTGTCATAATTAATTCAGGATTAAATATTTTGTCATTTACTAGTTTTGTTGATTGATTGATAAATGTCAAAATTAATCCAGGATTAAATATTTTGACATTTACTTCTTTTGTACGGGCGATAAATATCAAAATTAATCCGAGATTAAATATTTTGATATTTAATAGTTTAGATTGGTCGATTAGTGTCATAATTAATTCAGGATTAAATATTTTGTCATTTACTAGTTTTGTTGATTGATTGATAAGTGTCAAAATTAATCCAGGATTAAATATTTTGACATTTACTACTTTTGTTCGGTCGATAAATATCAAAATTAATCCTAGATTAAATATTTTGATATTTAATAGTTTAGATTGGTCGATTAGTGTCATAAGAAATTCAAGATTAAATATTTTGTCATTTACTAGTTTTGTTGATTGATTGATAAGTGTCAAAATTAATCCAGGATTAAATATTTTGACATTTACTACTTTTGTTCGGTCGATAAATATCAAAAATAATCCTAGATTAAATATTTTGATATTTAATAGTTTAGATTGGTCGATTAGTGTCATAATTAATTCAGGATTAAATATTTTGTCATTTACTAGTTTTGTTGATTGATTGATAAGTGTCAAAATTAATCCAGGATTAAATATTTTGACATTTACTACTTTTGTTCGGTCGATAAATATCAAAAATAATCCTAGATTAAATATTTTGATATTTAATAGTTTAGATTGGTCGATTAGTGTCATAATTAATTCAGGATTAAATATTTTGTCATTTACTAGTTTTGTTGATTGATTGATACGTGTTAAAATTAATCCAGGATTAAATATTTTGACATTTACTACTTTTGCTCGGTTGATAAATATCAAAATTAATCCTAGATTAAATATTTTGATATTTAATAGTTTAGATTGGTCGATTAGTGTCATAATTAATTCAGGATTAAATATTTTGTCATTTACTAGTTTTGTTGATTGATTGATACGTGTTAAAATTAATCCAGGATTAAATATTTTGACATTTACTACTTTTGCTCGGTTGATAAATATCAAAATTAATCCTAGATTAAATATTTTGATATTTAATAGTTTAGATTGGTCGATTAGTGTCATAATTAATTCAGGATTAAATATTTTGTCATTTACTAGTTTTGTTGATTGATTGATAAGTGTCAAAATTAATCCAGGATTAAATATTTTGACATTTACTACTTTTGTTCGGTCGATAAATATCAAAAATAATCCTAGATTAAATATTTTGATATTTAATAGTTTAGATTGGTCGATTAGTGTCATAATTAATTCAGGATTAAATATTTTGTCATTTACTAGTTTTGTTGATTGATTGATAAGTGTCAAAATTAATCCAGGATTAAATATTTTGACATTTACTTCTTTTGTTCGGTCGATAAATATCAAAATTAATCCGAGATTAAATATTTTGATATTTAATAGTTTAGATTGGTCGATAAGTGTCATAATTAATTCAGGATTAAATATTTTGTCATTTACTAGTTTTGTTGATTGATTGATAAGTGTCAAAATTAATCCAGGATTAAATATTTTGACATTTACTACTTTTGTTCAGTCGATAAATATCAAAATTAATCCTAGATTAAATATTTTGATTTTTAATAGTTTAGATTGGTCGATTAGTGTCATAATTAATTCCGGATTAAATATTTTGTCATTTACTAGTTTTGTTGATTGATTGATAAGTGTCAAAATTAATCCAGGATTAAATATTTTGACATTTACTACTTTTGCTCGGTTGATAAATATCAAAATTAATCCTAGATTAAATATTTTGATATTTAATAGTTTAGATTGGTCGATTAGTGTCATAATTAATTCAGGATTAAATATTTTGTCATTTACTAGTTTTGTTGATTGATTGATAAGTGTCAAAATTAATCCAGGATTAAATATTTTGACATTTACTACTTTTGTTCGGTCGATAAATATCAAAATTAAACCTAGATTAAATATTTTGATATTTAATAGTTTAGATTGGTCGATTAGTGTCATAATTAATTCAGGATTAAATATTTTGTCATTTACTAGTTTTGTTGATTGATTGATACGTGTCAAAATTAATCCAGGATTAAATATTTTGACATTTGCTACTTTTGTGCGGTCGATAAATATCAAAATTAATCCAAGATTAAATATTTTGATATTTAATAGTTTAGATTGGTCGATTAGTGTCATAATTAATTCAGGATTAAATATTTTGTCATTTACTAGTTTTGTTGATTGATTAATAAGTGTCAAAATTAATCCAGGATTAAATATTTTGACATTTACTACTTTTGTTCGGTCGATAAATATCAAAATTAATCCAAGATTAAATATTTTGATATTTAATAGTTTAGATTGGTCGATTAGTGTCATAATTAATTCAGGATTAAATATTTTGTCATTTACTAGTTTTGTTGATTGGTTGATAAGTGTCAAAATTAATCCAGGATTAAATATTTTGACATTTACTACTTTTGTTCAGTCGATAAATATCAAAATTAATCCTAGATTAAATATTTTGATATTTAATAGTTTAGATTGGTCGATTAGTGTCATAATTAATTCAGGATTAAATATTTTGTCATTTACTAGTTTTGTTGATTGGTTGATAAGTGTCAAAATTAATCCAGGATTAAATATTTTGACATTTACTACTTTTGTTCAGTCGATAAATATCAAAATTAATCCTAGATTAAATATTTTGATATTTAATAGTTTAGATTGGTCGATTAGTGTCATAATTAATTCAGGATTAAATATTTTGTCATTTACTAGTTTTGTTGATTGGTTGATAAGTGTCAAAATTAATCCAGGATTAAATATTTTGACATTTACTACTTTTGTTCAGTCGATAAATATCAAAATTAATCCTAGATTAAATATTTTGATATTTAATAGTTTAGATTGGTCGATTAGTGTCATAATTAATTCAGGATTAAATATTTTGTCATTTACTAGTTTTGTTGATTGGTTGATAAGTGTCAAAATTAATCCAGGATTAAATATTTTGACATTTACTACTTTTGTTCAGTCGATAAATATCAAAATTAATCCTAGATTAAATATTTTGACATTTAATAGTTTAGATTGGTCGATTAGTGTCATAATTAATTCCGGATTAAATATTTTGTCATTTACTAGTTTTGTTGTTGATTGATAAGTGTCAAAATTAATCCAGGATTAAATATTTTGACATTTACTTCTTTTGTTCGGTCGATAAATATCAAAATTAATCCGAGATTAAATATTTTGATATTTAATAGTTTAGATTGGTCGATTAGTGTCATAATTAATTCAGGATTAAATATTTTGTCATTTACTAGTTTTGTTGATTGATTAATAAGTGTCAAAATTAATCCAGGATTAAATATTTTGACATTTACTACTTTTGTTCGGTCGATAAATATCAAAATTAATCCAAGATTAAATATTTTGATAATTAATAGTTTAGATTGGTCGATTAGTGTCATAAATAATTCAGGATTAAATATTTTGTCATTTACTAGTTTTGTTGATTGATTAATAAGTGTCAAAATTAATCCAGGATTAAATATTTTGACATTTACTACTTTTGTTCGGTCGATAAATATCAAAATTAATCCTAGATTAAATATTTTGATATTTAATAGTTTAGATTGGTCGATTAGTGTCATAATTAATTCAGGATTAAATATTTTGTCATTTACTAGTTTTGTTGATTGATTGATAAGTGTCAAAATTAATCCAGGATTAAATATTTTGACATTTACTACTTTTGTTCGGTTGATAAATATCAAAATTAATCCAAGATTAAATATTTTGATATTTAATAGTTTAGATTGGTCGATTAGTGTCATAATTAATTCAGGATTAAATATTTTGTCATTTACTAGTTTTGTTGATTGGTTCATAAGGGTCAAAATTAATCCAGGATTAAATATTTTGACATTTAGTAGTTTTGAATGGTCTAGAACAGTCCGGAACAGCTCCCGAATGATAAACGAAAGCGGCCAAACTGATTCATTAAAATATTTTATAGGTACTGTTGTCGGTTGGGGCTTCGACCACACCGGAAAAGTAACCGAGGAACTAACCCAAGCGAAAATGCCGGTGGTCACAAAGGAAACCTGCATCTACTCCTTCCCCGACTTCTTCTCACGTTTCACTACCAGCAAAACGTTCTGCGCAGGATTCCGCAACGGTAAGATATTCGTACACGTTCGGCTTACACAACACGACACAAATACACCGCGAGATGGAGCTCAGAGTTCACTTGTCAATTCTAGAACCTCGTTACGACCTTGAGGAACTTTGGAACGCCTTCCTCCTCCTCGTTATGACCTTGAGGAACTTTGCAACGCCCTCCTCCTCCTCGTGATGACCTTGAGGAACTCTGGAACGCCCCCCTCCTCCATGATCTGCTTATAGGTCAGAGGAGGACGTTCTAGAGTTCCTCAAGGTCATAATGAGGTTCTAGGATCCGCTTGTATTAAATTTGTAATTTGCTCTACCTCGACACCCAAGAGGATGTAATTTGCTCTGAGCTACATCTCGAAACCGACTCTCACAGAGAAACCACTCGGAGACGGCGTCCTGTTGTAGATCGAATGTAAAAATTGCGCAATAATGTTCAGATTCGTCTTCAGGTACGTCGGTGTGCAACGGCGACTCGGGGGGCGGCATGGTCTTCCCCAAGCAAACCTCCACCCCCAACCGGAAGGTGTGGCAGTTGCGGGGATTGGTCAGCATCAGTGTAGCCCTACAAAACCAATTCCGCTGCGACTCCTCCCACTACGTCGTCTTCACCGACATCGCCAAGTATTTGGACTGGATCAAGGGTGTTACTGGTTAGCCCCAAACCGCCCCCCAACACGCACACACATACAAACACGAGATTACGGAGAGATGTGACTAAAAAAAAGGCTGACACAAACCCGCGAATTGTGCTTTTTTTTTCTGCCACGGCCAACTTTATGATTTAAGATTTTTAATTTTTATAAAAATATTTTTATTTTATCAGTATCTAGTACGAATGTATCAAATACTCATTTTAGTAATTAACCCCCATCCTGTGATGATGATGAAACATTAAATAAATAATTTTAATAAAATTTTATTTTCCTTTACCTAATTTTTTTTAAGTCGCTCAAATTCCAATCTAGAATTTGAGCGACTTAAAAAAATCCAATATATATATATATATATATATATATATATATATATATATAGATATATATATAGATATATATATATATATATATATATATATATATATATATATATCCATATAGATAATATATATATATATAACATCTCAGTGAAGATATTTTCAGTGAAAGCAATTTGAATGCAAACAGTTATATTACAAAAACGGTAAAAAATGCAATTTTTGGACTTAGAAAATTACAAGCAATTTTTGGACTTAGAAAATTACAAGAACACAAGTTTTTTATTCCTCACTTATTTTTCTTCAAAACAAACCCGTTTTAAAAACTCAAAACGTGTTACTATATTAGCCGAAATTATCCTTAGAATCTATTAGATAATAGAATAACTCACCTCATTTTTTTTTCAAACTAACGAAACTCCTACACCTTTGTATTATTGGGGTCGGGTTCGTTGCGGCACATGATGGAAATGCGCCGTTCCTTCACAACAGGTTTGCCTTTAAAGACACTTTCCTCATTGCGAAGGATTTCATGTGTGTAATCGTAGCGGGCCGTGTCCTTCATAATGTACAATGAACGCCTCTTCAAAAGGATATCCAAGGTTATATCCTTGTTTTTGTCATGCACCAATCGCATTACACTGTCAGTCAACAGACTCATGCCAGTAATGGTGTCGCCACAAAACTGCAAAGAGAATTATTTGGTTTTACTTACTTTATACTAGTGTCACAAATGTTGACATTTTATTTGCGCATGCGCATAACTAGCCAAACGAAATACTAGCCAATAGGAAAGCTAAAATGAGGATAAGTGTGACGTAACAAGGACAAATGACAAAAAGAGGTTAAAGGATAAAAGCCAAACATCAAGGTCAGTAATAATTACCCTGATAGCATCAATATGTGGCTTAATATACCCCTTTTTCTCCAAATCTAGAATATGCACGTAACGCAGCTGTGCGACATTTGGGGGAAACGCCAACGCTCTCACCCTGTCCAATATCTTACTGTTGGATTCGTTCCACTGCAATCGCTCAGTTTCGCGAAACGCATGAATGGCCTACACACAAAATAAAACAGTTGTTAGTCTGCTTGTCGGTGTGTTGTTACGTCGCTTACATTGTCCCAATGGTCGTACTCGTAGCGCATGCGCTTTAAATAGGGTTCAATTTCATCCAGAATGCTTTTCTCCTCTGATTCAGATATAAAGTCGGTATGAACTGTCATACTGAGTAGTAGGTTTTGCCGGAAGGCATCTGATTCTTTTGTTAAATCCGGTGAGAAGGTTATGTAGTCAGGTTGTTTATATTCTGAAAATTATTCACTGTCATTTGTCAAACTTAACTTTATGACAGCTGTCAAATTTTTAATGCAATGTAAAATGTGTAAAATATGTAGAAACTGTAAAATATGCAAAATGTAAAACAAAATATGCAATATATATATATATATATATATATATATATATATATATATATATATATATATATAAAACAAGCATAATATACAAAATATATATAATATGCAAAATATGCAATATAAAATATATGCAAAACATAAAATATGCAAAATATGCAAAATATGCAAAATATGCAAAATATGCAAAATTATGCAAAATATATAAAATATGCAAAATATATAAAATATGCAAAAAATATGCAAAAAATATGCAAAGTATATAAAATACACAAAGTATATAAAATATGCAAAATATATAAAATATATAAAATATATAAAATATATAAAATATATAAAATATATAAAATATCCAAAATATATAAAATATGCATAATATATAAAATATGCAACATATGCAAAATATATAAAATATGCATAATATGCAAAATATATCAAATTTGCAAAATATGCAATATATATATATATATATATATATATATATATATATATATATATATATATATATATATATATATATATATATAATAAGCATAATATATAAAATATGCAAAATATATAGAATAAGCAAAATATGTAAAATATATAAAATATGCAAAATATGCAAAATATATAGAAAAAGCAAAATATGTAAAATATATAAAATATGCAAATGAATAAAATATGAAACATATGCAAAATATATAAAATATATAAAATATGCAAAAATTGCAAAATATGCAAAATATATAAAATATTAAAATATATAAAATATGCAAAATATATAATATATGCAAAATATATAAAATATGCAAAATATATAGAATAAACAAAATATGTAAAATATATAAAATATGTAAAATATATAAAATATGCAAAATATATAGAATAAGCAAAATATGTAAAATATATAAAATATGCAAAATATGCAAAATATATGTAAATTATATAAAATATGCAAAATATATAGAAAAAGCAAAATATGTAAAATATATAAAATATGCAGAATATGCAAAATATATAAAATATGCAAATGAATAAAATATGAAACATATGCAAAATATATAAAATATATAAAATATGCAAAAATTGCAAAATATGCAAAATATGCAAAATATATAAAATATATAAAATATGCAAAATATATAAAATATGCAAAATATATAGAATAAACAAAATATGTAAAATATATAAAATATGTAAAATATATAAAATATGCAAAATATGCAAAACATGCAAAATATGCAAAATAAAATATATGCAAAATATATAAAATATGCAAAATATATAGAATAAGCAAAATATGTAAAATATATAAAATATGCAAAATATGCAAAATATATGTAAATTATATAAAATATGCAAAATATATAGAAAAAGCAAAATATGTAAAATATATAAAATATGCAGAATATGCAAAATATATAAAATATGCAAATGAATAAAATATGAAACATATGCAAAATATATAAAATATATAAAATATGCAAAATTTGCAAAATATGCAAAATATTAAAATATATAAAATATGCAAAATATATAAAATATGCATAATATGCAAAATATATAAAATATGCAAAATATATAGAATAAACAAAATATGTAAAATATATAAAATATGCAAAATATGCAAAACATGCAAAACATGCAAAATATGCAAAATATGCAAAATAAAATATATGCAAAATATATAAAATATGCAAAATATATAGAATAAGCAAACTATGTAAAATATATAAAATATGCAAAATATGCAAAATATATGTAAATTATATAAAATATGCAAAATATATAGAAAAAGCAAAATATGTAAAATATATAAAATATGCAGAATATGCAAAATATATAAAATATGCAAATGAATAAAATATGAAACATATGCAAAATATATAAAATATATAAAATATGCAAAATTTGCAAAATATGCAAAATATATAAAATATTAAAATATATAAAATATGCATAATATGCAAAATATATAGAATAAACAAAATATGTAAAATATATAAAATATGTAAAATATATAAAATATGCAAAATATGCAAAACATGCAAAACATGCAAAACATGCAAAACATGCAAAACATGCAAAATATGCAAAATAAAATATATGCAAAATATATAAAATATGCAAAATATATAGAATAAGCAAAATATGTAAAATATATAAAATATGCAAAATATGCAAAATATATAGAAAAAGCAAAATATGTAAAATATATAAAATATGCAGAATATGCAAAATATATAAAATGTGCAAAATTAATAAAATATACATACGCATAATATATAAAATATGCAAAATTTGCAAAATATATAAAATATATAATATATAAAATATGCGAAATATATAAAATATGAATAATATGCAAAATATATAAAATATACAAAATATATAGCATAAACAAAATATGTAAAATATATAAAATATGCAAAATATGCAAAATATGCAAAATTATGCAAAATATATAAAATATGCAAAAAATATAAAATATGCAAAGTATATAAAATACGCAAAGTATATAAAATATGCAAAGTATATAAAATATGCAAAATATATAAAATTTGCAAAATATGCAAAATATATAAAAATATATAAAGAATATAAAATATATAAAATATCCAAAATATATAAAATATCCAAAATATATAAAATATGCAACATATGCAAAATATATAAAATATGAAAAATATATAAAATATGCAAAATATATGTAAAATATATAAAATATGCAAAATATATGTAAAATATATAAAATATGCAAAATATATAGAAAAAGCAAAATATGTAAAATATATAAAATATGCAGAATATGCAAAATATATAAAATATGCAAATGAATAAAATATGAAACATATGCAAAATATATAAAATATATAAAATATGCAAAATTTGCAAAATATGCAAAATATATAAAATATAAAAATATATAAAATATGCAAAATATATAAAATATGCATAATATGCAAAATATATAAAATATGCAAAATATATAGAATAAACAAAATATGTAAAATATATAAAATATATAAAATATGTAAAATATATAAAATATGCAAAATATGCAAAACATGCAAAATATGCAAAATATGCAAACTATGCAAAATATGCAAAATAAAATATATGCAAAATATATAAAATATGCAAAATATATAGAATAAGCAAAATATGTAAAATATATAAAATATGCAAAATATGCAAAATATATGTAAAATATATAAAATATGCAAAATATATAGAAAAAGCAAAATATGTAAAATATATAAAATATGCAGAATATGCAAAATATATAAAATATGCAAAATTAATAAAATATGAAACATACGCAAAATATATAAAATATGCAAAATTTGCAAAATATGCATAATATGCAAAATATATAAAATATGGCAAATATATAGAATAAACAAAATATGTAAAATATATAAAATATGCAAAATATGCAAAATATGCAAAATTATGCAAAATATATAAAATATGCAAAAAATATAAAATATGCAAAGTATATAAAATACGCAAAGTATATAAAATACGCAAAGTATATAAAATATGCAAAATATATAAAATTTGCAAAATATGCAAAATATATAAAATATATAAAGAATATAAAATATATAAAATATCCAAAATATATAAAATATCCAAAATATATAAAATATGCAAAATATATAAAATATGAAAAATATATAAAATATGAAAAATATATAAAATATGCAAAATATATAGAATAAGCAAAATATGTGAAATATATAAAATATGCAAAATATGCAAAATATATAAAATATGCAAAATATATAAAATATGTAAACTATGCAAAGTATATAAAATAGCAAAATATGCAAAATATGCAAAATATGCAAAATAAATAAAATATGCATAATATACAAAATATGTAAAATATGCAAAATATAAAATATTTAAAATATATAAAATATGCAAAAATATAAAATATGCAACATATGCAAAATATATAAAATATGCAAAATATACAAAATATGCAAAGTATATAAAATACGCAAAAATATATAAAATATGCAAAATATATAAAATATGAAAAATATGCAAAGTATATAAAATACGAAAGGTATATAAAATACGCAAAATATGCAAAATATATAAAATATGCAAAGTATATAAAATACGCAAAATATATAAAATATGCAAAGTATATAAAATATGCAAAGTATACAAAATATGCAAAGTATATAAAATATACAAAGTATGTAAAATATGCAATATAAAATATATAAAATATGCAAAATACGCAAAATATGCAAAATATAATATATGCAAAATATGCAATATATAAAATATTCAAAATATAAAATATGTAAAATATAAAATAAATAATAATATATGCAATAATTTTGCATATTTTATATTGAAAAATAGGCAAAATATAAAATATGCAAAATGTAATTTATGCAAAATATGCAATATATAAAATATGCAAAATATGCAAAACATAAAATATGTAAAATATGCAAAATATAAAATAAAAATATGCAAAATATGCAAAACATAAAATAAGCAAAATACGCAAAATATGCAAAAGATAAAATATGCAAAATATAATATATGCAAAATATACAATATATAAAATAAATAATAATATATGCAATAATTTTGCATATTTTATATTGAAAATAGGCAAAATATAAAATATGCAAAATATGCAATATATAAAATATACATAATATAAAATATGCAAAATATGCAAAACAAAATATGTAAAATATGCAAAATATAACATAAAAATATGCAAAATATAAAATAAAAATATGCATAACATAAAATATGCAAAACATAAAATATGCATAATATAATATATGCAAAATATAAAATAAATAATAATATATGCAATAATTTTACATATTTTATATTGAAAAATATGCAAAACATAAAATAAAAAATATGCAAAGTATAAAATAAATAATAATATATGCAATAATTTTGCATATTTTATATTGCAAAATATAAAATATGCAGAACATAATATATGCAAAATATGCAAAACATAAAATATGCAAAATACAAAATATATAAAAACATATGCAAAATATAAAATAAATAATAATATATGCAATAATTTTGCATATTTTATATATTGCATATTTTGCATATATTATGTCTTGTATATTTTTATTTTATATGTATATTTATTATTTTGCATATTTTTCAATTTAAAATATGTAAAATTATTGCATATATTATTATTTATTTTATATTTTGCATATTTTATGTTCTGCATATTTTATATTTTGCATATTTTTATTTTATATTATGCACATTGTACATATTTTTATTTGATATTATGCATATTTTACATATTTTATGTTTTGCATATTTTGCATATTTTTTATTTTGTTTTGTATATCCTATATTTTGCATATCTTTTATTTTGCATATTTTATGTTATGCATATTTTGCATATTTTTTATTTTATATTTTGCATATTTCATATTATGCATATTTTATATTTTGCATGTTTTATGTTTAACATATTTTATATTTTGCCTATTTTTAAATATAAATATGCAATATATAAAATATGTAAAATATAAAATATATATATAATATAAAATATGCAAAATAAGCAAAATATAAAATAAATAATAAATAATAATATATGCAATAATTTTGCATATTTTATATTGCAAAATATGCAAAATATAAAATAAATTATAATATATGCGATAATTTTGCATATTTTTTATTTTATATTTTGCATATTTTTCAATATAAATATGTAAAATTATTACATATATTATTATTTATTTTATATGTTGCATATTTTGCATATATTATATTATGCATATTTTATATTTTGCATATTTTATATTATGCATATTTACAAATTTTATGTTTTGCATATTTTGCATATTTTATACATTGCATATTTTGCATATATTATATTTTGCATATTTTATGTTTTACATATTTTATGTTTTGAATATTTTATATTTTGCATATTTTGTATATTGCCTATTTATATTGAAAAATAGGCAAAATATAAAATATGCATAATTTGAAATATGCAAAATATAAAATAAAAAATATGCAAAATATGTAAAACATAAAATATGCAAAACATAATATATGCAAAATATGCAATATATAAAATATGCAAAATATGCAAAACATAAAATATGTAAAATATGCAAAATATGCAAAACATAAAATATATAAAATATGCATAATAGAATATATGCAAAATATAAAATAAATAATAATATATGCAATAATTTTACATATTTTATATTTTGCATATTTTATATTATGCATATTTTATATAGTGCATATATTATATTTTGCATATTTTATGTTTTGCATATTTTATGCTTATGCTTTGCATATTTTGCATATTTTTAATTTATATTTTGCATATTTCATATTATGCATATTTTATATTATACATGTTTTATGTTTTACATATTTTATATTTTGCCTATTTTTTAATATAAATATGCAATATATAAAATATGCAAAATATAAAATAAAAAATATGCAAAATATAATATATGCAATAAATAAAATATGCATAATATAAAATATGCAAAATATAAAATATGTAAAATTATTGCATATATTATTATTTATTTTATATTTTGCATATATTCTATTAGGCATATTTTATATTTTGCATATATTCTATTAGGCATATTTTATATTTTGCATATTTTATATATTTTATGTTTTGCATATTTTGCATATTTTATATTATGCATATTTTATATATTGCATATTTTGCATATTTTATATATTGCATATTTTGCATATTTTATATTTTGCCTATTTTTTAATATAAATATGCAATATATAAAATATGCAAAATATAAAATAAAAAATATGCCAAATATAAAATATGCAAAATATAAAATATACATAATATAAAATATGCAAAATATAAAATAAAAAATATGCAAAATATAAATATAATAATAATATATGCAATAATTTTGCATATTTTATATTGCAAAATATAAAATATGCAAAATATGAAAAATATAAAATATGCAAAATATAATATATGAAAAATATGCTATATAAAATATGCAAAATATAAAATATGCAAAACATAAAATATGCAAAATATGCAAAATATAAAATATGCATAACATAAAATATAATGTAAATATGTAAATATGTAAATATGTAAATATGTAAATATGTAAATATGTAAATATGTAAATATGTAAATATGTAAATATGTAAATATGTAAATATGTAAATATGTAAATACATAAATATGTAAATATGGAAATATAACAGCAGTCATAGTTTGAAAAATGACAGCTTTCATTGCTTGAGATATGACAGTCATCTGACATTGTATTAAATTTAAAAAACTGTCACCATATTAGATTTGACAGCTGTCATTAAATTAGATTACATAGTTGTCATTGTATGAGATTTAATAGCTGTCAAGATTAATTGGTTGTTGTTTCTATTGAGAATATTAACAAATAATTCTATTACCATGCCAATGTAGTGCAGTGGTTACCATTCCTGCATTATAAATAGGCAGTTCAGATTCAAATCCCTGCCAGGATACTCATTTGTCGTTGGGATACATTTAATTATTCTTTAGAAAACTAGGGGATAATTTTCTTAAGTAGCAAAACTTTACAACAATCACATACAATCAAATACATTTACTACAATACTAACACATTGCAGAAGTTGATACGTTGTTATAGTATTGTAATAAATATAGTAACTACTACTATTTCTTTTGCCACTCATAATCACTAGTGAGTTGATATGCAGACTATTTCCTACTGACAGGAGTGAGAGATTAAACTAAATTGCAGGCAAATTCTTACAAATCGCTTTAATGTTTTTCAGATGATTTGAATTTGTTACAAATATCATGTTTATATACTAAGGCGGCCAATAGCCTAATAAAGACTTCTCTGTTTTTCAGAGGTTTCATGAGAATTTAAGCTATATCCAGGTTCACACTTTACTAGCAGATAAGTACTGAAACTTTATAAATGTGCTTCCACAAAAATTAAATGATTTAAAATCTTTAAGGCACCTTACACGATCAATGATACTGTCAATACTACTTCTGTCAATATTTGCTTCAATCCTCCTTTTATATTTATCAAGTAATCAATTATCTGGATAAAGATCAGTATTCTCTTCATTGCATCATTAATATACCTTACACGATGAGTAATTCTGGCAATATTTTAGAATAATGAACATTTTAAACATATTATCGTACAGTAATACTGTCATTATTCTAAAATATTGGCAGTAATATTAATCGTGTAAGGTGCCTTTTAAGTCAAGGTTTAAAAGTGAAATAAAATCATTGTTGTTAACTGTCAAACTGTATGACAAGGAAGAGTACTATATCGTCAGGCATTTTCAAATAAATAAATAAAAATATATCTCAAACTTTTTCATAAAACATGAAGTACAAATATTTCCAAAAACAAAATTACATGAATGCACTTGTGTAATACAATGTATTTTGCCACTATAAATAGTGTTGTACGTTTATTTTATTCCAGCATAAACACATAAAATCTACATATATAATTTTATAACGTTTATAGGTTACATAAACATAAATATATTACTAACCTTGTTTCTGGGCGACAGTTTGCAAAGACCGCACGTTTCCCAATAGTTTCACCACTAACGGACGCCTCAAACGTGTAATTATCATTTTCTAGGCCTCAATCTCGTTCAAATGTTGTGCGAAGAAACCAAAAACCACAGAGCACTATAAAAACTAAATGACAGCTGACAGCTGCGCAACAAGTTTTCTACTGACAGGTTTGTACTCGTGGTGGGAGAAATAGTTTGTAGTGCCGCCACTAGATGGCACTCTTAATGAATTGGGTTGACGGATGAACGCTGATGTAGAAACATAAATGACTTCTCATCCATAACCTGAAAAGTGAAAGCAGATTTTCTGAATATTTAATATTGTTATTGCGATGTTCAGGAATATTCTAGGCCCACTACTGTCCGCGAGCAAACGGCACGCGGGGCACTCGAAATGGGCGAACATAAAGCACGATAAAGGCTTGAAGGATGCCGCACGCGGGCTGATGTTCACCAAACTGGGCCGAATGATGAAGGTGGCCATCCAGGGTAAGCCCCCACCCACTAGACGGGTCCCTCGTCAACAATTTCTGCTGTTTCAGAGGGTGGCTCGATTGATCCGAAGATGAATTTGAAGCTGGAACAAGTGCTGGAGCAAGCGAGGCGAGCCTGCATGCCACAAGCCACTGTGCAGAGTATTATTAAGAGCACACAAGTGGAGAAGTCGCAATGCAAGAGCCATATGATTGAAATAAAGTGAGTATTGTCAGATAAATAGTGTAAGGGTTGGTTGTGGGCACTCGCCCACTTTTGTTTGCATTATTATGATGAATATATCACCTTTTAGAGGCCCAGGCAGCTGTATGATCCTACTAGAAGTCTTCACCGATAACTTACACCATCTCAAACAAAATATTGCAACAATACTCAAAAAGAACAGGTAGATTTATATATTAACCCTTTCAGATATGTTCTTTTATTTATTTGAACATTTTATGCATAGTTTTACAAACATTTGAATTTTGATGTGTGTTAATACATCAAGATTCAAATGTTTCTAAAAAAATGCATGGATTTTCTTTAAAATATGTTTGTGACTTTTACTAATTCCAATTTCTATTTACTTACAGTTCTAGGTACTTGGATGGTGGTGGTGCAAGACACCTTTTTGAACAAAAGGGTATAATAGAAACGAATCTCCCTAAAAACACTACTGCGATTTTGGAAACAGCAACTGAGCATGCCATTGAGGCTGGCGCAGAAGATGTTGAACTACTAGATGATCGGCTGGTGTTTGTGTGTGGCCACACAAGCCTGAAAAGTGTCACCGCAGGCCTGGAGAAGTTGGATTATAAAGTGACCAGTGGCAGCGTTGAGTTTATTGCATTAAAACAGCTAGAGTTGAGTGAAGATGAGTTGGCACAGTATGGTAAATTGTTTGATAAGCTGGAGGCGTTGCCGGAAACTATCAAAGTGTCTGATAATGTAGCGTAAGATTATTATTTTTTTGTACATATAATTGTTTTAATAAAATCATTAATTATGTCATTTGATTATTAGTGCACTATCCTATTAAAACATCTAATTAATATAAAATATCTATTTATAGGGATAAGAAGAAAAAATACTATACCTCTTTGTATCCTTCTTGATATAAGTGTAGGTGTATCTCTTCTTAACTATTACATTCCTCTACTCGTTTATATATCCTGTTATTTCTTTTAACATTCATTTTTATATTTCTTAAAAATTGGAACTCAACCTAATAACTGCCAAACTATTTCAAAATGACAGCTGTCAGATTTTGTAATGACAGCTGTCAAATTTTAAAATGACAGCTGTCAAATTTCAAAATGGCATCATTGTAATTTTAAAATGAAGACAATGAGTAAAGAGGTACGTGTATATATTTCCTTCCGCATTAATCATTTTAATTTCTTACACACTCATTATTTTAATAAAATTATAATCCATAAGTGAATTATTTACACAGCTGCTATATTAAATATTACAACTGTGATTCTATAATTTGACAGTTGTCATTTTAAATCACTAGTGCAAATACCTGCACATTATACTTGTTCTAATTATAATTCCGCAATAGGGGCGGCATTATATTTTGCATGCGGCGTAAAGATTTACCATGCAGTTGCACAAGGCAGTCGGACAACGCCGCCGCCCGCACTGCCCCGAAGTTGATCACTACAGTTGCGCCTGACAGTTCCGCAGCGATGGCCGAAAATTTGAAAAAACAGCCCCCTAAGGGCATCCTCAAGAATTCCAGCAGCTTCGACATCCAGGACAAACAGTCCGCACCCAAGTAAGTCCCACGTTGTTTAGTACAAACCACCCCAAAATCGTCATGTCCTAACCTAGAAGCCCAACCCAAAATAGTGAGGTTGACTGAATGATTGTGTTTGGGTTGATTCATATTAAAAGATTAATTAAATATAATCAAATGCATTAGCTATAATATTTTCAAAATCACCCTAGGTGCATCTATATTTATAAAATGTTGGCAAATACTAGTCGTCTTACAAACTTGTATTGTAGTATAGATTTTGTTGTTATCGTTGGCTACTGTCAAGAGTTTTCTAAGTCCAATTTTGTTTTTAGCACTGCTCCATCGCATTCAAGAAAGAAAGAGGGGTAATGAATTATTATTGTATTTCTATGTGTTGTTTTAATAAGTAGGTAATTATATTTTGTTTTATTAACAAATAAATATACATACAACTCAAGTTATTACATTCTGAATACCAAATGTCATTAAATCAAATTGCAAATTGCTGTTTAGAAAATTCGCCAAAAATTCAATTTGATTTGTATTCATTTGAAATTTTGTATAGTACATTCCAAACATATTCTTCACATCATGTGTTAATTTGAATGTGTTACACCCAATACAACTCGAGTTATTACATTTTGAATACCGAATTTCATTAAATCGAATTGCAAATTGCTGTTTAGAAAATTCGCCAAAAATTCAATTTGATTTGTATTCATTTGAAATTTTGTATAGTACATTCCAAACATATTCTTCACATCATGTGTTAATTTGAATGTGTTACACCCAATACAACTCGAGTTATTACATTTTGAATACCGAATTTCATTAAATCGAATTGCAAATTGCTGTTTAGAAAATTCGCCAAAAATTCAATTTGATTTGTATTCATTTGAAATTTTGTATAGTACATTCCGAACATATTCTTCACATCATATGTTAATTTGAATGTGTTACGCCCAATACAACTCGAGTTATTACATTTTGAACACCGAATTACATTAAA
Source organism: Lordithon lunulatus (assembly GCA_963942505.1). NCBI lineage: Eukaryota > Metazoa > Arthropoda > Insecta > Coleoptera > Staphylinidae > Lordithon > Lordithon lunulatus. The sequence goes on from OZ012675.1 coordinate 3,821,081, forward strand.
TCGAATTACAAATTGCTGTTTAGAAAATTCGCCAAAAATTCAATTTGATTTGTATTCATTTGAAATTTTGTATAGTACATTCCAAACATATTCTTCACATCATACGTTAATTTGAATGTGTTACGCCCAATACAACTCGAGTTATTACATTTTGAATACCGAATTTCATTAAATCGAATTGCAAATTGCTGTTTAGAAAATTCGCCAAAAATTCAATTTGATTTGTATTCATTTGAAATTTTGTATAGTACATTCCGAACATATTCTTCACATCATGTGTTAAATTAAATGTATTACGCCCAATACAACTCGAGTTATTACATTTTGAACACCGAATTACATTAAATCGAATTGCAAATTGCTGTTTAGAAAATTCTCCAAAAATTCAATTTGATTTGTATTCATTTGAAATTTTGTATAGTACATTCCAAACATATTCTTCACATCATGTGTTAATTTGAAAGTGTTACGCCCAATACAACTCGAGTTATTACATTTTGAATACCGAATTTCATTAAATCTATTTGCAAATTGCTGTTTATAAAATCTGCCAAAAATTCATTTTGATTTGTATTCATTTGAAATTTTGTATAGTACATTCCGAACATATTCTTCACATCATGTGTTAAATTAAATGTATTACGCCCAATACAACTCGAGTTATTACATTTTGAACACCGAATTACATTAAATCGAATTGCAAATTGCTGTTTAGAAAATTCTCCAAAAATTCAATTTGATTTGTATTCATTTGAAATTTTGTATAGTACATTACAAACATATTCTTCACATCATGTGTTAATTTGAATGTGTTACACCCAATACAACTCGAGTTATTACATTTTGAATACCGAATTTTATTAGATCGAATAGCAAATTGCTGTTTAGAAAATTCGCTAAAAATTCAATTTGATTTGTATTCATTTGAAATTTTGTATAGTACATTCCGAACATATTCTTCACATCATATGTTAATTTGAATGTGTTACGCCCAATACAACTCGAGTTATTACATTTTGAACACCGAATTTCATTAAATCGAATTGCAAAATGCTGTTTAGAAAATTTGCCAAAAATTCAATTTGATTTGTATTCATTTGAAATTTTGTATAGTACATTCCGAACATATTCTTCACATCATATGTTAATTTGAATGTGTTACGCCCAATACAACTCGAGTTATCACGTTTTGAACACCGAATTTCATTAAATCGAATTGCAAATTGCAGTTTAGAAAATTCTCCAAAAATTCAATTTGATTTGTATTCATTTGAAATTTTGTATAGTACATTCCAAACATATTCTTCACATCATGTGTTAATTTGAAAGTGTTACGCCCAATACAACTCGAGTTATTACATTTTGAATACCGAATTTCATTAAATCGAATTGCAAATTGCTGTTTAGAAAATTTGCCAAAAATTCAATTTGATTTGTATTCATTTGAAATTTTGTATAGTACATTCCGAACATATTCTTCACATCATGTGTTAAATTAAATGTATTACGTCCAATACAACTCGAGTTATTACATTTTGAACACCGAATTACATTAAATCGAATTGCAAATTGCTGTTTAGAAAATTCTCCAAAAATTCAATTTGATTTGTATTCATTTGAAATTTTGTATAGTACATTCCAAACATATTCTTCACATCATGTGTTAATTTGAATGTATTACACCCAATACAACTCGAGTTATTACATTCTGTATACCGAATTTCATTAAATCGAATTGCAAATTGCTGTTTAGAAAATTCGCCAAAAATTCAATTTGATTTGTATTCATTTGAAATTTTGTATAGTACATTCCAAACATATTCTTCACATCATGTGTTAATTTGAATGTGTTATACCCAATACAACTCGAGTTATTACATTTTGAACACCGAATTTCATTAAATCGAATTGCAAATTGTTGTTTAGAAAATTCGCCAAAAATTCAATTTGATTTGTATTCATTTGAAATTTTGTATAGTACATTCCAAACATATTCTTCACATCATGTGTTAATTTGAATGTGTTACACCCAATACAACTCGAGTTATCACATTTAGAACACCGAATTTCATTAAATCGAATTGCAAATTGCTGTTTAGAAAATTCGCCAAAAATTCAATTTGATTTGTATTCATTTGAAATTTTGTATAGTACATTCCAAACATATTCTTCACATCATGTGTTAATTTGAATGTGTTACACCCAATACAACTCGAGTTATCACATTTTGAACACCGAATTTCATTAAATCGAATTGAAAATTGCTGTTTAGAAAATTCGCCAAAAATTCAATTTGATTTGTATTCATTTGAAATTTTGTATAGTACATTCCAAACATATTCTTCACATCATGTGATAATTTGAATGTGTTACACCCAATACAGCTCGAGTTATTACATTTTGAATATCGAATTTCATTAAATCGAATTGCAAATTGTTGTTTAGAAAATTCGCCAAAAATTCAATTTGATTTGTATTCATTTGAAATTTTGTATAGTACATTCCAAACATATTCTTCACATCATACGTTAATTTGAATGTGTTACGCCCAATACAACTCGAGTTATTACATTTTGAATACCGAATTTCATTAAATCGAATTGCAAATTGCTGTTTAGAAAATTCGCCAAAAATTCAATTTGATTTGTATTCATTTGAAATTTTGTATAGTACATTCCGAACATATTCTTCACATCATGTGTTAAATTAAATGTATTACGCCCAATACAACTCGAGTTATTACATTTTGAACACCGAATTACATTAAATCGAATTGCAAATTGCTGTTTAGAAAATTCGCCAAAAATTCAATTTGATTTGTATTCATTTGAAATTTTGTATAGTACATTCCAAACATATTCTTCATATCATGTGTTAATTTGAATGTGTTACACCCAATACAACTCGAGTTATTACATTTTTAATACCGAATTTCATTAAATCGAATTGCAAATTGTTGTTTAGAAAATTCGCCAAAAATTCAATTTGATTTGTATTCATTTGAAATTTTGTATAGTACATTCCAAACATATTCTTCACATCATGTGTTAATTTGAATGTGTTACACCCAATACAACTCGAGTTAATACATTTTGAATACCGAATTTCATTAAATCGAATCGCAAATTGCTGTTTAGAAAATTCGCCAAAAATTCAATTTGATTTGTATTGATTTGAAATTTTGTATAGTACATTCCAAACATATTCTTCACATCATGTGTTAATTTGGATGTGTTACACCCAATACAACTCGAGTTATTACATTTTGAATACCGAATTATATTAGATCGAATAGCAAATTGCTGTTTAGAAAATTCGCTAAAAATTCAATTTGATTTGTATTCATTTGAAATTTTGTATAGTACATTCCAAACATATTCTTCACATCATGTGTTAATTTGAAAGTGTTACACCTAATACAACTCGAGTTATTACATTCTGAACACCGAATTTCATTAAATCGAATCGCAAATTGTTGTTTAGAAAATTTGCCAAAAATTCAATTTGATTTGTATTCATTTGTAATTTTGTATAGTACATTCCAAACATATTCTTCACATCATGTGATAATTTGAATGTGTTACACCCAATACAACTCGAGTTAATACATTTTGAATACCGAATTTCATTAAATCGAATCGCAAATTGTTGTTTAGAAAATTTGCCAAAAATTCAATTTGATTTGTATTCTTTTGAAATTTTGTATAGTACATTCCAAATATATTCTTCACATCATGTGTTAATTTGAATGTGTTACACCCAATACAACTCGAGTTATTACATTTTGAACACCGAATTTCATTAAATCGAATAGCAAATTGCTGTTTAGAAAATTCGCTAAAAATTCAATTTGATTTGTATTCATTTGAAATTTTGTATAGTACATTCCGAACATATTCTTCACATCATATGTTAATTTGAATGTGTTACGCCCAATACAACTCGAGTTATTACATTTTGAACACCGAATTTCATTAAATCGAATTGCAGATTGCTGTTTAGAAAATTCGCCAAAAATTTAATTTGATTTGTATTCATTTGAAATTTTGTATAGTACATTCCAAACATATTCTTCACATCATGTGTTAATTTGAATGTGTTACGCCTAATACAACTCAAGTTATTACATTTTGAATACCGAATTTCATTAAATCGAATTGCAAATTGTTGTTTAGAAAATTCGCCAAAAATTTAATTAAAACAATTGAACATCATTATTGCGCATGCGTGATTATTCAGAATGCCAGCTGAGTGACGTTGACTGGTTTGGCGCATGCGTGTACGATGAGTATTTAATTTTTTTCGCAGAAAAATTCAAAACAAGTCATAAATCATTTTGTGACTGAATGTATTGTTTAGATGTGATGACTTTGTAGTCTAGTTCTAATATTGCAGAAGGCAAAAATGCAATGCAAAATGGGACGAAATGAACATCCTGGCAACACTGCATCCACCTGATAAGGACTATGGACACATGAAAATTGATGAACCCAAGACACCCTACAACTACGAGGGCCTGGATGGACGTGACCCAGACACGCTTGATCCTGAGGAACTTGCAGAAAGGTAAATAATTTCTAGATGACTATATAAATTAGGTTAAACCTTAACCTTTACTGTGACTAAGGATTGTATTAAGGTGGGTTAACTGTGGCCTCTGATTACATATAATCTACTGATTGATGCTGCATTGTATAACCTTATGCCAACTAGGTTTATGTATATGCCAAAGTTGTCAAAATTGACATTTAGATTACACATTAGAATTTGACTTTAAAAGTTATGTATTTATACAATACAGCCTTAATGTTTAATTTTATATCCAGGATTCGACAATGCGTGGACTCGGGTGGCTCCAAACCGCCGCGTGATGACGACAGCGAGGAATCAGATGACGACATGACCCCTGAGGAGCGGGCAGCCAAGAACGCGTTCGAGAACAAACGGAAGAAGCACTACAACGAGTACTACGCCGTCAAACTAGCGCGGAAGCTTCTTGAAAAAGACGAGGACGAGGACGAAGACGAGGATTCCGATCAGGAGGCAGGTCCTGCGTAGAGTAGTTAGTTCGTTCGTACGTGGTAGGACTCCAAGGCGGCGCTTCCGAAACAAATAAAAATCGATGGGCTTCTTGTACACCCCCCACAAACCCGTGTTGCCATAGCCATCCCCAACGGCGAAGACTTTTGTAAATTTGTTATATATTTATATATACAATGTTATTATTATTATTATTATTATTACTGTTTTATAACGATTTTCGCTTTTATTTAATTTTAGAATAATTTTTTTGAATGGGCATTTTAGTTTTTATTGCGTAACGCGCGAGCAGCGTTTACAAAAAAAACATAAAAACAAACATTTGTTGTAAATAACTTGATTATGTCAAAATCAAAAGAAGTAATAAGTTTAGAGGTTAGTGAAAATATATAGTAATTAGATTTATAATGTGTGTAATTATTATCATTTGTCCACTACAATCAATTACCTTTTTATAGAAGATTACATATGATTTTTATGAGATTTCTAAAAGTTAGTCTGAATTTTTTGGAATTTCTCGAAAACCCCTCGATAGATTTTTATTAAACTTTAGAAATATTTTAAGAATATATCAAGCCATATAAAAATGCCATAAAATAAATTTACGGGGTGATGAATTTTAGAGATATTTAATGAGGAAGATTACATATGATTTTTATGAGATTTCTAAAAGTTAGTTTGAATTTTTTGAAATTTCTCGAAAATAGATTTTTATTAAAATTTAGGAATATTTTAAGAATGTATCAAGCCATATAAAAATGCCATAAAATAAATTTACGGGGTGACGAATTTTAGAGATATTTAACGAGAAAGATTACATATGATTTTTATGAGATTTCTAAAAGTTAGTTTGATTTTTTTGGAATTTCTCGAAAACCCCTTGATAGATTTTTATTAAACTTTAGGAATATTTTAAGAATGTATCAAGCCATATAAAAATGGCATAAAATAAATTTACGGGGTGATGAATTTTAGAGATATTTAATGAGGAAGATTACATATGGTTTTTATGAAATTTCTAAAAGTTAGTTTGAATTTTTTTAAATTTCTCGAAAATCCCTCGATAGATTTTTATTAAACTTTAGAAATATTTTAAGAATGTATCAAGCCATATAAAAATGCCATAAAATAAATTTACGGGGGGACGAATTTTAGAGATATTTAATGAGGAAGATTACATATGATTTTTATGAAATTTCTAAAAATTAGTTTGAATTTTTTGGAATTTCTCGAAAACCCCTCGATAGATTTTTATTAAAATTTAGGAATATTTTAAGAATGTATCAAGCCATATAAAAATGCCATAAAATAAATTTACGGGGTGACGAATTTTAGAGATATTTAATGAGGAAGATTACATATGATTTTTATGAAACTTCTAAAAGTTAGTTTGAATTTTTTGGAATTTCTCGAAAACCCCTCGATAGATTTTTATTAAACTTTAGAAATATTTTAAGAATATATCAAGCCATATAAAAATGCCATAAAATAAATTTACGGGATGACGAATTTTAGAGATATTTAATGAGGAAGATTACATATGATTTTTATGAAATTTCTAAAAGTTAGTTTGAATTTTTTGGAATTTCTTGAAAATCCCTCGATAGATTTTTATTTAACTTTAGGAATATTTTAAGAATGTATCAAGCCATATAAAAATGCCATAAAATAAATTTACGGGGTGATGAATTTTAGAGATATTTAATGAGGAAGATTACATATGATTTTTATGAAATTTCTAAAAGTTAGTTTGAATTTTTTGGAATTTCTCGAAAACCCCTCGATAGATTTTTATTAAACTTTAGGAATATTTTAAGAATATATCAAGCCATATAAAAATGCCATAAAATAAATTTACGGGGTGATGAATTTTAGAGATATTTAATGAGGAAGATTACATATGATTTTTATGAAATTTCTAAAAGTTAGTTTGAATTTTTTGGAATTTCTTGAAAATCCCTCGATAGATTTTTATTTAACTTTAGGAATATTTTAAGAATGTATCAAGCCATATAAAAATGCCATAAAATAAATTTACGGGGTGATGAATTTTAGAGATATTTAATGAGGAAGATTACATATGATTTTTATGAAATTTCTAAAAGTTAGTTTGAATTTTTTGGAATTTCTCGAAAACCCCTCGATAGATTTTTATTAAACTTTAGGAATATTTTAAGAATGTATCAAGCCATATAAAAATGCCATAAAATAAATTTACGGCGTGATGAATTTTAGAGATATTTAATGAGGAAGATTACATATGATTTTTATGAAATTTCTAAAAGTTAGTTTGAATTTTTTGGAATTTCTCGAAAACCCCTCGATAGATTTTTATTAAACTTTAGGAATATTTTAAGAATGTATCAAGCCATATAAAAATGCCATAAAATAAATTTACGGGGTGATGAATTTTAGAGATATTTAATGAGGAAGATTACATATGATTTTTATGAAATTTCTAAAAGTTAGTTTGAATTTTTTGGAATTTCTCGAAAACCCCTCGATAGATTTTTATTAAACTTTAGGAATATTTTAAGAATGTATCAAGCCATATAAAAATGCCATAAAATAAATTTAATGGGTGACGAATTTTAGAGATATTTAATGAGGAAGATTACATTTGATTTTTATGAAATTTCTAAAAGTTAGTTTGAATTTTTTGGAATTTCTCGAAAACCCCTCGATAGATTTTTATTAAACTTTAGGAATATTTTAAGAATGTATCAAGCCATATAAAAATGCCATAAAATAAATTTAATGGGTGACGAATTTTAGAGATATTTAATGAGGAAGATTACATTTGATTTTTATGAAATTTCTAAAAGTTAGTTTGAATTTTTTGGAATTTCTCGAAAACCCCTCGATAGATTTTTATTAAACTTTAGGAATATTTTAAGAATATATCAAGCCATATAAAAATGCCATAAAATAAATTTACGGGGTGATGATTTTTAGAGATATTTAATGAGGAAGATTACATATGATTTTTTATGAGATTCCTAAAAGTTAGTTTGAATTTTTTTAAATTTCTTGAAAACCCCTCAATAGATTTTTATTAAACTTTAGGAATATTTTAAGAATGTATCAAGCCCTATAAAAATGCCATAAAATAAATTTACGGGGTGACGAATTTTAGAGATATTTAATGGGGAAGATTACATATGATTTTTATGAAATTTCTAAAAGTTAGTTTGAATTTTTTGGAATTTCTCGAAAACCCCTCGATAGATTTTTATTAAACTTTAGGAATATTTTAAGAATATATCAAGCCATATAAAAATGCCATAAAATAAATTTACGGGGTGATGAATTTTAGAGATATTTAATGAGGAAGATTACATATGATTTTTATGAAATTTCTAAAAGTTAGTTTGAATTTTTTGGAATATCTCGAAAACCCCTCTATAGATTTTTATTAAACTTTAAGTATATTTTAAGAATGTATCAAGCCATATAAAAATGCCATAAAATAAATTTACGGGGTAACTCATTTTAGAGATATTTAATGAGGAAGACTACGTATGAGATATATGTAATGTGTAAAGGCACTTATGTAACTTGGGTTGCATATGTTAAAGTGTCGACTATAAATAATTCATGAGAAAAACTTTGTGATGCATTTTCTAATCTTAAAAGATGCGTTGATGGAGCACACATCTACGTGCCGCCGGCTCCGCTAGCACCAGCACAGCCGCCGCCGCCGCCGCCGCGTCTTTCAAATTCCTGCAGAATACGCGGCAGTTGCGCGCATGCGCCACAATTATAAATACCCCGTCGCCGTATTAAATTTCAGTTCCTGTGTGTGTTCGCTGTCGTGCAGTCGTGCGTCGTCCCTCTCTACCGCTGCCCGTGCATTGAGGAACACTGTGCCACCGCTTTTTGGTTTAATACTTGTGTTTTGTGATTTGCAAGCCGCCACGGTGAGTGCCTCTTTGTTATTACTACCGCCCCCCCTGGGTGTTGCGTGTATCAGTGAGTAGGGCGGCGGCCCCACCCGCGATGCCGCCGACTTACCCCCGGCGAAACCGGTCCGGCCGGCCTCCCCCGACGCCTCTTTTTTATTATTATTATTACTATTAGCCGGGAAAGCGCCTCCGGTTGAAGCCCGCCGGGCTTTTCTTATTGGAATCGTTTTAAAATGGCCCCTGTGTCTGTGTGTCTTGTAAATATTTGCCCCGGCGCTCAAGACAAAAGATAATGCACACGTAAATTGCGGTGCAACGGTCGCTGGAATTGTTGGGGGCTTGAGACGGCGGATTAGTCACACTGTTTGCCGAATTGTTGCCCAATTGGAATAACATGGTTATGTTTGTTTTATTTCCTTGAACAATTGTTTGCTATACAAACGGTTACTGGATTTTGTTTGATTGGATTGTGTGAATCCGGGGGGCGCCGCCTACTGATGTTTGGAAAATATTCTACAATCAATATATGTTTACTAATTTACATATTTCAATTGTTTCTATTCAAAAAACTAAAAAAAACAAACAAATAAATAACTACTACCAATTTATATTGTCTTATTGGATATTTCTACCATTACCAATTGCATTGCATTCCAATAAGACTGTTGTGTAAAACTAATATATTTGACAGGTGTCAATTTACAATAATTTGTTCAAGTAAATTCCATAAACCACTGCTATAATTGTTTAGGAGCTTTGACACATATAATTTTGACAGCTGTCAAAAAAACATATGTTTCTAGAAACAAACATAAGTAAATTTCTCGAATGTGGGTTATATGAAATATTGGTTTGACAGTTATGACCTTGACAAATATATTTTGACAGCTGTCAAGCTGCCATGAACGTTAATCGTTTACAAAAATGACAATTACTTTGTTACTTTTCGAACTACATACACAATTTCTTCACCTAATTATAGAACAGACATTGCATAATAGTTTTCATAGAAAATATTTTCAAAAATAATAAAATCTGATTTTTTACGAATTTTTTAAAATCGCATTTGAGACATGAATGATAACTGTTTACAAGAGTGACTGTTACTTTGTTACTTTTCAAACTACATACACAATTACTTCACCAAATTAGAACAGATATTGCATAATAGTTATGATGGAAAATATTTTCATAAATAATAAAATCTGATTTTTTACGAATTTTTTAAAATCGCATTTGAGACATGAATGATAACTGTTTACAAAAGTGACTGTTACTTTGTTACTTTTCAAACTACATACACAATTACTTCACCAAATTAGAACAGATATTGCATAATAGTTATGATGGAAAATATTTTCATAAATAATAAAATCTGATTTTTTACGAATTTTTTAAAATCGCATTTGTGACATGAATGATAACTGTTTACAAAAGTGACTGTTACTTTGTTACTTTTCAAACTACATGCACAATTTCTTCACCAAATTATAGAACAGATATTGCATAATAGTTTTGATGGAAAATATTTTCAAAAATAATAAAATCTGATTTTTTACGAATTTTTTAAAATCGCATTTGAGACATGAATGATAACTGTTTACAAAAGTGACTGTTACTTTGTTACTTTTCAAACTACATGCACAATTACTTCACCAAATTATAGAACAGATATTGCATAATAGTTTTGATAGAAAATATTTTCAAAAATAATAAAATCTGATTTTTTACGAATTTTTTAAAATTGCATTTGAGACATGAATGATAACTGTTTACAAAAGTGACTGTTACTTTGTTATTTTTCAAACTACATGCACAATTACTTCACCAAATTATAGAACCGATATTGCGTAATAGTTATGATGGAAAATATTTTCAAAAATAATAAAATCTGATTTTTTACGAATTTTTTAAAATCGCATTTGAGACATGAATGATAACTGTTTACAAAAGTGACTGTTACTTTGTTACTTTTCAAACTACATGCACAATATCTTCACCCAATTATAGAACAGATATTGCATAATAGTTATGATGGAAAATATTTTCAAAAATAATAAAATCTAATTTTTTACGAATTTATTAAAATCGCATTTGAGACATGAATGATAACTGTTTACAAAAGTGACTGTTACTTTGTTACTTTTCAAACTACATGCACAATTACTTCACCAAATTATAGAACAGATATTGCATAATAGTTTTGATGGAAAATATTTTCAAAAATAATAAAATCTGATTTTTTACGAATTTTTTAAAATCGCATTTGAGACATGAATGATAACTGTTTACAAAAGTGACTGTTACTTTGTTACTTTTCAAACTACATGCACAATTACTTCACCAAATTATAGAACAGATATTGCATAATAGTTTTGATGGAAAATATTTTCAAAAATAATAAAATCTGATTTTTTACGGATTTTTTAAAATCGTATTTGAGACATGAATAATAACTGTTTACAAAAGTGACTGTTACTTTGTTACTTTTCAAACTACATGCACAATTTCTTCACCCAATTATAGAACAGATATTGCATAATAATTATGATGGAAAATATTTTAAAAAATAATAAAATCTGATTTTTTACGGATTTTTTAAAATCGTATTTGAGACATGAATGATAACTGTTTACAAAAGTGACTGTTACTTTGTTACTTTTCAAACTACATGCACAATTTCTTCACCAAATTATAGAACAGACATTGCATAATAGTTTTGATAGAAAATATTTTCAAAAATAATAAAATCTGATTTTTTACGAATTTTTTAAAATCGCATTTGAGACATGAATGATAACTGTTTACAAAAGTGACTGTTATTTTGTTACTTTTCAAACTACATGCACAATTACTTCACCAAATTATAGAACAGATATTACATAATAGTTTTGATGGAAAATATTTTCAAAAATAATAAAATCTGATTTTTTACGGATTTTTTAAAATCGTATTTGAGACATGAATGATAACTGTTTACAAAAGTGACTGTTACTTTGTTACTTTTCAAACTACTAGCACAATTTCTTCACCAAATTATAGAACAGATATTGCATAATAGTTATGATGGAAAATATTTTCAAAAATAATAAAATCTGATTTTTTACGATTTTTTTAAAATCGCATTTGAGACATTAATGATAACTGTTTACAAAAGTGACTGTTACTTTGTTACTTTTCAAACTACATGCACAATTACTTCACCAAATTATAGAACATATATTGCGTAATAGTTATGATGAAAAATATTTTAAAAAATAATAAAATCTGATTTTTTACGAATTTATTAAAATCGCATTTGAGACATGAATGATAACTGTTTACAAACGTGACTGTTACTTTGTTACTTTTCAAACTACATGCACAATTTCTTCACCCAATTATAGAACAGATATTGCACAATAGTTTTGATAGAAAATATTTTCAAAAATAATAAAATCTGATTTTTTACGAATTTTTTAAAATCGCATTTGAGACATGAATGATAACTGTTTACAAAAGTGACTGTTACTTTGTTACTTTTCAAACTACATGCACAATTTCTTCACCAAATTATAGAACAGATATTGCGTAATAGTTATGATGGAAAATATTTTCAAAAATAAAAAAATCTGATTTTTTACGAATTTTTTAAAATCGCATTTGAGACATGATTGATAACTGTGTACAAAAGTGACTGTTACTTTGTTACTTTTCAAACTACATACACAATTACTTCATCAAATTATAGAACAGATATTACATAATAGTTATGATGTAAAATATTTTCAAAAATAATAAAATCTGATTTTTTACGAATTTATTAAAATCGCATTTGAGACAAGAATGATAACTGTTTACAAAAGTGACTGTTACTTTGTTACTTTTCAAACTACTAGCACAATTTCTTCACCAAATTATAGAACAGATATTGCATAATAGTTATGATGGAAAATATTTTCAAAAATAATAAAATCTGATTTTTTACGAATTTTTTAAAATCGCATTTGAGACATGAATGATAACTGTTTACAAAAGTGACTGTTACTTTGTTACTTTTCAAACTACATGCACAATTTCTTCATCAAATTATAGAACAGATATTGCAGAATAATTATGATGAAAAATATTTTCAAAAATAATAAAATCTGATTTTTTACGAATTTTTTAAAATCGCATTTGTGACATGAATGATAACTGTTTACAAAAGTGACTGTTACTTTGTTACTTTTCAAACTACATGCACAATTTCTTCACTAAATTATAAAACAGACATTGCATAATAGTTATGATGGAAAATATTTTCAAAAATAATAAAATCTGATTTTTTACGAATTTATTAAAATCGCATTTGAGACATGAATGATAACTGTTTACAAAAGTGACTGTTACTTTGTTACTTTTCAAACTACATGCACAATTTCTTCACCCAATTATAGAACAGATATTGCATAATAGTTTTGATAGAAAATATTTTCAAAAATAATAAAATCTGATTTTTTATGAATTTTTTAAAATCGCATTTGAGACATGAATGATAACTGTTTACAAAAGTGACTGTTACTTTGTTACTTTTCAAACTACGTGCACAATTACTTCACCAAATTATAGAATAGATATTGCGTAATAGTTTTGATAGAAAATATTTTCAAAAATAATAAAATCTGATTTTTTACGAATTTTTTAAAATCGCATTTGAGACATGAATGATAACAGTTTACATAAGTGACTGTTACTTTGTTACTTTTCAAACTACATGCACAATTTCTTCACCAAATTATAGAACAGATTTTGCATAATAGCTATGAGTGAAAATATTTTCAAAAATTATAAAATCTGATTTTTTACGAATTTTTTAAAATCGCATTTGAGACATGAATGATAACTGTTTACAAAAGTGACTGTTACTTTGTTACTTTTCAAACTACGTGCACAATTACTTCACTAAATTATAGAACAGATATTGCATAATAGTTTTGATGGAAAATATTTTCAAAAGTAATAAAATCTGATTTTTTACGGATTTTTTAAAATCGTATTTGAGACATGAATGATAACTGTTTACAAAAGTGACTGTTACTTTGTTACTTTTCAAACTACTAGCACAATTTCTTCACCAAATTATAGAACAGATATTGCATAATAGTTATGATGGAAAATATTTTCAAAAATAATAAAATCTGATTTTTTACGAATTTTTTAAAATCGCATTTGAGACATGAATGATAACTGTTTACAAGAGTGACTGTTACTTTGTTACTTTTCAAACTACATGCACAATTACTTCACCAAATTATAGAACAGATATTGCATAATAGTTTTGATGGAAAATATTTTCAAAAATAATAAAATCTGATTTGTTACGGATTTTTTAAAATCGTATTTGAGACATGAATGATAACTGTTTACAAAAGTGACTGTTACTTTGTTACTTTTCAAACTACATGCACAATTACATCACCAAATTATAGAACAGATATTGCATAATAGTTATGAGTGAAAATATTTTCAAAAATTATAAAATCTGATTTTTTTACGAATTTTTTAAAATCGTATTTGAGACATGAATGATAACTGTTTACAAAAGTGACTGTTACTTTGTTACTTTTCAAACTACATGCACAATTACTTCACCAAATTATAGAACAGATATTGCATAATAGTTATGATGGAAAATATTTTCAAAAATAATAAAATTTGATTTTTTACGGATTTTTTAAAATCGCACTTGAGACATGAATGATAACTGTTTACAAAAGTGACTGTTACTTTGATACTTTTCAAACTACATGCACAATTTCTTCACCCAATTATAGAACAGATATTGCATAATAGTTTTGATAGAAAATATTTTCAAAAATAATAAAATCTGATTTTTTACGAATTTTTTAAAATCGAATTTGAGACATGAATGATAACTGTTTACAAGAGTGACTGTTACTTTGTTACTTTTCAAACTACATGCACAATTTCTTCACCCAATTATAGAACAGATATTGCATAATAGTTATGATGGAAAATATTTTCAAAAATAATAAAATCTGATTTTTTACGAATTTTTTAAAATCGCATTTGTGACATGAATGATAACTGTTTACAAAAGTGACTGTTACTTTGTTACTTTTCAAACTACATGCACAATTTCTTCACCAAATTATAGAACAGATATTGCATAATAGTTATGATGGAAAATATTTTAAAAAATAATAAAATCTGATTTTTTACGAATTTTTTAAAATCGCATTTGTGACATGAATGATAACTGTTTACAAAAGTGACTGTTACTTTATTACTTTTCAAACTACATGCACAATTACATCACCAAATTATAGAACAGATATTGCATAATAGTTATGATGGAAAATATTTTAAAAAATAATAAAATCTGATTTTTTACGAATTTTTTAAAATCGCATTTGAGACACGAATGATAACTGTTTACAAAAGTGACTGTTACTTTGTTACTTTTCAAACTACATGCACAATTACTTCACCAAATTATAGAACAAATATTGCATAATAGTTATGATGGAAAATATTTTCAAAAATAATAAAATCTGATTTTTTACGAATTTTTTAAAATCGCATTTGAGACATGAATGATTACTGTTTACAAAAATGACTGTTACTTTGTTACTTTTCAAACTACATGCACAATTACTTCACCAAATTATAGAACAGATATTGCATAATAGTTTTGATAGAAAATATTTTCAAAAATAATAAAATCTGATTTTTTATGAATTTTTTAAAATCGCATTTGAGACATGAATGATAACTGTTTACAAAAGTGACTGTTACTTTGTTACTTTTCAAACTACATGCACAATTTCTTCACCCAATTATAGAACAGATATTGCATAATAGTTTTGATAGAAAATATTTTCAAAAATAATAAAATCTGATTTTTTATGAATTTTTTAAAATCGCATTTGAGACATGAATGATAACTGTTTACAAAAGTGACTGTTACTTTGTTACTTTTCAAACTACGTGCACAATTACTTCACCAAATTATAGAATAGATATTGCGTAATAGTTTTGATAGAAAATATTTTCAAAAATAATAAAATCTGATTTTTTACGAATTTTTTAAAATCGCATTTGAGACATGAATGATAACAGTTTACATAAGTGACTGTTACTTTGTTACTTTTCAAACTACATGCACAATTTCTTCACCAAATTATAGAACAGATTTTGCATAATAGCTATGAGTGAAAATATTTTCAAAAATTATAAAATCTGATTTTTTACGAATTTTTTAAAATCGCATTTGAGACATGAATGATAACTGTTTACAAAAGTGACTGTTACTTTGTTACTTTTCAAACTACATGCACAATTACTTCACTAAATTATAGAACAGATATTGCATAATAGTTTTGATGGAAAATATTTTCAAAAGTAATAAAATCTGATTTTTTACGGATTTTTTAAAATCGTATTTGAGACATGAATGATAACTGTTTACAAAAGTGACTGTTACTTTGTTACTTTTCAAACTACTAGCACAATTTCTTCACCAAATTATAGAACAGATATTGCATAATAGTTATGATGGAAAATATTTTCAAAAATAATAAAATCTGATTTTTTACGAATTTTTTAAAATCGCATTTGAGACATGAATGATAACTGTTTACAAAAGTGACTGTTACTTTGTTACTTTTCAAACTACATGCACAATTACTTCACCAAATTATAGAACAGATATTGCATAATAGTTTTGATGGAAAATATTTTCAAAAATAATAAAATCTGATTTTTTACGGATTTTTTAAAATCGTATTTGAGACATGAATGATAACTGTTTACAAAAGTGACTGTTACATTGTTACTTTTCAAACTACTAGCACAATTTCTTCACCAAATTATAGAACAGATATTGCATAATAGTTATGATGGAAAATATTTTCAAAAATAATAAAATCTGATTTTTTACGAATTTTTTAAAATCGCATTTGAGACATGAATGATAACTGTTTACAAGAGTGACTGTTACTTTGTTACTTTTCAAACTACATGCACAATTACTTCACCAAATTATAGAACAGATATTGCATAATAGTTTTGATGGAAAATATTTTCAAAAATAATAAAATCTGATTTGTTACGGATTTTTTAAAATCGTATTTGAGACATGAATGATAACTGTTTACAAAAGTGACTGTTACTTTGTTACTTTTCAAACTACATGCACAATTACATCACCAAATTATAGAACAGATATTGCATAATAGTTATGAGTGAAAATATTTTCAAAAATTATAAAATCTGATTTTTTTACGAATTTTTTAAAATCGTATTTGAGACATGAATGATAACTGTTTACAAGAGTGACTGTTACTTTGTTACTTTTCAAACTACATGCACAATTTCTTCACCCAATTATAGAACAGATATTGCATAATAGTTTTGATAGAAAATATTTTCAAAAATAATAAAATCTGATTTTTTACGAATTTTTTAAAATCGAATTTGAGACATGAATGATAACTGTTTACAAGAGTGACTGTTACTTTGTTACTTTTCAAACTACATGCACAATTTCTTCACCCAATTATAGAACAGATATTGCATAATAGTTATGATGGAAAATATTTTCAAAAATAATAAAATCTGATTTTTTACGAATTTTTTAAAATCGCATTTGTGACATGAATAACTGTTTACAAAAGTGACTGTTACTTTGTTACTTTTCAAACTACATGCACAATTTCTTCACCAAATTATAGAACAGATATTGCATAATAGTTATGATGGAAAATATTTTAAAAAATAATAAAATCTGATTTTTTACGAATTTTTTAAAATCGCATTTGTGACATGAATGATAACTGTTTACAAAAGTGACTGTTACTTTATTACTTTTCAAACTACATGCACAATTACATCACCAAATTATAGAACAGATATTGCATAATAGTTATGATGGAAAATATTTTAAAAAATAATAAAATCTGATTTTTTACGAATTTTTTAAAATCGCATTTGAGACACGAATGATAACTGTTTACAAAAGTGACTGTTACTTTGTTACTTTTCAAACTACATGCACAATTACTTCACCAAATTATAGAACAAATATTGCATAATAGTTATGATGGAAAATATTTTCAAAAATAATAAAATCTGATTTTTTACGAATTTTTTAAAATCGCATTTGAGACATGAATGATTACTGTTTACAAAAATGACTGTTACTTTGTTACTTTTCAAACTACATGCACAATTACTTCACCAAATTATAGAACAGATATTGCACAATCGTTATGATAGAAAATATTTTCAAAAATAATAAAATCTGATTTTTTACGGATTTTTTAAAATCGTATTTGAGACATGAATGATAACTGTTTACAAAAGTGACTGTTATTTTGTTACTTTTCAAACTACATGCACAATTTCTTCACCAAATTATAGAACAGACATTGCATAATAGTTATGAGGGAAAATATTTTCAAAAATAATAAAATCTGTTTTTTTACGAATTTTTTAAAATCGCATTTGAGACATGAATGATAACTGTTTACAAAAGTGACTGTTACTTTGTTACTTTTCAAACTACATGCACAATTACTTCACCAAATTATAGAACAGATATTGCATAATAGCTATGAGTGAAAATATTTTCAAAAATTATAAAATCTGATTTTTTACGAATTTTTTAAAATCGCATTTGAGACATGAATGATAACTGTTTACAAAAGTGACTGTTACTTTGTTACTTTTCAAACTACATGCACAATTACTTAACCAAATTATAGAACAGATATTGCGTAATAGTTATGATGGAAAATATTTTCAAAAATAATAAAATCTGATTTTTTACGAATTTTTTAAAATTGTATGTCAATCGTTGTACAAATACAATTTTAATTCACTCACAATTGTTGTGGTTTGGGGTGTTCCGTTTTTTTACCAGACAATAATGGACACGTTCGGTCATTTTAATGACCCCTCTGAAGAGTCGTTTACGTCCTGAGAATTCTTGCGCGCGTTGGCTCAGAGTTAATGACCGTGTTCCAGCTGGGAACTTTTCAGAGCGGATCCGCGTGCATGCGTAATGCCCGCGTGTATGCATACGTAAGTCACTTTTTTTTTTTTTTAGTTTGGGGGGAAAACTTTACAAAAAAACGACAGCGAAGAGCCGGAGATGTATTAAGGCCGTGCGGTGCTTTCACCGGCGCAAATTTGCAATCACTAAAGAGTTTACTGGAGTGATTCAGTATTATTAATAAAAGTTAGATTAACATCACTATATAACTGAGGTATATAGAATTTTTTTTAGCTAGAAATATTAATTAGTGATGTGTAAATAATTTAAGACTTGCGAGATAATATTTAATTTTAAAAATATTGCCTGAGATTCAACTACTTATAAAAAATCTGGGAATCGTGAAATAAATAAGATGATGAGAAGTTAATATGAGAATCATGAAATTATGGAGAGAATTCTTAATTTAGTGGCTAATTCTGTAGTGAATTTGTTATTAAATCTAGCAGGCATTAAAAAAAAAGAGTAAACTCATAAACGCAGTCTTTGGGCATCTGTTTGAGGTCCATGGACTGCTGGCCGGACGATTTTACTGCGGGCATTAAAGTTTCCGCGTGGAATTCACAGCCGGCCCCCGATGGTCAACTGGCGGCCGAAGGTGCACCGCCGGCGGGCACGCTGCGAATTGGCACCGATTCCTGCAGTAAAAGTAAAACGGACGCTCTGTTTGAATCGCGAATAGCGGCACGGATTCCTGCGTGCTAAAAATAGCAATAATTTCTCTCCGCAACATCGGCCGGCTTCAAATACCACCGAGAAGAAAAGCATAATATGCCTAATACGAGGATTAAGAGGAATGTTGTAAGGAATACAATCTGCATAGATATTTAAAAAAAAAATACTACTACATTTTTATTTTTGGTCATAACTTTGTTATTTTATAAAATCTGAAAATTATTCAAAATACCAAATTTGCAGAGAATTTCAAGCACTACAAAACATCTCATAAAGTAATTTTATGTATCTCTTAAGGTTTTTGAGATATGTTAGAATGAATGCCAATACATACAAATATTCAACATTTTCGTTTTTTGGTCATAACTCTTTTATTTTATAAAATCCGAAAATTATACAAAATACTAAATTTGAAGAGAATTTCAAGCACTACAAAACATCTTATAAAATTATTTCATCTATCTCTTAAGGTTTCTGAGATATGTTAGAATGAATGACAATAGATACAAATATTCAACATTTTCGTTTTTTGGTCATAACTTTTTTATTTTATAAAATCCGAAAATTATATAAAATACAAAATTTGGTTATAATTTCAAGCACTACAAAACATCTCATAAAGTAATTTCATCTATCTCTTAAAATGTTTGAGATATGTTAGAATGAATGTCAATACATACAAATATTCAACATTTTTGTTTTTTGGTCATAACTTTTTTATTTTATAAAATCCGAAAATTATATAAAATACCAAATTTGATTATCATTTCAAGCACTACAAAACATCTCATAAAGTAATTTCATCTATCTCTTAAAATTTTTGAGATATGTTAGAATGAATGTCAATACATACAAATATTCAACATTTTCGTTTTTTGGTCATAACTTTTTTATTTTATAAAATCTGAAAATTATATAAAATACCAAATTTGGTTATAATTTCAAGCACTACAAAACATCTCATAAAGTAATTTCATCTATCTCTTAAAATTTTTGAGATACGTTAGAATGAATGTCAATACATACAAATATTCAACATTTCCGTTTTTTGGTCATAACTTTTTTATTTTATAAAATCCGAAAATTATATAAAATACCAAATTTGGTTATAATTTCAAGCACTACAAAACATCTCATAAAGTAATTTCATCTATCTCTTAAACTTTTTGAGATATGTTAGAATGAATGTGAATACATACAAATATTCAACATTTTCGTTTTTTGGTCATAACTTTTTTATTTTATAAAATCCGAAAATTATATAAAATACCAAATTTGGTTATAATTTCAAGCACTACAAAACATCTCATAAAGTAATTTCATCTATCTCTTAAACTTTTTGAGATATGTTAGAATGAATGCCAATACATACAAATATTCAACATTTTCGTTTTTTGGTCATAACTTTTTTATTTTATAAAATCTGAAAATTATATAAAATACCAAATTTGGTTATAATTTCAAGCACTACAAAACATCTCATAAAGTAATTTCATCTATCTCTTAAAATTTTAGAGATATGTTAGAATGAATGTCAATACATACAAATATTCAACATTTTCGTTTTTTGGTCATAACTTTTTTATTTTATAAAATCCGAAAATTATATAAAATACCAAATTTGGTTATAATTTCAAGCACTACAAAACATTTCATAAAGTAATTTCATCTATCTCTTAAACTTTTTGAGATATGTTAGAATGAATGTCAATACATACAAATATTCAACATTTTCGTTTTTAGGTCATAACTTTTTTATTTTATAAAATCCGAAAATTATATAAAATACCAATTTTGGTTATAATTTCAAGCACTACAAAACATCTCATAAAGTAATTTCATCTATCTCTTAAACTTTTTGAGATTTGTTAGAATGAATGCCAATACATACAAATATTCAACATTTTCGTTTTTAGGTCATAACTTTTTTATTTTATAAAATCTGAAAATTATATAAAATACCAATTTTGGTTATAATTTCAAGCACTACAAAACATCTCATAAAGTAATTTCATCTATCTCTTAAACTTTTTGAGATATGTTAGAATGAATGCCAATACATATAAATATTCAACATTTTCGTTTTTTGGTCATAACTTTTTTATTTTATAAAATCCGAAAATTATATAAAATACCAAATTTGGTTATAATTTCAAGCACTACAAAACATCACATAAAGTAATTTCATCTATCTCTTAAACTTTTTGAGATATGTTAGAATGAATGCCAATACATACAAATATTCAACATTTTCGTTTTTAGGTCATAATTTTTTTATTTTATGAAATCTGAAAATTATATAAAATACCAAATTTAGTTATAATTTCAAGCACCACAAAACATCTCATAAAATAATTTCATCTATCTCTTAAAATTTTTGAGATATGTTAGAATGAATGTGAATACATACAAATATTCAACATTTCCGTTTTTTGGTCATAACTCTTTTATTTTATAAAATCTGAAAATTATATAAAATACCAAAGTTGGTTATAATTTCAAGCACTATAAAACATCTCATAAAGTAATTTCATCTATCTCTTAAACTTTTTGAAATATGTTAGAATGAATGTCAATACATACAAATATTCAACATTTTTGTTTTTAGGTCATAATTTTTTTATTTAAAAAAACATAAAATAATTTCTATAGAAGAATAAACAGCAAGTTAGTAATTACATGAGTTGAAGACATTTTTCGCGACGTCCTCCCACTAACTGCCCGCCTATTTGGCGCTTAATGAGGTGCGACGTAATCACCGTCACGTCGCCGCGTCGCGTGTAATTCACCGTGAAAAGCGTTGGTCGCTTAATTTTTCTACTTCTTTTGAAGACGTCGCGCACACAGACGTTACTTATGGTGTGTATGTATGTGTCTACACTATTGCAGCGACGCGTGATTGCGTGCTAATTGTTCTGTTTGTCGACCCATCGATAATTAAAGGAGCGCAATGTCTTCGCTCTCTAAAGCGCGCGCTCCAAAGGTCGAGCAAATGCTCAGCGCGGTGTTTGCCAAACTGGTATCAAATTTCAAGTAGATATCTTGAAGATAAACATACTTTTTCGCTGTTTGAATACTTAAATTCGTATGATATCTTACAAAAATTGCTCTCAATAGCTTTAAACTTGTTATAACATTATGGAATTTCTACAGCATTTTCTCAAATAGTTATTTTCAACTGGTACATAATTTGAAGTATATATCTTGAAGATTAACATACTTTTTCGCTGTTTGAATACTTAAATTCGTATGATATCTTACAAAAATTGCTCTAAATAGCTTTAAACTTGCTATAACAATATGAAATTTTTACAGCATTTTCTCAAATAGTTATTTTCAACTGGTACAAAATTTGAAGAATATATCTTGAAGATAAACATACTTTTTCGCTGTTTGAATACTTAAATTCGTATGATATCTTACAAAAATTGCTCTAAATTGCTTTAAACTTGCTATAACATTATGGAATTTCTACAGCATTTTCTCAAATAGTTATTTTCATCTGGTACAAAATTTGAAGTATATATCTTGAAGATAAACATACTTTTTCGCTGTTTGAATACTTATATTCGCATGATATCTTACAAAAATGGCTCTAAATTGCTTTAAACTTGCTATAACATTATGGAATTTCTACAGTATTTTCTCAAATAGTTATTTTCAACTGGTACAAAATTTGAAGTATATATCTTCAAGATAAACATACTTTTTCGCTGTTTGAATACTTAAATTCGTATGATATCTTACAAAAATTGCTCTAAATTGCTTTAAACTTGCTATAACATTATGGAATTTCTACAGTATTTTCTCAAATAGTTATTTTCATCTGGTACAAAATTTGAAGTATATATCTTGAAGATAAACATACTTTTTCGCTGTTTGAATACTTAAATTCGTATGACATCTTACAAAAATTGTTCTAAATAGCTTTAAACTTGCTATAACATTATGGAATTTTTACAGCATTTTCTCAAATAGTTATTTTCAACTGGTACAAAATTTGAAGTATATATCTTGAAGATAAACATACTTTTTCGCTGTTTGAATACTTAAATTCGTATGATATCTTACAAAAATTGCTCTAAATTGCTTTAAACTTGCTATAACATTATGGAATTTCTACAGCATTTTCTCAAATAGTTATTTTCAACTGGTCCAAAATTTAAAGTATATATCTCGAAGATAAACATACTTTTTCGCTGTTTGAATACTTAAATTCGCATGATATCTTACAAAAATTGCTCTAAATTGCTTTAAACTTGCTATAACATTATGGAATTTCTACAGCATTTTCTCAAATAGTTATTTTCAACTGGTACAAAATTTGAAGTATATATCTTCAAGATAAACATACTTTTTCGCTGTTTGAATACTTAAATTCGTATGATATCTTACAAAAATTGCTCTAAATTGCTTTAAACTTGCTATAACGTATGGAATTTCTACAGTATTTTCTTAAATAGTTATTTTTAACTGGTACAAAATTTGAAGTATATATCTTGAAGATAAACATATTTTTTTCGTTGTTTGAATACTTAAATTCGTATGATATCTTACAAAAGTTGTTCTAAATTGCTTTAAACTTTCTATAACATTATGGAATTTTTACAGTATTTTCTTAAATAGTTATTTTCAACTGGTACAAAATTTGAAGTTTATATCTTGAAGATAAACATACTTTTTCGCTGTTTGAATACTTAAATTCGTATGATATCTTACAAAAATTGCTCTAAATTGCTTTAAACTTGCTATAACATTATGGAATGTTTACAGCATTTTCTCAAATAGTTATTTTCAACTGGTAAAAAATTTGAAGTATATATCTTCAAGATAAACATACTTTTTCGCTGTTTGAATACTTAAATTCGTATGATATCTTACAAAAATTGCTCTAAATTGCTTTAAACTTGCTATAACATTATGGAATTTCTACAGTATTTTCTTAAATAGTTATTTTCAACTGGTACAAAATTTGAAGTTTATATCTTGAAGATAAACATACTTTTTCGCTGTTTGAATACTTAAATTCGTATGATATCTTACAAAAATTGCTCTAAATTGCTTTAAACTTGCTATAACATTATGGAATGTTTACAGCATTTTCTCAAATAGTTATTTTCAACTGGTAAAAAATTTGAAGTATATATCTTCAAGATAAACATACTTTTTCGCTGTTTGAATACTTAAATTCGTATGATATCTTACAAAAATTGCTCTAAATAGCTTTAAATTTGCTATAACATTATGAAATTTGTACAGTATTTTCTCAAATAGTTATTTTCAACTGGTACAAAATTTCAAGTATATATCTTGAAGATAAACATACTTTTTCGTTGTTTGAATACTTAAATTCGTATGATATCTTACAAAAATTGCTCTAAATTGCTTTAAACTTGCTATAACATTATGGAATTTTTACAGCATTTTCTCAAATAGTTATTTTCAACTGGTACAAAATTTGAAGTATATATCTTGAAGATAAACATACTTTTTCGCTGTTTGAATACTTAAATTCGTATGATATCTTACAAAAATTGCTCTAAATAGCTTTAAACTTGCTATAACATTATGGAATTTTTACAGTATTTTCTTAAATAGTTATTTTCATCTGGTACTAAATTTGAAGTATATATCTTGAAGATATACATACTTTTTCGCTGTTTGAATACTTAAATTCGTATGATATCTTACAAAAATTGCTCTAAATTGCTTTAAACTTGCTATAACATTATGGAATTTCTACAGCATTTTCTCAAATAGTTATTTTCAACTGGTACAAAATTTGAAGTTTATATCTTGAAGATAAACATACTTTTTCGCTGTTTGTATACTTAAATTCGTATGATATCTTACGAAAATTGATCTCATGAGAGCGAAGCTGTCATTGATGCAGTTGGCAATGCTATTAGACAGTCAGTGTTACCATTTCATGGCTGTCAGTGTTACCATTTGACAGCTGTCAGTTTTTTAATTTTATAACTGTCGTTTAAATTTGACAGCCGCCATTTAAATTTAGAAATAATTGAGTACTGCTGGTTTATAGATGTAGTTCCATTTCTGTAACCTTGGTAGATTTCATTAACGATGTTTTATCTCAAAAAAAAAAAAAAAAAAACGCAGAGCTGTATCAATTCCAGCGTTTATTTTCCTCGTGCAGTGGGTTAAAAATGTTTGAGTTTGCGTTCCTCGTATGCCGGTGCGTGCAGCGGCTGAATCATTAGAACATTAAAAATAGCAGGACTGGCCGCCAAAATTTGCACACGGCAATGCTCTCCGCGACTAGCAGTACATTCTTTTTATTGAATTCTGCATATGATATGCAACTAATCAGATCAGCAATTCGAGCGAATATGTTTCTGCCACAATTATGATCGTATAAACTCAAACAACTCTAATTGAGTGCATTTAGAAATGTACTAAAAATTCGCTTTTTGGTGGTAACCAGTTAGATTAGCTATCTTCATCGCATTCTCTTGATTATAACATGAATTACAGCGGTATTCGGTAAACAAAATGCCGAAATGAGGCAAATTAAGGCAAAATGTGGCAAGTTTTAGGCAGAATGAGGCAAATTTTAGGCAGAATGAGGCAAATTTTAGACAGAATGAGGCAAATTTTAAGTAGAATGAGGCAAATTTTAGGCAGAATGAGCCAAATTAAGGCAAATTGAGGCAGAATGGGGCAAATTAAGGCAGAATGAGTCAAATTAAGGCAGAATGAGGCAAATTTTAGGGAAAATAAGGCAAATTAAGGAAGAATGAGGCAAATTTTAGACAGAATGAGGCAAATTTTAGGCAGAATAAGGCAAATTTAAGCAGAATAAGGCAAATTTTAGGCAGAATGAGGCAAATTAAGGCAGAATGAAGCAAATTTTACACAGAATGAGGCAAATTTTAGGCAGAATGAGGCAAACTTTAGGCAGAATGAGGCAAATTAAGGCAGAATGAGGCACATTAATGAAGAATGAATGAAAATAGGATAAAATGAACTAATAAACGAATCGAACCGAGTCGAAACAAATCAAATTTTTAATAAATATCTTAAATTTTGATTTAATTTGAATTAATTCGTGTACTAGATATCTTCAATTATTTAAGCCATATCCATTGCATTTGTTACGAGTAACCAACATTCAAAATTACAACCAACATGGTTTTACTACAATCCACTATATAAACACACACTCTTAAGTTCGAGTGGGCTAAGAACAGCCAAGGAGGGAAATTCGATACGCACAGAACACCACATGTCGCCCACACAACGTCCCATTCCTCGAATTATCAATTTCACCGGGGCGAATCATCGCCGCACTGAAAATCGCGTTTTTCGTGTGTTTGTGTGCGCGGAGTGAACGGCCGCAGTGCCAAGTGAGGTGGTTATAAAAGGGGGCATTCTTCTTGAACAAGCGAGGCCAGATGGCACACATCCGTTTCGGAGAGCGCGTTTATTAATAGTCGCGGGGGCACTTGCAGGCGAGCGATACGGGCGCAACGGGAATGGAAAATCGATGGCCAAATGAGGCCAAGAGGGTTAATCACAAGGAAATCCCACAACTACAAGAGCATTCGGATCTAAATGGCATTTAATGTGGCTACTAAATTTCAAAAGATCTACAATCTAAATCCATTGTAATGTTTTTTTTTAAGACATGAAAAATGAAATTCTTCATCTGTCCCAAAACAAAATTCACAATTCTAGGCACACGTTAGTCACCTAACTCAGTCGCCGAATGGTTAAAGGCGTTATCTATCTGAGTTCGAACCCCATTAGGACGAATTTTGAAGTGTCACAGTTTAGCACATGCTTAAACATGTTCGCATAAAGGAAACTTCTATCTTTATAGGGCTATCAGCCGTGAGGTTCAAGGGAGAAGTTTAATCACCCAATTTTCAGCTAAAAACCTTTGAAAAACTGTGAAAAATGTGTCATATAAATAACGAAATCTTGTCTTGAGTCCGTCCGTCTTAACCCGGGTTTAACGTCCCGAAAACAAAGCAATAAAAGCGCGACTCAATAAAAACTAAAACCCAAGCCAGTCCTCAGTAATCGCGCGCTTCCGGTTCACCCCAAGCACGCGCATGCGCGCGACTGTACACTTTGCATGCACGCGCCACCGGAAGCTGCGCTTTCCTCGGCGGTAACACGGAAAAGCGCGCGCTATTTCGGGGGCCCGGCCCAGATAATTTCTATTTCAGGTGCGACGCCGCCGGCCCCGGTGTTTTCTCATGGCGGCGGCGTGCCTTTTTATTTCCACCACACACACACACACGGAAATAGCCGTGATGGAGGTGCGTACGCCCATCAAACACCTCACCGCTGACACTTTTACAGCGAGGCGCACTTAAAAAGAATAAAACGCGGGCTGTAAGTATAAATCAGGCGGTTAATTAATTAGAGGCGGGGTGGGAGGCGAATGGTGTTTTGCGTTCAGAGTTGTGACAGGGGAATTAACTATATTCTAAACAGTTGGTGGGAATTTACTCAAGATATCAAGCCACACCACTTAATTTTTGTTGTACAAATACCACAAGAGATTAAAACATATGCCAAAAAATCGTTGTAGGTAAAGTAATGTTTTTATACTAGATACAGAAAAATGTTATTGAAATAATTTGATTAACATTCAATATTATGAGGTTATACCAAATTTTATCAAATTTGATTAAAGTTGATCAAAAAAGTGTTGAAAATGCCAAATGGCATTTATAAAATATCACCCAAAATGTATACAAATTCACACACATATCTTATTTTGAATTACAAATAGTTTATTTTAGTAACATTTTGTTGTATTTATATTAAATAACATACTTTACCTGAATTGAATAACGAATTTTCAAAAATCGTTATAGGTTAAGTAATGTTTTTATACTAGATACAGAAAAATTTTATTAAAATAATTTGGTAAGCATTCAATATTATGGGGTTATATCAAATTTTATAAAATTTGATTAGAGTTGATCAAAAAAAGTGTTGAAAATGCCAATTGGCATTTATAAAATATCACCTAAAATGTATACAAATTCACACACATATCTTATTTTAAATTACAATTAGTTTATTTTAGTAACATTTTGTTGTATTTATATTAAATAACATACTTTACCTGAATTGAATAACGAATTTTCAAAAATCGTTATAGGTAAAGTAATGTTTTTATACTAGATACAGAAAAATGTTATTAAAATAATTTGATTAACATTCAATATTATGGGGTTATACCAAATTTTATCAAATTTGATTAGAGTTGATAAAAAAAAGTGTTGAAAATGCCAATTGGCATTTATAAAATATCACCTAAATTGTATACAAATTCACACACGTATCTTATTTTGAATTACAAATTGTTTATTTTAGTAACATTTTGTTGTATTTATATTAAATAACATACTTTACCTAAATTGAATAACGAATTTTCAAAAATCGTTATAGGTAAAGTAATGTTTTTATACTAGATACAGAAAAATGTTATTAAAATAATTTGATTAGCATTTAATATTATGTGGTTATACCAAATTTTATGAAATTTAATTAGAGTTGATCAAAAAAGTGTTGAAAATGCCAATTGGCATTTATAAAATATCACCTAAATTGTATACAAATTCACACACATATCTTATTTTGAATTACAAATAGTTTATTTTAGTAACATTTTGTTGTATTTATATTAAATAACATACTTTACCTGAATTGAATAACGAATTTTCAAAAATCGTTATAGGTTAAGTAATGTTTTCATACTAGATACAGAAAAATGTTATTAAAATAATTTGATTAGCATTTAATATTATGTGGTTATACCAAATTTTATGAAATTTAATTAGAGTTGATCAAAAAAGTGTTGAAAATGCCAATTGGCATTTATAAAATATCACCTAAATTGTATACAAATTCACACACATATCTTATTTTGAATTACAAATAGTTTATTTTAGTAACATTTTGTTGTATTTATATTAAATAACATACTTTACCTGAATTGAATAACGAATTTTCAAAAATCGTTATAGGTAAAGTTATGTTTTTATACTAGATACAGAAAAATGTTATTAAAATAATTTGATTAGCATTCAATATTATGAGGTTATACCAAATTTTATCAAATTTGATTAAATTTGATCAAAAAAGTGTTGAAAATGCCAATTGGCATTTATAAAATATCACCTAAATTGTATACAAATTCACACACATATCTTATTTTGAATTACAAATAGTTTATTTTAGTAACATTTTGTTGTATTTATATTAAATAACATACTTTACCTGAATTGAATAACGAATTTTCAAAAATCGTTATAGGTAAAGTTATGTTTTTATACTAGATACAGAAAAATGTTATTAAAATAATTTGATTCGCATTCAATATTATGAGGTTATACCAAATTTTATAAAATTTGCTTAGAGTTGATCAAAAAAAGTGTTGAAAATGCTAATTGGCATTTATAAAATATCACCTAAAATGTATACAAATTCACACACATATCTTATTTTGAATTACAAATAGTTTATTTTAGTAACATTTTGTTGTATTTATATTAAATAACATAGTTTACCTGAATTGAATAACGTATTTTCAAAAATTGTTATAGGTTAAGTAATGTTTTTATACTAGATACAGAAAAATGTTATTAAAATAATTTGATTAGCATTCAATATTATGGGGTTATACCAAATTTTATCAAATTTGATTAGATTTGATAAAAAAAAGTGTTGAAAATGCCAAATGGCATTTATAAAATATCACCCAAAATGTATACAAATTCACACACATATCTTATTTTGAATTACAAATAGTTTATTTTAGTAACATTTTGTTGTATTTATATTAAATAACATACTTTACCTGAATTGAATAACGAATTTTCAAAAATCGTTATAGGTTAAGTAATGTTTTTATACTAGATACAGAAAAATTTTATTAAAATAATTTGGTAAGCATTCAATATTATGGGGTTATATCAAATTTTATAAAATTTGATTAGAGTTGATCAAAAAAAGTGTTGAAAATGCCAATAGGCATTTATAAAATATCACCTAAAATGTATACAAATTCACACACATATCTTATTTTAAATTACAATTAGTTTATTTTAGTAACATTTTGTTGTATTTATATTAAATAACATACTTTACCTGCATTGAATAACGAATTTTCAAAAATCGTTATAGGTAAAGTAATGTTTTTATACTAGATACAGAAAAATGTTATTAAAATAATTTGATTAACATTCAATATTATGGGGTTATACCAAATTTTATCAAATTTGATTAGAGTTGATAAAAAAAAGTGTTGAAAATGCCAATTGGCATTTATAAAATATCACCTAAATTGTATACAAATTCACACACGTATCTTATTTTGAATTACAAATTGTTTATTTTAGTAACATTTTGTTGTATTTATATTAAATAACATACTTTACCTAAATTGAATAACGAATTTTCAAAAATCGTTATAGGTAAAGTAATGTTTTTATACTAGATACAGAAAAATGTTATTAAAATAATTTGATTAGCATTTAATATTATGTGGTTATACCAAATTTTATGAAATTTAATTAGAGTTGATCAAAAAAGTGTTGAAAATGCCAATTGGCATTTATAAAATATCACCTAAATTGTATACAAATTCACACACATATCTTATTTTGAATTACAAATAGTTTATTTTAGTAACATTTTGTTGTATTTATATTAAATAACATACTTTACCTGAATTGAATAACGAATTTTCAAAAATCGTTATAGGTTAAGTAATGTTTTCATACTAGATACAGAAAAATGTTATTAAAATAATTTGATTAGCATTTAATATTATGTGGTTATACCAAATTTTATGAAATTTAATTAGAGTTGATCAAAAAAGTGTTGAAAATGCCAATTGGCATTTATAAAATATCACCTAAATTGTATACAAATTCACACACATATCTTATTTTGAATTACAAATAGTTTATTTTAGTAACATTTTGTTGTATTTATATTAAATAACATACTTTACCTGAATTGAATAACGAATTTTCAAAAATCGTTATAGGTAAAGTTATGTTTTTATACTAGATACAGAAAAATGTTATTAAAATAATTTGATTAGCATTCAATATTATGAGGTTATACCAAATTTTATCAAATTTGATTAAAGTTGATCAAAAAAGTGTTGAAAATGCCAATTGGCATTTATAAAATATCACCTAAATTGTATACAAATTCACACACATATCTTATTTTGAATTACAAATAGTTTATTTTAGTAACATTTTGTTGTATTTATATTAAATAACATACTTTACCTGAATTGAATAACGAATTTTCAAAAATCGTTATAGGTAAAGTTATGTTTTTATACTAGATACAGAAAAATGTTATTAAAATAATTTGATTCGCATTCAATATTATGGGGTTATACCAAATTTTATAAAATTTGATTAGAGTTGATCAAAAAAAGTGTTGAAAATGCCAATTGGCATTTATAAAATATCACCTAAAATGTATACAAATTCACACACATATCTTATTTTGAATTACAAATAGTTTATTTTAGTAACTTTTTGTTGTATTTATATTAAATAATATACTTTACCTGAATTGAATAACGAATTTTCAAAAATCGTTATAGGTTAAGTAATGTTTTTATACTAGATACAGAAAAATGTTATTATAATAATTTGATTAGCATTCAAAATTATGAGGTTATACCAAATTTTATAAAATTTGCTTAGAGTTGATCAAAAAAAGTGTTGAAAATGCTAATTGGCATTTATAAAATATCACCTAAAATGTATACAAATTCACACACATATCTTATTTTGAATTACAAATAGTTTATTTTAGTAACATTTTGTTGTATTTATATTAAATAACATACTTTACCTGAATTGAATAACGAATTTTCAAAAATCGTTATAGGTAAAGTTATGTTTTTATACTAGATACAGAAAAATGTTATTAAAATAATTTGATTAGCATTCAATATTATGAGGTTATACCAAATTTTATCAAATTTGATTAAAGTTGATCAAAAAAGTGTTGAAAATGCCAATTGGCATTTATAAAATATCACCTAAATTGTATACAAATTCACACACATATCTTATTTTGAATTACAAATAGTTTATTTTAGTAACATTTTGTTGTATTTATATTAAATAACATACTTTACCTGAATTGAATAACGAATTTTCAAAAATCGTTATAGGTAAAGTTATGTTTTTATACTAGATACAGAAAAATGTTATTAAAATAATTTGATTCGCATTCAATATTATGGGGTTATACCAAATTTTATAAAATTTGATTAGAGTTGATCAAAAAAAGTGTTGAAAATGCCAATTGGCATTTATAAAATATCACCTAAAATGTATACAAATTCACACACATATCTTATTTTGAATTACAAATAGTTTATTTTAGTAACTTTTTGTTGTATTTATATTAAATAATATACTTTACCTGAATTGAATAACGAATTTTCAAAAATCGTTATAGGTTAAGTAATGTTTTTATACTAGATACAGAAAAATGTTATTATAATAATTTGATTAGCATTCAAAATTATGAGGTTATACCAAATTTTATAAAATTTGCTTAGAGTTGATCAAAAAAAGTGTTGAAAA
Organism: Lordithon lunulatus; assembly: GCA_963942505.1. NCBI lineage: Eukaryota > Metazoa > Arthropoda > Insecta > Coleoptera > Staphylinidae > Lordithon > Lordithon lunulatus. Next base: position 3,854,353 of record OZ012675.1, read on the forward strand.
TGCTAATTGGCATTTATAAAATATCACCTAAAATGTATACAAATTCACACACATATCTTATTTTGAATTACAAATAGTTTATTTTAGTAACATTTTGTTGTATTTATATTAAATAACATAGTTTACCTGAATTGAATAACGTATTTTCAAAAATTGTTATAGGTTAAGTAATGTTTTTATACTAGATACAGAAAAATGTTATTAAAATAATTTGATTAGCATTCAATATTATGGGGTTATACCAAATTTTATCAAATTTGATTAGATTTGATAAAAAAAAGTGTTGAAAATGCCAAATGGCATTTATAAAATATCACCTAAAATGTATACAAATTCACACACATATCTTATTTTGAATTACAAATAGTTTATTTTAGTAACATTTTGTTGTATTTATATTAAATAACATACTTTACCTGAATTGAATAACGAATTTTCAAAAATCGTTATAGGTTAAGTAATGTTTTCATACTAGATACAGAAAAATGTTATTAAAATAATTTGATTAGCATTCAATATTATGGGGTTATACCAAATTTTATCAAATTTGATTAGAGTTGATAAAAAAAAGTGTTGAAAATGCCAATTGGCATTTATAAAATATCACCTAAATTGTATACAAATTCACACACATATCTTATTTTGAATTACAAATAGTTTATTTTAGTAACATTTTGTTGTATTTATATTAAATAACATACTTTACCTGAATTGAATAACGAATTTTCAAAAATCGTTATAGGTTAAGTAATGTTTTTATACTAGATACAGAAAAATGTTATTAAAATAATTTGATTAGCATTCAATATTATGGGGTTATACCAAGTTTTATCAAATTTGATTAAATGAAATTCCGCAGCTTGTTCTTGTTTTCTTTGTGTGGCCTGGCTGCGTGGAATGCGCGATGATCGTGCGATTTATGTTAAATTGGTGCAAATTTAAAACACAAAACAGAAAATGGTTGTTTTCACCTTTTTAATGAATTCAGCGGGGTATGCCGGGGTTCACTCTTGCCCGCGGTGAAAACGCAATTATAACGGTCACGCACACGGCGCACGCGGCCGCTAATTGCCGCCGATCCGCGGCGGCAATTATGCTAAAACAAAACAACACTACACCTCCAGTGGCGAGCTCTACTAGCCACAGCAAAATCCTATAAGGGCGTGTGTATGGCCTCAATAAGGGCGCGGACTGCAGTCGATTGATTTTAGTGTCGGTTGTAAAGTCAGTTTTTATTTGATCGGTGGGAGGAACCTGTAAGTCAGTTTTTAGTCGAATCGGTGGGGGTAATCGGCGACTCCCACCGATTCGACTAAAAACTGACTTTACAGGTCTAGGGTTGTAATTACATTTCGATGTCGTAATAATCTAAATCTAAGATTTATATTATCTAATTTAAATTTAAACAAAACAACAATAAATTTTAGATTTAGATTATAATGACATCGAACTGTAATTACAACCCTAGACCTGTAAAGTCAGTTTTTAGTCGAATCGGTGGGAGTCGCGGAGTACCCCCACCGATTCGACTAAAAACTGACTACAGGTTCCTCCCACCGATCAAATAAAAACTGACTTTACAAGTCTAGGGTTGTAATTATAGTTCGATGTCATAAAAATCTAAATCTAAAATTTATTGTTTTGTTTAAATTAAAATTAAATTAAATTAAAAACCTAATTTGTATTATAAATAGGCTAGTATAATTCTAAACTGTTGTTTGGATAATGTATTCATAATCAAGTTGAAATCAACTTTATCTATTGCTTGCTGTGTTATTTCTTGTTCGTTTGTTACCGAATCTACCTCTACTCGCACGCAGTAACCGCTAAAAATAAACGGCGGTTTTATTTAAATGTCGCCGCGGCGGTGGCATTTCGTCGGGCGTCGTGGCTTGCCTCGTTTCCGCGAAACAAAGCCCGGCCTATTATCGCAAATCCGGCGATAATAAAACAACCGGCGTGATAACAACAACAGTGCAGCAGGCGCGTTATTATTAAACACTCGTGGACGTGCGTGCTGCCGGCGCGATAACGACTGTTTTGGAATTTATCTAACGGGAAGGAATGCCCATATTGTGCCCGATCGGTGATTGGTTTTTTTTTTGTCTCTTTTTCTAAAACGCGTGTTATCGCGAGTTACGTGTTTTTAAATGACTCAATAGGTTGACCGCATTCGTTTTTTCAAGTTGTTTTAACTATTTTATTTGATTTACGTGACCGCTGCAGAAATAGCGATGGATTGAATAATTTTTATTAATACTAGCGGCTTTTATCATGCATTCTAATGTGATTAGAAGAGTTTTTCATTAGTTTAATAGTAATAACGAGTTACTACAGAAATATAGCAAGTTTAAAGCTATTTAGACCATTTTTTGTAACATATCATACGAATTTAAGTATTCAAACAGCGAAAAAGTATGTTTATCTTCAAGATATATACTTCAAATTTGGTACCAGTTGAAAATAACTATTTGAGAATATACTGTAGAAATTCCATAATGTTATAGCAAGTTTAAAGCAATTTAGAGCAATTTTTGTAAAATATCATACGAATTTAAGTATTCAAACAGCGAAAAAGTATGTTTATCTTCAAGATATATACTTCAAATTTTGTACCAGTTGAAAATAACTATTTGAGAAAATACTGTAGAAATTTCATAATGTTATAGCAAGTTTAAAGTAAATTTAGAGCAATTTTTGTAAGATATCATACGAATTTAAGTATTCAAACAGCGAAAAAATATGTTTATCTTCAAGATATATACTTCAAATGTTGTACTAGTTGAAAATAACTATTTGAGAAAATGCTGTAGAAATTCCATAATGTTATAGCAAGATTAAAACAATTTAGAGCAATTTATGTATGATATCATACGAATTTAAGTATTCAAACAACGAAAAAGTATGTTTATCTTCAAGATATATACTTCACATTTTGTACTAGTTGAAAATAACTATTTGAGAAAATACTGTAAAAATTCTATAATGTTATAGCAAGTTTAAAGCAATTTAGAGCATTTTTTGTAAAATATCATACGAATTTGAGTATTCAAATAGCGAAAAAGTATGTTTATCTTCAAGATATATACTTCAAATTTTGTACTAGTTGAAAATAACTATTTAAGAAAATGCTGTAGAAATTCCATAATGTTATAGCAAGTTTAAAGCAAATTTAGAGCAATTTTTGTAAGATATCATGCGAATTTGAGTATTCAAACAGCTAAAAAGTATGTTTATCTTCAAGATATATACTTCAAATTTTGTACTAGTTGAAAATAACTATTTAAGAAAATGCTGTCAAAATTCCATAATGTTATAGCAAGTTTAAAGCAATTTAGAACAATTTATGTGAGATATCATACGAATTTAAGTATTCAAACAACGAAAAAGTATGTTTATCTTCAAGATATATACTTCAAATTTTGTACTAGTTGAAAATAACAGTTTGAGAAAATGCTGTAAAAATTCCATAACGTTATAGCAAGTTTAAAGCAAAGTTAGAGCAATTTTTGTAAGATATACGAATTTAAGTATTCAAACAGCGAAAAAGTATGTTTATCTTCAAGATATATACTTCAAATTTTGTACCAGTTGAAAATAACTATTTGAGAAAATACTGTAGAAATTCCATAATGTTATAGCAAGTTTAAAGCAATTTAGAGCAATTTTTGTAAGATATCATTCGAATTTAAGTATTCAAACAGCCAAAAAGTATGTTTATCTTCAAGATATATTCATCAAATTTTGTACCAGTTAAAAATAACTATTTCAGAAAATGCTGTAAAAATTCCATAATGTTATAGCAAGTTTAAAGCAAATTTAGATCAATTTTTGTAAGATATCATACGAATTTAAGTATTCAAACAGCGTAAAAGTATGTTTATCTTCAAGATATATACTTCAAATTTGGTACCAGTTGAAAATAACTATTTGAGAAAATACTGTAGAAATTCCATAATGTTATAGCAAGTTTAAAGCAATTTAGAGCAATTTTTGTAAGATATCATACGAATTTAAGTATTCAAACCGCGAAAAAGTATGTTTATCTTGAAGATATATACTTCAAATTTTGTACTAGTTGAAAATAACTATTTGAGAAAATACTGTAGAAATTCCATAATGTTATAGCAAGTTTAAAGCAATTTAGAGCAATTTTTGTAAGATATCATACGAATTTAAGTATTCAAACAGCGAAAAAGTATGTTTATCTTCAAGATATATACTTCAAATTATGTACCAGTTGAAAATAACAATTTGAGAAAATGCTGTAAAAATTCCATATTGTTATAGCAAGTTTAAAGCAATTTAGAGCAATTTTTGTAAGATATCATACGAATTTAAGTATTCAAACCGCGAAAAAGTATGTTTATCTTGAAGATATATACTTCAAATTTTGTACCAGTTGAAAATAACTATTTGAGAAAATGCTGTAAAAATTCCATATTGTTATAGCAAGTTTAAAGCAATTTAGAGCAATTTTTGTAAGATATCATACGAATTTAAGTATTCAAACCGCGAAAAAGTATGTTTATCTTGAAGATATATACTTCAAATTTTGTACCAGTTGAAAATAACTATTTGAGAAAATACTGTAGAAATTCTATAATGTTATAGCAAGTTTAAAGCAATTTAGAGCAATTTTTGTATGATATCATACGAATTTAAGTATTCAAACAGCCAAAAAGTATGTTTATTTTCAAGATATATTCTTCAAATTTGGTACCAGTTGAAAATAACTATTTGAGAAAATACTGTAGAAATTCCATAATGTTATAGCAAGTTTAAAGCAATTTAGAGCAATTTTTGTAAAATATTATACGAATTTAAGTATTCAAACAGCGAAAAAGTATGTTTATCTTGAAGATATATACTTCAAATTTTGTACCAGTTGAAAATAACTATTTGAGAAAATACTGTAGAAATTCCATAATGTTATAGCAAGTTTAAAGCAATTTAGAGCAATTTTTGTAAAATATTATACGAATTTAAGTATTCAAACAGCGAAAAAGTATGTTTATCTTGAAGATATATACTTCAAATTTTGTACCAGTTGAAAATAACTATTTGAAAAAATACTGTAAAAATTCCATAATGTTATAGCAAGTTTAAAGCAATTTAGAGCAATTTTTGTAAAATATCATACGCATTTAAGTATTCAAACAGCGAAAAAGTATGTTTATCTTGAAGATATATACTTCAAATTTTGTACCAGTTGAAAATAACTATTTGAGAAAATACTGTAGAAATTCCATAATGTTATAGCAAGTTTAAAGCAATTTAGAGCAATTTTTGTAAGATATCATACGAATGCAAGTATTCAAACAGCGAAAAAGTATGTTTATCTTCAACATATATACTTCAAATTTTGTACCAGTTGAAAATAACTATTTGAGAAAATACTGTAAAAATTCCATAATGTTATAGCAAGTTTAAAGCAATTTAGAGCAATTTTTGTAAGATATCATACGAATTTAAGTATTCAAACAGCGAAAAAGTATGTTTATCTTCAAGATATATACTTCAAATTTTGTACCAGTTGAAAATAACTATTTGAGAAAATACTGTAAAAATTCCATAATGTTATAGCAAGTTTAAAGCAATTTAGAGCAATTTTTGTAAGATATCATACGAATTTAAGTATTCAAACAGCGAAAAAGTATGTTTATCTTCAAGATATATACTTCAAATTTTGTACCAGTTGAAAATAACTATTTGAGAAAATACTGTAGAAATTCCATAATGTTATAGCAAGTTTAAAGCAAATTTAGAGCAATTTTTGTAAGATATCATACGAATTTAAGTATTCAAACAGCCAAAAAGTATGTTTATCTTCAAGATATATACTTCAAATTTTGTACCAGTTGAAAATAACTATTTGAGAAAATACTGTAGAAATTCCATAATGTTATAGCAAGTTTAAAGCAATTTAGAGCAATTTTTGTATGATATCATACGAATTTAAGTATTCAAACAGCCAAAAAGTATGTTTATTTTCAAGATATATTCTTCAAATTTGGTACCAGTTGAAAATAACTATTTGAGAAAATACTGTAGAAATTCCATAATGTTATAGCAAGTTTAAAGCAATTTAGAGCAATTTTTGTAAGATATCATTCGAATTTAAGTATTCAAACAGCCAAAAAGTATGTTTATCTTCAAGATATATTCATCAAATTTTGTACCAGTTGAAAATAACTATTTGAGAAAATACTGTAGAAATTCCATAATGTTATAGCAAGTTTAAAGCAAATTTAGAGCAATTTTTGTAAGATATCATACGAATTTAAGTATTCAAACAGCCAAAAAGTATGTTTATCTTCAAGATATATACTTCAAATTTTGTACCAGTTGAAAATAACTATTTGAGAAAATACTGTAGAAATTCCATAATGTTATAGCAAGTTTAAAGCAATTTAGAGCAATTTTTGTATGATATCATACGAATTTAAGTATTCAAACAGCCAAAAAGTATGTTTATTTTCAAGATATATTCTTCAAATTTGGTACCAGTTGAAAATAACTATTTGAGAAAATACTGTAGAAATTCCATAATGTTATAGCAAGTTTAAAGCAATTTAGAGCAATTTTTGTAAAATATTATACGAATTTAAGTATTCAAACAGCGAAAAAGTATGTTTATCTTGAAGATATATACTTCAAATTTTGTACCAGTTGAAAATAACTATTTGAGAAAATACTGTAGAAATTCCATAATGTTATAGCAAGTTTAAAGCAATTTAGAGCAATTTTTGTAAAATATTATACGAATTTAAGTATTCAAACAGCGAAAAAGTATGTTTATCTTGAAGATATATACTTCAAATTTTGTACCAGTTGAAAATAACTATTTGAAAAAATACTGTAAAAATTCCATAATGTTATAGCAAGTTTAAAGCAATTTAGAGCAATTTTTGTAAAATATCATACGAATTTAAGTATTCAAACAGCGAAAAAGTATGTTTATCTTGAAGATATATACTTCAAATTTTGTACCAGTTGAAAATAACTATTTGAGAAAATACTGTAGAAATTCCATAATGTTATAGCAAGTTTAAAGCAATTTAGAGCAATTTTTGTAAGATATCATACGAATGCAAGTATTCAAACAGCGAAAAAGTATGTTTATCTTCAACATATATACTTCAAATTTTGTACCAGTTGAAAATAACTATTTGAGAAAATACTGTAAAAATTCCATAATGTTATAGCAAGTTTAAAGCAATTTAGAGCAATTTTTGTAAGATATCATACGAATTTAAGTATTCAAACAGCGAAAAAGTATGTTTATCTTCAAGATATATACTTCAAATTTTGTACCAGTTGAAAATAACTATTTGAGAAAATACTGTAAAAATTCCATAATGTTATAGCAAGTTTAAAGCAATTTAGAGCAATTTTTGTAAGATATCATACGAATTTAAGTATTCAAACAGCGAAAAAGTATGTTTATCTTCAAGATATATACTTCAAATTTTGTACCAGTTGAAAATAACTATTTGAGAAAATACTGTAGAAATTCCATAATGTTATAGCAAGTTTAAAGCAATTTAGAGCAATTTTTGTAAAATATTATACGAATTTAAGTATTCAAACAGCGAAAAAGTATGTTTATCTTGAAGATATATACTTCAAATTTTGTACCAGTTGAAAATAACTATTTGAGAAAATACTGTAGAAATTCCATAATGTTATAGCAAGTTTAAAGCAAATTTAGAGCAATTTTTGTAAGATATCATACGAATTTAAGTATTCAAACAGCCAAAAAGTATGTTTATCTTCAAGATATATACTTCAAATTTTGTACCAGTTGAAAATAACTATTTGAGAAAATACTGTAGAAATTCCATAATGTTATAGCAAGTTTAAAGCAATTTAGAGCAATTTTTGTATGATATCATACGAATTTAAGTATTCAAACAGCCAAAAAGTATGTTTATTTTCAAGATATATTCTTCAAATTTGGTACCAGTTGAAAATAACTATTTGAGAAAATACTGTAGAAATTCCATAATGTTATAGCAAGTTTAAAGCAATTTAGAGCAATTTTTGTAAGATATCATTCGAATTTAAGTATTCAAACAGCCAAAAAGTATGTTTATCTTCAAGATATATTCATCAAATTTTGTACCAGTTGAAAATAACTATTTGAGAAAATACTGTAAAAATTCCATATTGTTATAGCAAGTTTAAAGCAATTTAGAGCAATTTTTGTAAGATATCATACGAATTTAAGTATTCAAACAGCAAAAAAGTATGTTTATCTTCAGGATATATACTTCAAATTTTGTACCAGTTGAAAATAACTATTTGAGAAAATACTGTAGAAATTCCATAATGTTATAGCAAGTTTAAAGCAATTTAGAGCAATTTTTGTAAGATATCATTCGAATTTAAGTATTCAAACAGCCAAAAAGTATGTTTATCTTCAAGATATATTCATCAAATTTTGTACCAGTTGAAAATAACTATTTCAGAAAATGCTGTAAAAATTCCATAATGTTATAGCAAGTTTAAAGCAATTTAGAGCAATTTTTGTAAGATATCATACGAATTTAAGTATTCAAACAGCGAAAAAGTATGTTTATCTTCAAGATATCTACCTTATGTCATCTGTATTGGTATTAGCGACATCTAAGTCCTACTCTGCCTATCTAAGACTTCCCACCGGGCCGTTATTAATAATTTTGTTTTGTTTTGAAATTGATTGCACGCGGGAAACGGACGTGGAAGACCTTGCGTGCCATCGCGATTGTTAATGCTAATCGTTCGCCATCACGTCAACTAAAAAGTAAAATAAAAAAAAACCACGCCGCGTGTTGTGAGAACGCAGCCGGATTACCGTAATCCGCGGAGAGAGAAAAAAAAAAGTGGCGCGCGATTAATTTTGCATTTGCCATGCCAGCATAATAATAAACCATAAATGTGACCCGGTTTAATGGATAAATTCGACACCCCGCCGACCGCGAGCGATTGTGCGATTGAGTATCGAGCGTTGGAATGCCAACAAAAATCAGCGAATAATTGAATGCTTATGAATAATTCCACGCGAACGCCAAAGTCATTCGAGATAACGGAGGAATTGTTCAAATACACACGAATGGTGGATTAATGCTGAAAAAATTATCGAATGTGAACTGCATACTACTTTAATGTTTAGAATTATAAAATAACAAGTTTTAACCTCACGAAAACGGCATTAATAGTCCAAATTGGATTCTCAAATTAAGTACAATGTTAGGTGGAATATTTATAAACAATCCGCAATTGATTTCATACATTTTAAAAAATGTATAACCGAATTATAGCGTGTTTTCTAAAATAAAACTATTGTTTTTGAAAATGCTAGTACTTTAACCTCACGAAAACAGCATTAATAGTGCAAATGGGATTCTCAAATTAAGTACTATGTTAGATGGAATATTTATAAACAATCCGCAATTGATTTCATACATTTTCAAAAATGTATAACCGAATTACAGTGTGTTTTCTAAAATAAAACTATTGTTTTTGAAAATGCTAGTACTTTAACCTCACGAAAACAGCATTAATAGTGCAAATGGGATTTTCAAATTAAGTACTATGTTAGATGTAATATTTATAAACAATCCGCAATTGATTTCATACATTTTCAAAAATGTATAACCGAATTACAGCGTGTTTTCTAAAATAAAACTATGGTTTTTTAAAATGCTAGTACTTTAACCTCACGAAAACAGCATTAATAGTGCAAATGGGATTTTCAAATTAAGTACCATGTTAGATGTAATATTTATAAACAATCCGCAATTGATTTCATACATTTTCAAAAATGTATAACCTAATTACAGCGTGTTTTCTAAAATAAAACTATTGTTTTTGAAAATGCCAGTACTTTAACCTCACAAAAACAGCATTAATAGTGCAAATGGAATTTTCAAATTAAGTACTATGTTAGATTGAATATTTATAAACAATCCGCAATTGATTTCATACATTTTCAAAAATGTATAACCGAATTACAGCGTGTTTTCTAAAATAAAACTATTGTTTTTGAAAATGCCAGTACTTTAACCTCACGAAAACAGCATTAATAGTGCAAATGGGATTTTCAAATTAAGTACTATGTTAGATGGAATATTTATAAACAATCCGCAATTGATTTCATACATTTTCGAAAATGAATAACCGAATTACAGCGTGTTTTCTAAAATAAAACTATTGTTTTTGAAAATGCTAGTACTTTAACCTCACGAAAACAGCATTAATAGTGCAAATGGGATTTTCAAATCAAGTACTATGTTAGATGGAATATTTATAAACAATCCGCAATTGATTTCATACATTTTCAAAAATGTATAACCGAATTACAGCGTGTTTTCTAAAATAAAACTATTGTTTTTGAAAATGCTAGTACTTTAACCTCACGAAAACGGCATTAATAGTGCAAATGGGATTTTCAAATCAAGTACTATGTTAGAGCGAATATTTATAAACAATCCGCAATTGATTTCATACATTTTCGAAAATGTATAACCGAATTACAACGTGTTTTCTAAAATAAAACTATTGTTTTTGAAAATGCTAGTACTTTAACCTCACGAAAACAGCATTAATAGTGCAAATGGGATTTTCAAATTAAATACTATGTTAGATGTAATATTTATAAACAATCCGCAATTGATTTCATACATTTTCAAAAATGTATAACCGAATTACAGCGTGTTTTCTAAAATAAAACTATTGTTTTTGAAAATGCTAGTACTTTAACCTCACGAAAACGGCATTAATAGTGCAAATGGGATTTTCAAATCAAGTACTATGTTAGAGCGAATATTTATAAACAATCCGCAATTGATTTCATACATTTTCGAAAATGTATAACCGAATTACAACGTGTTTTCTAAAATAAAACTATTGTTTTTGAAAATGCTAGTACTTTAACCTGACGAAAACAGCATTAATAGTGCAAATGGGATTTTCAAATTCAGTACTATGTTAGATGGAATATTTATAAACAATCCGCAATTGATTTCATACATTTTCAAAAATGTATAACCGAATTACAGCATGTTTTCTAAAATAAAACCATTGTTTTTGAAAATGCTAGTACTTTAACCTCACGAAAACAGCATTAATAGTGCAAATGGGATTTTCAAATTAAATACTATGTTAGATGTAATATTTATAAACAATCCGCAATTGATTTCATACATTTTCGAAAATGTATAACCGAATTACAACGTGTTTTCTAAAATAAAACTATTGTTTTTGAAAATGCTAGTACTTTAACCTCACGAAAACAGCATTAATAGTGCAAATGGGATTTTCAAATTAAATACTATGTTAGATGTAATATTTATAAACAATCCGCAATTGATTTCATACATTTTCAAAAATGTATAACCGAATTACAGCGTGTTTTCTAAAATAAAACTATTGTTTTTGAAAATGCCAGTACTTTAACCTCACGAAAACGGCATTAATAGTGCAAATGGGATTTTCAAATTAAGTACTATGTTAGAGCGAATATTTATAAACAATCCGCAATTGATTTCATACATTTTCAAAAATGTATAACCGAATTACAGCGTGTTTTCTAAAATAAAACTATTGTTTTTGAAAATGCTAGTACTTTAACCTCACGAAAACAGCATTAATAGTGCAAATGGGATTTTCAAGTTAAGTACTATGTTAGATGTAATATTTATAAACAATCCGCAATTGATTTCATACATTTTCAAAAATGTATAACCGAATTACAGCGTGTTTTCTAAAATAAAACTATTGTTTTTGAAAATGCTAGTACTTTAACCTCACGAAAACGGCATTAATAGTGCAAATGGGATTTTCAAATCAAGTACTATGTTAGAGCGAATATTTATAAACAATCCGCAATTGATTTCATACATTTTCGAAAATGTATAACCGAATTACAACGTGTTTTCTAAAATAAAACTATTGTTTTTGAAAATGCTAGTACTTTAACCTGACGAAAACAGCATTAATAGTGCAAATGGGATTTTCAAATTCAGTACTATGTTAGATGGAATATTTATAAACAATCCGCAATTGATTTCATACATTTTCAAAAATGTATAACCGAATTACAGCATGTTTTCTAAAATAAAACCATTGTTTTTGAAAATGCTAGTACTTTAACCTCACGAAAACAGCATTAATAGTGCAAATGGGATTCTCAAATTAAGTACTATGTTAGATGTAATATTTATAAACAATCCGCAATTGATTTCATACATTTTCAAAAATGTATAACCGAATTACAGCGTGTTTTCTAAAATAAAACTATTGTTTTTGAAAATGCCAGTACTTTAACCTCACGAAAACAGCATTAATAGTGCAAATGGGATTTTCAAATTAAGTACTATGTTAGATGGAATATTTATAAACAATCCGCAATTGATTTTATTCATTTTGAAAAATGTATAACCGAATTACAGCATGTTTTCTAAAATAAAACTATTGTTTTTGAAAATGCTAGTACTTTAACCTCACGAAAACAGCATTAATAGTGCAAATGGGATTTTCAAATTAAGTACTATGTTAGATGTAATATTTATAAACAATCCGCAATTGATTTCATACATTTTCGAAAATGTATAACCGAATTACAGCGTGTTTTCTAAAATAAAACTATTGTTTTTGAAAATGCTAGTACTTTAACCTCACGAAAACAGCATTAATAGTGCAAATGGGATTTTCAAATTAAGTACTATGTTAGATGTAATATTTATAAACAATCCGCAATTGATTTCATACATTTTCAAAAATGTATAACCGAATTACAGCGTGTTTTCTAAAATAAAACTATTGTTTTTGAAAATGCTAGTACTTTAACCTCACGAAAACAGCATTAATAGTGCAAATGGGATTCTCAAATTAAGTACTATGTTAGATGGAATATTAGTAAACAATCCGCAATTGATTTCATACATTTTCAAAATTGTATAACCGAATTACAGCATGTTTTCTAAAATAAAACTATTGATTTTTAAAATGCTAGTACTTTAACCTCACGAAAACAGCATTAATAGTGCAAATGGGATTTTCAAATTAAGTACTATGTTAGATGGAATATTTATAAACAATCCGCAATTGATTTTATTCATTTTGAAAAATGTATAACCGAATTACAGCATGTTTTCTAAAATAAAACTATTGATTTTTAAAATGCTAGTACTTTAACCTCACGAAAACAGCATTAATAGTGCAAATGGGATTTTCAAATTAAGTACTATGTTAGATGGAATATTTATAAACAATCCGCAATTGATTTCATACATTTACGAAAATGTATAACCGAATTACAGCGTGTTTTCTAAAATAAAACTATTGTTTTTGAAAATGCTAGTACTTTAACCTCACGAAAATAGCATTAATAGTGCAAATGGGATTTTCAAATCAAGTACTATGTTAGATGGAATATTTATAAACAATCCGCAATTGATTTCATACATTTTCGAAAATATATAACCGAATTACAACGTGTTTTCTAAAATAAAACTATTGTTTTTGAAAATGCTAGTACTTTAACCTCACGAAAACAGCATTAATAGTGCAAATGGGATTTTCAAATCAAGTAATATGTTAGATGTAATATTTATAAACAATCCGCAATTGATTTCATACATTTTCAAAAATGTATAACCGAATTACAGCGTGTTTTCTAAAATAAAACTATTGTTTTTGAAAATGCTAGTACTTTAACCTCACGAAAACAGCATTAATAGTGCAAATGTGATTTTCAAATTAAGTACTATGTTAGATGTAATATTTATAAACAATCCGCAATTGATTTCATACATTTTCAAAAATGTATAACCGAATTACAGCGTGTTTTCTAAAATAAAACTATTGTTTTTGAAAATGCTAGTACTTTAACCTCACGAAAACAGCATTAATAGTGCAAATGGGATTTTCAAATCAAGTACTATGTTAGATGTAATATTTATAAACAATCCGCAATTGATTTCATACATTTTCAAAAATGTATAACCGAATTACAGCGTGTTTTCTAAAATAAAACTATTGTTTTTGAAAATGCTAGTACTTTAACCTCACGAAAACAGCATTAATAGTGCAAATGGGATTTTCAAATTAAGTACTATGTTAGATGGAATATTTATAAACAATCCGCAATTGATTTCATACATTTACGAAAATGTATAACCGAATTACAGCGTGTTTTCTAAAATAAAACTATTGTTTTTGAAAATGCTAGTACTTTAACCTCACGAAAATAGCATTAATAGTGCAAATGGGATTTTCAAATCAAGTACTATGTTAGATGGAATATTTATAAACAATCCGCAATTGATTTCATACATTTTCGAAAATATATAACCGAATTACAACGTGTTTTCTAAAATAAAACTATTGTTTTTGAAAATGCTAGTACTTTAACCTCACGAAAACAGCATTAATAGTGCAAATGGGATTTTCAAATCAAGTACTATGTTAGATGTAATATTTATAAACAATCCGCAATTGATTTCATACATTTTCAAAAATGTATAACCGAATTACAGCGTGTTTTCTAAAATAAAACTATTGTTTTTGAAAATGCTAGTACTTTAACCTCACGAAAACAGCATTAATAGTGCAAATGTGATTTTCAAATTAAGTACTATGTTAGATGTAATATTTATAAACAATCCGCAATTGATTTCATACATTTTCAAAAATGTATAACCGAATTACAGCGTGTTTTCTAAAATAAAACTATTGTTTTTGAAAATGCTAGTACTTTAACCTCACGAAAACAGCATTAATAGTGCAAATGGGATTTTCAAATCAAGTACTATGTTAGATGTAATATTTATAAACAATCCGCAATTGATTTCATACATTTTCAAAAATGTATAACCGAATTACAGCGTGTTTTCTAAAATAAAACTATTGTTTTTGAAAATGCTAGTACTTTAACCTCACGAAAACAGCATTAATAGTGCAAATGGGATTCTCAAATTAAGTACTATGTTAGATGGAATATTAGTAAACAATCCGCAATTGATTTCATACATTTTCGAAAATGTATAACCGAATTACAACGTGTTTTCTAAAATAAAACTATTGTTTTTGAAAATGCCAGTACTTTAACCTCACGAAAACAGCATTAATAGTGCAAATGGGATTCTCAAATTAAGTACTATGTTAGATGGAATATTTATAAACAATCCGCAATTGATTTCATACATTTTCGAAAATGTATAACCGAATTACAGCGTGTTTTCTAAAATAAAACTATTGTTTTTGAAAATGGCTGTACTTTAACCTCACGAAAACAACATTAATAGTGCAAATGGGATTTTCAAATTAAGTACAATGTTAGATGGAATATTTATAAACAATCTGCAGTAAATTTCATATATTTTGAAAAATGTATAACCGAATTACAGCGAGTTTTCTAAAAAAAAAGCTACTCATTTTGTGAATGTCAGTTCTACACCAAAACAAATTCATGTCGTCCTTAATTTCCTCATGGTGGCTTTGTGTGTAAACCATCCAGGAATGCGTTTTATTAATACCACTTGATATTTCAATCCCGCGCCGCGCCGATTGCACGCATTCCCCACGACAATTCCGGGTTCGCGACGCCCACGACGACGACGACGACGTCGCCGTTGTCGCGCGGTTTTCCTGGAAACGCAGGAATTTCGCGGCTGGAAATAGCGCGTGCCTTGAACCGCGGCCAAGAAGAGGACGCCGGTTCAGGTGAACGCACCAGGTGGACGGATCGCTCCTGGCGCCTATAAATACCCGCGGAATTTCCCATAAATAAAAAGAACACCCAAAATAAAACTATTTTTTTTTTCTTCATTTGTTGCAGATGGCAGAGACCGTCAAGAAGTCCAGAATAGTAAGTGAGGACGACCTGGAGGAGTCCCTGATGCAAGAGTTCAATATGCGGCTTAAGACTTGCATGAGCAGTGTGCGTTTGCTTACAAAACAATTTTTAATTAAGAGTTTCGAATACGAATTAATCTGATGTTAAAAAAAAAATGCTTCAAAATTGCCCAACATTTGTCTAGAATTTTTAAAACAATTGAAAACTATAAAGATGTTCTAGCTAATATTTGTGGTCATATGTGGAACATTCTACTTCAATCAAGTACTAGTTTTATTGCTTCAAAATATGATCAAAATTGCCCAAAAGTGGTCTAGAACATTTAAAACAATTGAAAATTATAAAGGTGTTGTGACTAATATTTGTGGTCATATGTGGAACATTCTACTTCAATCGAGTACTAGTTTTATAGCTTCTAAATATGATCAAAATTGCCCAAAAGTGGTGTAGAATATTTAAAACAATTGAAAACTATAAAGGTGTTTTGACTAATATTTGTGGTCATGTATGGAACATTCTGCTTCAGTCATGTACTAGTTTTATTGCTTCTAAATATGATCAAAATTGCCCAAAAGTGGTCTAGAACATTTAAAACAATTGAAAACTATAAAGGTGTTGTGATTAATATTTGTGGTCATGTGTGGAACATTCTACTTCAATCAAGTACTAGTTTTATTGCTT
The DNA here is from genome assembly GCA_963942505.1 of Lordithon lunulatus. Lineage (NCBI taxonomy): Eukaryota > Metazoa > Arthropoda > Insecta > Coleoptera > Staphylinidae > Lordithon > Lordithon lunulatus. The sequence goes on from OZ012675.1 coordinate 3,870,878, forward strand.
CAAAATATGATCAAAATTGCCCAAAAGTGGTGTAGAACATTTAAAACAATTGAAAACTATAAAGATGTTATGACTAATATTTGTGGTCATGTGTGGAACATTCTACTTCAATCAAGTACTAGTTTTATTGCTTCTAAATATGATCAAAATTGCCCAAAAGTGGTGTAGAATATTTAAAACAATTGAAAACTATAAAGGTGTTTTGACTAATAATTGTGGTCATGTGTGAAACATTCTACTTCAATCTAGTACTAGTTTTATTGCTTCTAAATATGATCAAAATTGCCCATAAGTAGTGTAGAACATTTAAAACAATTGAAAACTATGAATGTGTTCTGATTAATATTTGTGGTCATGTATGGAACATTCTACTTCAATCAAGTACTAGTTTTATTGCTTCAAAATATGATCAAAATTGCCCAAAAATGGTGTAGCACATTTAAAACAATTGAAAACTATGAAGGTGTTCTGACTAATATCTGTGGTCATGTATGGAACATTCTACTTCAATCAAGTACTAGTTTTATTGCTTCAAATATGATCAAAATTGCCCAAAAGTGGTCTAGAACATTTAAAACAATTGAAAACTATAAAGGTGTTGTGATTAATATTTGTGGTCATGTGTGGAACATTCTACTTTAATCAAGTACTAGTTTTATTGCTTCAAAATATGATCAAAATTGCCCAAAAGTGGTGTAGAATATTTAAAACAATTGAAAACTATAAAGGTGTTCTGACTAATATTTGTGGTCATGTGTGGAACATTCTACTTCAATCAAGTACTAGTTTTATTGCTTCAAAATATGATCAAAATTGCCCAAAAGTAGTCTAGAACATTTAAAACAATTGAAAACTATAAAGGTGTTGTGATTAATATTTGTGGTCATGTGTGGAACATTGTACTTCAATCAAGTTCTAGTTTTATAGCTTCTAAATATGATCAAAATTGCCCAAAAGTGGTCTAGAACATTTAAAACAATTGAAAACTATAAAGGTGTTCTGATTAATATTTGTGGTCATGTGTGGAACATTCTACTTTAAGTACTAGTTTTATTGCTTCAAAATATGATCAAAATTGCCCAAAAGTGGTGTAGAATATTTAAAACAATTGAAAACTATAAAGCTGTTATGACTAATATTTGTGGTCATGTGTGGAACATTCTACTTCAATCCAGTACTAGTTTTATTGCTTCTAAATATGATCAAAATTGCCCAAAATTGGTATAGAACATTTAAAACAATTGAAAACTATAAAGTTGTTATGACTAATATTTGTGGTCATGTGTGGAACATTCTACTTCAATCCAGTACTAGTTTTATTGCTTCTAAATATGATCAAAATTGGTCTAGAACTCTTAAAACATTTGAATGTCATTATATAACCTCGGAAAACATCGGAATAATTCGTTTACGAGATCGAGTAACTAACCTAAATAATCGTCGTGCTATTCTTTTTTTTTCGTTGTTTGTTTGTACTAACGGCAACAACAGGACAAACTAAACGACAGCGCGAATCAAGACACACAGCAGGAGGAGAATTTGTATGAAAACATAGAGATAATCAAAAGCAATGGGGTGGAGCTGGTGCCAGAAAACGGCGATAGTCCTCACGAGGACGAAAGCCCTATAAACGACCCTCTAAGTCAGAGCAACAAGCTCAACTCGATAGAGGAGTTCATACAAATCGAACGCGAGTGTTTGAGGCTCGAGCAAAACGGCCTTGAAGAGCCCAAAGAGGTTGAAAACGATGAATTTCTGGGGGCAGAAGAGGTGACTGATTTGGACGCACCACAAATAACCACAGAAGAACCTCCGTTTGAAGAGCCTTTTTCTGAAATCGAAACAGCAGATGAGGATCTTGCAAATAAAGTGACTGAAATCATTGAAACGTTAGAGTTGTCCGAATCGCCTCAATTGGAGTCCAAATCGGTGAAAGACCGGATGTTCCTATCAACCGACTCCGCCTCATGCCTACTCTTCACTCAAACAGTCACCTCACCCATGTTAACACCTTCTGAGGAGAGAATTGATTTCATAAAGGGCTTCCAAACTGAAAACACGTTATCGGAAGATACCACGAGTTCCCCGAAGACAGAAGCTGTTGATGAAATCTCCGACGAGGCTCCTGTGATAGCATCGGTTGATCTCCTTAAGGATGTACCAGATATTCCTAAAATCGAGCCCGTGGATGCTGTAGAAGAAGACGAGGAGTTGGAGGACAGACGCCCACCTGAAATAATTGATGTTAAAACACGCGCCAACCCCAAACAAAAGTACATCGAAAGTATTACAAAAGAAGACAACCAACAGCCAACGCCGACAAAGGTTACCGAGTGTCATATACCTAGCATGAAAGCCTTGAAGGATCAATACATAATGACCGCAACGAGTGAGAACAAACAGCAACAGGATAAATCAGAGATTTCAACGCTGAAATCTTTGGATATCATGAAGCAAATTAGTAAATTCGAACAAATCAGTCCGAGCAAAGAGGATGTTCATATAACAGTGAGTTGTGTTTGTTTTAACTCACAGCATGACCTACCGCTTTTTTTTAGTGTACTTATTATTATTATTATTATTTTGTTTCGTTCTTCCAAATATTATTTCCGTTCAGAGCACCGAAACGAGCGAGTCCACGTATGTGGAGACGACGGTGATCGAGACTAAAACGTCGTCCGGCCAGGAGAAGTCGCTCAAGAAGAAAAAGTCGAAAAAGAGTAGGAGCCACGAGAAGGAGAATATTTCGGTGGTAAGTCCGCTTGCTGTGCTGCTTTGTAGATTTTTTTAGTTGTTGCTCCTACCCCCCCCTGCATGGTGTGTGTTACGTGTTTCATTTACAGGATGACGACGATGGCACCGACGAGGGGTTTTACAACGTGAACGTCAAGAGTCTGGTAAGCTTCTCTGCCTGTTGCCTGCGCGCGTGCCTGTTTTATGTGTGCCTAATTCTAGTGTAGGAGCTTCGGCGACCTCACTAAGATCGGCGTCGAGCGCGGACAAATTAACAAAGATAACAAAGACAGTATTAAAGCGGTAAGCGTAACATGTTTTCTGTTTCGGGGGGCTTGTTGGTGGAAGCGCTCTTTTATTAACATTTGCAACTGATTACCCGTTTAATTTGCTTTTATTTGATACCAAACTCGATAGGGTTAGCGCCAGTATTAACACTACTGACAGTTGACATTTCATAATGTGAAAATGCCAAAATGCTGTCAAATAAGTGTCAAACTGTCAATTAATTGTCAAACTGTCACTTAAGTGTCAAACTGACACTTAAATGCTAAACTGTCACTTATGTGTCAATCTTTCACTCAAATGTCAAACTGTCACTTAAGTGTCAAACTGCCACTTCAGTGTCAAACTGTCACTTAAGTGTCAAACTGTCACTTCAGTGTCAAACTGTCACTTAAGTGTCAAACTGTCATATAAGTGTCAAACTGTCACATAAGTGTCAAACTGTCACTTGAGTGTCAAACTGTCACTTAAGTGTCAAACTGTCATATAAGTGTCAAACTGTCACATAAGTGTCAAACTGTCACATAAGTGTCAAACTGTCACATAAGTGTCAAACTGTCACTTGAGTGACGAAACTGTCATATAAGTGTGAAACTGTCACTTGGGTGTTAATCTGTCACATACGTGTCAAACTGTTACTTAAGTGCCAAACTGTCACTTAAGTGCCAAACTGTTACTTAAATGCCAAACTGTCACTTAAATGCCAAACTGTCACTTAAGTGTCAAACTGTTACTTAAGTGTCAAACTGTCACTTAAGTGTCAAACTGTCACTTCAGTGTCAAACTGTCACTTGAGTGTCGAAACTGTCATATAAGTGTCAAACTGTCACATAAGTGTCAAACTGTCACTTGAGTGACGAAACTGTCATATAAGTGTCAAACTGACACTTGGGTGTTAATCTGACACATACGTGTCAAACTGTTACTTAAGTGCCAAACTGTCACTTAAATGCCAAACCGTCACTTAAGTGTCAAACTGTTACTTAAGTGTCAAGCTGTCACTTAAATGCCAAACTGTCAGTTATGTGTTAAACTTTCACTTAAATGTCAAACTGTCACTTAAGTGTCAAACTGTCACTTAAGTGTCAAACTGTCACTTAAGTGTCAAACTGTCACTTAAGTGTCAAACTGTCACTTAAGTGTCAAACTGTCACTTAAGTGTCAAACTGTCACTTAAGTGTCAAACTGTCACTTAAGTGTCAAACTGTCACTTAAGTGTCAAACTGTCACTTCAGTGTCAAACTGTCATATAAGTGTCAAACTGTCACATAAGTGTCAAACTGTCACTTGAGTGACGAAACTGTCATATAAGTGTGAAACTGTCACTTGTGTGTTAATCTGTCACATACGTGTCAAACTGTTACTTAAGTGCCAAACTGTCACTTAAGTGCCAAACTGTTACTTAAATGCCAAACTGTCACTTAAATGCTAAACTGTCACTTAAGTGTCAAACTGTCACTTAAGGGCCAAACTGTTACTTAAATGCCAAACTGTCACTTATGTGTCAATCTTTCACTCAAATGTCAAACTGTCACTTAAGTGTCAAACTGTCACTTCAGTGTCAAACTGTCACTTAAGTGTCAAACTGTCATATAAGTGTCAAACTGTCATATAAGTGTCAAACTGTCATATAAGTGTCAAACTGTCATATAAGTGTCAAACTGTCGCATAAGTGCCAAACTGTCACTTGAGTGACGAAACTGTCATATAAGTGTCAAACTGTCACTTGGGTGTTAATCTGTCACATACGTGTCAAACTGTTACTTAAGTGCCAAACTGTCACTTAAGTGCCAAACTGTCACTTAAATGCCAAACTGTCAGTTAAGTGTCAAACTGTTACTTAAGTGTCAAACTGTCACTTAAGTGCCAAACTGTCACTTACGTGCCAAACTGTCACTTAAGTGCCAAACTGTCACTTAAATGCCAAACTGTCACTTAAATGCCAAACTGTCACTTAAATGTCAAACTATCACTTAAGTGTCAAACTGTCACTTAAGTGTCAAACTGTCATATAAGTGTCAAACTGTCATATAAGTGTCAAACTGTCACTTGGATGTTAATCTGTCACATACGTGTCAAACTGTCACTTGAGTGACGAAACTGTCATATAAGTGTGAAACTGTCACTTGGGTGTTAATCTGTCACATACGTGTCAAACTGTTACTTAAGTGCCAAACTGTTACTTAAGTGCCAAACTGTCACTTAAATGCCAAACTGTCACTTAAATGTCAAACTGTCACTTAAGTGTCAAACTGTCACTTAAGTGTCAAACTGTTACTTAAGTGTCAAGCTGTCACTTAAGTGTCAAACTGTCACTTAAGTGTCAAACTGTCACTTCAGTGTCAAACTGTCACTTGAGTGTCGAAACTGTCATATAAGTGTCGAAACTGTCACATAAGTGTCAAACTGTCACTTGAGTGACGAAACTGTCATATAAGTGTCAAACTGTCACTTGGGTGTTAATCTGTCACATTACGTGTCAAACTGTTACTTAAGTGCCAAACTGTCACTTAAGTGCCAAACAGTCACTTAAGTATCAAACTGTCACTTAAGTCTCAAACTGTCACTTAAGTGTCAAGCTGTCATTTAAGTGTCAAACTGTAACTTAAGTCATTTATCTGTCAAGTTGTCGTGTTACTGTGTAGCTGTCATTTAACTGTCTAACTGTCATTTATCTGTCAAGTGGTCATTTTACTGTGTAGCTGTTATTTTACTCTCTAGATGTCTTATCTGTCTAGCTGTCATTTTACTGTCGAACTTTCTTTAAACATTGAAAATGTCATTTTACTGTCCAGCTGTCATTTAACTGTCTAGCTGTCATTTATCTGTCAAGTTGTTATTTTTCTGTGTAGTTGTCATTTTACTCTCTAGATGACTTTTATCTGTCTAGCTGTCATTTAGCTGCCTAGCCGTCATTCAACTGTCATTTCGCTGTCTATCTGTAATTTTACTGTCCAACTTTCTTTAAACAGTGAATATGTCATTTTACTGTCTAGCTGTCATATAACTGTCATTTTAATTTTTAGCAATCATTTAACTGTCTAGCTGTCTTTTATCTGTCAAGTTATCATTTTACTGTGTAGCTGTCATTTAACTGTCTAACTGTCATTTATCTGTCAAGTTGTCATTTTACTGTGTAGCTGTCATTTTACTCTCTAGATGTCTTATCTGTCTAGCTGTCATTTTACTGTCGAACTTTCTTTAAACAGTGAAGATGTAGTTTTACTGTCCAGCTGTCATTTTACTGTCTAGCTGTCATTTATCTGTCAAGTCGTTATTTTTCTGTGTAGCTGTCATTTTACTCTAAAATGACAGTAAGAGAGTAATTACTGTCATTTTACTGTCTAGCTGTCATTTCACTGTCCAACTGCCTTTAAATGGTGTAAATCTGTCACTTGTTTAGCAATTATATATAATAATTTTGCTGTCATTTAACAAGCTGTCATCAGTCAAGCGGTCTATTGTCATTTTACTGTCAAGCTATGAACCTGTCAGTTGTTTAGCAATCAGTTATATAATTATTATGCTGTCATTTAACTGTCATCTAGCAAGCTGTCATCACTCAAGCTGTTTATTGTCATTTTTCTGTCAAGCTATGAATCTGTCACTTGTTTAGCAATCAGTTATATAATTATTGTGCTGTCATTTAACTGTCGTCTATAAAGCTGTCATCAGTCAAACTGTCTATTGTCATTTTACTGTCAAGCTATGAATCTGTCACTTGTTTAGCTATCAGTTATATAATTATTGTGCTGTCATTTAACTGTCATCTAGCAAGCTGGCATCATTCAAGCTGGCTATTGTCATTTTACTGTCAAGCTATGAATCTGTCACTTGTTTAGCTATCAGTTATATAATTATTATGCTGTCATTTAACTGTCATCTAGCAAGCTGTCATCAGTCAAGCTGTCTACTGTCATTTTACTGTCAAGCTATGAACCTGTCAGTTGTTTAGCAATCAGTTATATAATTATTGTGCTGTCATTTAACTGTCATCTAGCAAGCTGTCATCAGTCAAGCTGTCTACTGTCATTTTACTGTCAAGCTATGAATCTGTCAGTTGTTTAGCAATCAGTTATATAATTATTGTGCTGTCATTTAACTGTCATCTAGCAAGCTGTCATCAGTCAAGCTGTCTACTGTCATTTTACTGTCAAGCTATGAAACTGTCACTTGTTTATCAATCAGTTATATAAATATTATGCTGTCATTTAACTGTCATCTAGCAAGCTGTCATCAGTCAAGCTGGCTATTGTCATTTTACTGTCAAACTATGAACCTGTCACTTGTTTAGCAATCAGTTATATAATTATTGTGTTGTCATTTAACTGTCATCTAGCAAGCTGTCTACTGTCATTTTACTGTCAAAAATGCAAAATTTACCTATTTTAACTTTGAATTAATCTTCAATATATTATTTAATTATTCATCTGTCAGTTAGCTGTCAATTAGCTGTCAACTGTCAACTTGTGAATGATTTATCTTGTTGTTATTCAGTCTATAATTTATTTATAAATCTGTCAAACAGTTGATTTGTGAATTATGATTTAAATGACAGATAAAAGTAGTTTGTTAACAAAAGAGCGCGTATGTGCAACTAACGCATCATTAACAAGCTTCAAGCCACCCAACCGCCGCTCCCCACCCTCCCCCTCCCCCCCTAGCAACTAATTGAATTAATTTTGCATGTTCGCTAAAACCTAGAGGACGAAATCGATGTCCGACATACGGACGTTGGCCGGCAAGCCAGTCGAGAACGTGTTTAACGGCGTTTCGGTCAAGGCCCTGGTAAGAATTAACAGTGTTTAACAATTTAAAAACATCCCCCACCCCCAACCCCGTCCTCCAGGATCCCCCGTACGTCTAATTGAATCTGATTTTGTTGATTTTGCACGTTTTTGATTTCTCTGCATGGCCGACTAACCAACCCCCCCGTTTTTAGCGAGACAAATTTAACAATCCCGCCACTAACAGCATTAGAAACGTTAGCAAAATTAACACGAGCGATCTCGCCCAGCGAATGGTAAGTGTGAGCGTCTTGTGTTTTAAATTACACTACACACACACAGTTTAAATACAGTTTATTGTATTATTTGCTACTTTTTTTATATATATTTATAATTTAGATGTCATTTTTATTTGACAGCTGTAAATAATGACAGCTGTCAGCTGTTTTGACATCTGTCATCGGTTTTGACAGCTGTCATCAGTTTTGACAGCTGTCATCAGCTTTGACAGCTGTCATCTGCTTTGACAGCTGTCATATGCTTTGACAGCTGTAATCTATTTTGACAGCTAGTGACAGATGTCATGTTTTGACAGCTGTCAGCTGTTTTGACAGCTGTCATCTATTTTGAAAGCTAGTGACAGATGTAATCTGTTTTGACAGCTGTCATCTGTTTTGACAGCTAGTGACAGAGCTAGCTGTCAAAAACATCACAAACGTTTCCAATTAATGCGCATAACAAACTCCGCAAACACACCACTATTTCTAAATCTATCTTTTATTTTTCTCCCCCACCCCCCTACTCTCGCTATCTCTCGTGCAGAAGTCCAGCTTCAGCAAGTTCGATGCGCTGCAGAAGAAGAATGTGCTGCACGTCCGATCGACGGACAGTTCGAAGGCCCAGGAAAAGTTCAATGTAAGTTTTTCTGATCGTACGACTGGACCGGGTTGGATTTTTTTTTTGGCGTTCTTGCAGGGCAACCAAATCGACAACACCAACTGCAAGGCCTGCGGCAAAATTGTCTTCCAGATGGAGCAGATGAAGGCCGAGAAGTCGATCTGGCACAAAAACTGTTTCCGGTGCAACGAATGCAACAAACAACTGACGTAAGTTTCATCCATTTGGAAAGCACACCAAAAAAATGTTCAACTCATTTTTAATTTGACAGCTGTCATTCTAATGTCGCTTATCTTGTGACAGTTGTCATGTCGGCTAAATGTCAATATGTCACTTATCTGTTAATATTGTGAGATTTGTTTTAATTTTTATTACTTTTTTCAATTTAACAAATTGCATTTGTTTTAATTTGACAGATAACATTTGTTTCAATGTGACAGATGACATTTACTTCAATTTGACATTAGACATTAGATGGCACTTTTAAAATATATCTTGTAGGCCATCGCGTGTAAATCTTATATAATTCTGGTTTTCAATTAATTTGACACATAATATTTATTTCAATTTGACAGATGACATTTGTTTTAATTTGACAGATGACGATTTGTTTTAATTTGACAGATGACATTTGTTTTAATTTGACAGATGACATTTGTTTTAATTTGACAGATGACATTTGTTTTAATTTGACAGATGACATTTGTTTTAATTTGACAGATGACATTTGTTTTAATTTGACAGATGACATTTGTTTTAATTTGACAGATGACATTTGTTTTAATTTAACAGATGACATTCGTTTTAATTTGACAGATGTTATTAGTTTCAATTTGACAGATGACATTTACTTCAATTTGACATTAGACATTAGATGGCACTTTTAAAATATATCTTGTAGGCCATCGCGTGTAAATCTTATATAATTCTGCTTTTCAATTAATTTGACACATAATATTTATTTCAATTTGACAGATGACATTTGTTTTAATTTGACAGATGACGATTTGTTTTAATTTGACAGATGACATTTGTTTTAATTTGACAGATGACATTTGTTTTAATTTGACAGATGACATTTGTTTTAATTTGACAGATGACATTTGTTTTAATTTAACAGATGACATTCGTTTTAATTTGACAGATGTTATTAGTTTCAATTTGACAGATGACATTTACTTCAATTTGACATTAGACATTAGATGGCACTTTTAAAATATATCTTGTAGGCCATCGCGTGTAAATCTTATATAATTCCGGTTTTCAATTAATTTGACAGATGACATTTATTTCAATTTGACAGATGACGATTTGTTTTAATTTGACAGATGACATTTCTTTTAATTTGACAGATGACATTTACTTCAATTTGACATTTGACATTAGGTGGCACTTTTAAAATATATCTTGTAGGCCATCGCGTGTAAATCTTATACAATTTTGGTTTTCAATTAATTTGACACATGACATTTGTTTTATTTTGATAGATAACATTTGTTTTAATTTAACAGATGACTTTTGTTTTAATTTAACAGATGACTTTTGTTTTATTTGACAGATAACATTTGTTTTAATTTGACAGATGACTTTTGTTTTAATTGAACAATTGACATTTGTTTTAATTTGACAGATGACATTTGTTTTAATTTAACAGATAACATTTGTTTTAATTTGACAGATGACATTTGTTTTAATTTGACAGATGACATTTGTTTTAATTTGATAGATGACATTTGTTTTAATTTAACAGATGACTTTTGTTTTAATTTGACAGATAACATTTGTTTTAATTTGACAGATGACTTTTGTTTTAATTGAACAATTGACATTTGTTTTAATTTGACAGATGACATTTGTTTTAATTTAACAGATAACATTTGTTTTAATTTAACAGATGACTTTTGTTTTAATTTGACAGATAACATTTGTTTTAATTTGACAGATGACTTTTGTTTTAATTGAACAATTGACTTTTGTTTTAATTTGACAGATGACATTTGTTTTAATTTAACAGATAACATTTGTTTTAATTTAACAGATGACTTTTGTTTTAATTTGACAGATAACATTTGTTTTAATTTGACAGATGACTTTTGTTTTAATTGAACAATTGACTTTTGTTTTAATTTGACAGATGACATTTGTTTTAATTTAACAGACAACATTTGTTTTAATTTGACAGATAACATTTTTTTTAATTTGACACATGACATTTGTTTTAATTTGACAGATCTCGTAGGCCATCGCGTGGAAATCTTATATAATCCTGGTTTTTCAATTGCAGAGTGGACACGTATCAGAGCCACGAGGGCACCCTCTACTGCAAACCCCACTTCAGGGCGCTGTTCGCCCCCAAGGCCGTCGAGGATGATGCGCCACGTAAGTAGTCGGCCATTTTGAAAATGTCTGCCAAACAAAAAGTATACAAAGATAAGCACCGCCCCTTTTATTTGTGTGACAGAGAGGCCGCGCAAGCACGAAATGATCATTCGCGAGAATCAGCCTGAGGAACTACCCCCAGACGTAGTTAGAGGTTAGAGGGTTGCCTGAACAGAGTGAAATACTAACATGACAGCTTATTCTAACCTGCAAAATTTTACTGATTTATTTAGCTTAACAGCTTGACATTTGTATTAACACTGTGATTTGTAGTACTGTCAAAAAAAAATTGACAAGCATTTGACAGATGTATTTTTTTTGTCAAATTAATGTCAATATTGATATGAGTATACATTACATAAGAACTACTTTTTATAGTCCAATTGAACTATTTGACCTATAAGGATTTAAACATATATTATTTGCTTGAAATGCGTCATTTAATCGGCGCCTGACAGCTGTCATTTAATAATTTGACAGGTGTCATTTAATATTTTGACAGGTGTCATTTAATATTTTGGCAGGTGTCATTTAATAATTTGACAGATGTCATTTAATATTTCGATAGATGTCATTTAATAATTTGATAGGTGTCATTTAATATTTTGACAGGTGTCATCTAATAATTTGACAGATGTCATTTAATAATTTAACGGTTGTCATTTAATATTTTGACAGGTGTCATCTAATAATTTGACAGATGTCATTTAATAATTTGATAGGTGTCATTTAATAGTTTGACAGATGTCATTTAATAATTTAACAGATGTCATTTAATAATTTGACAGGTGTCATTTAATATTGTGACAGGTGTCATTTAATAATTTAACAGATGTCATTTAATAATTTGACAGATGTCATTTAATAATTTGACAGATGTCATTTAATAATTTGACAGATGTCATTTAATATTTTGACAGTTGTCATCTAATAATTTGACAGATGTCATCTAATAATTTGACAGATGTCATTTAATAATTTAACAGATGTCATTTAATAATTTGACAGATGTCATTTAATAATTTAACAGGTGTCATTTAATAGTTTGTCAGATGTCATTTAATAATTTAACAGATGTCATTTAATAATTTGACAGGTGTTATTTAATATTGTGACAGGTGTCATCTAATAATTTGACAGATGTCATTTAATATTTTGACAGTTGTCATCTAATAATTTGACAGATGTCATCTAATAATTTGACAGATGTCATTTAATAATTTGACAGATGTCATTTAATAATTTGACAGGTGTCATTTAATATTGTGACAGGTGTCATCTAATAATTTGACAGATGTCATTTAATAATTTAACAGATGTCATTTAATAATTTGACAGATGTCATTTAATAATTTGACAGATGTCATTTAATAATTTGACAGATATCATTTAATATTGTGACAGGTGTCATCTAATAATTTGACAGATGTCATTTTATAATTTGACAGATGTCATTTAATAATTTAACAGATGTCATTTAATAATTTGACAGATGTCATTTCATAATTTGACAGATGTCATTTAATAATTTAACAGGTGTCATTTAATATTTTGACAGGTGTCATTTAATAATTTGACAGATGTCGTTTAATAATTTAACAGTTGTCATTTAATATTTTGACAGGTGTCATCTAATAATTTGACAGATGTAATTTAATAATTTGACAGATGTCATTTAATAATTTGACAGATGTCATCTAATAATTTGACAGATGTCATTTAATAATTTGACAGATGTCATTTAATAATTTGACAGATGTCATTTAATAATTTAACAGATGTCATTTATTAATAGTTTGACAGATGTTATTTAATAATTTAACAGATGTCATTTAATAATTTCACAAGTGTCATTTAATAATTTGACAGATGTCATTTAATAATTGAACAGATGTCATTTAATAATTTGATAGGTGTCATTTAATAATTTAACAGATGTCATTTAATAATTTGACAGATGTCATTTAATAATTTGACCGGTGTCATTTAATATTGTGACAGGTGTCATTTAATATTGTGACAGGTGTCATCTATTAATTTGTCAGATGCCATTTTATAATTTGACAGATGTCATTTAATAATTTAACAGGTGTCATTTAACAATTTAACAGGTGTCATTTAATAATTTGACAGATGTCATTTAATAATTTAACAGGTGTCATTTAATAATTTGACTGATGTCATTTAATAATTTGACAGGTGTCATTTAATAATTTGACAGATGTCATTTAAAAATTTGATGGTGGCATTTACTCCTTTATACTGAGTAAATATTCTTCCATGCACCATAAACTAAACACAAATAAAAAATGTGAACATTAATATTGTTGGAATAACTATGTCAACAGTATAGTAGTTCACGTAAGCACTACTAAGGTAGTAGTTCAAATTAATTAAAAAAGTAATTCAAATTATTTTAAAAAGCAGTTAAAATTATTTTTTTTAGTAGTAGTTCAAATGATTAAAGTATGTAATAGTTCAAATGATTAAAAGATGTAGTAGTTCAAATGATTGAAAGAAGTAGTAGTTCAAATGATTGAAAGAAATAGTAGTTCAAATGATTAAAACAGTAGTTATTTTCAGGAGTTAGGTTTGAACAGCTGATCCAAACCTTCATCCTCTGGTTGGCTAACTAACTAAAAATAATAGTATCAAATTATTTCTCACGTGATTTAATATGTCATTCGAATATAAATTTTGATGGTCACTGGTATAACCTGTTGGATTTGGTTTGCAACTCCACTAATCAACCATTTTGTTTGTTTGCAATTATAACCTCAAATTAACCGCTTTCGTTTCGCATTGTTGTTCTAAGTGAGTGCCCTCAAAGTAATTAACCGGCAGTTATAATGAGTGTATTAATCATATAATTATGTGTTTGTGTAGCCAGTGACAAGCCGGACTTGGGTTTGGAGGAGCTGCAGAGTCTCAATGTGAAGGAGCGGTTCCAGGTGTTTGAGCACCACGAGGAGGAGTGCAACAATTTGGAACGGACCGCGTCGGCGGTGAATGTGAAACGCTCGCAGTCGATCCTCTCAAAATTAGCCAGGTGATTGTTTGTTTGGAAAAAGTGAAAATATTCAAATTATTGTGTTATGGTTTGTGGGGTTTGGTTTAGTTTGGAAAGTTGTTGCAGTGTAACATGTACAGGCTACTAGAGCACTTGTTTTATAGGTTCCAGGCGAAAGGGATGGATATTGGGGTGGCAGATGACTCACTGAATGGGATTCCAATTGAAGCGAGTTCATCCGATGAGGAGATTGAGGAACATGAGGAGGTTGATGGTGAGGATGCTGAGTTGTTTAGAGCCAAACGGGCCCAGAAGGAGAAACCTTTTCATTTCACTGGAATGTCTGATGTTAAAAGCAAGTGGGAACATGGTGATCAAAATGGACGAGATGAGAGGCGAGAGGAGCGTAAACAGGAAATACAGTCAATTCGTAATAGACTTTTTATGGTAAATATATAATTAGTACTTCTAGTAGATGTGTTGTATCCATCTTGTCTAGTTAATCTTTATTTCTTCATATATGTTCTACACTTTCTTGCTTAATCTCATTGGGTAAAAGTGGAAACGATTAAGAAAGATATGTTCTACATATAGTTTATTATGATTACGAGTATCATACTCATGCAGTTTGGTTATTAAGTTCAAGGTCATGATTGCTTTTTATTAAATATATTGTGTACATATTTGCAATTTTCAAGCATTATTAGTTGGTTTACCCCCAATGTTTTATAAATATATCAATAGCTATTGAACCCATGAGTATTCGTTGTTATAGCTAACTATAAATATATTATCATTGATTAATCATCACATGATTAATCAATGATATTATCTAGAGAATGTAGTTACTTTAGATTCTCTCTATTGGAAACACTGAATAATTAAACAAAAGGTGTCATCAAACCTCCAATCACAAGTGCTATTCAAGGTTTTTGACATTTGTTTTGGCATTTTCTGTCACAATGATGTTTTCAATTTATCTGGTATCTATAAAGTTAATTAAAAGTTTATTAGCTCCCCTATAAATTTCAAAAGTAATTTTTTGTTTGTAGGGCAAACAGGGTAAAATGAAGGAGCTGTACCAGCAAGCTGTAATGGAGTCTGAAAGTGGTGCTAATGTAAAGAAAACTGAAAGCATCGAAGTGACTGATACTAGATCACTAAAGGAGCGATTCGAAAAGGGACCAATGGAGTTGGAGCTGAAGGACAAACAGGATGGCGAAGACATGTCAGTGTTTGAAAGTGGAATCAGCAAGAAATCACGATCAATATTTTTGGAGCTGGATGCCAATGCAGCCAAACCACCACAGCTGTCGCCTGTTTCGCCACCCAAAAATGTTGAAGTTCGCAAACAAAGAGAGGTATGTTGGTTAGATTATAATTATTAAACTTAATTGGTTAGTAGTATCCAAATGGACAGGGCCTATATCTATATCTGTCAATTTATTATTATACTTGAATGAATATTATTAGAAAATAATGGTTAGCTGTCATTTTTGTGTCAAATAATTGTAACATATGTTATTATAGTGTTAAATAATTGTGTCAGTTGTCATATTTGTGTCAAATAATTGTGTCAGTTGTCATATTTGTGTCAAATAATTGTGTCAGTTGTCATATTTGTGTCAAATAATTGTGTCAGCTGTCATATTTGTGTCAAATAATTGTAACAGCTGTCATTTTGATGTCAAATAATGTTGACAGTTGTCATTTTGGTAGCAAATAATTATGACACTTGTTTTTTTTTTAAAATAAAATAATAGTGATAGCTGTAATTTTTGTGTCAAACAGCTGTCCAATAATTGTGACAGTTCGTATCGAAATGTCGATACGTGAACCAAATTTCAGTTGTTGCGGTTGTTTTTAGTAGGATGACCTTGCTTTGACCTTGATACTTGAAACTAGGTGTACATGGCGCGCCAGACGTCCGAGGACGTCGTGAAGTCGACGGAAACCGTCGAGGATGTGACCGTTGAGACGGCGGACATCCAGCAGCGCTTCAAGTTCTTCGAACAGTACCAGGAGCCCGAGCAGAAGAAGAAGCAGTTCCGGATCACGCCGCCGCGCGACGGACAAGTCAAGGTTGAGACACACCTAACCAACCGCTTGTTTGTTTCTCACTCTACACCTACTACTCTCATCTGTTTCTTGTTGTTTTTCTTTTGTTGTTGTTGTAAACTGTTGTTTTTTGGGGTCCTAACATCGTCGTTTTAACAGCGAATTTTTTTATAGAGCTCTAATCACGCTGACTGACTGGTGGGTGCTGCTGCTGCTTCTTATGCGTTTACTTGCTTGTGGTGGTGCTTCCGGTTCGTGGCCAATCTAATTGTCTGAATTTCAGGTCGACAGTCCTGATCGGGAGGTGTTTAGGGACCCTGAGGTCGTTCGCGGGGAGGAGTTCGCTGAGGATTCAGGCGTCGCTAAGAAGACGCAGACGGCGCAGAAGATGCTTAACAAGTTCCGGCAGATGGAGGAGGATTTGTCCAAAGATCAAGTACCATTAGGTATGTTGGCATGAACTATTTCGGTTTGGGCTTATTAGTTTTGGGCATTAGATTAGATCATTTTGGAAGTTTTGTTTTGTTTCCACGTGCCTTGGATAGTGTGCTTGATTTTGGAACGCTTTTTGTTTGAATCAATTAGTTTCCCGGAAAACGATAAGAGATAGTGAAAAACTTCCAATGGGCCGTTTGTCGGGCGTGAAATTCTCTACAACTTTGCAATTTGAATCATCTTTGTAGCATCAAATATAAAAAAGTTATGCCCGAAAAACCGGCAAATGACACCAAAATCACGTGTTTCGATCAGTTTTTTATATTTTCCGGGAAAACGATAACAAATAGTGAAAAACTTCCAATGGGCCGTTTGTCGGGCGTGAAATTCTCTACAACTTTGCAATTTGAATCATGTTTGTAGCATCAAATATAAAAAAGTTATGCCCGAAAAACCGGCAAATGACACCAAAATCACGTCTTTCGATCAGTTTTTTGTATTTTCCGGGGAAACGTTAAGAGATAGTGAAAAACTTCCAATGGGCCGTTTGTCGGGCGTGAAATTCTCTACAACTTTGCAATTTGAATCATGTTTGTAGCATCAAGTATAAAAAAGTTATGCCCGAAAAACCGGCAAATGACACCAAAATCACGTGTTTCGATCAGTTTTTTATATTTTCCGGGAAAACGATAACAAATAGTGAAAAACTTCCAATGGGCCGTTTGTCGGGCGTGAAATTCTCTACAACTTTGCAATTTGAATCATCTTTGTAGCATCAAATATAAAAAAGTTATGCCCGAAAAACCGGTAATTGACACCAAAATCACGTCTTTCGATCAGTTTTTTATATTTTCCGGGAAAACGATAAGAGATAGTGAAAAACTTCCAATGGGCCGTTTGTCGGCCGTGAAATTCTCTACAACTTTGCAATTTGAATCATGTTTGTAGCATCAAATATAAAAAAGTTATGCCCGAAAAACCTGTAATTGACACCAAAATCACGTCTTTCGATCAGTTTTTTGTATTTTCCGGGAAAACGATAAGAGATAATGAAAAACTTCCAATGGGCCGTTTGTTGGGCGTGAAATTCTCTACAACTTTGCAATTTGAATCATCTTTGTAGCATCAAATATAAAAAAGTTATGCCCGAAAAACAGGCAAATGACACCAAAATCACGTCTTTCGATCAGTTTTTTGTATTTTCCGGGAAAACGATAAGAGATAGTGAAAAACTTCTAATGGGCCGTTTGTCGTGCGTGAAATTCTCTACAACTTTGCAATTTGAATCATCTTTGTAGCATCAAATATAAAAAAGTTATGCCCGAAAAACTTGCAAATGACACCAAAATCACGTGTTTTGATCAGTTTTTTGTAATTTCCCGGAAAACGATAAGAGATAGTGGAAAACTTCCAATGGGCCGTTTGTCGGGCTTGAAATTCTCTACAACTTTGCAATTTGAATCATCTTTGTAGCATCAAATATAAAAAAGTTATGCCCGAAAAACTTGCAAATGACACCAAAATCACATGTTTTGATCAGTTTTTTGTATTTTCCCGGAAAACGATAAGAGATAGTGGAAAACTTCCAATGGGCCGTTTGTCGGGCTTGAAATTCTCTACAACTTTGCAATTTGAATCATCTTTGTAGCATCAAATATAAAAAAGTTATGCCCGAAAAACTTGCAAATGACACCAAAATCACGTGTTTTGATCAGTTTTTTGTAATTTCCCGGAAAACGATAAGAGATAGTGGAAAACTTCCAATGGGCCGTTTGTCGGGCGTGAAATTCTCTACAACTTTGCAATTTGAATCATGTTTGTAGTATCAAATATAAGAAAGTTATGCTCGAAAAACCGGTAATTGGCACCAAAATCACGTCTTTCGATCAGTTTTTTGTATTTTCCGGGAAAACGATAAGAGATAGTGAAAAACTTCCAATGGGCCGTTTGTCGGGCGTGAAATTCTCTACAACTTTGCAATTTGAATCATCTTTGTAGCATCAATAATAAAAAAGTTATACCCGAAAAACCGGTAAATGACACCAAAATCACGTGTTTCGATCAGTTTTTTGTATTTTCCCGGAAAACGATAAGAGATAGTGAAAAACTTCCAATGGG
Source organism: Lordithon lunulatus (assembly GCA_963942505.1). Taxonomy (NCBI): domain Eukaryota; kingdom Metazoa; phylum Arthropoda; class Insecta; order Coleoptera; family Staphylinidae; genus Lordithon; species Lordithon lunulatus. Next base: position 3,889,520 of record OZ012675.1, read on the forward strand.
CCGTTTGTCGGGCGTGAAATTCTCTACAACTTTGCAATTTGAATCATCTTTGTAGCATCAAATATAAAAAAGTTATGCCCGAAAAACTTGCAAATGACACCAAAATCACATGTTTTGATCAGTTTTTTGTATTTTCCCGGAAAACGATAAGAGATAGTGAAAAACTTCCAATGGGCCGTTTGTCGGGCGTGAAATTCTCTACAACTTTGCAATTTGAATCATCTTTGTAGCATCAAATATAAAAAAGTTATGCCCGAAAAACTTGCAAATGACACCAAAATCACATGTTTTGATCAGTTTTTTGTATTTTCCCGGAAAACGATAAGAGATAGTGAAAAACTTCCAATGGGCCGTTTGTCGGGCGTGAAATTCTCTACAACTTTGCAATTTGAATCATCTTTGTAGCATCAAATATAAAAATGTTATGCCCGAAAAACCGGTAAATGACACCAAAATCACGTTTTTCGATCAGTTTTTTGTATTTTCCGGGAAAACGATAAGAGATAGTGAAAAACTTCCAATGGGCCGTTTGTCGGGCGTGAAATTCTCTACAACTTTGCAATTTGAATCTTCTTTGTAGTATCAAATATAAAAAAGTTATGCCCGAAAAACCGGAAAATTACACCAAAATCACGTGTTTCGATCAGTTTTTTATATTTTCCCGGAAAACGATAAGAGATAGTGAAAAACTTCCAATTGGCCGTTTGTCGGGCGTGAAATTCTCTACAACTTTGCAATTTGAATCATCTTTGTAGCATCAAATATAAGAAAGTTATGCCCGAAAAACCGGTATTTGGCCCCAAAATCACGTCTTTCGACCAGTTTTTTGTATTTTCCGGGAAAACGATAAGAGATAGTGAAAAACTTCCAATGGGCCGTTTGTCGGGCGTGAAATTCTCTACAACTTTGCAATTTGAATCTTCTTTGTAGTATCAAATATAAAAAAGTTATGCCCGAAAAACCGGAAAATTACACCAAAATCACGTGTTTCGATCAGTTTTTTATATTTTCCCGGAAAACGATAAGAGATAGTGAAAAACTTCCAATTGGCCGTTTGTCGGGCGTGAAATTCTCTACAACTTTGCAATTTGAATCATCTTTGTAGCATCAAATATAAAAAAGTTATGCCCGAAAAACCGGCAAATGACACCAAAATCACGTCTTTTGATCAGTTTTTTGTATTTTCCGGGAAAACGATAAGAGATAGTGAAAAACTTCCAATGGGCCGTTTGTCGGGCTTGAAATTCTCTACAACTTTGCAATTTGAATCATCTTTGTAGCATCAAATATAAAAAAGTTATGCCCGAAAAAGCGGCAAATGACAGCTAAATCACGTGTTTTGATAAGTTTTTTGTATTTTCCCGGAAAACAATAAGAGATAGTGAAAAACTTCCAATTGGCCGTTTGTCGGGCGTGAAATTCTCTACAACTTTGTAATTTGAATCATCTTTGTAGCATCAAATATAAAAAAGTTATGCCCGAAAAACCGGCAAATGACACCAAAATCACGTCTTTTGATCAGTTTTTTGTATTTTCCGGGAAAACGATAAGAGATAGTGAAAAACTTCCAATGGGCCGTTTGTCGGGCTTGAAATTCTCTACAACTTTGCAATTTGAATCATCTTTGTAGCATCAAATATAAAAAAGTTATGCCCGAAAAACCGGCAAATGACACCAAAATCACGTCTTTTGATCAGTTTTTTGTATTTTCCGGGAAAACGATAAGAGATAGTGAAAAACTTCCAATGGGCCGTTTGTCGGGCTTGAAATTCTCTACAACTTTGCAATTTGAATCATCTTTGTAGCATCAAATATAAAAAAGTTATGCCCGAAAAAGCGGCAAATGACAGCTAAATCACGTGTTTTGATAAGTTTTTTGTATTTTCCCGGAAAACAATAAGAGATAGTGAAAAACTTCCAATTGGCCGTTTGTCGGGCGTGAAATTCTCTACAACTTTGCAATTTGAATCTTCTTTGTAGTATCAAATATAAAAAAGTTATGCCCGAAAAACCGGAAAATTACACCAAAATCACGTGTTTCGATCAGTTTTTTATATTTTCCCGGAAAACGATAAGAGATAGTGAAAAACTTCCAATTGGCCGTTTGTCGGGCGTGAAATTCTCTACAACTTTGCAATTTGAATCATCTTTGTAGCATCAAATATAAAAAAGTTATGCCCGAAAAACCGGCAAATGACACCAAAATCACGTCTTTTGATCAGTTTTTTGTATTTTCCCGTAAAACGATAAGAGATAGTGAAAAACTTCCAATGGGCCGTTTGTCTGGCTTGAAATTCTCTACAACTTTGCAATTTGAATCTTCTTTGTAGTATCAAATATAAAAAAGTTATGCCCGAAAAACCGGAAAATTACACCAAAATCACGTGTTTCGATCAGTTTTTTATATTTTCCCGGAAAACGATAAGAGATAGTGAAAAACTTCCAATTGGCCGTTTGTCGGGCGTGAAATTCTCTACAACTTTGCAATTTGAATCATCTTTGTAGCATCAAATATAAAAAAGTTATGCCCGAAAAACCGGCAAATGACACCAAAATCACGTCTTTTGATCAGTTTTTTGTATTTTCCCGTAAAACGATAAGAGATAGTGAAAAACTTCCAATGGGCCGTTTGTCTGGCTTGAAATTCTCTACAACTTTGCAATTTGAATCATCTTTGTAGCATCAAATATAAAAAAGTTATGCCCGAAAAAGCGGCAAATGACAGCTAAATCACGTGTTTTGATAAGTTTTTTGTATTTTCCCGGAAAACAATAAGAGATAGTGAAAAACTTCCAATGGGCCGTTTGTCGGGCGTGAAATTCTCTACAACTTTGCAATTTGAATCATCTTTGTAGCATCAATAATAAAAAAGTTATACCCGAAAAACCGGTAAATGACACCAAAATCACGTGTTTCGATCAGTTTTTTGTATTTTCCCGGAAAACGATAAGAGATAGTGAAAAACTTCCAATGGGCCGTTTGTCGGGCGTGAAATTCTCTACAACTTTGCAATTTGAATCATCTTTGTAGCATCAAATATAAAAAAGGTATGCCCGAAAAACTTGCAAATGACACCAAAATCACATGTTTTGATCAGTTTTTTGTATTTTCCCGGAAAACGATAAGAGATAGTGAAAAACTTCCAATGGGCCGTTTGTCGGGCGTGAAATTCTCTACAACTTTGCAATTTGAATCATCTTTGTAGCATCAAATATAAAAAAGGTATGCCCGAAAAACTTGCAAATGACACCAAAATCACATGTTTTGATCAGTTTTTTGTATTTTCCCGGAAAACGATAAGAGATAGTGAAAAACTTCCAATGGGCCGTTTGTCTGGCTTGAAATTCTCTACAACTTTGCAATTTGAATCATCTTTGTAGCATCAAATATAAAAATGTTATGCCCGAAAAACCGGTAAATGACACCAAAATCACGTTTTTCGATCAGTTTTTTGTATTTTCCGGGAAAACGATAAGAGATAGTGAAAAACTTCCAATCGGCCGTTTGTCGGGCGTGAAATTCTCTACAACTTTGCAATTTGAATCATCTTTGTAGCATCAAATATAAGAAAGTTATGCCCGAAAAACCGGTATTTGGCCCCAAAATCACGTCTTTCGACCAGTTTTTTGTATTTTCCGGGAAAACGATAAGAGATAGTGAAAAACTTCCAATGGGCCGTTTGTCGGGCGTAAAATTCTCTACAACTTTGCAATTTGAATCATGTTTGTAGTATCAAATATAAAAAAGTTATGCCCGAAAAACCGGCAAATGACACCAAAATCACGTGTTTCGATCAGTTTTTTGTATTTTCCCGGAAAACGATAAGAGATAGTGAAAAACTTCCAATGGGCCGTTTGTCGGGCGTGAAATTCTCTACAACTTTGCAATTTGAATCATCTTTGTAGCATCAAATATAAAAAAGTTATGCCCGAAAAACCGGAAAATGACACCAAAATCATGTCTTTCGATCAGTTTTTTGTATTTTCCGGCAAAACGATAAGAGATAGTGAAAAACTTCCAATGGGCCGTTTGTCGGGCGTGAAATTCTCTACAACTTTGCAATTTGAATCATCTTTGTAGCATCAAATATAAAAAAGTTATGCCCGAAAAACCGGAAAATGACACCAAAATCATGTCTTTCGATCAGTTTTTTGTATTTTCCGGCAAAACGATAAGAGATAGTGAAAAACTTCCAATGGGCCGTTTGTCGGGCGTGAAATTCTCTACAACTTTGCAATTTGAATCATCTTTGTAGCATCAAATATAAAAAAGTTATGCCCGAAAAACCGGAAAATGACACCAAAATCATGTCTTTCGATCAGTTTTTTGTATTTTCCGGCAAAACGATAAGAGATAGTGAAAAACTTCCAATGGGCCGTTTGTCGGGCGTGAAATTCTCTACAACTTTGCAATTTGAATCATCTTTGTAGCATCAAATATAAAAAAGTTATGCCCGAAAAACCGGAAAATGACACCAAAATCATGTCTTTCGATCAGTTTTTTGTATTTTCCGGCAAAACGATAAGAGATAGTGAAAAACTTCCAATGGGCCGTTTGTCGGGCGTAAAATTCTCTACAACTTTGCAATTTGAATCATGTTTGTAGCATCAAATATAAAAAAGTTATGCCCGAAAAACCGGAAAATGACACAAAAATCATGTCTTTCGATCAGTTTTTTGTATTTTCCGGCAAAACGATAAGAGATAGTGAAAAACTTCCAATGGGCCGTTTGTCGGGCGTAAAATTCTCTACAACTTTGCAATTTGAATCATCTTTGTAGCATCAAATATAAAAAAGTTATGCCCGAAAAACCGGAAAATGACACAAAAATCATGTCTTTCGATCAGTTTTTTGTATTTTCCGGCAAAACGATAAGAGATAGTGAAAAACTTCCAATGGGCCGTTTGTCGGGCGTGAAATTCTCTACAACTTTGCAATTTGAATCATGTTTGTAGCATCAAATATAAAAAAGTTATGCCCGAAAAACCGGCAAATGACACCAAAATCACGTGTTTCGATCAGTTTTTTATATTTTCCGGGAAAACGATAACAAATAGTGAAAAACTTCCAATGGGCCGTTTGTCGGGCGTGAAATTCTCTACAACTTTGCAATTTGAATCATCTTTGTAGCATCAAATATAAAAAAGTTATGCCCGAAAAACCGGAAAATGACACAAAAATCATGTCTTTCGATCAGTTTTTTGTATTTTCCGGCAAAACGATAAGAGATAGTGAAAAACTTCCAATGGGCCGTTTGTCGGGCGTGAAATTCTCTACAACTTTGCAATTTGAATCATGTTTGTAGCATCAAATATAAAAAAGTTATGCCCGAAAAACCGGCAAATGACACCAAAATCACGTGTTTCGATCAGTTTTTTATATTTTCCGGGAAAACGATAACAAATAGTGAAAAACTTCCAATGGGCCGTTTGTCGGGCGTGAAATTCTCTACAACTTTGCAATTTGAATCATCTTTGTAGCATCAAATATAAAAAAGTTATGCCCGAAAAACCGGCAAATGACACCAAAATCACGTGTTTCGATCAGTTTTTTGTACTTTCCCGGAAAACGATAAGAGATAGTGAAAAACTTCCAATGGGCCGTTTGTCGGGCGTGAAATTCTCTACAACTTTGCAATTTGAATCATCTTTGTAGCATCAAATATAAAAAAGTTATGCCCGAAAAACCGGCAAATGACACCTAAATCACATGTTTCGATCAGTTTTTTATATTTTCCAGGAAAACGATAACAAATAGTGAAAAACTTCCAATGGGCCGTTTGTCGGGCGTGAAATTCTCTACAACTTTGCAATTTGAATCATCTTTGTAGCATCAAATATAAAAAAGTTATGCCCGAAAAACCGGCAAATGACACCAAAATCACGTCTTTTGATCAGTTTTTTGTATTTTCCGGGAAAACGATAAGAGATAGTGAAAAACTTCCAATGGGCCGTTTGTCGGGCTTGAAATTCTCTACAACTTTGCAATTTGAATCATCTTTGTAGCATCAAATATAAAAAAGTTATGCCCGAAAAACTTGCAAATGACACCAAAATCACGTGTTTTGATCAGTTTTTTGTAATTTCCCGGAAAACGATAAGAGATAGTGGAAAACTTCCAATGGGCCGTTTGTCGGGCGTGAAATTCTCTACAACTTTGCAATTTGAATCATGTTTGTAGTATCAAATATAAGAAAGTTATGCTCGAAAAACCGGTAATTGGCACCAAAATCACGTCTTTCGATCAGTTTTTTGTATTTTCCGGGAAAACGATAAGAGATAGTGAAAAACTTCCTATGGGCCGTTTGTCGGGCGTGAAATTCTCTACAACTTTGCAATTTGAATCATCTTTGTAGCATCAATAATAAAAAAGTTATACCCGAAAAACCGGTAAATGACACCAAAATCACGTGTTTCGATCAGTTTTTTGTATTTTCCCGGAAAACGATAAGAGATAGTGGAAAACTTCCAATGGGCCGTTTGTCGGGCTTGAAATTCTCTACAACTTTGCAATTTGAATCATCTTTGTAGCATCAAATATAAAAAAGTTATGCCCGAAAAACTTGCAAATGACACCAAAATCACATGTTTTGATCAGTTTTTTGTATTTTCCCGGAAAACGATAAGAGATAGTGGAAAACTTCCAATGGGCCGTTTGTCGGGCTTGAAATTCTCTACAACTTTGCAATTTGAATCATCTTTGTAGCATCAAATATAAAAAAGTTATGCCCGAAAAACTTGCAAATGACACCAAAATCACATGTTTTGATCAGTTTTTTGTATTTTCCCGGAAAACGATAAGAGATAGTGAAAAACTTCCAATGGGCCGTTTGTCGGGCGTGAAATTCTCTACAACTTTGCAATTTGAATCATCTTTGTAGCATCAAATATAAAAAAGTTATGCCCGAAAAACCGGCAAATGACACCAAAATCACGTGTTTCGATCAGTTTTTTGTACTTTCCCGGAAAACAATAAGAGATAGTGAAAAACTTCCAATGGGCCGTTTGTCGGCCGTGAAATTCTCTACAACTTTGCAATTTGAATCATCTTTGTAGCATCAAATATAAAAAAGTTATGCTCGAAAAACCGGTAATTGGCACCAAAATCACGTCTTTCGATCAGTTTTTTGTATTTTCCGGGAAAACGATAAGAGATAGTGAAAAACTTCCAATGGGCCGTTTGTCGGCCGTGAAATTCTCTACAACTTTGCAATTTGAATCATCTTTGTAGCATCAAATATAAAAAAGTTATGCCCGAAAAACCGGTAAATGACACCAAAATCACGTCTTTTGATCAGTTTTTTGTATTTTCCGGGAAAACGATAAGAGATAGTGAAAAACTTCCAATGGGCCGTTTGTCGGGCGTGAAATTCTCTACAACTTTGCAATTTGAATCATGTTTGTAGCATCAAATATAAAAAAGTTATGCCCGAAAAACCGGCAAATGACACCAAAATCACGTGTTTCGATCAGTTTTTTATATTTTCCGGGAAAACGATAACAAATAGTGAAAAACTTCCAATGGGCCGTTTGTCGGGCGTGAAATTCTCTACAACTTTGCAATTTGAATCATCTTTGTAGCATCAAATATAAAAAAGTTATGCCCGAAAAACCGGAAAATGACACGGTCGGGCGTGAAATTCTCTACAACTTTGCAATTTGAATCATCTTTGTAGCATCAAATATAAAAAAGTTATGCCCGAAAAACCGGCAAATGACACCAAAATCACGTGTTTCGATCAGTTTTTTATATTTTCCGGGAAAACGATAACAAATAGTGAAAAACTTCCAATGGGCCGTTTGTCGGGCGTGAAATTCTCTACAACTTTGCAATTTGAATCATCTTTGTAGCATCAATAATAAAAAAGTTATACCCGAAAAACCGGTAAATGACACCAAAATCACGTGTTTCGATCAGTTTTTTGTATTTTCCCGGAAAACGATAAGAGATAGTGAAAAACTTCCAATGGGCCGTTTGTCGGGCGTGAAATTCTCTACAACTTTGCAATTTGAATCATCTTTGTAGCATCAAATATAAAAAAGTTATGCCCGAAAAACTTGCAAATGACACCAAAATCACATGTTTTGATCAGTTTTTTGTATTTTCCCGGAAAACGATAAGAGATAGTGAAAAACTTCCAATGGGCCGTTTGTCGGGCGTGAAATTCTCTACAACTTTGCAATTTGAATCATCTTTGTAGCATCAAATATAAAAAAGTTATGCCCGAAAAACCGGCAAATGACACCAAAATCACGTCTTTTGATCAGTTTTTTGTATTTTCCGGGAAAACGATAAGAGATAGTGAAAAACTTCCAATGGGCCGTTTGTCGGGCTTGAAATTCTCTACAACTTTGCAATTTGAATCATCTTTGTAGCATCAAATATAAAAAAGTTATGCCCGAAAAAGCGGCAAATGACAGCTAAATCACGTGTTTTGATAAGTTTTTTGTATTTTCCCGGAAAACAATAAGAGATAGTGAAAAACTTCCAATGGGCCGTTGGCGGGCGTGAAATTCTCTACAACTTTGCAATTTGAATCATCTTTGTAGCATCAAATATAAAAAAGTTATGCCCGAAAAACCGGCAAATGACACCAAAATCACGTCTTTTGATCAGTTTTTTGTATTTTCCCGTAAAACGATAAGAGATAGTGAAAAACTTCCAATGGGCCGTTTGTCGGGCGTGAAATTCTCTACAACTTTGCAATTTGAATCATCTTTGTAGCATCAATAATAAAAAAAGTTATACCCGAAAAACCGGTAAATGACACCAAAATCACGTGTTTCGATCAGTTTTTTGTATTTTCCCGGAAAACGATAAGAGATAGTGAAAAACTTCCAATGGGCCGTTTGTCGGGCGTGAAATTCTCTACAACTTTGCAATTTGAATCATCTTTGTAGCATCAAATATAAAAAAGTTATGCCCGAAAAACTTGCAAATGACACCAAAATCACATGTTTTGATCAGTTTTTTGTATTTTCCCGGAAAACGATAAGAGATAGTGAAAAACTTCCAATGGGCCGTTTGTCTGGCTTGAAATTCTCTACAACTTTGCAATTTGAATCATCTTTGTAGCATCAAATATAAAAATGTTATGCCCGAAAAACCGGTAAATGACACCAAAATCACGTTTTTCGATCAGTTTTTTGTATTTTCCGGGAAAACGATAAGAGATAGTGAAAAACTTCCAATGGGCCGTTTGTCGGGCGTAAAATTCTCTACAACTTTGCAATTTGAATCATGTTTGTAGTATCAAATATAAAAAAGTTATGCCCGAAAAACCGGCAAATGACACCAAAATCACGTGTTTCGATCAGTTTTTTGTATTTTCCCGGAAAACGATAAGAGATAGTGAAAAACTTCCAATGGGCCGTTTGTCGGGCGTGAAATTCTCTACAACTTTGCAATTTGAATCTTCTTTGTAGTATCAAATATAAAAAAGTTATGCCCGAAAAACCGGAAAATTACACCAAAATCACGTGTTTCGATCAGTTTTTTATATTTTCCCGGAAAACGATAAGAGATAGTGAAAAACTTCCAATGGGCCGTTTGTCGGGCGTGAAATTCTCTACAACTTTGCAATTTGAATCATCTTTGTAGCATCAAATATAAAAAAGTTATGCCCGAAAAACCGGAAAATGACACCAAAATCATGTCTTTCGATCAGTTTTTTGTATTTTCCGGCAAAACGATAAGAGATAGTGAAAAACTTCCAATGGGCCGTTTGTCGGGCGTGAAATTCTCTACAACTTTGCAATTTGAATCATCTTTGTAGCATCAAATATAAAAAAGTTATGCCCGAAAAACCGGAAAATGACACAAAAATCATGTCTTTCGATCAGTTTTTTGTATTTTCCGGCAAAACGATAAGAGATAGTGAAAAACTTCCAATGGGCCGTTTGTCGGGCGTGAAATTCTCTACAACTTTGCAATTTGAATCATCTTTGTAGCATCAAATATAAAAAAGTTATGCCCGAAAAACCGGCAAATGACACCAAAATCACGTGTTTCGATCAGTTTTTTGTACTTTCCCGGAAAACAATAAGAGATAGTGAAAAACTTCCAATGGGCCGTTTGTCGGCCGTGAAATTCTCTACAACTTTGCAATTTGAATCATCTTTGTAGCATCAAATATAAAAAAGTTATGCTCGAAAAACCGGTAATTGGCACCAAAATCACGTCTTTCGATCAGTTTTTTGTATTTTCCGGGAAAACGATAAGAGATAGTGAAAAACTTCCAATGGGCCGTTTGTCGGCCGTGAAATTCTCTACAACTTTGCAATTTGAATCATCTTTGTAGCATCAAATATAAAAAAGTTATGCCCGAAAAACCGGTAAATGACACCAAAATCACGTCTTTTGATCAGTTTTTTGTATTTTCCGGGAAAACGATAAGAGATAGTGAAAAACTTCCAATGGGCCGTTTGTCGGCCGTGAAATTCTCTACAACTTTGCAATTTGAATCATCTTTGTAGCATCAAATATAAAAAAGTTATGCCCGAAAAACCGGTAAATGACACCAAAATCACGTCTTTTGATCAGTTTTTTGTATTTTCCGGGAAAACGATAAGAGATAGTGAAAAACTTCCAATGGGCCGTTTGTCGGCCGTGAAATTCTCTACAACTTTGCAATTTGAATCATCTTTGTAGCATCAAATATAAAAAAGTTATGCCCGAAAAACCGGCAAATGACATCAAAATTACGTCTTTCGATCAGTTTTTTGTATTTTCCCGGAAAACGATAAGAGATAGTGAAAAACTTCCAATGGGCCGTTTGTCGGTCGTGAAATTCTCTACAACTTTGCAATTTGAATCTTCTTTGTAGTATCAAATATAAAAAAGTTATGCCCGAAAAACCGAAAAATTACACCAAAATCACGTGTTTCGATCAGTTTTTTATATTTTCCCGGAAAACGATAAGAGATAGTGAAAAACTTCCAATGGGCCGTTTGTCGGCCGTGAAATTCTCTACAACTTTGCAATTTGAATCATCTTTGTAGCATCAAATATAAAAAAGTTATGCCCGAAAAACCGGCAAATGACATCAAAATTACGTCTTTCGATCAGTTTTTTGTATTTTCCCGGAAAACGATAAGAGATAGTGAAAAACTTCCAATGGGCCGTTTGTCGGTCGTGAAATTCTCTACAACTTTGCAATTTGAATCATCTTTGTAGCATCAAATATAAAAAAGTTATGCCCGAAAAACCGGAAAATGACACAAAAATCATGTCTTTCGATCAGTTTTTTGTATTTTCCGGCAAAACGATAAGAGATAGTGAAAAACTTCCAATGGGCCGTTTGTCGGGCGTGAAATTCTCTACAACTTTGCAATTTGAATCATCTTTGTAGCATCAAATATAAAAAAGTTATGCCCGAAAAACCGGCAAATGACACCAAAATCACGTGTTTCGATCAGTTTTTTGTACTTTCCCGGAAAACAATAAGAGATAGTGAAAAACTTCCAATGGGCCGTTTGTCGGCCGTGAAATTCTCTACAACTTTGCAATTTGAATCATCTTTGTAGCATCAAATATAAAAAAGTTATGCTCGAAAAACCGGTAATTGGCACCAAAATCACGTCTTTCGATCAGTTTTTTGTATTTTCCGGGAAAACGATAAGAGATAGTGAAAAACTTCCAATGGGCCGTTTGTCGGCCGTGAAATTCTCTACAACTTTGCAATTTGAATCATCTTTGTAGCATCAAATATAAAAAAGTTATGCCCGAAAAACCGGTAAATGACACCAAAATCACGTCTTTTGATCAGTTTTTTGTATTTTCCGGGAAAACGATAAGAGATAGTGAAAAACTTCCAATGGGCCGTTTGTCGGCCGTGAAATTCTCTACAACTTTGCAATTTGAATCATCTTTGTAGCATCAAATATAAAAAAGTTATGCCCGAAAAACCGGTAAATGACACCAAAATCACGTCTTTTGATCAGTTTTTTGTATTTTCCGGGAAAACGATAAGAGATAGTGAAAAACTTCCAATGGGCCGTTTGTCGGCCGTGAAATTCTCTACAACTTTGCAATTTGAATCATCTTTGTAGCATCAAATATAAAAAAGTTATGCCCGAAAAACCGGCAAATGACATCAAAATTACGTCTTTCGATCAGTTTTTTGTATTTTCCCGGAAAACGATAAGAGATAGTGAAAAACTTCCAATGGGCCGTTTGTCGGTCGTGAAATTCTCTACAACTTTGCAATTTGAATCTTCTTTGTAGTATCAAATATAAAAAAGTTATGCCCGAAAAACCGAAAAATTACACCAAAATCACGTGTTTCGATCAGTTTTTTATATTTTCCCGGAAAACGATAAGAGATAGTGAAAAACTTCCAATGGGCCATTTGTCGGGCGTGAAATTCTCTACAACTTTGCAATTTGAATCATCTTTGTAGCATCAAATATAAAAAAGTTATGCCCGAAAAACCTGCAATTGACACCAAAATCACGTCTTTCGATCAGTTTTTTGTATTTTCCGGGAAAACGATAAGAGATAGTGAAAAACTTCCAATGGGCCGTTTGTCGGGCGTGAAATTCTCTACAACTTTGCAATTTGAATCATCTTTGTAGCATCAAATATAAAAAAGTTATGCCCGAAAAACCTGCAATTGACACCAAAATCACGTCTTTCGATCAGTTTTTTGTATTTTCCGGGAAAACGATAAGAGATAGTGAAAAACTTCCAATGGGCCGTTTGTCGGGCGTGAAATTCTCTACAACTTTGCAATTTGAATCATCTTTGTAGCATCAAATATAAAAAAGTTACGCCCGAAAAACCGCCAAATGACACCAAAATCACGTGTTTCGATCAGTCTTTTGTATTTTCCGGGAAAACGATAAGAGATAGTGAAAAACTTCCAATGGGCCGTTTGTCGGGCGTGAAATTCTCTACAACTTTGCAATTTGAATCATCTTTGTAGCATCAAATATAAAAAAGTTATGCCCGAAAAACCGGAAAATGACACAAAAATCATGTCTTTCGATCAGTTTTTTGTATTTTCCGGCAAAACGATAAGAGATAGTGAAAAACTTCCAATGGGCCGTTTGTCGGGCGTGAAATTCTCTACAACTTTGCAATTTGAATCATCTTTGTAGCATCAAATATAAAAAAGTTATGCCCGAAAAACCGGCAAATGACACCAAAATCACGTGTTTCGATCAGTTTTTTGTACTTTCCCGGAAAACAATAAGAGATAGTGAAAAACTTCCAATGGGCCGTTTGTCGGCCGTGAAATTCTCTACAACTTTGCAATTTGAATCATCTTTGTAGCATCAAATATAAAAAAGTTATGCTCGAAAAACCGGTAATTGGCACCAAAATCACGTCTTTCGATCAGTTTTTTGTATTTTCCGGGAAAACGATAAGAGATAGTGAAAAACTTCCAATGGGCCGTTTGTCGGCCGTGAAATTCTCTACAACTTTGCAATTTGAATCATCTTTGTAGCATCAAATATAAAAAAGTTATGCCCGAAAAACCGGTAAATGACACCAAAATCACGTCTTTTGATCAGTTTTTTGTATTTTCCGGGAAAACGATAAGAGATAGTGAAAAACTTCCAATGGGCCGTTTGTCGGGCGTGAAATTCTCTACAACTTTGCAATTTGAATCATCTTTGTAGCATCAAATATAAAAAAGTTATGCCCGAAAAACCGGAAAATGACACAAAAATCATGTCTTTCGATCAGTTTTTTGTATTTTCCGGCAAAACGATAAGAGATAGTGAAAAACTTCCAATGGGCCGTTTGTCGGGCGTGAAATTCTCTACAACTTTGCAATTTGAATCATCTTTGTAGCATCAAATATAAAAAAGTTATGCCCGAAAAAGCGGCAAATGACAGCTAAATCACGTGTTTTGATAAGTTTTTTGTATTTTCCCGGAAAACAATAAGAGATAGTGAAAAACTTCCAATGGGCCGTTGGCGGGCGTGAAATTCTCTACAACTTTGCAATTTGAATCATCTTTGTAGCATCAAATATAAAAAAGTTATGCCCGAAAAACCGGCAAATGACACCAAAATCACGTCTTTTGATCAGTTTTTTGTATTTTCCCGTAAAACGATAAGAGATAGTGAAAAACTTCCAATGGGCCGTTTGTCGGGCGTGAAATTCTCTACAACTTTGCAATTTGAATCATCTTTGTAGCATCAAATATAAAAAAGTTATGCCCGAAAAACTTGCAAATGACACCAAAATCACATGTTTTGATCAGTTTTTTGTATTTTCCCGGAAAACGATAAGAGATAGTGAAAAACTTCCAATGGGCCGTTTGTCGGGCGTGAAATTCTCTACAACTTTGCAATTTGAATCATCTTTGTAGCATCAAATATAAAAAAGTTATGCCCGAAAAACCGGAAAATGACACCAAAATCATGTCTTTCGATCAGTTTTTTGTATTTTCCGGCAAAACGATAAGAGATAGTGAAAAACTTCCAATGGGCCGTTTGTCGGGCGTGAAATTCTCTACAACTTTGCAATTTGAATCATCTTTGTAGCATCAAATATAAAAAAGTTATGCCCGAAAAACTTGCAAATGACACCAAAATCACATGTTTTGATCAGTTTTTTGTATTTTCCCGTAAAACGATAAGAGATAGTGAAAAACTTCCAATGGGCCGTTTGTCGGGCGTGAAATTCTCTACAACTTTGCAATTTGAATCATCTTTGTAGCATCAATAATAAAAAAAGTTATACCCGAAAAACCGGTAAATGACACCAAAATCACGTGTTTCGATCAGTTTTTTGTATTTTCCCGGAAAACGATAAGAGATAGTGAAAAACTTCCAATGGGCCGTTTGTCGGGCGTGAAATTCTCTACAACTTTGCAATTTGAATCATCTTTGTAGCATCAAATATAAAAAAGTTATGCCCGAAAAACTTGCAAATGACACCAAAATCACATGTTTTGATCAGTTTTTTGTATTTTCCCGGAAAACGATAAGAGATAGTGAAAAACTTCCAATGGGCCGTTTGTCTGGCTTGAAATTCTCTACAACTTTGCAATTTGAATCATCTTTGTAGCATCAAATATAAAAATGTTATGCCCGAAAAACCGGTAAATGACACCAAAATCACGTTTTTCGATCAGTTTTTTGTATTTTCCGGGAAAACGATAAGAGATAGTGAAAAACTTCCAATGGGCCGTTTGTCGGGCGTAAAATTCTCTACAACTTTGCAATTTGAATCATGTTTGTAGTATCAAATATAAAAAAGTTATGCCCGAAAAACCGGCAAATGACACCAAAATCACGTGTTTCGATCAGTTTTTTGTATTTTCCCGGAAAACGATAAGAGATAGTGAAAAACTTCCAATGGGCCGTTTGTCGGGCGTGAAATTCTCTACAACTTTGCAATTTGAATCTTCTTTGTAGTATCAAATATAAAAAAGTTATGCCCGAAAAACCGGAAAATTACACCAAAATCACGTGTTTCGATCAGTTTTTTATATTTTCCCGGAAAACGATAAGAGATAGTGAAAAACTTCCAATGGGCCGTTTGTCGGGCGTGAAATTCTCTACAACTTTGCAATTTGAATCATCTTTGTAGCATCAAATATAAAAAAGTTATGCCCGAAAAACCGGAAAATGACACCAAAATCATGTCTTTCGATCAGTTTTTTGTATTTTCCGGCAAAACGATAAGAGATAGTGAAAAACTTCCAATGGGCCGTTTGTCGGGCGTGAAATTCTCTACAACTTTGCAATTTGAATCATCTTTGTAGCATCAAATATAAAAAAGTTATGCCCGAAAAACCGGAAAATGACACAAAAATCATGTCTTTCGATCAGTTTTTTGTATTTTCCGGCAAAACGATAAGAGATAGTGAAAAACTTCCAATGGGCCGTTTGTCGGGCGTGAAATTCTCTACAACTTTGCAATTTGAATCATCTTTGTAGCATCAAATATAAAAAAGTTATGCCCGAAAAACCGGCAAATGACACCAAAATCACGTGTTTCGATCAGTTTTTTGTACTTTCCCGGAAAACAATAAGAGATAGTGAAAAACTTCCAATGGGCCGTTTGTCGGCCGTGAAATTCTCTACAACTTTGCAATTTGAATCATCTTTGTAGCATCAAATATAAAAAAGTTATGCTCGAAAAACCGGTAATTGGCACCAAAATCACGTCTTTCGATCAGTTTTTTGTATTTTCCGGGAAAACGATAAGAGATAGTGAAAAACTTCCAATGGGCCGTTTGTCGGCCGTGAAATTCTCTACAACTTTGCAATTTGAATCATCTTTGTAGCATCAAATATAAAAAAGTTATGCCCGAAAAACCGGTAAATGACACCAAAATCACGTCTTTTGATCAGTTTTTTGTATTTTCCGGGAAAACGATAAGAGATAGTGAAAAACTTCCAATGGGCCGTTTGTCGGCCGTGAAATTCTCTACAACTTTGCAATTTGAATCATCTTTGTAGCATCAAATATAAAAAAGTTATGCCCGAAAAACCGGCAAATGACATCAAAATTACGTCTTTCGATCAGTTTTTTGTATTTTCCCGGAAAACGATAAGAGATAGTGAAAAACTTCCAATGGGCCGTTTGTCGGTCGTGAAATTCTCTACAACTTTGCAATTTGAATCTTCTTTGTAGTATCAAATATAAAAAAGTTATGCCCGAAAAACCGAAAAATTACACCAAAATCACGTGTTTCGATCAGTTTTTTATATTTTCCCGGAAAACGATAAGAGATAGTGAAAAACTTCCAATGGGCCGTTTGTCGGCCGTGAAATTCTCTACAACTTTGCAATTTGAATCATCTTTGTAGCATCAAATATAAAAAAGTTATGCCCGAAAAACCGGCAAATGACATCAAAATTACGTCTTTCGATCAGTTTTTTGTATTTTCCCGGAAAACGATAAGAGATAGTGAAAAACTTCCAATGGGCCGTTTGTCGGTCGTGAAATTCTCTACAACTTTGCAATTTGAATCTTCTTTGTAGTATCAAATATAAAAAAGTTATGCCCGAAAAACCGAAAAATTACACCAAAATCACGTGTTTCGATCAGTTTTTTATATTTTCCCGGAAAACGATAAGAGATAGTGAAAAACTTCCAATGGGCCGTTTGTCGGGCGTGAAATTCTCTACAACTTTGCAATTTGAATCATCTTTGTAGCATCAAATATAAAAAAGTTATGCCCGAAAAACCTGCAATTGACACCAAAATCACGTCTTTCGATCAGTTTTTTGTATTTTCCGGGAAAACGATAAGAGATAGTGAAAAACTTCCAATGGGCCGTTTGTCGGGCGTGAAATTCTCTACAACTTTGCAATTTGAATCATCTTTGTAGCATCAAATATAAAAAAGTTATGCCCGAAAAACCTGCAATTGACACCAAAATCACGTCTTTCGATCAGTTTTTTGTATTTTCCGGGAAAACGATAAGAGATAGTGAAAAACTTCCAATGGGCCGTTTGTCGGGCGTGAAATTCTCTACAACTTTGCAATTTGAATCATCTTTGTAGCATCAAATATAAAAAAGTTACGCCCGAAAAACCGCCAAATGACACCAAAATCACGTGTTTCGATCAGTCTTTTGTATTTTCCGGGAAAACGATAAGAGATGGTGAAAAACTTCCAATGGGCCGTTTGTCGGCCGTGAAATTCTCTACAACTTTGCAATTTGAATCATCATTGTAGCTTCAAATATAAAAAAGTTATGCCCGAAAAACCTGTAATTGACACCAAAATCACGTCTTTTGATCAGTTTTTTGTATTTTCCGGGAAAACGATAAGAGATAGTGAAAAACTTCCAATGGGCCGTTTGTCGGGCGTGAAATTCTCTACAACTTTGCAATTTGAATCATCTTTGTAGCATCAAATATAAAACAGTTATGCCCGAAAAACCGGTAAATGACACCAAAATCACGTTTTTCGATCAGTTTTTTTTATTTTCCGGGAAAACGATAAGAGATAGTGAAAAACTTCCAATGGGCCGTTTGTCGGGCGTGAAATTCTCTACAACTTTGCAATTTGAATCATCTTTGTAGCATCAAATATAAAAAAGTTATGCCCGAAAAACCGGAAAATGACACCAAAATCATGTCTTTCGATCAGTTTTTTGTATTTTCCGGCAAAACGATAAGAGATAGTGAAAAACTTCCAATGGGCCGTTTGTCGGCCGTGAAATTCTCTACAACTTTGCAATTTGAATCATCATTGTAGCATCAAATATAAAAAAGTTATGCCCGAAAAAGCGGCAAATGACAGCTAAATCACGTGTTTTGATCAGTTTTTTGTATTTTCCCGGAAAACGATTAGAGATAGTGAAAAACTTCCAATGGGCCGTTTGTCGGTCGTGAAATTCTCTACAACTTTGCAATTTGAATCATGTTTGTAGCATCAAATATAAAAAAGTTATGCCCGAAAAAGCGGCAAATGACAGCTAAATCACGTGTTTTGATAAGTTTTTTGTATTTTCCCGGAAAACAATAAGAGATAGTGAAAAACTTCCAATGGGCCGTTTGTCGGGCGTGAAATTCTCTACAACTTTGCAATTTGAATCATCTTTGTAGCATCAAATATAAAAAAGTTATGCCCGAAAAACCGGAAAATAACACCAAAATCATGTCTTTCGATCAGTTTTTTGTATTTTCCGAGAAAACGATAAGAGATAATGAAAAACTTCCAATTGGCCGTTTGTCGGGCTTGAAATTCTCTACAACTTTGCAATTTGAATCATCTTTGTAGCATCAAATATAAAAAAGTTATGTCCGAAAAACCGGCAAATTACACCAAAATCACGTTTTTCGAGAAGTTTTTTGTATTTTCCGGGAAAACGATAAGAGATAGTGAAAAACTTCCAATGGGCCGTTTGTCGGGCTTGAAATTCTCTACAACTTTGCAATTTGAATCATCTTTGTAGCATCAAATATAAAAAAGTTATGCTCGAAAAACCGGCAAATGACACCAAAATCACGTCTTTCGATCAGTTTTTTGTATTTTCCGGGAAAACGATAAGAGATAGTGAAAAACTTCCAATGGGCCGTTTGTCGGGCGTGAAATTCTCTACAACTTTGCAATTTGAATCATCTTTGTAGCATCAAATATAAAAAAGTTATGCCCGAAAAACCGGCAAATGACACCAAAATCACGTGTTTCGATCAGTTTTTTGTATTTTCCCGGAAAACAATAAGAAATAGTGGAGAACTTCCAATGGGCCGTTTGTCGGGCGTGAAATTCTCTACAACTTTGCAATTTGAATCATGTTTGTAGCATCAAATATAAAAAAGTTATTCCCGAAAAACCGGTAAATGACACCAAAATCACGTCTTTCGATCAGTTTTTTGTATTTTCCGGGAAAACGATAAGAGATAGTGAAAAACTTCCAATGGGCCGTTTGTCGGGCGTGAAATTCTCTACAACTTTGCAATTTGAATCATCTTTGTAGCATCAAATATAAAAAAGTTATGCCCGAAAAACCGGCAAATGACATCAAAATCATGTCTTTCGATCAGTTTTTTGTATTTTCCCGGAAAACAAAAAATTGACATGAAGCTTTAATAGATCATACTGATCACTGATATTAAAAAATGATATTAAAAAAAATATATTATGATTTTAGGTCCGAAACCATTGAAGAGGTTCACGCCTCCTCCAGAGCCGATCCGCTCCGAGTCGGAGTCTGAAGAGGATGTTACAGACTCAGAGGAGGAGTCTGATGAGGAGGATGGAGTTGATAACGGGCGCGTGCAGGATGACGATCTGCTGGAGGCGCAGAAGGCGGCGAGGGCAAAACAGTTGCGCGCCAAGTTCGAAAAGTGGGAGGCGAATGAGATCAAGCGCGAGCAGAATCAGAGCGCCGTGAACCTCGCCGAGGAGTTTGGGGAGGAGCAGTCGCAGATAGAGTCGACGAAATCGTATGAGTTGTAGATTTATAAACGAAGATAATTTTATGACTATATTTATTTTTTAGGTTGCTAGCAAGGTTTGAATCGATGAAAGGCGTGCGTGAGGAGAACAAAGCGCCTCGCGCTAAAGTCAACCGATTTGTGGTATGTACCAAGCATGTTTATTATTGTATTAGTCGCCTCAACTAATTTTTTTTTTATCGTTTTGGTCTTGTCGTTTGCATATTTTTTGGTTTCTGACTATATTATTTTAACAGAGATTGGCACAGTTTATGTTTTTTTTTTTATTATTTATTTTAACAAAGCGCACTAATTTTATTTGGCTTGTCGCCTGGTTGTTGTTGTTGTTGTTGTTGTTTTATTGTTGTTGCATCCCCCAACTAGTTCTCTTACCGACAACAATTTTCTTTTTCATTTCAGTAATCTGAGGGCGCAGGCGCGCGCACACCCCCACGACTGTTATTTCGTTTCTAAAACAAAAAAAATCGCTCGAGAGCACAATCATTTTAAATTTTACGATTTCAACATTTTTATATTATATTTGTCTGTTTTTTGGAAGTCTATACGCGTTATTTTTTAAGGAGATTTTAGTCAGATTAGTGTAAATATATATATTTAGGATTTAGGACGACTTTTTTCTAATAGGGGGGATTTTTCGAATTTGAGGGGAGGGGGGTATACTAAAGGAACATGTAACCAGTAATTACAGGCCAAAAATTAATAATGAAACGCTTGTCCTCAACACGCACTTAATTTATATGAATAACTCTAATTGCGCACACAACGGAATCCGCCCGATCTACAAAATATTCTACAGAGCCGACACACTGGAATATAATTGTGATTTTTGTAATTAATTAATTGCGATGTTTATGTTTAGGTTTCCCAAATGCAATCGTTGTTTTTTTTTTAACTTTATTTTCACTCTCACTCTCTTGCCCCCGACGACGATGTCGGATAACGAATATAATAGAGATCTGTAATTATAATAATGACTGTCTTGTGCCAATTTCTTTTGTATAACTTTTAAGAGTGACCAATAAATATGTAAATGTCAACTTATATATTAAAAAAATTATTTGGTGCGACTTCACACGGCTGTCCGTATAATTTTTGCACCAATTGCACAAAATAATGTTTGGATTTAATGAAGAAATATTGCATTGCAATAAGGATCTAGTAGAAAATATCTTGAACACTGAAAAAATACGACTTTTACTCTTCTAAAAAAAAAGATTTTTTTTTTTAGACAGTCAAAGTCGTATTTTTTCAGTGTTCAAGATATTTTCTACTAGTTCCATGTTGCAATGCAATCACTAAAACTACCTAAAAATCTATCCCAACAAATTCCTTTTGAAATAATTGAACCATTTATGATTTTTTTTTTGAAAAGTACAGTTTAATATGTTTTTTGCATAATGCTATAATCTAGCACAGCAATCAATTCATTCAGATTTCTGAAAAGTACCGTTTTAAAATATGATTTGTATATTTGTATGTTCTAAAACTTTTTCAGGTAAGCTGTAAACTGCTCTGGTAACAACTAACATGATTCAAAATTATTTAGATGCTTCAAAGCATCAACCTACCACGTGAGAATAATAATACACAATTATAAAACTGGTTAGTGGTGGTCAAAATTGGCCAAAACATCTCCAGAGACGATCTAGATCCCAAAATGTTCATTCAAACTGTTTTTGGATGGTCAGGTTCAACAAAATCATACTTGTAATCATTTTAGATACTTATTCACGTGTATGGTGCTGGTCAAAATTGGCCAAAACTTCTCCAGATACATTCTAGATCGTCAAATGTTTATTCGATACAGTTTTTCACATTCTGGTTTATAAATGTTATACTTGTAATATTACTACACACATAAAAACTTGATTGAAGCTGGTCAAAATTGGGCAAAACATCTCTAGAGACGTTCTAGATCACAAAATCTTAATTCAAACTGTTTTTGTACAAGCTCCAAAACAAAAAACATACTTTTAATAATTTTGGACATGTGAAAAACGTGATTGGTGATGGTCAAAATTGACCAAAATAACACTAGATATATTCTAGATTATAAAGAGTTAATTGTAAATATTTTTTGGGGTTCACGTTTACAAATCTCATATTTGTAACAATACTAGACACTTCAAAACTTGATTGGTGGTGGTCAAAATTGGGCTAAAACATCTCCAGAGACGTTCTAGATCCCAAAATGTTAATTCAAACTGTTTTTGGATGGTCAGATTCAACAAAATCATACTTTTAATAATTTTAGACACTTATCCACGTGTATGGTGCTGGTCAAAATTGGCCAAAACTTCTCCAGATACATTCTAGATCGTCAAATGTTTATTCGAGACAGTTTTTCACATTCTGGTTATACTTGTAACATTACTACACACATAAAAACTTGATTGAAGGTGGTCAAAATTGGGCAAAACATCTCTAGAGACGTTCTAGATCACAAAATGTTAATTCAAACTGTTTTTGTACAAGTTCCAAATCAAAAAACATACTTTTAATAATTTTAGATATGTGAAAAACGTGATTGGTGATAGTCAAAATTGGCCAAAATAACACTAGACCTATTCTAGATTATAAAGAGTTAATTCCACATATTTTTTGGCGTTCACGTTTACAAATATCATATTTGTAACAATACTAGACACTTAAAAACTTGGTTGGTTGTGGTCAAAATTGGGCTAAAACATCTCCAGAGACGTTCTAGATCCCAAAATGTTAATTCAAACTGTTTTTGGATGGTCAGGTTCAACAAAATCATACTTTTAATAATTTTAGACACTTATCCACGTGTATGGTGCTGGTCAAAATTGGCCAAAACTTCTCCAGATACATTCTAGATCGTCAAATGTTTATTCGAGACAGTTTTTCACATTCTGGTTATACTTGTAACATTACTACACACATAAAAACTTGATTGAAGGTGGTCAAAATTGGGCAAAACATCTCTAGAGACGTTCTAGATCACAAAATGTTAATTCAAACTGTTTTTGTACAAGTTCCAAATCAAAAAACATACTTTTAATAATTTTAGATATGTGAAAAACGTGATTGGTGATGGTCAAAATTGGCCAAAATAACACTAGACATATTCTAGATTATAAAGAGTTAATTCCACATATTTTTTGGCGTTCACGTTTACAAATATCATATTTGTAACAATACTAGACACTTAAAAACTTGATTGGTGGTGGTCAAAATTGGCCAAAACATCTCCAGAGGCATTCTAGATCCCAACAATTAACGTGCTGGGATCTAGAATGTCTGTGCAACGGTTTTGGACATTCGGGTTCGAAAAAAGTCATACTTGTAACACTTTTAAACGTGATTGGTGTTGGTCAAAATTGGCCAAAGCATCTCCAGAGACTTTTTAGACCACAAAAAATTATTTCCGAACATTTCTGGATATTCAGGCTTATAAAAATGATACTTGTCACCTAAAAGCTTGATTGCTGGCGGTTAAAATTGGCCAAAAAGAAAACCCCGATAGAAATTCTAGATCCCAAAAAGTTAATTCGAACTGTTCACGTTCAATAAATTCAAGTTTAGACACTTAAAAACGTGATTGGTAATGGTCAAAATTGGCCAAAATATCTCCATAGAAATTCTAGATCCCGAAAAGTTAATTCAATCTGTTTTTGAACATTCAGGTTCAAAATATCACAATTTTAGACACTTGAAACATGTTTGGTGCTGGTCAACATTGGCCAACACTTCTGCACAGACATTCTGGATCATAAAATGTTCATACGAGACATTTTTAGACAATCTGGTTTAAAAAAATCGTACTTGTAGCAATACTACACCCTTTGAAAACTTGATTGGAGGTGGTCAAAATTTGGCAAAACATCTCCATTGAAATTCTATATCCTAAAAAGTTAATTCAATTTGTTTTTGAATATTCAGGTTCAAAAAAATCATACTTGTAATCATTTTAGATACTTATTCACGTGTATGGTGCTGGTCAAAATTGGCCAAAACTTCTCCAGATACATTCTAAATCGTCAAATGTTTATTCGAGACATTTTTTGATATTCTGGTTTATAAAAGTTATACTTGTAACAATAATACACACTTAAAAAGTTGATTGGAGGTGATCAAAATTGGACAAAATATATCCATTGAAATTCTATATCCTAAAAAGTTAATTCAATTTGTTTTTGGATGTTCAGGTTCAAAAAAATTATACTTGTAATCATTTTAGATACTTATTAACGTGTATGGTGCTGGTCAAAATTGGCCAAAACTTCTTCAGATACATTCTAGATCGTCAAATGTTTATTTTAGAAATTTCTTGATATTCTGGTTTATAAAAGTTATACTTGTAATAATACTACACACTTAAAAACTTGATTGGTGGTGATCAAAATTGGACAAAATATATCCATTGAAATTCTACATCCTAAAAAGTTAATTCAATTTGTTTTTGAAGGTTCAGGTTCAAAAAAATCATATTTGTAATCATTTTAGGCACTTATTCGCGTGTATGGTGCTAGTCAAAATTGGCCAAAACTTCTTCAGATACATTCTAGATCGTCAAATGTTTATTCGAGACATTTTTTGATATTTTGGTTTATAAAAGTTATACTTGTAACAATACTACACACTTAAAAAGTTGATTGGTGGTGATCAAAATAGGGCAAAATATCTCCATTGAAATTCTACATCCTAAAAAGTTAATCCAATCTGTTTTTGGATGTTCAGGTTCAAAAAAATCATACTTGTAATCGTTTTAGATACTTATTCACGTGTATGGTGCTGGTCAAAATTGGCCAAAACTTCTTCATATACATTCTAGATCGTCAAATGTTTATTCGAGACATTTTTTGATATTCTGGTTTATAAAAGTTATACTTGTAACAATACTACACAC
Organism: Lordithon lunulatus; assembly: GCA_963942505.1. Taxonomy (NCBI): domain Eukaryota; kingdom Metazoa; phylum Arthropoda; class Insecta; order Coleoptera; family Staphylinidae; genus Lordithon; species Lordithon lunulatus. The sequence continues at coordinate 3,914,274 of OZ012675.1, forward strand.
TTAAAAACTTGATTGGTGGTGATCAAAATTGGACAAAATATATCCATTGAAATTCTACATCCTAAAAAGTTAATTCAATCTGTTTTTGGATGTTCAGGTTTGTTTCCCCTACGCCTACATGATAATTCTTGTAAAATATATACAAATAATCGTTGAGGAAAATCCAAAATTGTATTTGTATATGTGACGAGCGATAAGTTATTCGACAAAATATTGTAAATGCTTTTCTGAACACAAGCAGGATACGACAAGCACCCTGGAAACCTGCCAGGATTGCAAAATGCGCGTCTACCCCTTGGAGAAGATTTCCGTGCACGGTGCTGTTTACCACAAGAAGTGCTTCAAGTGTATGGAATGCCACACGATTTTAAGGTAGGTGTCGCTATTAGCACACAAGGTCGCTATGTCCTTAGTCTTTATAAATACGCCCCTATAAACAACGCAGTGTTTGTGGGCGTACTTGTTTTTGTATGGACACGCCCACATATCCCGGGCAGTTGTTTGTAGGCTTACACGTTTTTTAATGAATACACGCCCACATAATCATCGCCGTTTGTGGGCGTACACGATTTTTTTTTATCAAGACACGCCCACATATCCCGCGCAATGTTTGTGGGCGTGCACGTTTTTATGGACGTCACGCCTACATATCTATATAATAATTTTATTTCTCAGAATGGACTCATACTCGTACAACCAAGGACTCTTGTACTGCACGCCCCATTTCAAACGTCTGTTCATCACCAAAGGCAACTACGACACGGCATTCGGTCTTGAACAGCACAAGGAGAAATGGAACACGACGGTCGCGTGATGTACGTGTGTACCATTAAAACCTTAATCCTATTTTAAATAATTAATGCATAGTACTTCTACTATTTACAACATAAGATCTCTACTCTGTTTATTGTTTTTTTTTAAACGAATTTTTCTCTGGTAAATATACTTCCTTGTTGGACAGTTGGCAGTATCGGCGAGCGCCAACCGCGCGTGGCGCCGCACCGATATGCTCGAATTAAATTGAGCCCGCACTGCCGAAATCGTAATTTAGGGCTTCCAGTCGTTTTTGCGGAGACAAAATTGTGACAAGCTGTAATGTAGTAAACTGTCGTCCCTTTGTGTGTGTGATTCTAAAAAAATCATTTTTTATCGTAATTTTTAAGTGTACCTTTTATATTTGTATCTTATATTGTATAAAACCTATTGTATTTTAATTGTCTTATCTTTTCTTTGTGCCATGTCCATACATCCCTATGTTGATTCCATTGATTTCAAAAATTAATTTGATTCCTATTCGTACTTTTATGTTTATATACCCAAACACTAATAACCATCTTTGTCAACTGTTTTTGACGTTTCTTTGTTTGATGCACAATAAGTAGGGTGATACGATGCAAAAGAATTGATTGCGCGTGCGCGGGGCGCGTTATTGATCTTCGTGGGCGCGAAAAACAGCTGAGCGCGCCGATTTTTTTTTTGTCATCGCGAACACACACACGGCAGCAGCGGGACACACGCCCCCCCGCGCGCGCGTACGGTGTAAACAAATGCGGCGGAAAAAGGCGTGAGCGCAGACAATGGACTACATCAGGGAATTTGATATCAGGCTGGATAAGGAGCACTACTATGCCGGGGAGCAGGTGATCGGGACGATCCTGCTGGAGACAGTTGAGAATTTCAAGCTGCGGAGTGAGTATTTGTATCCAATTAGAAACACCCCATTACATTTGAGTTTTCTTTTTTTGTAGCGATCAGGGTGATTTTGCGTGGGAAGGCGCACGTCGAATGGAAAGTGCTGCTCTCGGGGGACAGACGGACCGTAAGTTGGGCTACAAATTATTTGGATTGTAGCCATAACCATTTCATATATTTTAGGTAAAGGATGACCAGTACTTTATTGATGATCGTTTGATAATTTGGGGGGACAAAAGTGTTGACACCACCATCAAGATTCTTCCAAGGGGTTCGCACAAATTTCCCTTCAGGTAAATGCTTTCTACTTGGGTAATGTAATTGTTCTCAATATTTGAAATATTAAGGCTGGGTTGCATAAAGCAGAGTTAGCTATGATTTCGGGTAATTATCTGATAAATGTGTCATACACTGTTGTTAAATTTGTATGTTATACCTCAGGTATACGTGATTTTACATGACTAGGTTTTCAAAAGTGACATTTCAATGAACATATTGGATTTTATACTAACTAGCATTATTACTATAAACTGACATTTCATTACCAAAGGATAATCACAGTAGTCATTTCTTTGGTTAACCATGTGGTGAGGCATAGTGAACATGGTTAGGCACAGTGGGCGTGCGTAGGTATATATTGGCATAGTTGGGTTCATGTGGGGCTAGGTTAGGTTTAGGTGGGCGTGGTTAGGTGTAAGTGGGCGTAGTTAGGTACATGTGAACATGGTTAGGCATAGTGGGATGTAGTCCGATATGTATCCACTTACACCTAACCACGCCCACCTAAACCTAACCTAGCCCCACATGAACCCAACTATGCCTATATATACCTACGCACGCCCACTGTGCCTAACCATGTTCACTATGCCTCACCACTTTCATTATATGCCAACAGTACCTAACCATGCTAGTTATGCCTATCCACTTTCACTATACCTAACCACGTCCACTGCACGTAACCATGTTCGTGATGCCTACCTATTTCCACTGTACCTAACCACGTATACTGTACGTAACATTATTCGCTATACCTAACCATTTGCACTATACCTAACTATGCTAGTTATACCTAACCACTTTCACTATACATAACCATGTTCGATATACCTAACTACGCCTACTGTACGTAAATATATTAGCTATGCCTAACCATTTCCACTATACCTAACTATGCTAGTTATGCCTATCCACTTTCACTATCTCTAACCACGTCCACTGCACGTAACCATGTTCGTTATGCCTACCTATTTCCACTGTACCTAACCACGTCTACTGTACGTAACGTTATTCGCTATACCTAACCATTTGCACCATACCTAACTATGCTAGTTATACCTAACCACTTTCACTATACATAACCATGTTCGATATACCTAACTATGCCTACTGTACGTAAACATATTAGCTATGCCTAACCATTTCCACTATACCTAACTATGCTAGTTATGCCTATCCACTTTCACTATCTCTTACCACGTCCTCTATACGTAATCATGTTCGTTATGCCTAATCATGCTAGTTATGCCAAACCACTTTGACTATGGCTAAATACGCCCACTGTGCGTAACCATTTCACTATACGTCCACTATACCTAACCATGCTAGTTATGCCTAATTACTTTCACTATACATAACGTCCTACGTCCACTGTACGTATTCATGCTCGCTATGCCTAACCATTTACACTATACATAACTATTCTAATTACGACTAACCACTTCCACTAAACCTAACCACGTCCACTGCTCGTTATGCCTAACCACTACTACCAAACCATGCTAGTTATGCCCAACCGCTTTCACTATACATAACCACGTCCACTGTGCGTAACCATTTCCAAAATACGCGCACTATACCTAACCATACTTACCTATCTAATCACGTCCACTGTATGAAATGTTCGCTATGCCTAATCACGTCTACTGTTCGTAACGTTATTCGCTATGCCTAACCATTTCCACTATACCTTACTATGCTAGTCATGCCTAACCACTTTCACTACACCTAACCACTGTGTGTAACCAAGCTCGTTATTTTGACGTTTTTTGACATTTTTCACGTTTTGACATTTTTCACTTTTTTGACGTTTTTGACATTTTTCACGTTTTGACGTTCTTTTGACATCTTTCACGTTTTTTACGTTTTTTGACATTTTTCACGTTTTTTTGGCATTTTTCACGTTTTTGACGTTTTTTGACATTTTTCATGTTATTCACGTTTTTGACGTTTTTTCGACATATTCCACATTTTTCACGTTTTTGACATTTTTTTGGACATTTTTTACGTTTTGACGTTTTTTGAAATTTTTCATGTTTTGACGTTTTTTTGAAATTTTTCACGTTTTGGCGTTTTTTTGACATTTTTCACGTTTTTTGACGTTTTTTGACATTTTTCATGTTATTCACGTTTTTGACGTTTTTTCGACATATTCCACATTTTTCACGTTTTTGACATTTTTCACGTTTTGACGTTTTTTTGAAATTTTTCACGTTTTTGACGTTTTTTGACATTTTTCACGTTTTTGGCGTTATTTTTTGGCATTTTTCACGTTTTTGACGTTTTTTGACATTTTTCATGTTTTTCACGTTTTTGACGTTTTTTCGACATTTTCCACAGTTTTCACGTTTTTTTGACATTTTTCATGTTTTTCACGTTTTTGACGTTTTTTCGACATTTTCCAAATTTTTCACGTTTTGACGTTTTTTTACATTTTCATGTTTTTCACGTTTTTCACATTTTTCACGTTTGACGTTTTTTTGACATTTTTCACGTTTTTGGCGTTTTTTGACATTTTTCACGTTTTTGACGTTTTTTGACATTTTTCACGGTTTTTTTTGACATTTTTCACGTTTTTGACGTTTTTTCAACATTTTTCACATTTTTGACATTTTTCACATTTTTGACGTTTTTTTTGTCATTTTTCACGTTTTGACGTTTTTTTGACATTTTTCACGTTTTTGACATTTTTTGACATTTTTCACGTTTTTGACGTTTTTTGGCATTTTTCACGTTTTTGACGTTTTTTGACATTTTTCATGTTTTCCAAGTTTTGACGTTTTTTCGACATTTTCCACATTTTTCACGTTTTTGACATTTTTTTTGACATTTTTCACGTTTTTACGTTTTTTTGACATTTTTCACGTTTTGACGTTTTTTTGACATTTTTTTGACATTTTTCACGTTTTGACGTTTTTTTGACATTTTTCACGTTTTGACGTTTTTGACGTTTTTTTGACATTTTTCACGTTTTTGACGTTTTTTTGAAATTTTTCACGTTTTTGACATTTTTTGACATTTTTGACGTTTTTTTTTGGCGTTTTTGACGTTTTTTGACATTTTTCATGTTTTCCAAGTTTTTGACGTTTTTTCGACATTTTCCACATTTTTCACGTTTTTGACATTTTTTTTGGACATTTTTCACGTTTTGACGTTTTTTCGACATTTTTCACATTTTTGACATTTTTCACGTTTTTGAAGTTTTTTTGTCATTTTTCACGTTTTGATGTTTTTTTGACATTTTTCACGTTTTTGACGTTTTTTGACATTTTTCACGTTTTTGACGTTTTTTGACATTTTTCACGTTTTTGACGTTTTTTTGGCATTTTTCACGTTTTTGACGTTTTTTTTGACATTTTTCACGTTTTTTGACATTTTTCACGTATTTGACATTTTTCACGTATTTGACATTTTCCACGTTTTTGACGTTTTTTCGACATTTTTCACATTTTTGTCATTTTTCACGTTTTTGACGTTTTTTTGTCATTTTTCACGTTTTGACGTTTTTTTGACATTTTTCACGTTTTTGACGTTTTTTTGGCATTTTTCACGTTTTTGACATTTTTCATGTTTTTCACGTTTTTTCGACATTTTCCACATTTTTCACGTTTTTGACATTTTTTGGACATTTTTCACGTTTTGACGTCTTTTTGACATTTTTCACGTTTTGACGTTTTTTTGACATTTTTCACGTTTTTGACGTTTTTTCGACATTTTTCACATTTTTGACATTTTGCACGTTTTTGACGTTTTTTGACATTTTTCACGTTTTGACGTTTTTTTGACATTTTTCACGTTTTTTGACATTTTTCACGTTTTTGACGTTTTTGACGTTTTTTTGGCATTTTTCACGTTTTTGACGTTTTTTGACATTTTTCATATTTTTCACGTTTTAGACGTTTTTTCGACATTTTCCACATTTTTCACGTTTTTGACATTTTTTTGGACATTTTTCACGTTTTGACATTTTTTTGACATTTTTCACGTTTTGATGTTTTTTTGACATTTTTCACGTTTTGACGTTTTTTTTGACATTTTTCACGTTTTTGACGTTTTTTCGACATTTTTCACATTTTTGACATTTTTCACGTTTTTGACGTTTTTACGTTTTTTGACATTTTCACGTTTTTTGACATTTTTCACGTTTTTGACGTTTTTGACGTTTTTTTGGCATTTTTCACGTTTTTGACATTTTTCATGTTTTTCACGTTTTAGACGTTTTTTCGACATTTTCACATTTTTCACGTTTTTTTTCTAATCACTTCAACTATGTGTAATCATGCTAGTTATACCTAACCACGTCCAATATGCGTAACCATATTTGTTATGACAAACCATTTCCTCTATACGCCCACTATACATAACTATGATACTTACGCTTAATCGCTTTCACTACACCAAATCACGGCCACTGTACGTAACCATGTTCGCTATGCCTAACCAATTCCACTATACATAACAAAGCTCCTTTGGCCTAATCACTTTCACTATACCTAACCACGACCACTGTGTGTAACCATATACACTGTGCCTAACCATTTCCACTATACGCCCACTACACCAAACTGTTAGTTATGCCTAACCATTTTCTCTACATCTAATCACGTCCTCTGTACGTAACCATACTCGTTACACCTAACTACTTCCACTATACCTAACCATGCTACTTATGCCCAACTACGTTCACTATACGTAACCACGTCCACTGTGTGTAACCATTTTCACGATAAGCCCACTATACCTAACCATGCTAGTTATGCCTAACCACTTTCACTATACCTAACCACGTCCACGGTTCGTAACAATGTTCGCTATGTCCACTATGCCTAACTAAGCTAGTTATGCCTAACAACGTCCACTGTACGTCACCGTGTTTGTATGCCTAACCATTTCCACTATACCTAACCATGCTAGTTATGCACGTCCACTGTGCGTAACTATGTTCGCTATGCCTAACCATTTGCACTATACATCCACTATACCTAACTATTCTAATTATGACTAACCACTTCTACTATACCTAATCACGCCCACTGTTCGTATCCATGCTTGTTATGCCTAACCACTTCCACCATACCAATTCATGCTAGTTATGACCAACCACTTTCACTATACAAGTTGCATGAATTTCGAGAAGAAAATATTTTAGGCCACACACCGCGGAAAATTAATGGCCACAAATTTTCAGATTTAGTCTTCCCGAGTCGAGCTTGCCGTGCTCCTTCGAGAGCAAACCATGCTACATCCGGTACTACATCAAAGTGACAGTCGACATCCCGTACGCCAGCCCCCCGCAGGGCATGAAGTATTTCACCATCATTGGGCCTCATATCGACTGTATGGATGAACAGTATTTGGTATGTTTAAACCACACGTTTTAGAAATGGGCGAAACAGTATTTTTTAATGAAGAGCGAAAGGGGAGTTAGGATCACTCCTAACTCCTTTTTCGCCACTTTTGGTTGACGTAATTGCTCAATCTACTCGGACTCTGACCAGAGAAACACATTTCTCTGGTCCTAGGAGTGATTGCGTCAGCCAAAAGTGGCGAAAGCCATCAAACCCCACGCTGGCCAGGTGGTGGAGGAGGGGAGGGTTTTGGGAGTGGGGGCGTGTTCAAGCTGAACACTATTTCGCTTTGTGAGGTTTGAACCTACGGACTTCAGCACCATAGTCCGACGCCTTACCACTGCTTAATACGCTGTGTGTTTTTTGTTTGTTTTATTTTTAGAAACCTGTCGTCATTGAGGACAGAAAGAGCACGTGTTGCTGGTGTTGCAAAAGGGGCACGCTTAGTCTAAGGTGTGTGCTGGAACGTTCCGCGTACGTCTGCAAGGAGAGTTTGAAGTTGAAGGCCACGATAGATAACCAGAGTCAAGAGGAAGTGGCGCTGCGCGTACGTCTGGAGCAGTGCTGCGAGTTCTTCATCGATAGAGGGGTGCTTGGCGTTAGCAAAGATGTCAAACATCTGGTATTTGAGTACAGGTAATAATTAAGACAAACATATTATTCGGTGAGTCACGCTTATATAAATCTAGACACGCCCACAAATATATAGTCACGCCCACATATATGTAGTCACGCCCACATATATCTAGTCACACCCACATATATGTAGTCACACCCACATATATGTAGTCACACCCACATATATGTAGTCACACCCACATATATGTAGTCACACCCACATGTATGTAGTCACACCCACATATATGTAGTTACGTCCACATATATCTAGTCACACCCACATATATGTAGTCACACCCACATATATGTAGTCACACCCACATATATGTAGTCACACCCACAAATATGTAGTCACGCCCACATATATGTAGTTACGTCCACATATATCTAGTCACACCCACATATATGTAGTCACACCCACATATATGTAGTCACGCCCATAAATATGTAGTCACGCCCACATATATCTAGTCACACCCACATATATGTAGTCACACCCACATATATGTAGTTACGTCCACATATATCTAGTCACACCCACATATATGTAGTCACACCCACATATATGTAGTCACACCCACATATATGTAGTCACACCCACATATATGTAGTCACACCCACATATATGTAGTCACACCCACATGTATGTAGTCACGCCCACATATATGTAGTTACGTCCACATATATCTATTCACACCCACATATATGTAGTCACGCCCACATATATACGTATATACGTAATCAAATCATAAATCCCTTGTGGCTGTGTTCTGTTATAGTGCGCGTAGATACAGCTGAAAATAAGAATTATTTTTGGTGATTGCAACCAAAACTTCAGTTTTTTTTTCTTCTAGTTGTCTTCCATAATTCGAAACTATATATGTAGTGACGCCCACATATATGTAGTCATGCCCACACATATGTAACCCCCACCAACCAAACTATGCCCGTCCACTATTTCAAATGTCTTGAACTATGCACTATACTATTATCCGTTATTTTCTATGATTAAATTAATGTCATTTATTAATTTTAGAATAAATAAAAAGATATATGTGAAAAATAATGAAATGCACAGTTCAAGTCGTTTGAAATAGTGGACGGGCATAGTTTGGTTGGTGGGGGCCCCCCGCCCACCCCACCTTCGTTAGCATAGTTTTTCCATAGGATAACACTCTTCTTGGAATAGTTTCAACAATATAAAACATCTGTATCCAATGAAAAAACTATGCGAGCGAAGGTGGGGTGGGTGGGTGGTCCCCACCAACCAAACTATGCCCGTCCACTATTTCAAACGACTTGAATTATGCACTACACTATTATCCGTTATTTTTTATATGTAGTCACGCCCACATGTATGTAGTCACGCCCACATATATGTAGTCATGCCCATATATATGTAGTCACGCCCACATATATGGAGTCACGCCCACATATATGTAGTCACGCCCACATATATGTAGTCACGCCCACATATATGTAGTTACGCCTATATTAAATGTATCCCCGCCCACTTAATATGTGTATAAAAACCGTGCCTAAATATACGTATGATGAAGCCTCATCAAATATTTTGGTTTTATTGCAGGGGTAGTCAAGTTAAACCGAATTCGAGAACGAAGTGGGATAGCACCAGCAGCCTTGTAATACCGCCGATGCCGACAACACTTGTAGGAATTTGTCGCCTAGCTCAAATATACTACATTTTAACAGTAAGTAGTTAAAAACATAAATTACGTAAGGTGTTTTCGTTTAACCACCCCGTGGCGTGCTGTACCGCTCGCAAGTTTTGATGTCGGCCACCGGATGTAAAGGACGAGGTACAATTGTGCGCATCGGGAGCGGAAAAGTGATAATACGACTGGAGCAGCAAATAGTGATAAACGAAAACAGCTCTAATAAATTATTTTTACCTACAATAGCAATATTTTGTTGCGTAACCTTGTTCGCAATGCCTAACCACTTGCACTATACCTAACTACGCCCACTGTGTCTAACCATGTTCGCTATGTGTAACCGCTCCCACTATACCTAACCATGCTAGTTATGCCTAACCACGCCTATGATATATAGGCCACGCCTATGATATACAGACCACGCATATGATATATAGGCCACGCATATGATATATAGGTCACACCTATGATATATAGGCCACTCCTACGATAAATAGGCTACGTCTATGCTATATTGGCCACGCCTATGCTATATTGGCCACGCCTATGCTATATTGGCCACACCTGTGCTATATAGGCAATGCCTAACCACTTCAACTATACCTAACTACGCCCACTGTGTCTAACCATGTTCGCTATGCGTAACTACTAGAGGTATAGTGGGAGTGGTTAGGGACCTAACCATGCTAAACCACGTCCACTGTTTCGTAATCATGTTTACCTACAATAGCAATGTTTGTGTTGTATTGATTTACAGGTTAGCCTAGATTCCACGAAAGAAACGGACCTTGTTCAAATCAGTTTCCCCATCACGATAGCTACAGTGCCTTTTAGAATACCCAACACGAACAGGACGCCCAACATCAAATATGGTTAGTAAAAGAAATAGAAAATATAATTCTATTTATATTCTTGTTTATGTTATTTTAGTAAATAATAATAAATTACATGAGAACCCCAGTAAGAATAAAAATAATACAGTAAAACATAATAAACACAATAAAATATATGAAAATCATATCAACATTTTCACATTATGAAATAGAAGTAGATGGCCATCTTGTGACGACATAACGGATATATTGTGACGTCACGGCGGCCATTTTGTGGCGTCGTAGCGGCCATCTTGTGACGTCACGGCGGCCATTTTGTGACGTCGCAGCGGCCATATTGTGTCGTCACGGCGGCCATTTTCTGGCGTCGTAGCGGCCATCTTATGACGTCACGGCGGCCATTTTGTGGCGTCGTAGCGGCCATCTTATGACGTCATAGCAGCCATCTTGTGACCTCACAGAATTATTTTTAGTAGCAATATATATATATATATATATATATATATATCATTCGGTGACGCCACAAAATGGCCGCATGACGTTACACAATGAACGAGATATATACTAATAATATTCGTGAGGTCTGGAGAAGTGGAACGGGGGCATGAGTTACCCTCCCACAAATTATGCTTTCATCACTGCCCGCCCCCCTGTTGTTTCAACAATATAATGCCAGAAGTTACGTTTTAGAACACGCAGCTCCACACATTGAGGGCGGCCAATACATCGGACCCGAATTCCTGCTGGGGCAGGTGTACGACGGCAATGACCACAACACCAGGTGAGCCCTGCAACATTCATTCTGCAGCAAATTGTACTTTATTGCAAAGTCATGGGGTGCGATACCTCGAATTGTGGGTCACTAAATGAAGTGAAATTCATACAGAATACGTGGAAGATAATTAGAAAGTAGACCACAGTATTCCACTTCCACACTAGGCCACGCCCATTATATTAAACCACGCCCATTACATTTAAACCACGCCCATTGTATGTAAACCACGCCCATTGTATTTAAACCACGCCCATTACATTTGAACCACGCCCATTGTATTTAAACCACGCCCATTACATTTAAACCACGCCCATTATATTTAAACCGCGCCCATTATATTTAAACCACGCCCATTACATTGAAACCACGCCCATTATATTTAAACCACGCCCATATTATCTCACGGTTTTTTTCTTCTCACGTTACAGGGATCCCGTAGTACTATACAAGCCCGTATACGTCACCGTCGACAAAACCGAAGCGGCCAACAAGTAACCGACTTACGCTTAAGTACAATGACAAATCTTCCATAACTTAGGGCCTACGCGAGCTGGGCGAAAAGAGAGAGAGAAAAAATGTGTAACGATATGCCAGTGGCGTGCCAAATTAATTAATTAGTAACCCCCGATTTATAAGATTAACCCTGAGTTGATCCTTTATGTGTCAAATAGTTTAAACGACGATACGCTCACACCAAAAACAAAAAAAAACAAAAAAAGAAATACGTTTATATGAGGAATTGAACCCAAACTCTTATAGAAATAGAAATCATTTGCAGACAATTCAAGGTTATGTCAATGTTAACGTTTTGACAGATATAAAATCATATTAATGTTGTAATTGATATTTTTATTGAGTGTTTAAATATATTGCGACATTGAGATGACACTTATTATATAATAATATTGTATTAATTTTAAAAATAACCTTGAAATTATGTTAAATTATTGAAATGACATTTGTAAATGTTTTTCAAGGTTTTGTCATTGAAATGACATTTGTAAATGTTTTTTCAAGGTTATGTCATTGAAATAACATTTGTAAATGTTTTTCAAGGTTATGTCATTGAAATGACATTTGTAAATGTTTTTCAAGGTTATGTCATTGAAATAACATTTGTAAATGTTTTTTCAAGGTTATGTCATTGAAATAACATTTGTAAATGTTTTTTCAAGGTTATGTCATTGAAATAACATTTGTAAATGTTTTTCAAGGTTATGTCATTGAAATGACATTTGTAAATGTTTTTTCAATGTTATGTCATTGAAATGACATTTGTAAATGTTTTTCAAGGTTATGTCATTGAAATAACATTTGTAAATGTTTTTCAAGGTTATGTCATTGAAATAACATTTGTAAATATTTTTCAAGGTTATGTCATTGAAATAACATTTGTAAATATTTTTCAAGGTTATGTCATTGAAATGACATTTGTAAATGTTTTTTCAAGGTTATGTCAATGTTATCATCTGATACAGGGAGTGTTAAACGAAATAATTATGTGTTGATCTTGTAGCAATACGTTACAACTTTAGTCAATATTCTTCGATAGTTGTGTTAACTAGTTTCAAGAAAGAAGAAAAAAAAAGGGTCAACTCGTTTGATGTGTGTGATCGAGGAGCAATTTTTCGACTTTTTCGATATTTACAAATTTTATATATTATAAATGTGTCGTTTTTTGATAGTACGATTTACCCCCCAAGCCCCCAAAAAAGGCAAACAGGCGCGCACCACCCCATATAGATGTGTCGCACGCCACTGTAGCACCTAGTATAATAATTGTTTTGTAGCGCGCGCGTGCGCAATCGAAGCCCCGGGTCGGCACAGGGTCACGCCCCCTCACCCCACCTCTACCACCACTCCGGATACAAACCTAGAGACACAGGACCGAACTCAATTAACAAAATCGGACCGCACAATAATTGGTTAGTTGTTACGTTTAGGTAGGTACGCTGGTGAACTGTTGTGCGCATGCGCAATTCATATCGAGTCGCATGTTGTGATTTTTTTTATTCTAAATTACATTTTTGGTATTCAAATATTGAGTTTTCATGAAACTCAATTCTTTTAAAGTATTTCGGAAAATTAGTTAGGATACATCCAAAAAGTGAGAGCCGAAAAAAATGAGAGTTTACATTCTTAATATTGCGTTTTTGCACTGACAAATAAGTTTAATTTTGAATCTGTCCTGACAAATCAAGTTTTTTGGATTTTTTTTAATGTCGTGAATTAATTGAATTTGATACTCTGACATACCAAAGAATAGAAACAGTCTTTGAATACCTCCTGAATACCTAAAAAATGCCAATATAAAATCGTGATCGATATTAAAATTGCGCGCATGTGCAAGATGAGCCATATGATTGCGCATGCGCAAAACAGGTGACTAACAAATTCATACGAGCATAACCTCGACGCGCATGCGCAACCGCAATGAGGTAATAAAGTCTTCGTTGTACCCCGAATTAATTCGAATATATATATAGCTGATATATTTGTGTATTGGAACAGAAAGAGCATTTATTATAAAAAAAAGTATATATGTCTATATATTTAAAGTTATATGAAATATACATAGTTTTTGTTTCTGTTTTCCTGAAATCATTTTTTTTTCTTCTATTTTTGAAAAGAAAAGTGCTGCTTTAGATCCTAAATTTAAAGGTAAGATTATTTTTGACACCTATCATCCATACATGGCAAATGTTTTAGTAAAAACAAATGTCAGCTGCTACAATATATATATATATATATATATATATATATATATATATATATATATATATATTATATATATATATATATATATATATATATATATATATATATATTATATATATATATATATATATATATATATATTATATATATATATATTATATATATATATATTATATATATATATATATATATATATATATATATATATATATATATATATATTTGCCAGTTCTATATATTCATAACAAATAATTTTTATATTTCTGTATGAATATTTTAATAAGACTAGCTACTACGTGACAAAAGGTTTAAAAAAAATCAAGTTACATCTATATCTATATTAAGTCCAATTTATAAACAATTGCACTGGAGACAACAAGCTGACATTAGGTTTCAAGGTCACACAGGTTACACTAGATAAGAAATACATTTAGTAAGAGATAATAAAAAAACATCAGCGTCCCGCGCATGCGCATGGTAATTGGCCCCGCCCTACCTACAGTCAACAACGTATATACATTCTCAGTCGTGCTTATTTATAAAAATAGAAAATAATAAATCATTCTCCATCTGTACAATAATTTACAATTCGCTTGCCTGACCTGTGGCATTTACTGGGACGCCGGCCGGCTCTCTTTGATCTTCATCTTCAGGTTGCTGTAGCCTAGGCCGAAGAAGAAGCGCGGCTCTAGATGCGTCGAGGTGAACATCCAGCCTAGGTGGGCTTTGCACATCTTGCAATTCATGATAGTCCAAGAGTAGCTGTATAAACATAATTTTCATAATATAACATTAATCTGGCGTGAAATTCTCTACAACTTTGCAATTTGAATCATCTTTGTAGCATCAATAATACTTTATTGCAAAGTCATGGGGTGCGATACCTCGAATTGTGGGTCACTAAATGAAGTGAAATTCATACAGAATACGTGGAAGATAATTAGAAAGTAGACCACAGTATTCCACTTCCACACTAGGCCACGCCCATTATATTAAACCACGCCCATTACATTTAAACCACGCCCATTGTATGTAAACCACGCCCATTGTATTTAAACCACGCCCATTACATTTGAACCACGCCCATTGTATTTAAACCACGCCCATTACATTTAAACCACGCCCATTATATTTAAACCGCGCCCATTATATTTAAACCACGCCCATTACATTGAAACCACGCCCATTATATTTAAACCACGCCCATATTATCTCACGGTTTTTTTCTTCTCACGTTACAGGGATCCCGTAGTACTATACAAGCCCGTATACGTCACCGTCGACAAAACCGAAGCGGCCAACAAGTAACCGACTTACGCTTAAGGGGTTATATACAGTCAGGAGGCCCAAAAAAGGCGATTTTTCAAGAATTTTTCCTGAGAAATCTTTGAAATTTAATAATGAATAAAATTTGTTTAACTATTACGGTAACATGTAACTGTATTTTAACATTTTTTATTTGTAACAATAATAATTTTGAAAGCTGCTATAGCTGATGTCCAAGAGCTCCTCTCAAAAAAAGCGCTTTGCGGTGACCACGATATCTCTGGACTGGATCATCGAAAATGAAAAAACCAAACGGATTTCGTTAAAGTAATGTATAATCTAGTAATTAGTCGAAGCAAGAAGGAAAATATTTTTTTTTGACAAAATGGCGGCTTCTCAAAGTAAAAAATCGATTTATCACCAAAATATTTGCCATAAATTGTTTATAAAAAAAGAAATATTCATCGGTGAGAAAAAACCTTCGATTAATTTCTAAAAAATATACTTAAGAAGCTTGTGTTAAAATTTGAGACAAATCGATTCAGCGGTTTCCGAGAAATCTTGGTCACCGACTTTAAAAACACAGTTTTGAGAAAAACGCGTTTAAAGTTTCAAATGCACTTTACATATTATAAACATTTTTTTTTCAACTTTCATCGAGTCGTCTATTCCAGGGCCATATAATAAACCCTCCGCCCCTTCAAAAGCTTCTAATAACTCGAATAGGTGTTGTCTGCAGACCATTCTTCCCTCTCGGAGGTCTTCACGCGCTGTTCATCTTCTCTTTGGCATTGGGCCCAAGTGAAATTCCTATTGCATTCATATAATACAATAGTGATGCTGTACCTTCATTAAATGGGAAGTATAGTCTCAGCAACATATTGTGCCAATGACGTAGAATCATGCTTGAAAGTGGATAATTCATTGGCAGCTACTGCTCACTGCCAACTGCACCATGACTCTGGTCCGATCGGGCACTTCTCGTGTTGAGGTTTTTTGTTCGTTGAGCAATAATGATAATATGTGGCCCAGATAATATTATAAACGGAATCAAATATTTGCCATAAATTGTTTATAAAAAAAGAAATATTCATCGGTGAGAAAAAACCTTCGATTAATTTCTAAAAAATATACTTAAGAAGCTTGTGTTAAAATTTGAGACCAATCGATTCAGCGGTTTCCGAGAAATCTTGGTCACCGACTTTAAAAACACAGTTTTGAGAAAAACGCGTTTAAAGTTTCAAATGCACTTTACATATTATAAACATTTTTTTTTCAACTTTCATCGAGTCGTCTATTCCAGGGCCATATAATAAACCCTCCGCCCCTTCAAAAGCTTCTAATAACTCGAATAGGTGTTGTCTGCAGACCATTCTTCCCTCTCGGAGGTCTTCACGCGCTGTTCATCTTCTCTTTGGCATTGGGCCCAAGTGAAATTCCTATTGCATTCATATAATACAATAGTGATGCTGTACCTTCATTAAATGGGAAGTATAGTCTCAGCAACATATTGTGCCAATGACGTAGAATCATGCTTGAAAGTGGATAATTCATTGGCAGCTACTGCTCACTGCCAACTGCACCATGACTCTGGTCCGATCGGGCACTTCTCGTGTTGAGGTTTTTTGTTCGTTGAGCAATAATGATAATATGTGGCCCAGATAATATTATAAACGGAATCACAATTTCTCCTAATTGCTAGGCCATAATAAACTGTCAACTTATCGATTATTTTACCAGTAAGTTTGCCTTTTCCACCAAGAGTTTTATTTTTAATTTTTTTTTCCAGAAATTGCTGCGAATACTGTTATAAAAGTTTAAAATTCGATACTCAACAGACGAATCACGCGGAACTGAGATTTCCTGTTGCATTTTGAATTTTTTCGCAGCTGCCTCAATACTACTTTCATCCATTTCCATTGATTTTGGATTAAGCACATTTTTTCGCTTTTTTGGTCTTAACTTACGTATGTCCTTGTATTTTCTCATTTCCCTGGAACCTTTCATTTTCACAAAAAAAATCACAGGAAAAAATATAAACGAAATAAACACTACTTAATCGCTGCCGCTCCGGCCTCCTACTTTCAAGCGCTCTGACACGTCTTTACAAATATGCGCGTAACTTCGAAAATAATCGCCGGATTGACTTGAAATTTTCTGTGTGTGTACTTAAGAATATGTACATTGCGAAAATAAAATTTAAAAAAAAACGATTTAAAAAAAAATCTAACTGTATATAACCCCTTAAGTACAATGACAAATCTTCCATAACTTAGGGCCTACGCGAGCTGGGCGAAAAGAGAGAGAGAAAAAATGTGTAACGATATGCCAGTGGCGTGCCAAATTAATTAATTAGTAACCCCCGATTTATAAGATTAACCCTGAGTTGATCCTTTATGTGTCAAATAGTTTAAACGACGATACGCTCACACCAAAAACAAAAAAAAACAAAAAAAGAAATACGTTTATATGAGGAATTGAACCCAAACTCTTATAGAAATAGAAATCATTTGCAGACAATTCAAGGTTATGTCAATGTTAACGTTTTGACAGATATAAAATCATATTAATGTTGTAATTGATATTTTTATTGAGTGTTTAAATATATTGCGACATTGAGATGACACTTATTATATAATAATATTGTATTAATTTTAAAAATAACCTTGAAATTATGTTAAATTATTGAAATGACATTTGTAAATGTTTTTCAAGGTTTTGTCATTGAAATGACATTTGTAAATGTTTTTTCAAGGTTATGTCATTGAAATAACATTTGTAAATGTTTTTCAAGGTTATGTCATTGAAATGACATTTGTAAATGTTTTTCAAGGTTATGTCATTGAAATAACATTTGTAAATGTTTTTTCAAGGTTATGTCATTGAAATAACATTTGTAAATGTTTTTTCAAGGTTATGTCATTGAAATAACATTTGTAAATGTTTTTCAAGGTTATGTCATTGAAATGACATTTGTAAATGTTTTTTCAATGTTATGTCATTGAAATGACATTTGTAAATGTTTTTCAAGGTTATGTCATTGAAATAACATTTGTAAATGTTTTTCAAGGTTATGTCATTGAAATAACATTTGTAAATATTTTTCAAGGTTATGTCATTGAAATAACATTTGTAAATATTTTTCAAGGTTATGTCATTGAAATGACATTTGTAAATGTTTTTTCAAGGTTATGTCAATGTTATCATCTGATACAGGGAGTGTTAAACGAAATAATTATGTGTTGATCTTGTAGCAATACGTTACAACTTTAGTCAATATTCTTCGATAGTTGTGTTAACTAGTTTCAAGAAAGAAGAAAAAAAAAGGGTCAACTCGTTTGATGTGTGTGATCGAGGAGCAATTTTTCGACTTTTTCGATATTTACAAATTTTATATATTATAAATGTGTCGTTTTTTGATAGTACGATTTACCCCCCAAGCCCCCAAAAAAGGCAAACAGGCGCGCACCACCCCATATAGATGTGTCGCACGCCACTGTAGCACCTAGTATAATAATTGTTTTGTAGCGCGCGCGTGCGCAATCGAAGCCCCGGGTCGGCACAGGGTCACGCCCCCTCACCCCACCTCTACCACCACTCCGGATACAAACCTAGAGACACAGGACCGAACTCAATTAACAAAATCGGACCGCACAATAATTGGTTAGTTGTTACGTTTAGGTAGGTACGCTGGTGAACTGTTGTGCGCATGCGCAATTCATATCGAGTCGCATGTTGTGATTTTTTTTATTCTAAATTACATTTTTGGTATTCAAATATTGAGTTTTCATGAAACTCAATTCTTTTAAAGTATTTCGGAAAATTAGTTAGGATACATCCAAAAAGTGAGAGCCGAAAAAAATGAGAGTTTACATTCTTAATATTGCGTTTTTGCACTGACAAATAAGTTTAATTTTGAATCTGTCCTGACAAATCAAGTTTTTTGGATTTTTTTTAATGTCGTGAATTAATTGAATTTGATACTCTGACATACCAAAGAATAGAAACAGTCTTTGAATACCTCCTGAATACCTAAAAAATGCCAATATAAAATCGTGATCGATATTAAAATTGCGCGCATGTGCAAGATGAGCCATATGATTGCGCATGCGCAAAACAGGTGACTAACAAATTCATACGAGCATAACCTCGACGCGCATGCGCAACCGCAATGAGGTAATAAAGTCTTCGTTGTACCCCGAATTAATTCGAATATATATATAGCTGATATATTTGTGTATTGGAACAGAAAGAGCATTTATTATAAAAAAAAGTATATATGTCTATATATTTAAAGTTATATGAAATATACATAGTTTTTGTTTCTGTTTTCCTGAAATCATTTTTTTTTCTTCTATTTTTGAAAAGAAAAGTGCTGCTTTAGATCCTAAATTTAAAGGTAAGATTATTTTTGACACCTATCATCCATACATGGCAAATGTTTTAGTAAAAACAAATGTCAGCTGCTACAATATATATATATATATATATATATATATATATATATATATATATTATATATATATATATATATATATATATATTATATATATATATATATATATATATATATATATATATATTATATATATATATATATATATATATATATTATATATATATATATTATATATATATATATTATATATATATATATATATATATATATATATATATATATATATATATATTTGCCAGTTCTATATATTCATAACAAATAATTTTTATATTTCTGTATGAATATTTTAATAAGACTAGCTACTACGTGACAAAAGGTTTAAAAAAAATCAAGTTACATCTATATCTATATTAAGTCCAATTTATAAACAATTGCACTGGAGACAACAAGCTGACATTAGGTTTCAAGGTCACACAGGTTACACTAGATAAGAAATACATTTAGTAAGAGATAATAAAAAAACATCAGCGTCCCGCGCATGCGCATGGTAATTGGCCCCGCCCTACCTACAGTCAACAACGTATATACATTCTCAGTCGTGCTTATTTATAAAAATAGAAAATAATAAATCATTCTCCATCTGTACAATAATTTACAATTCGCTTGCCTGACCTGTGGCATTTACTGGGACGCCGGCCGGCTCTCTTTGATCTTCATCTTCAGGTTGCTGTAGCCTAGGCCGAAGAAGAAGCGCGGCTCTAGATGCGTCGAGGTGAACATCCAGCCTAGGTGGGCTTTGCACATCTTGCAATTCATGATAGTCCAAGAGTAGCTGTATAAACATAATTTTCATAATATAACATTAATCTGGCGTGAAATTCTCTACAACTTTGCAATTTGAATCATCTTTGTAGCATCAATAATAAAAAAGTTATGCCCGAAAAACCGGTAAATGACACCAAAATCACGTCTTTCGATCAGTTTTTTGTATTTTCTCGGAAAACGATAAGAGATAATGAAAAACTACCAATGGGCCGTTTGTCGGGCTTGAAATTCTCTACAACTTTGCAATTTGAATTATCTTTGTAGCATCAATAATAAAAAAGTTATGCCCGAAAAACCGGTAAATGACACCAAAATCACGTCTTTCGATTAGTTTTTTGTATTTTCCGAGAAAACGATAAGAGATAATGAAAAACTTCCAATGGGCCGTTTGTCGGGCGTGAAATTCTCTACAACTTTGCAATTTGAATCATCTTTGTAGCATCAATAATAAAAAAGTTATGCCCGAAAAACCGGTAAATGACACCAAAATGACG
The DNA here is from genome assembly GCA_963942505.1 of Lordithon lunulatus. NCBI lineage: Eukaryota > Metazoa > Arthropoda > Insecta > Coleoptera > Staphylinidae > Lordithon > Lordithon lunulatus. Next base: position 3,935,194 of record OZ012675.1, read on the forward strand.
TCTTTCGATAAGTTTTTTGTATTTTCCGTGAAAACGATAAGAGATAATGAAAAACTTCCAATGGGCCGTTTGTCGGGCTTGAAATTCTCTACAACTTTGCAATTTGAATCATCTTTGTGGCATCAATAATTAAAAAGTTATGCCCGAAAAACCGGAAAATGACACCAAAATCACGTCTTTCTATCAGTTTTTTGTATTTTCCGAGAAAACGATAAGAGATAATGAAAAACTTCCAATGGGCCGTTTGTCGGGCTTGAAATTCTGTACAACTTTGTAATTTAAATCATCTTTGTAGCATCAATAATAAAAAAGTTATGCCCGAAAAACTGGTAAATGACACCAAAATCACGTTTTTCGATAAGTTTTTTGTATTTTCCGGGAAAACGGTAAGAGATAATGAAAAACTTTCAATGGGCCGTTTGTCGGGCTTGAAATTCTCTACAACTTTGCAATTTGAATCATCTTTGTAGCATCAATAGTAAAAAAGTTATGCCCGAAAAACCGGTAAATGACACCAAAATCACGTTTTTCGATAAGTTTTTTGTATTTTCCGAGAAAACGATAAGAGATAATGAAAAACTTCCAATGGGCCGTTCGTCGGGCTTGAAATTCTCTACAACTTTGCAATTTGAATTATCTTTGTAGCATCAATAATAAAAAAGTTATACCCGAAAAACCGGCAAAAGACACCAAAATCACGTCTTTTGATAAGTTTTTTGTATTTTCCGGGAAAACGATAAGAGATAATGAAAAACTTCCAATGGGCCGATTGTCGGGCTTGAAATTCTCTACAACTTTGCAATTTGAATCATCTTTGTGGCATCAATAATTAAAAAGTTATGCCCGAAAAACCGGAAAATGACACCAAAATCACGTCTTTCTATCAGTTTTTTGTATTTTCCGAGAAAACGATAAGAGATAATGAAAAACTTCCAATGGGCCGTTTGTCGGGCTTGAAATTCTCTACAACTTTGCAATTTGAATCATCTTTGTAGCATCAATAATAAAAAAGTTATGCCCGAAAAACTGGTAAATGACACCAAAATCACGTCTTTCGATCAGTTTTTTGTATTTTCCGGGAAAACGAAAAGAGATAGTGAAAAACTTCCAATGGGCCGTTTGTAGGGCTTGAAATTCTCTACAACTTTGCAATTTGAATCATCTTCGTGGCATCAATAATAAAAAAGTTATGCCCGAAAAACTGGTAAATGACACCAAAATCACGTCTTTCGATCAGTTTTTTGTAATTTCCGGGAAAACGATAAGAGATAATGAAAAACTTCCAATGGGCCGTTTGTCGGGCTTGAAATTCTGTACAACTTTGTAATTTAAATCATCTTTGTAGCATCAATAATAAAAAAGTTATGCCCGAAAAACTGGTAAATGACACCAAAATCACGTCTTTCGATCAGTTTTTTGTATTTTCCGGGAAAACGAAAAGAGATAGTGAAAAACTTCCAATGGGCCGTTTGTAGGGCTTGAAATTCTCTACAACTTTGCAATTTGAATCATCTTCGTGGCATCAATAATAAAAAAGTTATGCCCGAAAAACTGGTAAATGACACCAAAATCACGTCTTTCGATCAGTTTTTTGTAATTTCCGGGAAAACGATAAGAGATAATGAAAAACTTCCAATGGGCCGTTTGTCGGGCTTGAAATTCTGTACAACTTTGTAATTTAAATCATCTTTGTAGCATCAATAATAAAAAAGTTATGCCCGAAAAACTGGTAAATGACACCAAAATCACGTCTTTCGATCAGTTTTTTGTATTTTCCGGGAAAACGAAAAGAGATAGTGAAAAACTTCCAATGGGCCGTTTGTAGGGCTTGAAATTCTCTACAACTTTGCAATTTGAATCATCTTTGTAGCATCAATAATAAAAAAGTTATGCCCGAAAAACTGGTAAATGACACCAAAATCACGTCTTTCGATCAGTTTTTTGTATTTTCCGGGAAAACGAAAAGAGATAGTGAAAAACTTCCAATGGGCCGTTTGTAGGGCTTGAAATTCTCTACAACTTTGCAATTTGAATCATCTTCGTGGCATCAATAATAAAAAAGTTATGCCCGAAAAACTGGTAAATGACACCAAAATCACGTCTTTCGATCAGTTTTTTGTAATTTCCGGGAAAACGATAAGAGATAATGAAAAACTTCCAATGGGCCGTTTGTCGGGCTTGAAATTCTGTACAACTTTGTAATTTAAATCATCTTTGTAGCATCAATAATAAAAAAGTTATGCCCGAAAAACCGGTAAATAACACCAAAATCACGTCTTTCGATCAGTTTTTTGTATTTTCCAGGAAAACGATAAGAGATAATGAAAAACTTCCAATGGGCCGTTTGTCGGGCTTGAAATTCTGTACAACTTTGTAATTTAAATCATCTTTGTAGCATCAATAATAAAAAAGTTATGCCCGAAAAACTGGTAAATGACACCAAAATCACGTCTTTCGATCAGTTTTTTGTATTTTCCGGGAAAACGAAAAGAGATAGTGAAAAACTTCCAATGGGCCGTTTGTAGGGCTTGAAATTCTCTACAACTTTGCAATTTGAATCATCTTCGTGGCATCAATAATAAAAAAGTTATGCCCGAAAAACTGGTAAATGACACCAAAATCACGTCTTTCGATCAGTTTTTTTGTATTTTCCAGGAAAACGATAAGAGATAATGAAAAACTTCCAATGGGCCGTTTGTCGGGCTTGAAATTCTGTACAACTTTGTAATTTAAATCATCTTTGTAGCATCAATAATAAAAAAGTTATGCCCGAAAAACTGGTAAATGACACCAAAATCACGTTTTTCGATAAGTTTTTTGTATTTTCCGGGAAAACGGTAAGAGATAATGAAAAACTTTCAATGGGCCGTTTGTCGGGCTTGAAATTCTCTACAACTTTGCAATTTGAATCATCTTTGTAGCATCAATAGTAAAAAAGTTATGCCCGAAAAACCGGTAAATGACACCAAAATCACGTTTTTCGATAAGTTTTTTGTATTTTCCGAGAAAACGATAAGAGATAATGAAAAACTTCCAATGGGCCGTTTGTAGGGCTTGAAATTCTCTACAACTTTGCAATTTGAATCATCTTTGTGGCATCAATAATTAAAAAGTTATGCCCGAAAAACCGGAAAATGACACCAAAATCACATCTTTCTATCAGTTTTTTGTATTTTCCGAGAAAACGATAAGAGATAATGAAAAACTTCCAATGGGCCGTTTGTCGGGCTTGAAATTCTCTACAACTTTGCAATTTGAATCATCTTTGTAGCATCAATAATAAAAAAGTTATGCCCGAAAAACTGGTAAATGACACCAAAATCACGTCTTTCGATCAGTTTTTTGTATTTTCCGGGAAAACGAAAAGAGATAGTGAAAAACTTCCAATGGGCCGTTTGTAGGGCTTGAAATTCTCTACAACTTTGCAATTTGAATCATCTTCGTGGCATCAATAATAAAAAAGTTATGCCCGAAAAACTGGTAAATGACACCAAAATCACGTCTTTCGATCAGTTTTTTGTAATTTCCGGGAAAACGATAAGAGATAATGAAAAACTTCCAATGGGCCGTTTGTCGGGCTTGAAATTCTGTACAACTTTGTAATTTAAATCATCTTTGTAGCATCAATAATAAAAAAGTTATGCCCGAAAAACTGGTAAATGACACCAAAATCACGTCTTTCGATCAGTTTTTTGTATTTTCTGGGAAAACGAAAAGAGATAGTGAAAAACTTCCAATGGGCCGTTTGTAGGGCTTGAAATTCTCTACAACTTTGCAATTTGAATCATCTTTGTAGCATCAATAATAAAAAAGTTATGCCCGAAAAACTGGTAAATGACACCAAAATCACGTCTTTCGATCAGTTTTTTGTATTTTCCGGGAAAACGAAAAGAGATAGTGAAAAACTTCCAATGGGCCGTTTGTAGGGCTTGAAATTCTCTACAACTTTGCAATTTGAATCATCTTCGTGGCATCAATAATAAAAAAGTTATGCCCGAAAAACTGGTAAATGACACCAAAATCACGTCTTTCGATCAGTTTTTTGTAATTTCCGGGAAAACGATAAGAGATAATGAAAAACTTCCAATGGGCCGTTTGTCGGGCTTGAAATTCTGTACAACTTTGTAATTTAAATCATCTTTGTAGCATCAATAATAAAAAAGTTATGCCCGAAAAACCGGTAAACAACACCAAAATCACGTCTTTCGATCAGTTTTTTGTATTTTCCAGGAAAACGATAAGAGATAATGAAAAACTTCCAATGGGCCGTTTGTCGGGCTTGAAATTCTGTACAACTTTGTAATTTAAATCATCTTTGTAGCATCAATAATAAAAAAGTTATGCCCGAAAAACCGGTAAACAACACCAAAATCACGTCTTTCGATCAGTTTTTTTGTATTTTCCAGGAAAACGATAAGAGATAATGAAAAACTTCCAATGGGCCGTTTGTCGGGCTTGAAATTCTGTACAACTTTGTAATTTAAATCATCTTTGTAGCATCAATAATAAAAAAGTTATGCCCGAAAAACCGGTAAATGACACCAAAATCTGGTCTTTCGATCAGATTTTTGTATTTTCCGGGAAAACGAAAAGAGATACTGAAAAACTTCCAATGGGCCGTTTGTCGGGCTTGAAATTCTCTACAACTTTGCAATTTGAATCATCTTTGTAGCATCAATAATAAAAAAGTTATGCCCGAAAAACTGGTAAATGACACCAAAATCACGTCTTTCGATCAGTTTTTTGTATTTTCCGGGAAAACGAAAAGAGATAGTGAAAAACTTCCAATGGGCCGTTTGTAGGGCTTGAAATTCTCTACAACTTTGCAATTTGAATCATCTTTGTAGCATCAATAATAAAAAAGTTATGCCCGAAAAAACGATAAATGACACCAAAATCACGTCTTTCGATCAGTTTTTTGTATTTTCCGGGAAAACGATAAGAGATAGTGAAAAACTTCCAATGGGCCGTTTGTCGGGCTTGAAATTCTCTACAACTTTGCAATTTGAATCATCTTTGTAGCATCAATAATAAAAAAGTTATGCCCGAAAAACTGGTAAATGACACCAAAATCACGTCTTTCGATTAGTTTTTTGTTTTTTCTGAGAAAACGATAAGAGATAATGAAAAACTTCCAATGGGCCGTTTGTCGAGCTTGAAATTCTCTACAACTTTGCAATTTGAATCATCTTTGTAGAATCAATAATAAAAAAGTTATGCCCCAAAAACCGGTAAATGACACCAAAATCACGTTTTTCGATCAGTTTTTTTAATTTTCCGACAAAACGATCAGAGATAATGAAAAACTTCCAATGGGCCGTTTGTCGGGCTTGAAATTCTCTACAACTTTGCAATTTGAATCATCTTTGTAGCATCAATAATAAAAAAGTTATGCCCGAATAACCGGCAAATGACACCAAAATCACGTCTTTCGATCAGTATTTTGTATTTTCCGGGAAAACTGTAAGAGATAGTGAAAAACTTCCAAAGTGCCGTTTGTCGGGCTTGAAATTCTGTACAACTTTGTAATTTAAATCATCTTTGTAGCATCAATAATAAAAAAGTTATGCCCGAAAAACCGGCAAATGACACCAAAATCACGTCTTTCGATCAGTTTTTTGTATTTTCTGAGAAAACGTTAAGAGATAATGAAAAACTTCGAATGGGCCGTTTGTCGGGCTTTAAATTCTCTAAAACTTTGCAATTTGAATCATCTTTGTAACATCAAGAATAAAAAAGTTATGCCCGAAAAACCGGTAAATGGCACCAAAATCACGTTTTTCGATCAGTTTTTTGTATTTTCCGGGAAAACGATAAGAGATAGTGAAAAACTTCCAATGGGCCGTTTGTCGGGCTTGAAATTCTCTACAACTTTGCAATTTGAATCATCTTTGTAGCATCAATAATAAAAAAGTTATGCCCGAAAAAACGGTAAATGACACCAAAATCACGTTTTTCGATCAGTTTATTGTATTTTCTGGGAAAACGGTAAGAGATAGTGAAAAACTTTCAATGGGCCGTTTGTCGGGCTTGAAATTCTCTACAACTTTGCAATTTGAATCATCTTTGTACCATCAATAATAAAAAAGTTATGCCCGAAAAACCGGTAAATGACACCAAAATCACGTTTTTCGATCAGTTTTTTGTATTTTCCCGGAAAACGATCAGAGATAATGAAAAACTTCCAATGGGCCGTTTGTCGGGCTTGAAATTCTCTACAACTTTGCAATTTGAATCATCTTTGTAGCATCAATAATAAAAAAGTTATGCCTGAAAAACCGGTAAATGACACCAAAATCACGTTTTTCTATCAGTTTTTTGTATTTTCCCGGAAAACGATCAGAGATAATGAAAAACTTCCAATGGGCCGTTTGTCGGGCTTGAAATTCTCTACAACTTTGCAATTTGAATCATCTTTGTAGCATCAATAATAAAAAAGTTATGCCCGAAAAACCGGCAAATGACACCAAAATCACGTCTTTTGATCAGTTTTTTGTATTTTCCGGGAAAACAGTAAGAGATACTGAAAAACTTCCAATGGGCCGTTTGTCGGGCTTGAAATTCTCTACAACTTTGCAATTTGAATGATCTTTGTAGTATCAATAATAAAAAAGTTATGCCTGAAATACCGGTAAATGACACCAAAATGACGTCTTTCGGTCAGTTTTTTGTATTTTCCCGGAAAACGATAAGAGATAATGAAAAACTTCCAATGGGCCGTTTGTCGGGCTTGAAATTCTCTACAACTTTGCAATTTGAATCATCTTTGTAGCATCAATAATAAAAAAGTTATGCCCGAAAAAACGGTAAATGACACCAAAATCACGTTTTTCGATCAGTTTATTGTATTTTCTGGGAAAACGGTAAGAGATAGTGAAAAACTTTCAATGGGCCGTTTGTCGGGCTTGAAATTCTCTACAACTTTGCAATTTGAATCATCTTGGTAGCATCAATAATAAAAAAGTTATGCCCGAAAAACTGGTAAATGACACCAAAATGACGTCTTTCGATCAGTTTTTTGTATTTTCCGAGAAAACGATAAGAGATAATGAAAAACTTCCAATGGGCGGTTTGTCGGGTTTGAAATTCTCTACAACTTTACAATTTGAATCATCTTTGTAGAATCAATAATAAAAAAGTTATGCCCGAAAAACCGGTAAATGACACCAAAATCACGTCTTTCGATCAGTTTTTTGTATTTTCCGGGAAAACGGTAAGAGATAGTGAAAAACTGCCAATGAGCCGTTTATCGGGCTTGAAATTCTCTACAACTTTGCAATTTGAATCATCTTTGTGGCATCAATAATAAAAAAGTTATGCCCGAAAAACCGGCAAATGACACCAAAATAACGTCTTTCGATCAGTTTTTTGTATTTTCCGAGAAAACGATACGAGATAATGAAAAACTTCCAATTGGCCGTTTGTCGGGCTTGAAATTCTCTACAACTTTGCAATTTGAATCATCTTTGTAGCATCAATAATAAAAAAGTTATGCCCGAAAAACCGGTAAATGACACCAAAATGACGTCTTTCGACCAGTTTTTTGTATTTTCCGGGAAAACGGTAAGAGATAGTGAAAAGCTTTCAATGGGCCGTTTGTCGGGCTTGAAATTCTCTACAACTTTACAATTTGAATCATCTTTGTAGCATCAATAATAAAAAAGTTATGCCCGAAAAACCGGTAAATGACACCAAAATCACGTATTTCGATCAGTTTTTTGTATTTTCTGGGAAAAAGATAAGAGATAATGAAAAACTTCCAATGGGCCGTTTGTCGGGTTTGAAATTCTCTACAACTTTGCAATTTGAATCATCTTTGTAGCATCAATAATAAAAAAGTTATGTCCAAAAAATCGACAAATTGCCCCAAAATCACGTTTTTCGGTTAGATTTTTGTATTTTTCGGGAAAACGGTTAGAGATAGCGAAAAACTTACAATGGGCCGTTTGTCGGGCTTGAAATTCTCTACAACTTTGCAATTTGAATTATCTTTGTAGCATCAAAAATAAAAATGTTATGCCTAAAAAATCGAGAAATAGGCCAAAAATCACGTTTTTCGGTTATTTTTTGTATTTTTCGAGATTCATATTAAGTATTAAGGTTTGTAAGTAGGATAGCTGTTTGTAAATATTCAGATAACTATGGTAGTAAACAAAACACTCACCCAGGAAACCAGCTATATTGTCGACTAGGTGCACCACTCAAAACATAATTATCTGCAGCCGATACAGTCACTGTCTCATAAACAACACCACCTACAAAACAGTACATATAGTAAATAAATTGTCTACCAATATAAATGATTCTGATTATACCTGGATTAACATAATTACTTTGCACACCATCCTTGGACATTGCAAACACCTTGTCCTGACCAGCAATATTGATTCCGCAGCATCCACAACATATAACTCGTTCCTAAAAGTCATGAATAAAACTATCTATTGGTTTACAAACTATCTCCTCCAATATTACAAGTTTCAAATATTTGAGTTCACGTTGCAGCCTCTCCAGTGTGGTATGGCAGGATAAAATCTTCAAACGTTCGCTGTGTGTCAACTGGAAATTCTGGACGAACCAATATGAAAGTGCTTGAGGGTCAGTGGGGATGTTCTCTGAATAATTAAGGCTTTTACAAGTTATGAACGATTTAAATTTGTAGCCCCACCTCTCATATAATATACCGAAAGACCATCTACTATACGTTTAACATAATAACCCAGCTCATATTGATCGTACACCCAGTAAGGGAATGGAAACTGTGCCAAATGATATCTGCAATATCTAAAGGTAAAGAGATTTGAAATTAGTCATAAGAGATAATATTCGAACAAATTAATCTAAAATCCACTTCCGTTCTCAATATACCTAAGATTTTTCTTATAATCACTATAGTCAGCTGTATTAGGTTTTTTGAGTTTTTTCAAGGACAGCAACTGTGTATCTGTAAGAGGATTACACAAAGCCACCTCTGCAAGTATTTCGACTGTAACACGAGTCATCCGCCCCCATGTGGGGTTTATTAGTTGTCCTGGCAAAATCCTGCATCTCTGGCGACCCCTTGCTTTCAAGGTGACTGAGCCATGCTTGATAACGTTTTCAAACACCTCCATTACAACTCCAAACTCAAACATGTTGGTACCTTCAAAGCTATGAAAAAAAATTTACATAATAGTGATAATACTAATAATAATTTTGTTTTTATGCTTACTTTTGACAGGCCAGCACAAATGTGTACCCATTTTTGAAGTCATCATATATGCGAGATGTTTGATAATCATCCCGTACCATCATGGGAAGTGTAAAGCCTGGGAATACCATGGTTTGGGTATACATTGCAAGCATATCGATGATTTGGTGGTCATCAAAGATGGTGTAGCCACCTACATTATCCAATCGGCCCAAATACTATAATCAAAAATTTCGGTAGTTTAATTAGTTTGTAAGAAGATTAGTGTGGCCATGTGCATTAATTACGAAGCACTAAATACCTTGTGTATTGTAGGCAGGTTTGTATCGAACTGATTTGAATTTGCAGACTCATCAACTAGCAGGTCCTGCTCGTCGTCTATAATTAAAAAATAAAAAATAATCTGAAATGACCCGGAATTGCATCTTTTACTAACATACCAATTCTATCCTCACCAGACTCATTTGAATCGCTGGATTCCGTATGCGGCCCACTAGAGTAGTGACCATTCTCCAGATTCGCATTCATGTCCTCGTCTTCCTCCTCCATTCTGTCCCTGCCCAGACACCTCCTGAACAGATAAATGGTGTTTTGCTAATCCGTATGGGGTTCTGCTCTAAAAAATATGCGTGTTTTGTTATGGATGAGAATTAGGATAATATACGTGAAGTTGCTGATAATCAGTGGCTGTCAAAATGTTTTTGGAGGGAGAATGGTAGCAACCAATAGATGGCGCCAGATGTTTCAAGGTTCATTTGAACTACTGGCAATATTAGTTTTATAACTTGATATTATTGTAGTAGTTCTAATGATCAATTGTGAGTCCAATCAAATAATTACAACTTAGGTGGTGAGTCCACCATCTCGTTTTCGCTGTTCTATTTACTCTTATGTAAGGCTCAATTCCTAGAATTAGTTGTCTAATTGTTTTGGGTCTAATTGTCTCCATCAACAGGTGCACGTGTGGTTGCATAATAATAGCTCAAGGTCTTTGTGACTAATGTGCTTTCCCGATCAAAACAAACACTTTCTCCGGGGGGGTAATTAGCATTAGCGCCAACGAGGCGCAAACAGATGATTCAGATCCGTAAGTGCGCGTGTGCCCGGCCTCTAAAACAAATTGTGATAACGCAATCAGGGCGACTAAATCATAAAGACGGTTTATGTTTGCAGGCAGCTATCACGAACAGAGTGCAATGGAGCTACAGAATTTAACCCCCGGACGGTGGCGTGAAATCTACAATAAGGTATTTATTTATATACATTTCTATCAAAATCGTGTAGAGAGCCCTGAAAATTGTTTTGTTTGAAACAAATGAATATTGGATGTGTTATGAGACCATACAGGTGTGTTTACTGAATATCAAATTAGAATATTAATTTTTGGATGCAGAAATGTCTCTTGAGATTATTATTTGGTATAGTACAGGGGTTGGAAAAGTTACGATGTATCCTTCACATAAATTTAATTTTATTTGAGTCATAATATTTTTATCGTAGATAATACATACTACAAATTTTAATAAACAGGTCCTACTACTAATATTCTTGTGTGTAGTAGAATGAATGAATTAAATAATTCTTTTTTCTTATAGTACGACAAGGATGGAAATGGTAGAATCAACATTGTCGAGCTTCGAAGGCTCATTGAGAGTGTGGAGTATGAAAACGATATACCTGACCATGTGGTCAAGGCAATTTTCAAGCAAGCCGATACCAATTTGGATGGAGAGCTGGACTTTCAGGAGTTTATGAAGATGATCCACAACCCAAATAACCATTTTGTGTTTGCACAACTCAAAGAAAGGTAAATTAAATAATTATCTAGAAAATTATGTCAGTAAATTCATAATTAAATGTAACATCTTCATCCATCCATCCATCCATCCATCCATCTATCCATCTATTCATCTATCCATCTATCCATCCATCCATCCATCCTCCATCCATCCATCAATCCATCCATCCATCCATACCATACCATTCTATATCATATAATATCATACCATTCCATATCATATTATACCATGCATACCATACAAACCATATATACCATACATACCATGCATACCATACATACCATACATATCATAAATACCAAACATACCATAAATACCCTACATATTGTACATATAATTGTAATTATTATTGTAATAGTTTTAATGAAGAATTTTGGGTCTACATTTAATCAAGTTTAAATAGTACAAAGGCGACTACAAATAGATCAATAAATATATGAACTTACTTCAGTAGTTCTAATAGTTTACAGATAATTGTCCATTAGAACTACCACAATATTGTGAAGTTATGCAATGAATATGTTGTACAGTAGTTTAAATGAATGACTGTGTCAATCCTGTTAACCGTTTCTGCGTCAACGTGCATCCGTTAACCCTGTTGCCTTACATACCATACATACCACACATACCATACATACAATAGATACCATACATACAATAGATACCATACATACCATACATACCATACATACCATAGATACCATAGATACCATACATACCATAGATACCATACATACCATAGATATCATACATACCATACATACCATAGATACCATACATACCATAGATACCATACATACCATAGATACCATACATACCATACATACCATAGATACCATACATACCATAGATACCATACATACCATACATACCATACATACCATACATACCATACATACCATACATACCATACATACCATACATACCATACATACCATACATACAATAGATACCATACATACCATACATACCATAGATACCATACATACCATAGATACCATACATACCATAGATACCATACATACCATACATACCATAGATACCATACATACCATAGATACCATACATACCATAGATACCATACATACCATACATACCATACATACCATACATACCATACATACCATACATACCATACATACCATACATACAATAGATACCATACATACCATACATACCATAGATACCATACATACCATAGATACCATACATACCATACATACCATACATACCATACATACCATACATACCATACATACCATACATACCATACATACCATACATACCATACATACCATACATACCATACATACCATACATACCATACATACCATACATACTATACATACCATACATACCATACATACCATACATACCATACATACCATAGATACCATACATACCATACATACCATACATACCATACATACCATACATACCATACATACCATACATACCATACATACCATACATACCATACATACCATACATACCATACATACCATACATACCATAGATACCATACATACCATAAATACCATAAATACCATAAATACCATACATACCATACATACCATAGATACCATAGATACCATACATACCATACATACCATACATAACATACATACCATACATACCATAAATACCATACATACCATAGATACCATAGATACCATAGATACCATACATACCATACATACCATACATAACATACATAACATACATACCATACATACCATACATACCATACATACCATACATACCATACATACGATACATACCATACATACCATACATACCATACATACCATACATACCATACATACCATACATACCATACATACCATACATACCATACATACCATACATAACATACATACCATACATACCATACATACCATACATACCATACATAACATACATACCATACATACCATACATACCATACATACCATATATACCATACATACCATAGATACCGTATATACCATACATACCATATATACCATACATACCATACATACCATACATACCATACATACCATACATACCATACATACCATACATACCATACATACCATAGATACCATACATACCATAGATACCATACATACCATACATACCATACATACCATACATACCATACATACCGTATATACCATAGATACCATAGATACCATACATACCATACATACCATACATAACATACATACCATACATACCATACATACCATACATACCATACATACAATACATACCATACATACCATACATACCATACATACCATACATACCATACATACCATACATACCATACTTACTATACTTACCATAGATACCATACATACCATACATACCATACATACCATACATACCATACATACCATACATACCATACATACCATACATACCATACATACCATACATACCATACATACCATACATACCATACATACCATACATACCATGCATACCATAAATACCATAGATACCATACATACGGGAAGTATAACTTTTAAACAAAAATATAACCGGAAGTGCACTTTTAAAAACAGGAAGTGTGATTTTATTATATCGGATATTATAATTGTATATACGGGAAGTATAATTTTTAAAACTAAAATAAACCGGACGTGCACTTTTAAAAACCGGAAGTGCGATTGTATATATCGGAAATTATAATGGTATATACGGGAAGTATAATTTTTAAACTAAAATAAACCGGAAGTGCACTTTTAAAACCGGAAGTGTGATTTTATTATATCGGATATTATAATTGTATATACGGGAAGTATAATTTTTAAAACTAAAATAAACCGGAAGTGCACTTGTAATAACCGGAAGTGCGATTGTATATATCGGAAATTATAATGGTATATATGGTAAGTATAATTTTTAAACAAAAATAAACCGGAAGTGCACTTTTAAAACCGGAAGTGCGATTGTATATATCGGATATTATAATTGTGTATGCGGGAAGTATAATTTTTAAATAAAAATAAACCGGAAGTGCACCTTTAAAAACTGGAAGTGCGATAGTATATATCGGAAATTACAATGGCATATACGGGAAGTATAATTTTTAAACTAAAATAACCCGGACGTGTAATTTTATATATCGGATATTATAATTGTATATGTGGGAAGTATAAGTTTTAAACTAAAATAAACCGGAAGTGTCTTTTTAAGAACAGGAAGTGTGATTTAATATATCGGATATTATAATTGTGTAATTTTATATATCGGATATTATAATTGTATATGTGGGAAGTATAATTTTTAAACTAAAATAAACCGGAAGTGTCCTTTTAAGAACAGGAAGTGTGATTTAATATATCGGAAATTATAATGGTATATACGGGAAGTATAATTTTTAAACCAAAATAAACCGGAAGTGCATTTAAAAAACCGGAAGTGCGATTGTATATATCGGAAATTATAATGGTATATACGGGAAGTATAATAAATTAAAATAAACCGGACGTGAACTTTTATTAAAAACCGGACGTGTGATTTTATATATCGGAAATTATAATTGTATATACGGGAAGTATAATTTTTAAAACTAAAATAAACCGGAAGTGCACTTTAAAAACCGGAAGTGCGATTGTATATATCGGAAATTATAATGGTATATACGGGAAGTATAATTTTTAAACAAAAATAAACCGGAAGTGCACTTTTAAAAACCGGACGTGTGATTTTATATATAAGATATTATAATTGTATATATGGGAAGTATAATTTTTAAATAAACCGGAAGTGCAATTTTAAAACCGGACGTGTGGTTTTATATATCGGATATTATAATTGTATATACGGGAAGTATAAATTTATATATAGGTATAAGTATAATTTTTAAAGCATATAAATATGTTAACCGGAAGTATAATGTTGTTAGTCGGATATATAATGTTAACCGGAAGTAATTTTTTTAAACCGGAAGTCACGTTTAACCATTAAAATGTTATCATTTAGTCTCTTATCATCATGGCGTTTATGAAATTAATTTAATATAAATTCGTGTTTTTTGTGTTTTTGTTTTATATTGCTCTACTTGACATTTATATTTTGACATTTGTATGATGACCTTGATATTTATATGGTTGACCTTTGGCATGTATATTGCTCTACTAGATATTCATATTTTGACCTTGACATTTAAATGTTGACCTTGGCATCTATAGTTTGACCTTGGCATCTATAGTTTGACCTTGGCATTTAAATGTTGACCTTGGCATTTAAATGTTGACCTTGACATATATAGTTTGACCTTGACATTTAAATGTTGACTTTGGCATCTATATATATTATAATTGTGTATGCGGGAAGTATAATTTTTAAATAAAAATAAACCGGAAGTGCACCTTTAAAAACTGGAAGTGCGATAGTATATATCGGAAATTACAATGGCATATACGGGAAGTATAATTTTTAAACTAAAATAACCCGGACGTGTAATTTTATATATCGGATATTATAATTGTATATGTGGGAAGTATAAGTTTTAAACTAAAATAAACCGGAAGTGTCTTTTTAAGAACAGGAAGTGTGATTTAATATATCGGATATTATAATTGTGTAATTTTATATATCGGATATTATAATTGTATATGTGGGAAGTATAATTTTTAAACTAAAATAAACCGGAAGTGTCCTTTTAAGAACAGGAAGTGTGATTTAATATATCGGAAATTATAATGGTATATACGGGAAGTATAATTTTTAAACCAAAATAAACCGGAAGTGCATTTAAAAAACCGGAAGTGCGATTGTATATATCGGAAATTATAATGGTATATACGGGAAGTATAATAAATTAAAATAAACCGGACGTGAACTTTTATTAAAAACCGGACGTGTGATTTTATATATCGGAAATTATAATTGTATATACGGGAAGTATAATTTTTAAAACTAAAATAAACCGGAAGTGCACTTTAAAAACCGGAAGTGCGATTGTATATATCGGAAATTATAATGGTATATACGGGAAGTATAATTTTTAAACAAAAATAAACCGGAAGTGCACTTTTAAAAACCGGACGTGTGATTTTATATATAAGATATTATAATTGTATATATGGGAAGTATAATTTTTAAATAAACCGGAAGTGCAATTTTAAAACCGGACGTGTGGTTTTATATATCGGATATTATAATTGTATATACGGGAAGTATAAATTTATATATAGGTATAAGTATAATTTTTAAAGCATATAAATATGTTAACCGGAAGTATAATGTTGTTAGTCGGATATATAATGTTAACCGGAAGTAATTTTTTTAAACCGGAAGTCACGTTTAACCATTAAAATGTTATCATTTAGTCTCTTATCATCATGGCGTTTATGAAATTAATTTAATATAAATTCGTGTTTTTTGTGTTTTTGTTTTATATTGCTCTACTTGACATTTATATTTTGACATTTGTATGATGACCTTGATATTTATATGGTTGACCTTTGGCATGTATATTGCTCTACTAGATATTCATATTTTGACCTTGACATTTAAATGTTGACCTTGGCATCTATAGTTTGACCTTGGCATCTATAGTTTGACCTTGGCATTTAAATGTTGACCTTGGCATTTAAATGTTGACCTTGACATATATAGTTTGACCTTGACATTTAAATGTTGACTTTGGCATCTATGTATTTTTATAACCGGAAGTGCACTTTTAAAAACCGGAAGTGTGATTGTATATATCGGAAATTATAATTTTATAAGCAGGTATAAGTATAATTTTTAAAGCATGCATTATAATGTTGTTAACCGGAAGTACAATGATCTTAGTCGAATATATATTTTAAACCGGACGTATACGTTTTAAACCGGAAGTCGCGTTTAAGCAGTAAAATGTTATCATTTAGTCTCTTATCATCATGGCGTGTATGAAATTAATTTAATAATTAATTTTTTGTGTGTAGATATGTTCAGTACGTGAAGTTCGTGTTGCCCCGAAGAAAGCCGACTGTCACCGACACAGTAGTCGACGGTGCCTACGAGGACGAGTACAGCTGCTGGCCGCCAGCTGTCATAATGATCCTCGTTTCCCTCATCGAGATTATTTTGTTTTGCATCGACATGGGATTGGGCCATGATAGCACCCTGGCCACGGGCCCAGTGGCCACCAACCTGCTTTATGACCCACACCGCAGGGTCGAACTGTGGCGATACGTCACTTATATGTTCGTGCACATCGGGTACGTTATTTCTGCGTTTTTATATCGCTGACCTTGACATTTACATTTTGTCATTGACCTGCCTATGGCGACCTTGATATTTATAGGATTGACCTTGAAATTTATAGTTTGACTTTGACATTTATGTTATGACCTTGACAAGTATTTTTTGACATACCATTTCACTTTACTTTGACATTTATATTGCTCTATTAGACATTTATATTTTGATATTTGTATGTTGGCCTTTATATTTATATGGTTGACCTTGACATTTATAGTTTGACTTTGACATTTATATTATGACCTTGACAAATGTATGACATTAATATAAATATTTTTTGACAAACCATTTCACTTTACTTTGACATTTATATTACTCTATTAGACATTTATATTTTGATATTTACATGGTTGACCTTTGGCATGTATATTGCTCTACTAGATATTTATATTTTGACCTTGACATTTAAATGTTCACCTTGATATTTAAACGTTGTCCTTGACGTTTAAATTTTGACCTTGACATTTAAATGTTGACCTTGATATTTTGATATTTAAACGTTTTCCTTGACGTTTAAATGTTGACCTTGATATTTATATGTTGACCTTGACATCTAGAGTTTGACCTTGATATTTAGATGTTGGTCAAGGTCAACATTTAGATGTTGACCTTGACATTTATAGTTTGACCTTGACATAAATATGATTGTCATTAACATAAATATTGGTTGACAGACCATTTCATTTGTTCGTGAACGTTTTCGTGCAAACAATGCTGGGTACGCCCTTGGAGATGGTGCACAAGGGATGGCGTGTGGTTCTAATCTATGTGGCGGGGGTGCTTGCGGGCAGCCTGGGAACGTCCATAACGGATCCTGGGGTGAAACTAGCCGGCGCCAGTGGGGGTGTCTACTCGCTAATCACAGCCCACTTGGCAACTATAATAATGGTAAGACCTTGACAAAATGTGGATGTTATCCCACACTGTATGTATTTATTCCACAAACCATTATGTAATTTGTACGCGGACTTATGTAAACCGGAAGTGGAGTAGTATAAACGGGAAGTAGATTAGTATACGGCGGAAGTGTAATTTCGTATCAAGTGTGAGTTTGCTAATGGATTTCGAACCACTGGAGTACGTTTAGATGAGAATATCATCCTACTCTGGACCAGAGAAAGGTGTTTCCCGGATGTGGAAGACTAAACCGGAACTGTAAGGATGCACCTCTGAAGTACGACAGTGCATCCGGATGTGTAATTTTGTAAAGCTAACATAATTTTAAACCGAATATGGTATTACAAAAACCGGATGTCCTGTATTGTAAGCAGAGAACGTTTGTTTCAATAAACCGGATGTGCCGTTTTTTCAACAGCTTGTGATTTTGTAAACAGGAACTGCAATTTTGTAAACTGGAAGTGTAATTTTGTACACAGGTACATTTCCTGTGTACAAAATTACGGACCGGAAGTAAATTTTGTAAACCGAACATGCAATTTTGTAAACCGAACATGCAATTTCGTAAACCGGCAGTGTAATTTTGTGAGCCGGAAGTGTAATTTTGTATATAATGTGATTTTGTAAACAGGAACTGCAATATTGTAAACTGGAAGTGTATTTTTTCACACAGGAAATGTATTCTGCAGACCGGAAGTACATACCGGAAGTAAAGTAATTTTGTAAGCCGGAAGTGTAAATTTGCAAACCGGAAGTGTGTTTTTTTTTAATCGGGCACGTGATAAACCGGAAATGGTTGACCTTTAGTCTACAATGTATATAACTATTTAAAATTAAATTGTTTTGGTTTTAACCGCTGTGCCACTCAAACTATGACTACGTCCATTAATTGATTTCTTCGATGGTGTTTTATTTGATTTCAGAATTGGAGTGAAATGACGTTTCCACTCATCCAGCTCCTCATCTTCCTGATACTGATCTGCTCCGATGTGGGCACGGCCATCTACAACCGCTACGTGCTCGACCTATCCGAGTCAATCGGCTACGCGGCCCACTTTTTCGGAGCCCTCGCCGGCCTACTCGTGGGCATCACGGTGCTGAGGAACATCGAGGTCACACGAGGCGAGCGCATCCTGCGGTGGATTGCGATCGTCAGCTTTATTCTGCTAATGGGGACGGCTGTTGTGTGGAATGTGGCGTACACAGGGTTCTTCCCCGAGCAGTATGTTTGAGTGTGATTCTGAGGCTGTCTGTGGATTGTTATTTATTACTTTAGTTTATAAGTTTCCTTTTCGTTTTATGGTAGCTGGTTTGTTTTATGGTAGCTGGTTTGTTTTGAGTGTTTAAATTGCGGCGCTACAAAGCCGCTTTCGATTAATGTTCAAGAGCTGTTGCAAACCGGAAGTGCAACTTTCTAAACAAGAAATGCAATTTTCTAAACAAGGAATGCCATTTTATGAACCGGAAATGCACTTTCAAAACCGGAAATGCAATTTTATAAACATGAAATGTAATTTTCCAAACCGGAAATGTACTTTTACAAACCGGAAATGTACTTTTAACTCTAAACGGGAATTTTCTGAACACGAAATGCACTTTCTAAACTGGAAACGCAGTTTTATAAACATGAAATGTAATTTTTCAGACCGGAAATGTAATTTGCTAAATCGAAAATGTACTTTTCTAAACCGGTAATGTACTTTTCCAAACCGGAAATGTACTTTTCCAAAGAGGAAATGTACTTTTCCAAACAAGAAATGTACTTTTCCAAACCGGAAATGTTCTTTTCCAAACCGGAAATGTAATTTTCCAAACCGGAAAAGTAATTTTCTAAACCGGAAAAGTAATTTTCTAAACCGGAAATGTAATTTTCTAAACCGGAAATGTAATTTTCTAAACCGAAAATGTAATTTTCTAAACCGTAAATGTACTTTTCTAAACGGGATTTTTTCTGAACACGAAATGCACTTTGTAAACCGGAAACTCAGTTTTCTAAAAATTATATGCAATTTTCTAAACCGGAAATGTACTTTTATAAACTGGAAATGTAATTTTCTAATCCGGGGTGCAGTTTCCAAATCCAGCCGTCGCGTATTATAAGCAGGTAGGTTGATTTTATAAACCGGAAGTACCGTTTTCTCAACAATTCGTGTAATTTGGTCTAACGAAGCTGTAATTTTGTAAACCGGAAGTGCACTTTTCTAAATAGGATGTTCTCACACGAGTTGAACAGCTCCCGAACGATAATCGAAAGCGTCTCAGGTTGTTGAGTTGAGTTCATAGTAGCACAAACTGTTTTTTGATATTTATGCTAGATGTTTTATTTCTAGCATAAACAAATGTTTGATAATTATTGTGTACAGAGCACTGCAATATTTGTCATCTTTTTATGACAACTTTTTCCACATTTATTTTGGAATGTCATCCTATGTTTGCAGTAAAAAAACAGATGTTGGTTATAACATCTGGTTTTCTTTTTACAACAATTCCCCATATATATTTCCCACAGATGTGAGTCAGTATGGTACTGTGAAGACTTAAAGTAGCTATTTCTTAGGATTATTTCTGATTCATTTCCGGTTTCTATTTCTGATTCATTTCCGGTTTCTATTTCTGATTCATTTCCGGTTTATATTTCTGATTCGTTTCCGGTTTATATTTCTGATTCATTTCCGGTTTATATTTCTGATTCATTTCCGGTTTATCTTTCTGATTCATTTCCGGTTTATATTTCTGATTCATTTCCTGTTTATATTTCTGATTCATTTCCGGTTTCTATTTCTGATTCATTTCAGGTTTCCATTTATGATTCATGTCCGGTTTATATTTCCGATTCATTTCCGGTTTGTATTTCTGATTCATTTCCGGTTTATATTTCTGATTCATTTCCGGTTTCCATTTATGATTCATTTCCTGTTTATATTTCTGATTCATTTCCGGTTTCTGTTTCTGATTCATTTCCGGTTTATATTTCCGACAAATGTTGGCCACAGAGTTTAATTAAATATTTTGGACAGCTATCGATATCCCAACAAATTGTTTTCAATTTGACAGCCGCAAAATACGTTGCACTTGACAGTTTAAGGTTCAAGGTCATATGATTCTGACAAATATCTTAATTATGACAGCTGTCAAATATTTTTAATTCCGTCCATTTCGTACAGATGTTCGTATAGTAGTAAATAGAAATCAATGAAATATTTTAGAGAGTTATTTCCGACATTTTTCACACCTTTTTCTGTTATCTCTTTTTGACAGATGCTACGAATAGAGTTGAGTGTAATATTTATGACAACTATTTCCGAAATTTATTTGACAGCTATTTCCGACAGCTACTTCTGACAGATGTTAGTGACAGTAGTGTATATATTTATGACAGCTATTTTTGATACATGTTGGTCAGTCTAGTTGGCTATACACTTTATATGTATTTTACCTATGATATGTGGGATAGCTATTTGTATTTTAGTTTAAGACAAATGTATTACGGACTAGCACATTATTTCTACAGTTTTTGTGTGCAAAACCTGCCGCTCGACAATAAGATTGTGAAGACGCATGCGTGATTTGGCTAAGGCTGCCTTCAAAACACAAAAATGATAATTATTTTAGACTGAACGGCCAATTATTACTATAGATTACTCTATTAGATGACTAATGACATGATGACTATTAACCAACGACTAACGATGCCATGAGACTAACAAACAATGCCGTCATGATTAATGGCATAATGACCAATGACGTCATGACTAATGGCATAATGACCAATGACGTCATGACTAATGGCATAATGACCAATGACTAATGGCATAATGACCAATGACGTCATGACTAATGGCATAATGACCAATGCCGTCATGACTAATGGCATAATGACCAATGACGTCATGACTAATGGCATAATGACCAATGACGTCATGACTAATGGCATAATGACCAATGACGTCATGACTAATGACTAATGACCAAATGATATGGTGATGATAACACGTGATGACTCGTTACGTTATAACTAATGACGTCACATATAGTGACGTCATAACCATTGCCGTTATGACTAGTAACATCATAACTGGTGAGGTTATGATTTGGCTGACGAAATATTGTGTTGCCGTCACAAATGCCTTAGTTGTACATTAACCAAATTGCCATTTTGTATTTTTGAATGCATAGTTATGACTTTTTTAGTCACTCAAATGATTTACTTATAATAAAAGAAACATATCTACATTATTTTAAAGAACTATTATTTATGCAAGTATGTATTTATTTTATATCATAATGTATTATTGTATAAGTATTATATTTTATAAGTTGATATTTATTATTTTGTATTTATTTATCTCTCCAATTCTGGCTGGAGAAGCGAGACTTAGCTTCTCCAGCTATAAATACCTAAGGCAGTAAGGAGGAAAAAGATGTGACCGAGTCCTGCTAGAATTGGCCAGGTGGGAGGACAAGAAAAAAGGTCTCATGCGATCGAAAAGAAAATAAAACATCTAGATAGATGATCAGACTGTGGAGGAGAGGGAGGTACAAAGAAAAATCAGGGAAAAGGCAAATAAAGAGAGAGGCAAAGATGTGGAAGCTACGGTGGCGTACCCGTATACGTAATTTTATTTTATGTTGTTTCAATCTCATTTCAGCCTGATACAGGCTACATTTTATGTAATTTTGAAAACTAGTGACGGTCACTAGATTCTCTATTAAATTATCTTTAAATTGATGTATAGTATTATATTAGTACTTTGCAAGTACTATACGTAATGAAGCATTAAACACAAATACATTTTATTTTATGTTGTTTCAATCACATTTCAGGCCGATACAGGCTACATTTTATGTAATTTTGAAAACTAGTGACAGTCACTAGATTCTCTATTAAATTATCTTTAAATTCATGTATAGTATCATATTAGTACTTTGCAAGTACTATACGTAATGAAGCATTAAACACAAATAAATTTTATTTTATGTTGTTTCCATCACATTTCAGGCCGATACAGGCTACATTTTATGTAATTTTGAAAACTAGTGACGGTCACTAGATTCTCTATTAAATTATCTTTAAATTGATATATAGTATCATATTAGTACTTTGCAAGTACTATACGTAATGAAGCATTAAACACAAATACATTTTATTTTATGTTGTTTCAATCATATTTCAGGACGATACAGGCTACATTTTATGTAATTTTGAAAACTAGTGACGGTCACTAGATTCTCTATCAAATTATCTTTAAATTGATGTATAGTATTATATTAGTACTTTGCAAGTACTATACGTAATGAAGCATTAAACACAAATACATTTTATTTTATGTTGTTTCAATCATATTTCAGGACGATACAGGCTACATTTTATGTAATTTTGAAAACTAGTGACCGTCACTAGATTGTCTATTAAATTATCTTTAAATTGATGTATAGTATCATATTAGTACTTTGCAAGTACTATACGTAATGAAGCATTAAACACAAATACATTTTATTTTATGTTATTTCAATCACATTTCAGGCTGATACAGGCCACATTTTACGTAATTTTGAAAACTAGTAACGATCAGTAGATTCTCTATTAAATTATCTTTAAATTGATGTATAGTATCATATTAGTACTTTGCAAGTACTATACGTAATGAAGCATTAAACACAAATACATTTTATTTTATGCTGTTTCAATCTCATTTCAGGCCGATACAGGCTACATTTTATGTAATTTTGAGAACTAGTGACAGTCACTAGATTCTCTATTAAATTATCTTTAAATTGATATATAGTATCATATTAGTACTTTGCAAGTACTATACGTAATGAAGTATTAAACACAAATACATTTTATTTTATGTTGTTTCAATCACATTTCAGGCCGATACAGGCTACATTTTATGTAATTTTGAAAACTAGTGACAGTCACTAGATTCTCTATTAAATTATCTTTAAATTGATGTATAGTATCATATTAGTACTTTGCAAGTACTATACGTAATGAAGCATTAAACACAAATACATTTTATTTTATGTTGTTTCAATCACATTTCAGGCCGATACAGGCCACATTTTATGTAATTTTGAAAACTAGTGACAGTCACTAGATTCTCTATTAAATTATCTTTAAATTGATGTATAGTATCATATTAGTACTTTGCAAGTACTATACGTAATGAAGCATTAAACACAAATACATTTTATTTTATGTTGTTTCAATCACATTTCAGGCCGATACAGGCTACATTTGATGTAATTTTGAAAACTAGTAACGATCACTAGATTCTCTATTAAATTGTCTTTAAATTGATGTATAGTATCATATTAGTACTTTGCAAGTACTATACGTAATGAAGCATTAAACACAAATACATTTTATTTTATGCTGTTTCAATCTCATTTCAGGCCGATACAGGCTACATTTTATGTAATTTTGAGAACTAGTGACAGTCACTAGATTCTCTATTAAATTATCTTTAAATTGATATATAGTATCATATTAGTACTTTGCAAGTACTATACGTAATGAAGTATTAAACACAAATACATTTTATTTTATGTTGTTTCAATCACATTTCAGGCCGATACAGGCTACATTTGATGTAATTTTGAAAACTAGTAACGATCACTAGATTCTCTATTAAATTGTCTTTAAATTGATGTATAGTATCATATTAGTACTTTGCAAGTACTATACGTAATGAAGCATTAAACACAAATACATTTTATTTTATGCTGTTTCAATCTCATTTCAGGCCGATACAGGCTACATTTTATGTAATTTTGAGAACTAGTGACAGTCACTAGATTCTCTATTAAATTATCTTTAAATTGATATATAGTATCATATTAGTACTTTGCAAGTACTATACGTAATGAAGTATTAAACACAAATACATTTTATTTTATGTTGTTTCAATCACATTTCAGGCCGATACAGGCTACATTTGATGTAATTTTGAAAACTAGTAACGATCACTAGATTCTCTATTAAATTGTCTTTAAATTGATGTATAGTATCATATTAGTACTTTGCAAGTACTATACGTAATGAAGCATTAAACACAAATACATTTTATTTTATGCTGTTTCAATCTCATTTCAGGCCGATACAGGCTACATTTTATGTAATTTTGAGAACTAGTGACAGTCACTAGATTCTCTATTAAATTATCTTTAAATTGATATATAGTATCATATTAGTACTTTGCAAGTACTATACGTAATGAAGTATTAAACACAAATACATTTTATTTTATGTTGTTTCAATCACATTTCAGGCCGATACAGGCTACATTTGATGTAATTTTGAAAACTAGTAACGATCACTAGATTCTCTATTAAATTGTCTTTAAATTGATGTATAGTATCATATTAGTACTTTGCAAGTACTATACGTAATGAAGCATTAAACACAAATACATTTTATTTTATGCTGTTTCAATCTCATTTCAGGCCGATACAGGCTACATTTTATGTAATTTTGAGAACTAGTGACAGTCACTAGATTCTCTATTAAATTATCTTTAAATTGATATATAGTATCATATTAGTACTTTGCAAGTACTATACGTAATGAAGTATTAAACACAAATACATTTTATTTTATGTTGTTTCAATCACATTTCAGGCCGATACAGGCTACATTTTATGTAATTTTGAAAACTAGTGACAGTCACTAGATTCTCTATTAAATTATCTTTAAATTGATGTATAGTATCATATTAGTACTTTGCAAGTACTATACGTAATGAAGCATTAAACACAAATACATTTTATTTTATGTTGTTTCAATCACATTTCAGGCCGATACAGGCCACATTTTATGTAATTTTGAAAACTAGTGACAGTCACTAGATTCTCTATTAAATTATCTTTAAATTGATGTATAGTATCATATTAGTACTTTGCAAGTACTATACGTAATGAAGCATTAAACACAAATACATTTTATTTTATGCTGTTTCAATCTCATTTCAGGCCGATACAGGCTACATTTTATGTAATTTTGAGAACTAGTGACAGTCACTAGATTCTCTATTAAATTATCTTTAAATTGATATATAGTATCATATTAGTACTTTGCAAGTACTATACGTAATGAAGTATTAAACACAAATACATTTTATTTTATGTTGTTTCAATCACATTTCAGGCCGATACAGGCTACATTTGATGTAATTTTGAAAACTAGTAACGATCACTAGATTCTCTATTAAATTGTCTTTAAATTGATGTATAGTATCATATTAGTACTTTGCAAGTACTATACGTAATGAAGCATTAAACACAAATACATTTTATTTTATGCTGTTTCAATCTCATTTCAGGCCGATACAGGCTACATTTTATGTAATTTTGAGAACTAGTGACAGTCACTAGATTCTCTATTAAATTATCTTTAAATTGATATATAGTATCATATTAGTACTTTGCAAGTACTATACGTAATGAAGTATTAAACACAAATACATTTTATTTTATGTTGTTTCAATCACATTTCAGGCCGATACAGGCTACATTTGATGTAATTTTGAAAACTAGTAACGATCACTAGATTCTCTATTAAATTGTCTTTAAATTGATGTATAGTATCATATTAGTACTTTGCAAGTACTATACGTAATGAAGCATTAAACACAAATACATTTTATTTTATGTTGTTTCAATCACATTTCAGGCCGATACAGGCTACATTTTATGTAATTTTGAAAACTAGTGACAGTCATTAGATTCTCTATTAAATTATCTTTAAATTGATGTATAGTATCATATTAGTACTTTGCAAGTACTATACGTAATGAAGCATTAAACACAAATACATTTTATTTTATGTTGTTTCAATCACATTTCAGGCGGATGCAGGCTACATTTTATATAACTTTTAAAACTAGTGACAGTCACTAGATTATCTATTAAATTATCTTTAAATTGATGTATAGTATCATATTAGTACTTTGCAAGTACTATACGTAATTAAGCATTAAACACAAATTCATTTTATTTTATGTTGTTTCAATCACATTTCAGGCCGATACAGGCTACATTTTATGTAATTTTGAAAACTAGTGACGGTCACTAGATTCTCTATTAAATTATCTTTAAATTGATGTATAGTATCATATTAGTACTTTGCAAGTACTATACGTAATGAAGCATTAAACACAAATTCATTTTATTTTATGTTGTTTCAATCACATTTCAGGCCAATACAGGCTATATTTTATGTAATTTTGAAAACTAGTGACGGTCACTAGATTCTCTATTAAATTATCTTTAAATTGATGTATAGTATCATATTAGTACTTTGCAAGTACTATACGTAATTAAGCATTAAACACAAATACATTTTATTTTATGTTTTTTCAATCACATTTCAGGCTGATACAGGCTACATTTTATGTTATTTTGAAAACTAGTGACGGTCACTAGATTCTCTATTAAATTATCTTTAAATTGATGTATAGTATCATATTAGTACTTTGCAAGTACTATACGTAATGAAGCATTAAACACAAATACATTTTATTTTATGTTGTTTCAATCACATTTCAGGCCGATACCGGCTATATTTTATGTTATTTTGAGAACTAGTGACAGTCACTAGATTCTCTATTAAATTATCTTTAAATTGATATATTGTATCATATTAGTACTTTGCAAGTACTATACGTAATGAAGCATTAAACACAAATACATTTTATTTTATGTTGTTTCAATCACATTTAAGGCCGATACCGGCTATATTTTATGTAATTTTGAGAACTAGTGACAGTCACTAGATTCTCTATTAAATTATCTCTAAATTGATATATTGTATCATATTAGTACTTTGCAAGTACTATACGTAATGAAGCATTAAACACAAATACATTTTATTTTATGTTATTTCAATCACATTTCAGGCCGATACAGGCTACATTTTATGTAAATTTGAAAACTAGTGACTGTCACTAGATTCTCTATTAAATTATCTTTAAATTGATGTAAAGTATCATATTAGTACTTTGCAAGTACTATACGTAATGAAGCATTAAACACAAATACATTTTATTTTATGTTGTTTCAATCACATTTCAGGCCGATACCGGCTATATTTTATGTAATTTTGAGAACTAATGACAGTCACTAGATTCTCTATTAAATTATCTTTAAATTGATGTATAGTATCATATTAGTACTTTGCAAGTACTATACGTAATGAAGCATTAAACACAAATACATTTTATTTTATGTTTTTTCAATCACATTTCAGGCCGATACAGGCTACATTTTATGTAAATTTGAAAACTAGTGACTGTCACTAGATTCTCTATTAAATTATCTTTAAATTGATGTAAAGTATCATATTAGTACTTTGCAAGTACTATACGTAATGAAGCATTAAACACAAATACATTTTATTTTATGTTGTTTCAATCACAATTCAGGCCGATACCGGCTATATTTTATGTAATTTTGAGAACTAGTGACAGTCACTAGATTCTCTATTAAATTATCTTTAAATTGATGTATAGTATCATATTAGTACTTTGCAAGTACTATACGTAATGAAGTATTAAACACGAATAAATTTAATTTTGCTATGTTTCTTCTGATTTCGATCACAATTTCACACGTGTTTGATTTATATAATCCATGTAACTATTACGTGATACGGACTAAAACATTTACAGCAATCCTCTTATCATCACCCTCAACTCCTAGACAAAATAACACTCAAAGCGGCGATAATTAAACGCAATTAACGATCGGAAAGCACCCGAGACAAGCGTTTCCGGCTTCTGTGTGATTCACTTAATACCCGCAACGGGATCAATTGAGAACGTGATAAGAACTGCGTTTTAGGAAATTAATTATCAAAGAGCTGTATTTTTTTTTTTTGGTTTATCATTTGAAACTTGTGGCTTACATATTTGTACCCAATTCAGGACATTAAACTTATAAAATTAGTATGTCGCACTGAGGTGACTTTATAAAATTAATTTTCAGATTTTAATTTTAGTTTAACTGATTCTTATGCATATTTTCAGGTTGTTGAACCTGAAAATAAGTAAAAACTGTATATTTAAATGCTATAATCGTTTGTAAATTTTTCTGAAAATTCCAGATTATATTGTTGTAATCATGTTCCAAATTTGAATCTTTTAGCTTACAAATGTGTATCAATTCTGAGTCACCAGAGCGTCAAACCCCATTATCATTCTAATGACTGTTAATTGAGCTATGTTTCCCATTGTGGCTTCCCCAGCCAACCGACGTTAGCTAATCGCGCTCGAAAAGAACTATGCAGGAATCCACCGTTCCGCGTAAGCAATTAGTAGAGCTTTGTTAGTCTGAACCAGTTCGTTTAGCAGGTATTTCTCCGCGGGTTAAAGTCCGCGACGAGAAGCCGCACTGTGGCGACGCCGGCGACGCTTGGTGGCTTCTTTTTTTTTTATAGCCACCGCGAAAGAGAAGGCAGCGTCGTTGTGGTAAAATCTATGCCCGAAATAAGTTCATTAGGACCCAATGTGTGATGCAGTTGTCTGGAAAAGTGCAGCAGGTGAGTACTGTTTTTTTTTTAAACGTAGTGACGCATTTGTGTGTGTAATTCACCGTGTGGATGACTGATAAGTGTTTTTTATAGAACGCAGACGGATAAGTAAATGTTTGAGGTGTGAGATTTTAACAACAAAAAAAAAACATAAAATATATTGGTAGGGACAACAGCACAATGTTTTGTTTTGTAAACATAATTGAGATCGAGCTTTTCGTGAATATTGGAAAAATAGTAACAGTTACATTAAAACATCCTACAGATGTTTTATAGGGGTTGAAAATACTCACAATTTGTAATTTGAATCAACCCTGTAATGCGTTTAATAAAAAAGTTATAAAAGAAAAACTGTAGTGATGACAGTAATTTGTATGTTTTTGAACATATTTTCATGAATATTGGAAAAACAGTAACAGTTACTTTAAAACATCCAATAGCTGTTTTATAGGGGTTGAAAATACTCACAATTTGCAATATGAATCAACCCTGTAGTGCGTTTAATAAAAAAGTTATGCGAGAAAAACTGTGAAAATAATAAGTTTTCTGGCAGTCGTTTGTTTAGCGAAAGTGTGCCTAATCGGTTTCGGAGGTAAACAGAATTGAGTTCTTAAATTTGCACTTTTCAAGGTCGCGGGTTTATCGCGAGCGTAGCGACCCTAACGAAATCCTGTTGCCAACAACAACGTCCCCGAATTATCATCATCTATCAATCATCGCGCAACGGCGTGGGTAACGTTTAATTAATTTAATTTTTTTTTAACGTGTTGAACTTTAGGAAATTGTTTATACCAGAATGTTGCCACCTCTGAATGTTTTGGTATTCACTCACAAAGATGACATTTCTCGCATAAGTAACGACAGAAAAATGAATTTACTTACAATTGTTGTATTTTTGTAGGTACTAATTACAAAGTAGGCAGTAACTAAAAAACCGGATGTGGTAAATGATTGTGGTTTGAAAATTGAGTTTCCTCATTAAATTTACTATAAAACAAGTGCAAACTTGCTCAATTTCTCGTATAAGTAACGACAGAAAAATGTATTTACTTACAATTGTTGTATTTTTGTAAGTACTAATTACAAAGTAGGCTGTAACTAAAAAACCGGATGTGGTAAATGATTGTGGTTTGAAAATTCAGTTTCCTCATTAAATTTACTATAAAACAAGTGTAAACTTGCTCAATTTCTCGTATAAGTAACGACAGAAAAATGTATTTACTTACAATTGTTGTATTTTTGTAAGTACTAATTACAAAGTAGGCTGTAACTAAAAAACCGGATGTGGCAAATGATTGTGGTTTGAAAATTCAGTTTCCCCATTAAATTTGATATAAAACAAGTGTAAACTTGCTCAATTTCTCGTATTAGTAACGACAGAAAAATGTATTTACCTACAATTGTTGTATTTTTGTAAGTACTAATTACAAAGTAGGCTGTAACTAAAAAACCGGATGTGGTAAATGATTGTTGTTTGAAAATTCAGTTTCCCCATTAAATTTGATATAAAACAATTGTAAACTTGCTCAATTTCTCGTATAAGTAACGACAGAAAAATGTATTTACTTACAATTGTTGTATTTTTGTAGGTACTAATTACAAAGTAGGCTGTAACTTAAAAACCGGATGTGGTAAATGATTTTGATTTGAAAATTAAGTTTCCTCATTAAATTTACTATAAAAAAGTGTAAACTTGCTCAATTTCTCGTATAAGTAACGACAGAAAAATGTATTTACTTACAATTATTGTATTTTTGTAAGTACTAATTACAAAGTAGGCTGTAACTAAAAAAACGGATGTGGTAAATTATTGTGGTTTGAAAATTCAGTTTCCCCATTAAATTTACTATAAAACAAGTGTAAACTTGCTCAATTTCTCGTATAAGTAACGACAGAAAAATGTATTTACTTACAATTGTGTTATTTTTGTAAGTACTAATTACAAAGTAGGCTGTAACTAAAAAACCGGATGTGGTAAATGATTTTGGTTTGAAAATTCAGTTTCCTCATTGAAATTACTATAAAACAAGTGTAAACTTGCTCAAGTTCTCGCATAAGGAACGACAGAAAAATGTATTTACTTACAATTGTTGTATTTTTGTAAGTGCTAATTACAAATTAGGCTGTAACTAAAAAACCGGATGTGGTAAATGATTGTGGTTTGAAAATTCAGTTTCCCCATTAAATTTACTATAAAACAAGTGTAAACTTGCTCAATTTCTCGTATAAGTAACAACAGAACAATTTATTTACTTACAATTGTTGTATTTTTGTAAGTACTAATTATAAAGTAGGCTGTAACTAAAAAACCGGATGTGGTAAATGATTGTGGTTTGAAAATTCAGTTTCCTCATTAAATTTATTATAAAACAAGTGTAAACTTGCTCAATTTCTCGTATAAGTAACGACAGAAAAATGTATTTACTTACAATTGTTGTATTTTTGTAAGTGCTAATTACAAATTAGGCTGTAACTAAAAAACCGGATGTGGTAAATGATTGTGGTTTGAAAATTCAGTTTCCCCATTAAATTTACTATAAAACAAGTGTAAACTTGCTCAATTTCTCGTATAAGTAACAACAGAACAATTTATTTACTTACAATTGTTGTATTTTTGTAAGTACTAATTATAAAGTAGGCTGTAACTAAAAAACCGGATGTGGTAAATGATTGTGGTTTGAAAATTCAGTTTCCTCATTAAATTTATTATAAAACAAGTGTAAACTTGCTCAATTTCTCGTATAAGTAACGACAGAAAAATGTATTTACTTACAATTGTTGTATTTTTGTAAGTGCTAATTACAAATTAGGCTGTAACTAAAAAACCGGATGTGGTAAATGATTGTGGTTTGAAAATTCAGTTTCCCCATTAAATTTACTATAAAACAAGTGTAAACTTGCTCAATTTCTCGTATAAGTAACAACAGAACAATTTATTTACTTACAATTGTTGTATTTTTGTAAGTACTAATTATAAAGTAGGCTGTAACTAAAAAACCGGATGTGGTAAATGATTGTGGTTTGAAAATTCAGTTTCCTCATTAAATTTATTATAAAACAAGTGTAAACTTGCTCAATTTCTCGTATAAGTAACGACAGAAAAATGTATTTACTTACAATTGTTGTATTTTTGTAAGTGCTAATTACAAATTAGGCTGTAACTAAAAAACCGGATGTGGTAAATGATTGTGGTTTGAAAATTCAGTTTCCCCATTAAATTTACTATAAAACAAGTGTAAACTTGCTCAATTTCTCGCATAAGTAACGACAGAAAAATGTATTTACTTACAATTGTTGTATTTTTGTAAGTACTAATTACAAAGTAGGCTGTAACTAAAAAACCGGATGTGGTAAATGATTGTGGTTTGAAAATTCAGTTTCCCCATTAAATTTACTATAAAACAAGTGTAAACTTGTTCAATTTCTGACATAAGTAACCACAGAAAAATGTATTTACTTACAATTGTTGTATTTTTGTAAGTACTAATTACAAAGTAGGCTGTAACTAAAAACCCGGATGTGGTAAATGATTGTGGTTTGAAAATTCAGTTTTCTCATTAAATTTGCTATAAAACAAGTGTAAACTTGCTCGATTGCTCGTATAAGTAACGACAGAAAAATGTATTTACTTACAATTGTTGTATTTTTGTAAGTGCTAATTACAAAGTAGGCTGTAACTAAAAAACCGGATGTGGTAAATGATTGTGGTTTGAAAATTCAGTTTCCTCATTAAATTTATTATAAAGCAAGTGTAAAATTGTTCAATTTCTCGTATAAGTAACGACAGAAAAATGTATTTACTTTCAATTGTTCTATTTTTGTAGGTACTAATTACAAAGTAGGCTGTAACTAAAAAACCGGATGTGGTAAATGATTGTGGTTTGAAAATTCAGTTTCCTCATTAAATTTACTAAAAAACAAGTGTAAACTTGTTCAATTTCTCGTATAATAACGACAGAAAAATATATTTACTTACAATTGTAGTATTTTTGTAAGTACTAATTACAAAGTAGGCTGTAACTAAAAAACCGGATGTGGTAAATGATTGTGGTTTGAAAATTCAGTTTCCCCATTAAATTTACTGTAAAACAGGTGTAAACTTGCTCAATTTCTCGTATAAGTAACGACAGAAAAATGTATTTACTTACAATTGTTGTATTTTTGTAAGTACTAATTACAAAGTAGGCTGTAACTAAAAAACCGGATGTGGTAAATGATTGTGGTTTAAAAATTCAGTTTCCTCATTAAATTTACTATAAAACAAGTGTAAACTTGCTCAACTACTCGCATAAGTAGCGACAGAAAAATGTATTTACTTACAATTGTTGTATTTTTGTAAGTACTAATTACAAAGTAGGCTGTAACTAAAAAACCGGATGTGGTAAATTATTGTGGTTTGAAAATTCAGTTTCCTCATTAAATTTACTATAAAACAAGTGTAAACTTGTTCAATTTCTCGCAGAAGTAACGACACAAAAATGTATTTACTTACAATTGTTGTATTTTTGTAAGTACTAATTACAAAGTAGGCTGTAACTTAAAAACCGGATGTGGTACATGATTTTGGTTTGAGAATTAAGTTTCCTCATTAAATTTACTATAAAAAAGTGTAAACTTGCTCAATTTCTCGTATAAGTAACGACAGAAAAATGTATTTACTTACAATTGTTGTATTTTTGTAAGTACTAATTACAAAGTAGGCTGTAACTAAAAAACCAGATGTGGTAAATGATTGTGGTTTGAAAATTCAGTTTCCCCATTAAATTTATTATAAAACAAGTATAAACTTGTTCAATTTCTCGTATAAGTAACGACAGAAAAATGTATTTACTTACAATTGTTGTATTTTTGTAAGTACTAATTACAAAGTAGGCTGTAACTAAAAAACCGGATGTGGTAAATGATTGTGGTTTGAAAATTCAGTTTCCCCATTAAATTTACTATAAAACAAGTGTAAACTTGCTCAATTTCTCGCATAAGTAACGACAGAAAAATGTATTTACTTACAATTGTTGTATTTTTGTAAGTACTAATTACAAAGTAGGCTGTAACTAAAAAACCGGATGTGGTAAATGATTGTGGTTTGAAGATTCAGTTTCCTCATAAAATTTACTATAAAACAAGTGTAAACTTGTTCAATTTCTCGTATAAGTAACGACAGAAAAATGTATTTACTTACAACTGTTGTATTTTTGTAAGTACTAATTACAAAGTAGGCTGTAACTAAAAAACCGGATGTAGTAAATGATTGTGGTTTGAAGATTCAGTTTCCCCATTAAATTTACTATAAAACAAGTGTAAACTTGCTCAATTTCTCGTATAAGTAACGACAGAAAAATGTATTTACTTACAACTGTTGTATTTTTGTAAGTACTAATTACAAAGTAGGCTGTAACTAAAAAACCGGATGTAGTAAATGATTGTGGTTTGAAGATTCAGTTTCCCCATTAAATTTACTATAAAACAAGTGTAAACTTGCTCAATTTCTCGTATAAGTAACGACAGAAAAATGTATTTACTTACAATTGTTGTATTTTTGTAAGTACTTCGCGCTATTCACCTCTAAATTAGGGGGTAGTTAAAAATAATTTAGTAACACTAAAATTGTGTATTTGCGTTGTTATTATTCTGCCGCTTCAGCAAATTTAATGTTTTTGCAGTGATAACACGGCTGAATGACGGGCAAAGGGGGGTCGAAACGTAATCAGCCGGCTGATACGCCGGCACCGACGTGACTCTCTCACTGAAAAACATGCTCGTTGACGTTGGTGGGGACGGTAGCTGAAGAGTTAACTCCTATTAAACTGAGTTGACACTAGGAAGAGTCTCATAAGTGACCAAGTACGCGTGTTGAGTTGTTGCCTTCAGTTTTTGAGTTAGTTGCGCGGATGGGGTGCTCTTGAAACAGAACAGTGCTCAAACCAAACAACGCAGGAATTTACATATTACGTTGGAAAATCTAAAATTTATCAGGTAATTATCTTCTAACTAAATTTGTTTTTGATTAGAAAATTTATTAATACAATTATTTTGATTATTTTAAGCCGTTAATAAATTATTAACATTTTTTATTTTTTTTGAAAACTGCTAATATTTGTATCATTATGTTTTAGCATATAACTTTGCTATGGGCATAGCTAAACTTTTAAAATTTAATTTATATCAAGCTGAAATATAACTAAAACCATTTATGTAAAGAATTTGTTTATAAATCACCATTTCGATTGGTAATAATTTTTTTAAAATCGCTTAAGTTTGCCATAATTAATGTTTTAGCATATAATTTTGAAAAATTCACAAAAAATTCAATTTGCAAGATATTGGTTGCATATTTTATAGCATCCATTACAAATGTATTCTAGATATTTTGAGTGAATTTGGTCGATTTATTTGGACTACAATTGGAGTTATAGTAATTTAAACATTAAAACTCGAGTTATAGTGGATTTAACATTTTAAAAATTCACCAATTGCTGTTTATAAAATTCACCAAAAATTCAATTTCAAATATATTCGTTCTATATTTTATAACATCCAGTACAGATATATTATAAACATTTTTAAGGGAGTTTGGTTGATATCTTTGGTATATAACTCGAGTTATAGTGGTGTAAACAACAAAATAAGACAATTTCACCAGACGTGGTTTATAAAATTCACCAAAAATTCATTTTTAAATCTATTGGTTTAATATTTTGTAACATGCATTACGGATATATTCTAAATATTCTATATGAATTTGGTTGATTTATTCGAAATACAACTCGAGTTACAGTAATTTTTAAACTCCCAACCTAAGTTTACGTAAACTGTCTAGAATTCTACTCGCGTCTATTTTAAAGTCGCATCCCGCAGACAAGTAAGAGCAAAAACCGGCCCTGACTGGTAAATAAAAGGGGTGTAATTAGTTTCGAGTGCCGATAAGGCAATTCCGGCACGTGCACGCACGTCTGCCCAGACTACAAATCCGGCCACTCTTCAGCTCCGCGACGTCCAAAGGTCGCCGCGATTACGCTGAAGAACTTTGCGCCCCAGACGGAGTTGATTCAGAAATTCACCATAAAAAAATTTCTCAAAGCGAGTTGACTAGCGACAGTAAACACGCGTGGGGCTTTTGATCGTTGCGTGATGCCAGTTACGTAATCGGGTGATAGAACTGTGCAAGAGAGATAGTGGTGGCTGTGATAAGGGGCATTTACGAAACGCGAAGAGATAAGGGGAATTAGGACAGTCCTGAATTAAACGAAGAATCGAATTAATCTGTTTAATCCCTTAAAAATGTAATATAACCATTTATTAGGGCTACAAGATCAAAATCACACAACTTTGCTAGTCCTAAACTTCTAAAGAGTAAATTCATTTTTCTGTCGTTACTTATGTGAGAAATTGAGCAAGTTTACACTTGTTTTATAGTAAATTTAATGGGGAAACTGAATTTTCAAACCGCAATCATTTACCACATCCGGTTTATTAGTTACAGCCTACTTTGTAATTAGTACTTACAAAAATACAACAATTGTAACTAAATACATTTTTCTGTCGTTACTTATACGAGAAATTGAGCAAGTTTACACTTGTTTGATAGTAAATTTAACGGGGAAAATGAATTTTTAAACCACAATCAATTACCACATCCGGTTTTTTAGTTACAGCCTACTTTGTAATTAGTACTTACAAAAATACAACAAATTGTAAGTAAATACATTTTTCTGTCGTTACTTATACGAGAAATTGAGCAAGTTTACACTTGTTTTATAGTAAATTTAATGGGGAAATTGAATTTTCAAACCACAATCATTTACCACATCCGGTTTTTTAGTTACAGCCTACTTTGTAATTAGTACTTACAAAAATACAACAATTGTAAGTAAATATATTTTTCTGTCGTTACTTATACGAGAAATTGAGCAAGTTTATACTTGTTTTATAGTAAATTTAATGGGGAAACTGAATTTTCAAACCACAATCATTTACCACATCCGGTGTTTTAGTTACAGCCTACTTTGTAATTAGTACTTACAAAAATACAACAATTGTAAGTAAATACATTTTTCTGTCATTACTTACATGAAAAATTGAGCAAGTTTACACTTGTTTTATATCAAATTTAATGGGAAAACTGAATTTTCAAACCACAATCATTTTCCACATCCGGTTTTTTAGTTACAGCCTACTTTGTAATTAGTACTTACAAAAATATAACAATTGTAAGTAAATACATTTTTCTGTCGTTACTTATACGAGAAAATGAACAAGTCTACACTTGTTTTATCGTAAATTTAATGGGGAAATTGAATTTTCAAACCACAATCATTTACCACATCCGGTTTTTTAGTTACAGCCTACTTTGTAATTAGTACTTACAAAAATACAACAATTGTAAGTAAATATATTTTTCTGTCGTTACTTATACGAGAAATTGAGAACGTTTACACTTGTTTTATAGTAAATTTAATGGGGAAACTTAATTTTCAAACCACAATCATTTATCACATCCGGTTTTTTAGTTACAGCCTACTTTGTAATTAGTACTTACAAAAATACAACAATTGTAAGTAAATACATTTTTCTGTCGTTACTTATGCGAGAAATTGAGCAAGTTTATACTTGTTTTATAGTAAATTTAATAGGGAAACCGAATTTTCAAACCACAATCATTTACCACATCCGGTTTTTTAGTTACAGCCTACTTTGTAATTAGTACTTACAAAAATACAACAATTGTAAGTAAATACATTTTTCTGTCGTTACTTATACGAGAAATTGAGCAAGTTTACACTTGTTTTATAGTAAATTTAATGGGGAAATTGAATTTTCAAACCACAATCATTTACCACATCCGGTTTTTTAGTTACAGCCTACTTTGTAATTAGTACTTACAAAAATACAACAATTGTAAGTAAATACATTTTTCTGTCGTTACTTATACGAGAAATTGAACAAGTTTACACTTGTTTTATAGCAAATTTAATTGGGAAACTGAATTTTCAAACCAAAATCATTTACCACATCCGGTTTTTTAGTTACAGCCTACTTTGTAATTAGTACTTACAAAAATACAACAATTGTAAGTAAATACATTTTTCTATCGTTACTTATACGAGAAATTGAGCAAGTTTACACTTGTTTTATAGTAAATTTAATGGGGAAACTGAATTTTCAAACCACAATCATTTATCACATCCGGTTTTTTAGTTACAGCCTACTTTGTAATTAGTACTTACAAAAATACAACAATTGTAAGTAAATACATTTTTCTATCGTTACTTATACGAGAAATTGAGCAAGTTTACACTTGTTTTATAGTAAACTTAATGGGGAACTGAATTTTCAAACCACAATCATTTACCACATCCGGTTTTTTAGTTACAGCCTACTTTGTAATTAGTACTTACAAAAATACAACAATTGTAAGTAAATACATTTTTCTGTCGTTACTTAAACGAGAAATTGAGCAAGTTTACACTTGTTTTATAGTAAATTTAATGGGGAACTGAATTTTCAAACCACAATCATTTACCACATCCGGTTTTTTTAGTTACAGCCTACTTTGTAATTAGTACTTACAAAAATACAACAATTGTAAATAAATACATTTTTCTGTCGTTACTTATACGACAAATTGAGCAAGTTTATACTTGTATAATAGTAAATTTAATGAAGAAACTAAATTTTCAAACCACAATCATTTACCACATCTGTTTTTTTAGTTACAGCCTACTTTGTAATTAGTACTTACAAAAATATAACAATTGTAAGTAAATACATTTTTCTGTCGTTACTTATACGAGAAATTGAGCAAGTTTACACTTGTTTTATAGTAAATTTAATGGGGAAACTGAATTTTCAAACCACAATCATTTACCACATCCTGTTTTTTAGTTACAGCCTACTTTGTAATTAGTACTTACAAAAATACAACAACTGTAAGTAAATACATTCTTCTGTCGTTACTTATGCGAGAAATTGAGCAAGTTTACACTTGTTTTATATCAAATTTAATGGGGAAACTGAATATTCAAACCACAATCATTTACCACATCCGGTTTTTTAGTTACAGCCTACTTTGTAGTTAGTACTTACAAAAATACAACAATTGTAAGTAAATACATTTTTCTGTCGTTACTTATACGAGAAATTGAGCAAGCTCACACTTGTTTTATAACAAATTTAATGGGGAAACTGAATTTTCAAACCACAATCATTTACCATATCCGGTTTTTTAGTTACAGCCTACTTTGTAATTAGTACTTACAAAAATACAACAATTGTAAGTAAATACATTTTTCTGTCGTTACTTATACGAGAAATTGAGCAAGTTTATACTTGTTTTATAGTAAATTTAATGGGGAAACTGAATTTTCAAACCACAATCATTCACCACATCCGGTTTTTTAGTTACAGCCTACTTTGTAATTAGTACTTACAAAAATACAACAATTGTAAGTAAATACATTTTTCTGTCGTTACTTATACGAGAAATTGAGCAAGTTTATACTTGTTTGATAGTAAATTTAATGGGGAATCTGAATTTTCAAACCACAATCATTTACCACATCCTGTTTTTTAGTTACAGCCTACTTTGTAATTAGTACTTACAAAAATACAACAACTGTAAGTAAATACATTCTTCTGTCGTTACTTATGCGAGAAATTGAGCAAGTTTACACTTGTTTTATATCAAATTTAATGGGGAAACTGAATATTCAAACCACAATCATTTACCACATCCGGTTTTTTAGTTACAGCCTACTTTGTAGTTAGTACTTACAAAAATACAACAATTGTAAGTAAATACATTTTTCTGTCGTTACTTATACGAGAAATTGAGCAAGCTCACACTTGTTTTATAACAAATTTAATGGGGAAACTGAATTTTCAAACCACAATCATTTACCATATCCGGTTTTTTAGTTACAGCCTACTTTGTAATTAGTACTTACAAAAATACAACAATTGTAAGTAAATACATTTTTCTGTCGTTACTTATACGAGAAATTGAGCAAGTTTATACTTGTTTTATAGTAAATTTAATGGGGAAACTGAATTTTCAAACCACAATCATTCACCACATCCGGTTTTTTAGTTACAGCCTACTTTGTAATTAGTACTTACAAAAATACAACAATTGTAAGTAAATACATTTTTCTGTCGTTACTTATACGAGAAATTGAGCAAGTTTACACTTGTTTTATAGTAAACTTAATGGGGAAACTGAATTTTCAAACCACAATCATTTACCATATCCGGTTTCTTAGTTACAGCCTACTTTGTAATTAGTACCTACAAAAATACAACAATTGTAAGTAAATAAATTTTTCTGTCGTTACTTATACGAGAAATCGAGCAAGTTTACACTTGTTTTATATCAAATTTAATGGGGAAACTGAATTTTCAAACCACAATTATTTACCACATCCGGTTTTTTAGTTACAGCCTACTTTGTAATTAGTACTTACAAAAATACAACAATTGTAAGTAAATACATTTTTCTGTCGTTACTTATACGAGAAATTGAGCAAGTTTATACTTGTTTGATAGTAAATTTAATGGGGAATCTGAATTTTCAAACCACAATCATTTACCACATCCGGTTTTTTAGTTACAGCCTACTTTGTAATTAGTAATTACAAAAATACAACAAATTGTAAGTAAATACATTTTTCTGTCGTTACTTATACGAGAAATTGAGCAAGTTTACACTTGTTTTATAGTAAATTTAATGGGGAAACTGAATTTTCAAACCACAATCATTTACCACATCCGGTTTTTTAGTTACAGCCTACTTTGTAATTAGTAATTACAAAAATACAACAAATTGTAAGTAAATACATTTTTCTGTCGTTACTTATACGAGAAATTGAGCAAGTTTACACTTGTTTTATAGTAAACTTAATGGGGAAACTGAATTTTCAAACCACAATCATTTACCATATCCGGTTTCTTAGTTACAGCCTACTTTGTAATTAGTACCTACAAAAATACAACAATTGTAAGTAAATAAATTTTTCTGTCGTTACTTATACGAGAAATCGAGCAAGTTTACACTTGTTTTATATCAAATTTAATGGGGAAACTGAATTTTCAAACCACAATTATTTACCACATCCGGTTTTTTAGTTACAGCCTACTTTGTAATTAGTACTTACAAAAATACAACAATTGTAAG
The DNA here is from genome assembly GCA_963942505.1 of Lordithon lunulatus. NCBI lineage: Eukaryota > Metazoa > Arthropoda > Insecta > Coleoptera > Staphylinidae > Lordithon > Lordithon lunulatus. The sequence continues at coordinate 3,977,031 of OZ012675.1, forward strand.
TAAATACATTTTTCTGTCGTTACTTATACGAGAAATTGAGCAAGTTTATACTTGTTTGATAGTAAATTTAATGGGGAATCTGAATTTTCAAACCACAATCATTTACCACATCCGGTTTTTTAGTTACAGCCTACTTTGTAATTAGTAATTACAAAAATACAACAAATTGTAAGTAAATACATTTTTCTGTCGTTACTTATACGAGAAATTGAGCAAGTTTACACTTGTTTTATAGTAAATTTAATGGGGAAACTGAATTTTCAAACCACAATCATTTACCACATCCGGTTTTTTAGTTACAGCCTACTTTGTAATTAGTAATTACAAAAATACAACAAATTGTAAGTAAATACATTTTTCTGTCGTTACTTATACGAGAAATTGAGCAAGTTTACACTTGTTTTATAGTAAATTTAATGGGGAAACTGAATTTTCAAACCACAATCATTTACCACATCCGGTTTTTTAGTTACAGCCTACTTTGTAGTTAGTACTTACAAAAATACAACAATTGTAAGTAAATACATTTTTCTGTCGTGACTTATACGAGAAATTGAGCAAGTTTACACTTGTTTTATAGTAAACTTAATGGGGAAACTGAATTTTCAAACCACAATCATTTACCATATCCGGTTTCTTAGTTACAGCCTACTTTGTAATTAGTACTTACAAAAATACAACAATTGTAAGTAAATACATTTTTCTGTCGTTACTTATGCGAGAAATTGAGCAAGTTTATACTTGTTTTATAGTAAATTTAATAGGGAAACTGAATTTTCAAACCACAATCATTTACCACATCCGGTTTTTTAGTTACAGCCTACTTTGTAATTAGTACTTACAAAAATACAACAATTGTAAGTAAATACATTTTTCTGTTGTTACTTCTACGAGAAATTGAGCAAGTTTACACTTGTTTTATAGTAAATTTAATGGGGAAATTGAATTTTCAAACCACAATCATTTACCACATCCGGTTTTTTAGTTACAGCCTACTTTGTAATTAGTACTTACAAAAATACAACAATTGTAAGTAAATATATTTTTCTGTCGTTACTTATACGAGAAATTGAGCAAGTTTATACTTGTTTTATAGTAAATTTAATGAGGAAACTGAATTTTCAAACCACAATCATTTACCACATCCGGTTTTTTAGTTACAGCCTACTTTGTAATTAGTACTTACAAAAATACAACAATTGTAAGTAAATTCATTTTTCTGTCGTTACTTATACGAGAAATTGAGCAAGTTTACACTTGTTTTATAGTAAATTTAATGGGGAAACTGAATTTTCAAACCACAATCATTTACCACTTCCGGTTTTTTAGTTACAGCCTACTTTGTAATTAGTACTTACAAAAATACAACAATTGTAAGTAAATATATTTTTCTGTCGTTACTTATACGAGAAAGTGAGCAAGTTTATACTTGTTTTATAGTAAATTTAATGGGGAAACTGAATTTTCAAACCACAATCATTTACCACATCCGGTTTTTTAGTTACAGCCTACTTTGTAATTAGTACTTACAAAAATACAACAATTGTAAGTAAATACATTTTTCTGTTGTTACTTATACGAGAAATTGAGCAAGTTTACACTTGTTTTATAGTAAATTTAATAAGGAAACTGAATTTTCAAACCACAATCATTTACTACATCCGGTTTTGTAGTTATAGCCTACTTTGTAATTAGTACTTACAAAAATACAACAATTGTAAGTAAATACACTTTTCTGTCGTTACTTATACGAGAAATTGAGCAAGTTGTTTTATAGTAAATTTAATGAGGAAACTGAATTTTCAAACCACAATCATTTACCACATCCGGTTTTTTAGTTACAGCCTACTTTGTAATTAGTACTTACAAAAATATAACAATTGTAAGTAAATACATTTTTCTGTCGTTACTTATACGAGAAATTGAGCAAGTTTATACTTGTTTTATAGTAAATTTAATGGGGACACTTCTATCAGTACTAGTATTAATAGATTTTTTTGTTCTAGGGTTTCGTAAATATGTCAAGTCAACAAACAAAGTCCGAACTCCACCCAGTGAAGTCAGTCAAGCCGAAATTCATCCGGACGTCCTCGCTGCAACGCATCAAGAAGTTCAACAGCTTCATCTGCTCCCAGCACTACTACTACATCCTTCCAGCCCTACTAGCGTGGTTGAAGTCATCCCAACGCAGCGTAGAGCAGTGCATTTCCACAGTAAAATCTTCAATCACATCCGCAGTCGTCTCAACAAAGATGCTCGTGTTTCTAGCCTACGACGCCGCGAATTGCGTCTACCTGCGACTACAAACCCGTATCCTCACATTCGTGGTATACCTCACAGTAGTAGCAATCTTCACACAACTAGCTGCATGCGTGTACTTCCTCACATCCGTCTTCATGCCAGTTGGACTGATATTTATGCTTAGCTGTCTCTATTTGATCTCACACATCAACCTGCAATGTCTTAATTACTTCATGGAGCAACACCAGCAGCCTGCACCGACATCAACAGCCGCACCGAAGACCCCCAGGCTGTCACGACGCGACATCCTGGGCAAACGGACGATTAGCAATTTCAACTTCTTCTGAGAATGAGAATGAGGGCAAGACTGATGATGATGTGTAATTTATTGACGATGGTGCCGTGTGCCATATACTTAAGAAGTAGCGAACCGAACAAAAAAAAAGAAAAAAACCTAGAGTTAATCTAAGAGAATGAGTAGGCTGTTAAATATTAAAGTTAGGCATTTTAAGACTCGCATTTTTTGTAAATGGAAAATGTTTTTTTGTTGTTGTTGTTGTTAAGTTGTGTAATAAAGCGAGGAGATTTTGTAATTTATTATTCATGCTGGTTACAGTTTTTAATCCTTATGAAATCCTGTTTTCCATTAGAAAAACAAATAAACATAAATTTCCTGTAATTGTTTCAATCCGCCGCCCCCAGATGGTCTTTAGATCGTTACGGCTCGCATTGTTTTATGCGCGCGCTCCCCGACTCAATGTAAACCGACGCCGGGCGTCGCGCGCACACGCTCGCGTATATTTTTAACCGCACCGCCGTCGCGACGTCGGGCCAGTTTGCAGCACGGGGCCGCCCCGGCTATGGATCCACGGAACGCAACGGCCACCGCCGCCACGCCAACGAACGCCAGCTGTGATAGTAACGCGAATCCGGGGGGCCGCGCGACGCCGGTGCCCCAATATAATGGACGACTGAACGGCCGCCGCCCGGTATAAGCGCGCGCGGTGGGGGGTGCACAAAAATAATAACAAACCGCAAAAAAAAAACAAAATAAAAATTAAAAACACAACGAACTCTAGTCGACTGATTTAATACAAAGAAAAAGCGCGCGCGCGTCGGTACCACACACAAAAAACGCATTAAACAAAACAAAAAAACGTAGCGAGTGTAATTGCCTTATATTGCCTTAATTTTTCACGAATATATATATAAAATAGCCTAAAGCATAACGTATAAAACAGTGCGCTGTTGTTGAATTTTTAACCCCGTTTTTTCACCAAAGTAATAATTAAGTAAATAGTGCGGAAAAATAAATAAAATCCTCATCACAATTGTGTCTGTGTGCGCGCGCAATTTATTTCTAGCGTGCCTCACACATTTTTCTACACACTCACATTCACATGCCCTCCAAACTCCAAAGTCCTTTTTACTACTACTATTACTATTACTATTACTGCAGCCACCTAATCTACTTAAGAAATTAAATTTATTAAACAAAAAAAAAAACGCGCGTTGCTTGCATTGTAAATTAATCGCGCTTTAAATTAAATTTAAATTTAAACCAAACAAAAACAAACTGTAGTGCTATTAGTGCTGAATTGGATGCGCCTTCTTGAGGGGTTGTTACTGTTATTATGCCTGTGAGACGGGGTTTGGTGGCGCCAAGGACAACGCTGATAGAGACAATCATAAGGAAGTTTGATACTGACAGTAAGTTCACTGAAAATTGTGATGTTGCTAATTAATAAAAATCAATTAAAACATGTTTATTTTGAGGACAAATAAATGAGGAATACAAAACATGTGTTGTAATTTTCAAAATATTAAAATTGTATTTTTTACAGTTTTTTTTTTAAATTAACAGTTTGCACTAAAATTGCTTTCACTGAAAATTCCCCCGCTGTGATGTTGCTAATTAAGAAAAATCAATTAAAACATGTTTATATTGAGGTCAAATAAATGAGGAATACAAAACATATGTTGTAATTTTCAAAATATTAAAATTGTATTTTTTACAGTTTTTTTTTTGAAATTAACTGTTTGCACTAAAATTGCTTTCACTGAAAATTCCCCCGCTGTGATGTTGCTAATTAATAAAAATCAATTAAAACATGTTTATTTTGAGGTCAAATAAATGAGGAATACAAAACATGTGTTGTAATTTTCAAAATATTAAAATTGTATTTTTTACAGTTTTTTGTTTGAAATCAACTGTTTGCACTAAAATTGCTTTCACTGAAAATTCCCCCGCTGTGATTTTGCTAATTAATAAAAATCAATTAAAACATGTTTATTTTGAGGTCAAATAAATGAGGAATACAAAACATCTGTTGTAATTTTCAAAATATTAAAATTGTATTTTTTACAGTTTTTTTTTTGAAATTAACAGTTTGCACTAAAATTGCTTTCACTGAAAATTCCCCCGCTGTGATTTTGCTAATTAATAAAAATCAATTAAAACATGTTTATTTTGAGGTCAAATAAATGAGGAATACAAAACATGTGTTGTAATTTTCAAAATATTAAAATTGTATTTTTTACAGTTTTTTGTTTGAAATCAACTGTTTGCACTAAAATTGCTTTCACTGAAAATTCCCCCGCTGTGATTTTGCTAATTAATAAAAATCAATTAAAACATGTTTATTTTGAGGTCAAATAAATGAGGAATACAAAACATCTGTTGTAATTTTCAAAATATTAAAATTGTATTTTTTACAGTTTTTTGTTTGAAATTAACTGTTTGCACTAAAATTGCTTTCACTGAAAATTCCCCCGCTGTGATGTTGCTAATTAATAAAAATCAATTAAAACATGTTTATTTTGAGGTCAAATAAATGAGGAATACAAAACATGTGTTGTAATTTTCAAAATATTAAAATTGTATTTTTTACAGTTTTTTGTTTGAAATCAACTGTTTGCACTAAAATTGCTTTCACTGAAAATTCCCCCGCTGTGATTTTGCTAATTAATAAAAATCAATTAAAACATGTTTATTTTGAGGTCAAATAAATGAGGAATACAAAACATCTGTTGTAATTTTCAAAATATTAAAATTGTATTTTTTACAGTTTTTTTTTTGAAATTAACAGTTTGCACTAAAATTGCTTTCACTGAAAATTCCCCCGCTGTGATTTTGCTAATTAATAAAAATCAATTAAAACATGTTTATTTTGAGGTCAAATAAATGAGGAATACAAAACATATGTTGTAATTTTCAAAATATTAAAACTGTATTTTTTACAGTTTTTTGTTTGAAATTAACTGTTTGCACTAAAATTGCTTTCACTGAAAATTCCCCCGCTGTGATGTTGCTAATTAATAAAAATCAATTAAAACATGTTTATTTTGAGGTCAAATAAATGAGGAATAAAAAACATGTGTTGTAATTTTCAAAATATTAAAATTGTATTTTTTACAGTTTTTTTTTTGAAATTAACTGTTTGCACTAAAATTGCTTTCACTGAAAATTCCCCCGTTGTGATGTTGCTAATTAATAAAAATCAATTAAAACATATTTATTTTGAGGTCAAATAAATGAGGAATACAAAACATGTGTTGTAATTTTCAAAATATTAAAATTGTATTTTTTATAGTTTTTTTTTGAAATTAACTGTTTGCACTAAAATTGCTTTCACTAAAAATTCCCCCGCTGTGATGTTGCTAATTAATAAAAATCAATTAAAACATGTTCATTTTGAGGTCAAATAAATGAGGAATACAAAACATATGTTGTAATTTTCAAAATATTAAAATTGTATTTTTTACAGTTTTTTTTTGAAATTAACTGTTTGCACTAAAATTGCTTTCACTGAAAATTCCCCCGCTGTGATGTTGCTAATTAATAAAAATCAATTAAAACATGTTCATTTTGAGGTCAAATAAATGAGGAATACAAAACATATGTTGTAATTTTCAAAATATTAAAATTGTATTTTTTACAGTTTTTTTTTGAAATTAACTGTTTGCACTAAAATTGCTTTCACTGAAAATTCCCCCGCTGTGATGTTGCTAATTAATAAAAATCAATTAAAACATGTTTATTTTGAGGTCAAATAAATGAGGAATACAAAACATATGTTGTAATTTTCAAAATATTAAAATTGTATTTTTTACAGTTTTTTTTTTAAATTAACAGTTTGCACTAAAATTGCTTTCACTAAAAATTCCCCCGCTGTGATGTTGCTAATTAATAAAAATCAATTAAAACATATTTATTTTGAGGTCAAATAAATGAGGAATACAAAACATGTGTTGTAATTTTCAAAATATTAAAATTGTATTTTTTATAGTTTTTTGTTTGAAATTAACTGTTTGCACTAAAATTGCTTTCACTGAAAATTCCCCCGCTGTGATGTTGCTAATTAATAAAAATCAATTAAAACATGTTTATTTTGAGGTCAAATAAATGAGGAATAAAAAACATGTGTTGTAATTTTCAAAATATTAAAATTGTATTTTTTACAGTTTTTTTTTTGAAATTAACTGTTTGCACTAAAATTGCTTTCACTGAAAATTCCCCCGTTGTGATGTTGCTAATTAATAAAAATCAATTAAAACATATTTATTTTGAGGTCAAATAAATGAGGAATACAAAACATGTGTTGTAATTTTCAAAATATTAAAATTGTATTTTTTATAGTTTTTTGTTTGAAATTAACTGTTTGCACTAAAATTGCTTTCACTGAAAATTCCCCCGCTGTGATGTTGCTAATTAATAAAAATCAATTAAAACATGTTTATTTTGAGGTCAAATAAATGAGGAATACAAAACATGTGTTGTAATTTTCAAAATATTAAAATTGTATTTTTTACAGTTTTTTTTTTGAAATTAACTGTTTGCACTAAAATTGCTTTCACTGAAAATTCCCCCGCTGTGATGTTGCTAATTAATAAAAATCAATTAAAACATGTTTATTTTGAGGTCAAATAAATGAGGAATACAAAACATCTGTTGTAATTTTCAAAATATTAAAATTGTATTTTTTACAGTTTTTTTTTGAAATTAACTGTTTGCACTAAAATTGCTTTCACTGAAAATTCCCCCGTTGTGATGTTGCTAATTAATAAAAATCAATTAAAACATATTTATTTTGAGGTCAAATAAATGAGGAATACAAAACATGTGTTGTAATTTTCAAAATATTAAAATTGTATTTTTTATAGTTTTTTGTTTGAAATTAACTGTTTGCACTAAAATTGCTTTCACTGAAAATTCCCCCGCTGTGATGTTGCTAATTAATAAAAATCAATTAAAACATGTTTATTTTGAGGTCAAACAAATGAGGAATACAAAACATATGTTGTAATTTTCAAAACATTAAAATTGTATTTTTTACAGTTTTTTGTTTGAAATTAACTGTTTGCACTAAAATTGCTTTCACTGAAAATTCCCCCACTGTGATGTTGCTAATTAATAAAAATCAATTAAAACATGTTTATTTTGAGGACAAATAAATGAGGAATACAAAACATGTGTTGTAATTTTCAAAATATTAAAATTGTATTTTTTACAGTTTTTTGTTTGAAATTAACTGTTTGCACTAAAATTGCTTTCACTGAAAATTCCCCCGCTGTGATGTTGCTAATTAATAAAAATCAATTAAAACATGTTTATTTTGAGGTCAAATAAATGAGGAATACAAAACATCTGTTGTAATTTTCAAAATATTAAAATTGTATTTTTTACAGTTTTTTTTTGAAATTAACTGTTTGCACTAAAATTGCTTTCACTGAAAATTCTCCCGCTGTGATGTTGCTAATTAATAAAAATAAATTAAAACATGTTTATTTTGAGGTCAAATAAATGAGGAATACAAAACATGTGTTGTAATTTTCAAAATATTAAAATTGTATTTTTTACAGTTTTTTTTTTAAATTAACAGTTTGCACTAAAATTGCTTTCACTGAAAATTCCCCCGCTGTGATGTTGCTAATTAATAAAAATCAATTAAAACATGTTTATTTTGAGGACAAATAAATGAGGAATACAAAACATATGTTGTAATTTTCAAAATATTAAAATTGTATTTTTTACAGTTTTTTTTTAAAATTAACAGTTTGCACTAAAATTGCTTTCACTGAAAATTCCCCCGCTGTGATGTTGCTAATTAATAAAAATCAATTAAAACATATTTATTTTGAGGTCAAATAAATGAGGAATACAAAACATGTGTTGTAATTTTCAAAATATTAAAATTGTATTTTTTATAGTTTTTTGTTTGAAATTAACTGTTTGCACTAAAATTGCTTTCACTGAAAATTCCCCCGCTGTGATGTTGCTAATTAATAAAAATCAATTAAAACATGTTTATTTTGAGGTCAAACAAATGAGGAATACAAAACATATGTTGTAATTTTCAAAATATTAAAATTGTATTTTTTACAGTTTTTTTTTGAAATTAACTGTTTGCACTAAAATTGCTTTCACTGAAAATTCCCCCGCTGTGATGTTGCTAATTAATAAAAATCAATTAAAACATGTTTATTTTGAGGTCAAATAAATGAGGAATACAAAACATATGTTGTAATTTTCAAAATATTAAAATTGTATTTTTTACAGTTTTTTTTTAAAATTAACAGTTTGCACTAAAATTGCTTTCACTGAAAATTCCCCCGCTGTGATGTTGCTAATTAATAAAAATCAATTAAAACATATTTATTTTGAGGTCAAATAAATGAGGAATACAAAACATGTGTTGTAATTTTCAAAATATTAAAATTGTATTTTTTATAGTTTTTTGTTTGAAATTAACTGTTTGCACTAAAATTGCTTTCACTGAAAATTCCCCCGCTGTGATGTTGCTAATTAATAAAAATCAATTAAAACATGTTTATTTTGAGGTCAAACAAATGAGGAATACAAAACATATGTTGTAATTTTCAAAATATTAAAATTGTATTTTTTACAGTTTTTTTTTGAAATTAACTGTTTGCACTAAAATTGCTTTCACTGAAAATTCCCCCGTTGTGATGTTGCTAATTAATAAAAATCAATTAAAACATGTTTATTTTGAGGTCAAACAAATGAGGAATACAAAACATATGTTGTAATTTTCAAAATATTAAAATTGTATTTTTTACAGTTTTTTTTTTTAAATTAACAGTTTGCACTAAAATTGCTTTCACTGAAAATTCCCCCGCTGTGATGTTGCTAATTAATAAAAATCAATTAAAACATGTTTATTTTGAGGTCAAATAAATGAGGAATACAAAACATATGTTGTAATTTTCAAAATATTAAAATTGTATTTTTTACAGTTTTTTGTTTGAAATTAACTGTTTGCACTAAAATTGCTTTCGGTGAAAATTCCCCCGCTGTGATGTTGCTAATTAATAAAAATCAATTAAAACATGTTTATTTTGAGGACAAATAAATGAGGAATACAAAACATATGTTGTAATTTTCAAAATATTAAAATTGTATTTTTTTACAGTTTTTTTTTTGAAATTAACTGTTTGCACTAAAATTGATTTCACTGAAAATTCCCCCGCTGTGATGTTGCTAATTAATATAAATCAATTAAAACATGTTCATTTTGAGGTCAAATAAATGAGGAATACAAAACATATGTTGTAATTTTCAAAATATTAAAATTGTATTTTTTACAGTTTTTTTTTGAAATTAACTGTTTGCACTAAAATTGCTTTCACTGAAAATTCCCCCGCTGTGATGTTGCTAATTAATAAAAATCAATTAAAACATGTTTATTTTGAGGTCAAATAAATGAGGAATACAAAACATATGTTGTAATTTTCAAAATATTAAAATTGTATTTTTTACAGTTTTTTTTTGAAATTAACTGTTTGCACTAAAATTGCTTTCACTGAAAATTCCCCCGCTGTGATGTTGCTAATTAATAAAAATCAATTAAAACATGTTTATTTTGAGGTCAAATAAATGAGGAATACAAAACATCTGTTGTAATTTTCAAAATATTAAAATTGTATTTTTTACAGTTTTTTTTTGAAATTAACTGTTTGCACTAAAATTGCTTTCACTGAAAATTCTCCCGCTGTGATGTTGCTAATTAATAAAAATAAATTAAAACATGTTTATTTTGAGGTCAAATAAATGAGGAATACAAAACATGTGTTGTAATTTTCAAAATATTAAAATTGTATTTTTTACAGTTTTTTTTTTAAATTAACAGTTTGCACTAAAATTGCTTTCACTGAAAATTCCCCCGCTGTGATGTTGCTAATTAATAAAAATCAATTAAAACATGTTTATTTTGAGGACAAATAAATGAGGAATACAAAACATATGTTGTAATTTTCAAAATATTAAAATTGTATTTTTTACAGTTTTTTTTTTAAATTAACTGTTTGCACTAAAATTGCTTTCACTGAAAATTCCCCCGCTGTGATGTTGCTAATTAATAAAAATCAATTAAAACATGTTTATTTTGAGGTCAAATAAATGAGGAATACAAAACATATGTTGTAATTTTCAAAATATTAAAATTGTATTTTTTACAGTTTTTTTTTTAAATTAACAGTTTGCACTAAAATTGCTTTCACTGAAAATTCCCCCGCTGTGATGTTGCTAATTAATAAAAATCAATTAAAACATATTTATTTTGAGGTCAAATAAATGAGGAATACAAAACATGTGTTGTAATTTTCAAAATATTAAAATTGTATTTTTTATAGTTTTTTGTTTGAAATTAACTGTTTGCACTAAAATTGCTTTCACTGAAAATTCCCCCGCTGTGATGTTGCTAATTAATAAAAATCAATTAAAACATGTTTATTTTGAGGTCAAATAAATGAGGAATACAAAACATCTGTTGTAATTTTCAAAATATTAAAATTGTATTTTTTACAGTTTTTTTTTGAAATTAACTGTTTGCACTAAAATTGCTTTCACTGAAAATTCCCCCGCTGTGATGTTGCTAATTAATAAAAATCAATTAAAACATGTTTATTTTGAGGTCAAATAATTGAGGAATACAAAACATATGTTGTAATTTTCAAAATATTAAAATTGTATTTTTAACAGTTTTTTTTTTTTAATTAACTGTTTGCACTAAAATTACTTTCACTGAAAATTACCCTATTGAGATATTGTTAATCAATAAAAAATTTATAGGGTATCATTTATAGGTAAATAAGTGAAATATATAATACATTAAATAAATTATCCACCCCCTCAGGGGTGGAAATATTGACAAACCGTTGCCCGGTATGCGGCCCGTTCCAGTTTCACCCGCACACGTGATAAGGAGAGCATTAATCGGGGGGTGGGTCGCCCCCGCTGAGACAGGTCCCCTCACGCCGGGCACGCTACGCTCATTATCCCATCGCCCCACGCCGCAGGTGTAACGCGGCGGAGGCGGCAGTGGCGGCGGCGGCGCCTATCGATCTCTCTGCGGGCCACGTTTCCTCAAAGGAATCTCTCCGGCACACTGCGCGCCCTTTTATTATTATCATTAATCCGGCAGGCCCGCTTTATTAATATTAATCGCCGCCCCCCTAACAATGCCCGAGGGGTGGGGAATGAAAAATAAAGTGGTAGGATTTTCACACCGCCTGACTTGGAAGAAATCGAACAAGAACTCGCAGCTAAATTATTTCACAAATTCTCCAGTTGCGGTTTATAAAATTCACCAAAAATTCAGTTTTGAAAATATTGGTTGCATATTTTGTAACATGCATTCTGGATATATTTTTAATATTTTGTGTGAATTTGGTGTATTTATTTGAAATACAACTCGAGTTATAATGGTTTAAACATACAATTTATATGAAAAATTCATCAGTTGCGTTTTATAAAATTCACCAAAAATTCAGTTTTGAAAATTTTGGTTGCATATTTTGTAACATGTATTCTGGATATATTTTTAATATTTTGTGTGAATTTGGTGTATTTATTTGAAATACAACTCGAGTTATAATGGTTTAAACATACAATTTATATGAAAAATTCATCAGTTGCGTTTTATAAAATTCACCAAAAATTCAGTTTTGAAAATTTTGGTTGCATATTTTGTAACATGTATTCTGGATATATTTTTAATATTTTGTGTGAATTTGGTGTATTTATTTGAAATACAACTCGAGTTATAATGGTTTAAACATACAATTTATATGAAAAATTCATCAGTTGCGTTTTATAAAATTCACCAAAAATTCAGTTTTGAAAATTTTGGTTGCATATTTTGTAACATCTATTCTGGATATATTTTTAATATTTTGTGTGAATTTGGTGTATTTATTTGAAATACAACTCGAGTTATAATGGTTTAAACATACAAATTATAAGAAAAATTCATCAGCTGTGTTTTATAAAATTCACCAAAAATTCAGTTTTGAAAATATTGGTTGCATATTTTGTAACATGTATTCTGGATATATTTTTAATATTTTGTGTGAATTTGGTGTATTTATTTGAAATACAACTCGAGTTATAATGGTTTAAACATACAAATTATATGAAAAATTCATCAGTTGTGTTTTATAAAATTCACCAAAAATTCAGTTTTGAAAATATTCGTTGAATATTTTGTAACATGTATTCTGGATATATTTTTAATATTTTGTGTAAATTTGGTGTATTTATTTGAAATACAACTCGAGTTATAATGGTTTAAACATACAAATTATATGAAAAATTCACCAGTTGCGTTTTATAAAATTCACCAAAAATTCAGTTTTAAAAATATTGGTTGAATATTTTGTAACATGTATTCTGGATATATTTTTAAAATTTTGTATGAATTTGGTGTATTTATTTGAAATACAACTCGAGTTATAATGGTTTAAACATACAAATTATAAGAAAAATTCATCAGCTGTGTTTTATAAAATTCACCAAAAATTCAGTTTTGAAAATATTGGTTGAATATTTTGTAACATGTATTCTGGATATATTTTTAATATTTTGTGTGAATTTGGTGTATTTATTTGAAATACAACTCGAGTTATAATGGTTTAAACATACAAATTATATGAAAAATTCATCAGTTGTGTTTTATAAAATTCACCAAAAATTCAGTTTTGACAATATTGGTTGCATATTTTGTGACATGCATTCTGGATATATTTTTCATATTTTGTGTAAATTTGGTGCATTTATTTGCAATACAACTCGAGTTATAATGGTTTAAACATACAAATTATTTGAAAAATTAATCAGTTGTGTTTTATAAAATTCACCAAAAATTCAGTTTTGAAAATATTGGTTGCATATTTTGTAACATGCATTCTGGATATATTTTTAATATTTTGTGTGAATTTGGTGTATTTATTTGAAATACAACTCGAGTTATAATGGTTTAAACATACAAATTATAAGAAAAATTCATCAGCTGTGTTTTATAAAATTCACCAAAAATTCAGTTTTGAAAATATTGGTTGCATATTTTGTAACATGCATTCTGGATATATTTTTAATATTTTGTGTGAATTTGGTGTATTTATTTGAAATACAACTCGAGTTATAATGGTTTAAACATACAAATTATATGAAAAATTCACCAGTTGCGTTTTATAAAATTCACCAAAAATTCAGTTTTGAAAATATTGGTTGCATATTTTGTAACATGCATTCTGGATATATTTTTAATATTTTGTGTGAATTTGGTGTATTTATTTGAAATACAACTCGAGTTATAATGGTTTAAACATACAAATTATATGAAAAATTCATCAGTTGTGTTTTATAAAATTCACCAAAAATTCAGTTTTGAAAATATTGGTTGCATATTTTGTGACATGCATTCTGGATATATTTTTAATATTTTGTGCGAATTTGGTGTATTTATTTGAAATACAACTCGAGTTATAATGGTTTAAACATACAAATTATATGAAAAATTCATCAGTTGTGTTTTATAAAATTTACCAAAAATTCAGTTTTGAAAATATTGGTTGCATATTTTGTGACATGCATTCTGGATATATTTTTAATATTTTGTGTAAATTTGGTGCATTTATTTGCAATGCAACTCGAGTTATAATGGTTTAAACATACAAATTATTTGAAAAATTAATCAGTTGTGTTTTATAAAATTCACCAAAAATTCAGTTTTGAAAATATTGGTTGCATATTTTGTAACATGCATTCTGGATATATTTTTAAAATTTTGTATGAATTTGGTGTATTTATTTGAAATACAACTCGAGTTATAATGGTTTAAACATACAAATTATAAGAAAAATTCATCAGCTGTGTTTTATAAAATTCACCAAAAATTCAGTTTTGAAAATATTGGTTGCATATTTTGTAACATGCATTCTGGATATATTTTTAAAATTTTGTATGAATTTGGTGTATTTATTTGAAATACAACTCGAGTTATAATGGTTTAAACATACAAATTATAAGAAAAATTCATCAGCTGTGTTTTATAAAATTCACCAAAAATTCAGTTTTGAAAATATTGGTTGCATATTTTGTAACATGCATTCTGGATATATTTTTAAAATTTTGTATGAATTTGGTGTATTTATTTGAAATACAACTCGAGTTATAATGGTTTAAACATACAAATTATAAGAAAAATTCATCAGCTGTGTTTTATAAAATTCACCAAAAATTCAGTTTTGAAAATATTGGTTGCATATTTTGTAACATGCATTCTGGATATATTTTTAAAATTTTGTATGAATTTGGTGTATTTATTTGAAATACAACTCGAGTTATAATGGTTTAAACATACAAATTATATGAAAAATTCACCAGTTGTGTTTTATAAAATTCACCAAAAATTCAGTTTTGAAAATATTGGTTGCATATTTTTTAACATGCATTCTGGATATATTTTTAATATTTTGTGTGTATTTGGTGTATTTATTTGAAATGCAACTCAAGTTATAATGGTTTAAACATACAAATTATATGAAAAATTCACCAGTTGCGTTTTATAAAATTCACCAAAAATTTAGTTTTGAAAATATTGGTTGCATATTTTGTAACATGCATTCTGGATATATTTTTAATATTTTGTGTGAATTTGGTGTATTTATTTGAAATACAACTCGAGTTATAATGGTTTAAACATACAAATTATATGAAAAATTCATCAGTTGTGTTTTATAAAATTCACCAAAAATTCAGTTTTGAAAATATTGGTTGCATATTTTGTGACATGCATTCTGGATATATTTTTAATATTTTGTGCGAATTTGGTGTATTTATTTGAAATACAACTCGAGTTATAATGGTTTAAACATACAAATTATATGAAAAATTCATCAGTTGTGTTTTATAAAATTTACCAAAAATTCAGTTTTGAAAATATTGGTTGCATATTTTGTGACATGCATTCTGGATATATTTTTAATATTTTGTGTGAATTTGGTGTATTTATTTGAAATACAACTCGAGTTATAATGGTTTAAACATACAAATTATATGAAAAATTCATCAGTTGTGTTTTATAAAATTCACCAAAAATTCAGTTTTGAAAATATTGGTTGCATATTTTGTGACATGCATTCTGGATATATTTTTAATATTTTGTGCGAATTTGGTGTATTTATTTGAAATACAACTCGAGTTATAATGGTTTAAACATACAAATTATATGAAAAATTCATCAGTTGTGTTTTATAAAATTTACCAAAAATTCAGTTTTGAAAATATTGGTTGCATATTTTGTGACATGCATTCTGGATATATTTTTAATATTTTGTGTAAATTTGGTGCATTTATTTGCAATGCAACTCGAGTTATAATGGTTTAAACATACAAATTATTTGAAAAATTAATCAGTTGTGTTTTATAAAATTCACCAAAAATTCAGTTTTGAAAATATTGGTTGCATATTTTGTAACATGCATTCTGGATATATTTTTAATATTTTGTGTGAATTTGGTGTATTTATTTGAAATACAACTCGAGTTATAATGGTTTAAACATACAAATTATAAGAAAAATTCATCAGCTGTGTTTTATAAAATTCACCAAAAATTCAGTTTTGAAAATATTGGTTGCATATTTTGTAACATGCATTCTGGATATATTTTTAAAATTTTGTATGAATTTGGTGTATTTATTTGAAATACAACTCGAGTTATAATGGTTTAAACATACAAATTATATGAAAAATTCACCAGTTGTGTTTTATAAAATTCACCAAAAATTCAGTTTTGAAAATATTGGTTGCATATTTTTTAACATGCATTCTGGATATATTTTTAATATTTTGTGTGTATTTGGTGTATTTATTTGAAATGCAACTCAAGTTATAATGGTTTAAACATACAAATTATATGAAAAATTCACCAGTTGCGTTTTATAAAATTTACCAAAAATTCAGTTTTGAAAATATTGGTTGCATATTTTGTGACATGCATTCTGGATATATTTTTAATATTTTGTGTAAATTTGGTGCATTTATTTGCAATGCAACTCGAGTTATAATGGTTTAAACATACAAATTATTTGAAAAATTAATCAGTTGTGTTTTATAAAATTCACCAAAAATTCAGTTTTGAAAATATTGGTTGCATATTTTGTAACATGCATTCTGGATATATTTTTAATATTTTGTGTGAATTTGGTGTATTTATTTGAAATACAACTCGAGTTATAATGGTTTAAACATACAAATTATAAGAAAAATTCATCAGCTGTGTTTTATAAAATTCACCAAAAATTCAGTTTTGAAAATATTGGTTGCATATTTTGTAACATGCATTCTGGATATATTTTTAATATTTTGTGTGAATTTGGTGTATTTATTTGAAATACAACTCGAGTTATAATGGTTTAAACATACAAATTATATGAAAAATTCACCAGTTGCGTTTTATAAAATTCACCAAAAATTCAGTTTTGAAAATATTGGTTGCATATTTTGTAACATGCATTCTGGATATATTTTTAATATTTTGTGTGAATTTGGTGTATTTATTTGAAATACAACTCGAGTTATAATGGTTTAAACATACAAATTATATGAAAAATTCATCAGTTGTGTTTTATAAAATTCACCAAAAATTCAGTTTTGAAAATATTGGTTGCATATTTTGTGACATGCATTCTGGATATATTTTTAATATTTTGTGCAAATTTGGTGTATTTATTTGAAATACAACTCGAGTTATAATGGTTTAAACATACAAATTATATGAAAAATTCATCAGTTGTGTTTTATAAAATTTACCAAAAATTCAGTTTTGAAAATATTGGTTGCATATTTTGTGACATGCATTCTGGATATATTTTTAATATTTTGTGTAAATTTGGTGCATTTATTTGCAATGCAACTCGAGTTATAATGGTTTAAACATACAAATTATTTGAAAAATTAATCAGTTGTGTTTTATAAAATTCACCAAAAATTCAGTTTTGAAAATATTGGTTGCATATTTTGTAACATGCATTCTGGATATATTTTTAATATTTTGTGTGAATTTGGTGTATTTATTTGAAATACAACTCGAGTTATAATGGTTTAAACATACAAATTATAAGAAAAATTCATCAGCTGTGTTTTATAAAATTCACCAAAAATTCAGTTTTGAAAATATTGGTTGCATATTTTGTAACATGCATTCTGGATATATTTTTAAAATTTTGTATGAATTTGGTGTATTTATTTGAAATACAACTCGAGTTATAATGGTTTAAACATACAAATTATATGAAAAATTCACCAGTTGTGTTTTATAAAATTCACCAAAAATTCAATTTTGAAAATATTGGTTGCATATTTTGTAACATGTATTCTGGATATATTTTTAATATTTTGTGCGAATTTGGTGTATTTATTTGAAATACAACTCGAGTTATAATGGTTTAAACATACAATTTATATGAAAAATTCACCAGTTGTGTTTTATAAAATTCACCAAAAATTCAATTTTGAAAATATTGGTTGAATATTTTGTAACATGTATTCCGGATATATTTTTAATATTTTTTGTGAATTTGGTGTATTTATTTGAAATACAACTCGAGTTATAATGGTTTAAACATACAAATTATATGAAAAATTCACCAGTTGTGTTTTATAAAATTCACCAAAAATTCAGTTTTGAAAATATTCGTTGAATATTTTGTAACATGTATTCTGGATATATTTTTAATATTTTGTGTGAATTTGGTGTATTTATTTGAAATACAACTCGAGTTATAATGGTTTAAACATACAATTTATATGAAAAATTCACAAGTTGTGTTTTATAAAATTCACCAAAAATTCAGTTTTGAAAATATTGGCTGCATATTTTGTGACATGCATTCTGGATATATTTTTAATATTTTGTGTAAATTTGGTGCATTTATTTGCAATACAACTCGAGTTATAATGGTTTAAACATACAAATTATTTGAAAAATTAATCAGTTGTGTTTTATAAAATTCACCAAAAATTCAGTTTTGAAAATTTTGGTTGCATATTTTGTAACATGTATTCTGGATATATTTTTAATATTTTGTGTGAATTTGGTGTATTTATTTGAAATACAACTCGAGTTATAATGGTTTAAACATACAAATTATATGAAAAATTCATCAGTTGCGTTTTATAAAATTCACCAAAAATTCAGTTTTGAAAATTTTGGTTGCATATTTTGTAACATGTATTCTGGATATATTTTTAATATTTTGTGTGAATTTGGTGTATTTATTTGAAATACAACTCGAGTTATAATGGTTTAAACATACAAATTATATGAAAAATTCATCAGTTGTGTTTTATAAAATTCACCAAAAATTCAGTTTTGAAAATATTGGTTGCATATTTTGTAACATGCATTCTGGATATATTTTTAATATTTTGTGTGAATTTGGTGTATTTATTTGAAATACAACTCGAGTTATAATGGTTTAAACATACAAATTATAAGAAAAATTCATCAGCTGTGTTTTATAAAATTCACCAAAAATTCAGTTTTGAAAATATTGGTTGCATATTTTGTAACATGCATTCTGGATATATTTTTAATATTTTGTGTGAATTTGGTGTATTTATTTGAAATACAACTCGAGTTATAATGGTTTAAACATACAAATTATATGAAAAATTCATCAGTTGTGTTTTATAAAATTCACCAAAAATTCAGTTTTGAAAATATTGGTTGCATATTTTGTGACATGCATTCTGGATATATTTTTAATATTTTGTGCGAATTTGGTGTATTTATTTGAAATACAACTCGAGTTATAATGGTTTAAACATACAAATTATATGAAAAATTCATCAGTTGTGTTTTATAAAATTTACCAAAAATTCAGTTTTGAAAATATTGGTTGCATATTTTGTGACATGCATTCTGGATATATTTTTAATATTTTGTGTAAATTTGGTGCATTTATTTGCAATGCAACTCGAGTTATAATGGTTTAAACATACAAATTATTTGAAAAATTAATCAGTTGTGTTTTATAAAATTCACCAAAAATTCAGTTTTGAAAATATTGGTTGCATATTTTGTAACATGCATTCTGGATATATTTTTAATATTTTGTGTGAATTTGGTGTATTTATTTGAAATACAACTCGAGTTATAATGGTTTAAACATACAAATTATAAGAAAAATTCATCAGCTGTGTTTTATAAAATTCACCAAAAATTCAGTTTTGAAAATATTGGTTGCATATTTTGTAACATGCATTCTGGATATATTTTTAAAATTTTGTATGAATTTGGTGTATTTATTTGAAATACAACTCGAGTTATAATGGTTTAAACATACAAATTATATGAAAAATTCACCAGTTGTGTTTTATAAAATTCACCAAAAATTCAATTTTGAAAATATTGGTTGCATATTTTGTAACATGTATTCTGGATATATTTTTAATATTTTGTGCGAATTTGGTGTATTTATTTGAAATACAACTCGAGTTATAATGGTTTAAACATACAATTTATATGAAAAATTCACCAGTTGTGTTTTATAAAATTCACCAAAAATTCAATTTTGAAAATATTGGTTGAATATTTTGTAACATGTATTCCGGATATATTTTTAATATTTTTTGTGAATTTGGTGTATTTATTTGAAATACAACTCGAGTTATAATGGTTTAAACATACAAATTATATGAAAAATTCACCAGTTGTGTTTTATAAAATTCACCAAAAATTCAGTTTTGAAAATATTCGTTGAATATTTTGTAACATGTATTCTGGATATATTTTTAATATTTTGTGTGAATTTGGTGTATTTATTTGAAATACAACTCGAGTTATAATGGTTTAAACATACAATTTATATGAAAAATTCACAAGTTGTGTTTTATAAAATTCACCAAAAATTCAGTTTTGAAAATATTGGCTGCATATTTTGTGACATGCATTCTGGATATATTTTTAATATTTTGTGTAAATTTGGTGCATTTATTTGCAATACAACTCGAGTTATAATGGTTTAAACATACAAATTATTTGAAAAATTAATCAGTTGTGTTTTATAAAATTCACCAAAAATTCAGTTTTGAAAATTTTGGTTGCATATTTTGTAACATGTATTCTGGATATATTTTTAATATTTTGTGTGAATTTGGTGTATTTATTTGAAATACAACTCGAGTTATAATGGTTTAAACATACAAATTATATGAAAAATTCATCAGTTGCGTTTTATAAAATTCACCAAAAATTCAGTTTTGAAAATTTTGGTTGCATATTTTGTAACATGTATTCTGGATATATTTTTAATATTTTGTGTGAATTTGGTGTATTTATTTGAAATACAACTCGAGTTATAATGGTTTAAACATACAAATTATATGAAAAATTCATCAGTTGTGTTTTATAAAATTCACCAAAAATTCAATTTTGAAAATATTAGTTGCATATTTTGTAACATGAATTCTGGATATATTTTTAATATTTTGTGTGAATTTGGTGTATTTATTTGAAATACAACTCGAGTTATAATGGTTTAAACATACAAATTATATGAAAAATTCACCAGTTGTGTTTTATAAAATTCACCAAAAATTCAGTTTTGAAAATTTTGGTTGCATATTTTGTAACATGTATTCTGGATATATTTTTAATATTTTGTGTGAATTTGGTGTATTTATTTGAAATACAACTCGAGTTATAATGGTTTAAACATACAAATTATATGAAAAATTCATCAGTTGTGTTTTATAAAATTCACCAAAAATTCAGTTTTGAAAATTTTGGTTGCATATTTTGTAACATGTATTCTGGATATATTTTTAATATTTTGTGTGAATTTGGTGTATTTATTTGAAATACAACTCGAGTTATAATGGTTTAAACATACAAATTATATGAAAAATTCACCAGTTGTGTTTTATAAAATTCACCAAAAATTCAATTTTGAAAATATTGGTTGCATATTTTGTAACATGCATTCTGGATATATTTTTAATATTTTGTGTGAATTTGGTGTATTTATTTGAAATACAACTCGAGTTATAATGGTTTAAACATACAAATTATATGAAAAATTCACCAGTTGTGTTTTATAAAATTCACCAAAAATTCAGTTTTGCAAATATTGGTTGCATATTTTGTAACATGTATTCTGGATATATTTTTAATATTTTGTGTGAATTTGGTGTATTTATTTGAAATACAACTCGAGTTATAATGGTTTAAACATACAATTTATATGAAAAATTCACCAGTTGTGTTTTATAAAATTCACCAAAAATTCAGTTTTGAAAATTTTGGTTGCATATTTTGTAACATGTATTCTGGATATATTTTTAATATTTTGTGTGAATTTGGTGTATTTATTTGAAATACAACTCGAGTTATAATGGTTTAAACATACAAATTATTTGAAAAAATCACCAGTTGTGTTTTATAAAATTCACCAAAAATTCAGTTTTGAAAATATTGGTTGCATATTTTGTAACATGCATTCTGGATATATTTTTAACATTTTGTGTGAATTTAGTGTATTTATTTCGAGTACAACTCTAGTTATAATGGTTTAAGCAATCAGGAGTAATTATAAGAAAACAATACATTATTATTACTCGGCCAGAGTGCGGGTGGCGCTTGTCATGGCCGACTCGAATTGCATAGTAATTTCATCGATTTTCAAACGGAAGGCACGACATTGTCGCCCCGCCGCCTCCGCCGCCCGTCAGCCGTATAATGGATAGCCCTTATCGCGACGGCGGCATCGCGCACCCTTTCAAATTGTAATGGACGGCGCACGGGGGGGATGTTTCCACTTAATTACGATTCGTTTCCCCCATTCAACCCCGCCGGCCGTAAAAACTGCCCCCCAAGCGATTTCATCGCAATAGAAAAGCGATGAACTAGTTCAGTTGCGATTAGTTACCATTTTTTTCCGCCGCCCCCCGGCCAACTATCGATTGAACAGCGGCGCGCGGATATTGCGGTTTTGCTTTTTAACGCCGCCGTTTTAATTAAGAAGTTCAGACCAGCCGCCCCCACTCCCCGAGCCAGCCGCCACGTTCCGCGGTCCAGTTTCCGGTCGACTAATGGGAAAAGTTGGCGCGGGCCGTCGCGACGCCGGAGACACGTCGAGTAGCGCCTTGAGAAAAAGTGCCACTTGATGAATTACTAAATATTTTCAAGTTGGAAACTTCTCCGTAAATATTGTGTTTGCTTTGAAGTTTTTAAACTTTGTTAAGTAGGACTTATGCCTATAAATTTGTAATTAAGTTTACGTACAAGTTTTATGCCTAACTTTACGTGTAGCCACGAAATATTTATAGCAGTTTTGTAAGTGCTGTGTTTAGCAGGCTGTAATTCGGACAATTTTGGTTTTTATGAAATTCAAAATGTATAGAAAGTAGCCGTACATATTCATAATTGTATGAATGAAAATTCGTATGCCTAACTTTACATGTAGCCCAAGAAATAACGAATTATTCATGAATCGTCTTAGAAACGTACAATTTTGTAAGTGCTGTGTTTAGCAGGCTGTAATTCAGATATTTTTGGTTTTTATAAGATTCAAAATACATAGAAAGTAGCCGTATATATTCATAATTGTATGAATGAAAATTCATATGCCTAACTTTATGTGTAGCCCAAGAAATAACGAATTATTCATGAATCGTCTTAGAAACGTACAATTTTGTAAGTGCTGTGTTTAGCAGGCTGTAATTCGGATATTTTTGGTTTTTATGAAATTCAAAATACATAGAAAGTAGCCATACATATTCATAATTGTATGAATGAAAATTCATATGCCTAACTTTATGTGTAGCCCAAGATATAACGAATTATTCATGAATCGTCCTAGGAACGTACAATTTTGTAAGTGCTGTGTTTAGCAGGCTGTAATTCGGATATTTTTGGTTTTTATAAGATTCAAAATACATAGAAAGTAGCCGTACATATTCATAATTGTATGTATGAAAATTCATATGCCTAACTTTATGTGTAGCCCAAGAAATAACGAATTATTCATGAATCGTCTTAGAAACGTACAATTTTGTAAGTGCTGTGTTTAGCAGGCTGTAATTCGGATATTTTTGGTTTTTATAAAATTCAAAATACACAGAAAGTAGCCGTATATATTCATAATTGTATGAATGAAAATTCATATGCCTAACTTTATGTGTAGCCCAAGAAATAACGAATTATTCATGAATCGTCTTAGAAACGTACAATTTTGTAAGTGCTGTGTTTAGCAGGCTGTAATTTGGATATTTTTGGTTTTTATGAAATTCAAAATACATAGAAAGTAGCCGTATATATTCATAATTGTATGAGTGAAAATTCATATGCCTAACTTTATGTGTAGCCCAAGAAATAACGAATTATTCATGAATCGTCTTAGAAACGTACAATTTTGTAAGTGCTGTATTTAGCAGGCTGTAATTCGGACATTTTTGGTTTTTATAAAATTCAAAATGCATAGAAAGTAGCCGTACATATTCATAATTGCATGAATGAAAATTCATATGCCTAACTCTACGTGTAGCCCAAGAAATAACGAATTACTCATGATAGTCCTTCAGTGTATCAAGTGTTTGCCTAGTAAGCAAAAGATAAATGGCTTTGACATCTCTCAGGATTAAATTTTAAAAACCCTTATCCTTCAACCACCCCGCAGCACTCATTGTTGTATTCTTAGGGCGATTTGTTTGTCGTCGCGCTGAATAATTCCCGGGGCCACTTCAAAGAAACCGCGTCGATTATCGATCGCGCGCCCCTTGGCCGCTGAATAATGCATCGATACGCGAACGGGCGGCCGCCCCCACCACCCCCCGACGCTGTTTAAACGGGGGCGTCCGGCCGGGTGATTGATTCTCCCGTGCCCCGTGTGCATAATTAACGCGATATCCTGCGCGGATGGTTCCCCCGGGGGGGCGGCCAGGAATGCCCGGGAAATAAGTGGAAATGCGGGTTTCCTGCTGTGCGCTTTAAACTTTCATGCAACCAGGGGGGGGTGGATGCCGCAGTAAAAGAGAAAGAGTGTTGTTTGGAATGCGAAGCAGGATTTTACGAGTTGTACTACAAAACAGGAAAAAAAAACACAGCAGGGTAGTAGAATTATGTGTGAAAAATAAATTTCTCAATAAAAAAAACTATTTCAGTTATTATTTTATATCGTACCATTACTCACTTCACCCCGGCTACCTAAAAAAAAAATCATCATTAATCTCAACCCAAAAAAAGGTACTGCTCTCTATTTCCACCCCTCTAATGACATTTTACTTATTCACCCAAATAGCCGTTTCCGGCGGGGGCCGCAATGAATTTTAAAACTGCCAATCCCAGAGCACTCGCGCCGCCCGCAAGTGAATAAATTTTCGCGGGAGTTAATTAAATCCCCGCATCTGTTTTTCGCGCCTGATTTCCCCGAGCTGGTGTAAAAGTTCCGTCCCAATTATGTGCGCGGGCATTTTTCAATCCCTGGCGCCGTGGGGTGTGAATTATTGACACACTTCATGTACACACACACGCTGGGCTCGGAATTGAATTTGTGAATTTTCGCGAGTTCGCATTTGTCAGCCGCCCCCCGTGCTGGCGGCAGCGCGCGCGCGCTCACACACATGTAGAATATATACGAGGTTATTAATGTTGGGGTTGCGCTTGTGTGGGATTGAAGGGTTGTTTTAACAAGTTGGGTAACCACAAAAATTAATTTGATATTAACTTTGTAACGGATTGACAGGGAAAATAATTGTTGTTGAAAATAACATTCAATCTTCTTGTCCTCACTGTGCCCTTACTAATCTCATCTTGTAGCTAAATACATGTATAATCCAGGATTACACTTGTAATTTTTAAAATCCTCAAATTTGAATTATTACAGCATTTGTAAAACACAATATTGAATGTAACGTGACTTTTCATCTTTTTGTCCTCACTGTGGCCTTAGTAAAAGTAGCTAATAAACAATTGTTATAGCATTTTGTAGCTAAATACATGTATAATCCAGGATTACACTTGTAATTTATAAAATCCTCAAATTTGAATTATTACAGCATTTGTAAAACACAATATTGGATGTAATGTGAGTTTTCATCTTTTTGTCCTCACTGTGACCTTAGTAAAAGTAGCTAATAAACAATTGTTATGACATTTTGCAGCTAAATACATGTATAATCCAGGATTACACTTGTAATTTTTAAAATCCTCAAATTTGAATTATTACAGCATTTGTAAAACACAATATTGAATGTAATGTGACTTTTTATCTTTTTGTCCTCACTGTGACCTTAGTAAAAGTAACTAATAAACAATTGTTATAGAATTTTGTAGCTAAATACATGTATAATGCAGGATTACACTTGTAATTTTTAAAATCCTCAAATTTGAATTATTACAGCATTTGTAAAACACAATATTGGATGTAATGTGAGTTTTCATCTTTTTGTCCTCACTGTGACCTTAGTAAAAGTAGCTAATAAACAATTGTTATAGCATTTTGTAGCTAAATACATGTATAATCCAGGATTACACTTGTAATTTTTAAAATCCTCAAATTTGATTTATTACAGCATTTGTAAAACACAATATTGAATGTAACGTGACTTTTCATCTTTTTGTCCTCACTGTGACCTTAGTAAAAGTAGCTAATAAACAATTGTTATGACATTTTGCAGCTAAATACATGTATAATTCAGGATTACACTTGTAATTTTTAAAATCCTCAAATTTGAATTATTACAGCATTTGTAAAACACAATATTGGATGTAATGCGACTTTTTATCTTTTTGTCCTCACTGTGACCTTAGTAAAAGTAGCTAATAAACAATTGTTATGGCATTTTGTAGCTAAATACATGTATAATCCAGGATTACACTTGCAATTTTTAAAATCCTCAAATTTGAATTATTACAGCATTTGTAAAACACAATATTGAATGTAATGTGACTTTTCATCTTTTTGTCCTCACTGTGATCTTAGTAAAAGTAGCTAATAAACAATTGTTATAGCATTTTGTAGCTAAATACATGTATAATCCAGGATTACACTTGTAATTTTTAAAATCCTCAAATTTGAATTATTACAGCATTTGTAAAACACAATATTGGATGTAATGCGACTTTTTATCTTTTTGTCCTCACTGTGACCTTAGTAAAAGTAGCTAATAAACAATTGTTATGGCATTTTGTAGCTAAATACATGTATAATCCAGGATTACACTTGCAATTTTTAAAATCCTCAAATTTGAATTATTACAGCATTTGTAAAACACAATATTGAATGTAATGTGACTTTTCATCTTTTTGTCCTCACTGTGATCTTAGTAAAAGTAGCTAATAAACAATTGTTATAGCATTTTGTAGCTAAATACATGTATAATCCAGGATTACACTTGTAATTTTTAAAATCCTCAAATTTGAATTATTACAGCATTTGTAAAACACAATATTGGATGTAATGCGACTTTTTATCTTTTTGTCCTCACTGTGACCTTAGTAAAAGTAGCTAATAAACAATTGTTATGGCATTTTGTAGCTAAATACATGTATAATCCAGGATTACACTTGCAATTTTTAAAATCCTCAAATTTGAATTATTACAGCATTTGTAAAACACAATATTGAATGTAATGTGACTTTTCATCTTTTTGTCCTCACTGTGACCTTAGTAAAAGTAGCTAATAAACAATTGTTATGGCATTTTGTAGCTAAATACATGTATAATCCAGGATTACACTTGCAATTTTTAAAATCCTCAAATTTGAATTATTACAGCATTTGTAAAACACAATATTGAATGTAATGTGACTTTTCATCTTTTTGTCCTCACTGTGATCTTAGTAAAAGTAGCTAATAAACAATTGTTATAGCATTTTGTAGCTAAATACATGTATAATCCAGGATTACACTTGTAATTTTTAAAATCCTCAAATTTGAATTATTACAGCATTTGTAAAACACAATATTGAATGTAATGTGACTTTTTATCTTTTTGTCCTCACTGTGACCTTAGTAAAAGTAACTAATAAACAATTGTTATAGAATTTTGTAGCTAAATACATGTATAATGCAGGATTACACTTGTAATTTTTAAAATCCTCAAATTTGAATTATTACAGCATTTGTAAAACACAATATTGAATGTAATGTGACTTTTCATCTTTTTGTCCTCACTGTGACCTTAGTAAAAGTAGCTAATAAACAAATGTTATAGCATTTTGTAGCTAAATACATGTTTAATCCAGGATTACACTTGTAATTTTTAAAATCCTGAAATTTGAATTATTACAGCATTTGTAAAACACAATATTGAATGTAATGTGACTTTTCATCTTTTTGTCCTCACTGTGACCTTAGTTAAAGTAGCTAATAAACAATTGTTATAGCATTTTGTAGCTAAATACATGTATAATCCAGGATTACACTTGTAATTTTTAAAATCCTCAAATTTGAATTATTACAGCATTTGTAAAACACAATATTGAATGTAATGTGACTTTTCATCTTTTTGTCCTCACTGTGACCTTAGTAAAAGTAGCTAATAAACAAATGTTATAGCATTTTGTAGATAAATACATGTTTAATCCAGGATTACACTTGTAATTTTTAAAATCCTGAAATTTGAATTATTACAGCATTTGTAAAACACAATATTGAATGTAATGTGACTTTTCATCTTTTTGTCCTCACTGTGATCTTAGTAAAAGTAGCTAATAAACAATTGTTATAGCATTTTGTAGCTAAATACATGTATAATCCAGGATTACACTTGTAATTTTTAAAATCCTCAAATTTGAATTATTACAGCATTTGTAAAACACAATATTGAATGTAATGTGACTTTTTATCTTTTTGTCCTCACTGTGACCTTAGTAAAAGTAACTAATAAACAATTGTTATAGAATTTTGTAGCTAAATACATGTATAATGCAGGATTACACTTGTAATTTTTAAAATCCTCAAATTTGAATTATTACAGCATTTGTAAAACACAATATTGAATGTAATGTGACTTTTGATCTTTTTGTCCTCACTGTGACCTTAGTAAAAGTAGCTACTAAACAATTGTTATAGCATTTTGTAGCTAAATACATGTATAATCCAGGATTACACTTGTAATTTTTAAAATCCTCAAATTTGAATTATTACAGCATTTGTAAAACACAATATTGGATGTAACGTGACTTTTTATCTTTTTGTCCTCACTGTGACCTTAGTAAAAGTAGCTAATAAACAATTGTTATAGCATTTTGTAGCTAAATACATGTATAATCCAGGATTACACTTGTAATTTTTAAAATCCTCAAATTTGAATTATTACAGCATTTGTAAAACACAATATTGAATGTAATGTGACTTTTCATCTTTTTGTCCTCACTGTGACCTTAGTAAAAGTAACTAATAAACAATTGTTATAGAATTTTGTAGCTAAATACATGTATAATGCAGGATTACACTTGTAATTTTTAAAATCCTCAAATTTGAATTATTACAGCATTTGTAAAACACAATATTGAATGTAATGTGACTTTTTATCTTTTTGTCCTCACTGTGACCTTAGTAAAAGTAACTAATAAACAATTGTTATAGAATTTTGTAGCTAAATACATGTATAATGCAGGATTACACTTGTAATTTTTAAAATCCTCAAATTTGAATTATTACAGCATTTGTAAAACACAATATTGAATGTAATGTGACTTTTCATCTTTTTGTCCTCACTGTGACCTTAGTTAAAGTAGCTAATAAACAATTGTTATAGCATTTTGTAGCTAAATACATGTATAATCCAGGATTACACTTGTAATTTTTAAAATCCTCAAATTTGAATTATTACAGCATTTGTAAAACACAATATTGAATGTAATGTGACTTTTCATCTTTTTGTCCTCACTGTGACCTTAGTAAAAGTAGCTAATAAACAAATGTTATAGCATTTTGTAGATAAATACATGTTTAATCCAGGATTACACTTGTAATTTTTAAAATCCTGAAATTTGAATTATTACAGCATTTGTAAAACACAATATTGAATGTAATGTGACTTTTCATCTTTTTGTCCTCACTGTGATCTTAGTAAAAGTAGCTAATAAACAATTGTTATAGCATTTTGTAGCTAAATACATGTATAATCCAGGATTACACTTGTAATTTTTAAAATCCTCAAATTTGAATTATTACAGCATTTGTAAAACACAATATTGAATGTAATGTGACTTTTTATCTTTTTGTCCTCACTGTGACCTTAGTAAAAGTAACTAATAAACAATTGTTATAGAATTTTGTAGCTAAATACATGTATAATGCAGGATTACACTTGTAATTTTTAAAATCCTCAAATTTGAATTATTACAGCATTTGTAAAACACAATATTGAATGTAATGTGACTTTTGATCTTTTTGTCCTCACTGTGACCTTAGTAAAAGTAGCTACTAGACAATTGTTATAGCATTTTGTAGCTAAATACATGTATAATCCAGGATTACACTTGTAATTTTTAAAATCCTTAAATTTGAATTATTACAGCATTTGTAAAACACAATATTGGATGTAACGTGACTTTTTATCTTTTTGTCCTCACTGTGACCTTAGTAAAAGTAGCTAATAAACAATTGTTATAGCATTTTGTAGCTAAATACATGTATAATCCAGGATTACACTTGTAATTTTTAAAATCCTCAAATTTGAATTATTACAGCATTTGTAAAACACAATATTGAATGTAATGTGACTTTTCATCTTTTTGTCCTCACTGTGACCTTAGTAAAAGTAGCTAATAAACAAATGTTATAGCATTTTGTAGCTAAATACATGTTTAATCCAGGATTACACTTGTAATTTTTAAAATCCTGAAATTTGAATTATTACAGCATTTGTAAAACACAATATTGAATGTAATGTGACTTTTCATCTTTTTGTCCTCACTGTGACCTTAGTAAAAGTAGCTAATAAACAATTGTTATAGCATTTTGCAGCTAAATACATGTATAATCCAGGATTACACTTGTAATTTTTAAAATCCTCAAATTTGAATTATTACAGCATTTGTAAAACACAATATTGGATGTAATGTGACTTTTGATCTTTTTGTCCTCACTGTAACCTTAGTAAAAGTAACTAATAAACAATTGTTATGACATTTTGCAGCTAAATACATGTATAATCCAGGATTACACTTGTAATTTTTAAAATCCTCAAATTTGAATTATTACAGCATTTGTAAAACACAATATTGAATGTAACGTGACTTTTCATCTTTTTGTCCTCACTGTGACCTTAGTAAAAGTAGCTAATAAACAATTGTTATAGCATTTTGTAGCTAAATACATGTATAATCCAGAATTACACTTGTAATTTTTAAAATCCTCAAATTTGAATTATTACAGCATTTGTAAAACACAATATTGGTTGTAATGTGACTTTTTATCTTTTTGTCCTCACTGTGCCTTAGTAAAAGTAGCTAATAAACAATTGTTATAGCATTTTGTAGCTAAATACATGTATAATCCAGGGTTACACTTGTAATTTTTAAAATCCTCAAATTTGAATTATTACAGCATTTGTAAAACACAATATTGGTTGTAATGTGACTTTTCATCTTTTTGTCCTCATTGTGACCTTAGTAAAAGTAGCTACTAAACAATTGTTATTGTATTTTGTAGCTAAATACATGTATAATCCAGGACTACACTTGTAATTTTTAAAATCCTCAAATTTGAATTATTACAGCATTTGTAAAACACAATATTGAATGTAATGTGACTTTTTATCTTTTTGTCCTCACTGTGACCTTAGTAAAAGTAGCTAATAAACAATTGTTATAGCATTTTGTAGCTAAATACATGTATAATCCAGGATTACACTTGTAATTTTTAAGATCCTCAAATTTGAATTATTACAGCATTTGTAAAACACAATATTGAATGTAATGTGACTTTTTATCTTTTTGTCCTCACTGTGACCTTAGTAAAAGTAGCTAATAAACTATTGTTATGACATTTTGCAGCTAAACACATGTATAATCCAGGATTACACTTGTAATTTTTAAAATCCTCAAATTTGAATTATTACAGCATTTGTAAAACACAATATTGAATGTAACGTGACTTTTCATCTTTTTGTCCTCACTGTAACCTTAGTAAAAGTAGCTAATAAACAAATGTTATAGCATTTTGTAGCTAAATACATATATAATCCAGGATTACACTTGTAATTTTTAAAATCCTCAAATTTGAATTATTACAGCATTTGAAAAACACAATATTGGATGTAATGTGACTTTTTATATTTTTGTCCTCACTGTGACCTTAGTAAAAGTAGCTAATAAACAATTGTTATAGCATTTTGTAGCTAAATACATGTATAATCCAGGATTACACTTGTAATTTTTAAAATCCTCAAATTTGAATTATTACAGCATTTGAAAAACACAATATTGGATGTAATGTGACTTTTTATATTTTTGTCCTCACTGTGACCTTAGTAAAAGTAGCTAATAAACAATTGTTATAGCATTTTGTAGCTAAATACATGTATAATCCAGGATTACACTTGTAATTTTTAAAATCCTCAAATTTGAATTATTACAGCATTTGTAAAATACAATATTGGTTGTAATGTGACTTTTCATCTTTTTGTCCTCACTGTGACCTTAGTAAATGTAGCTAATAAACAATTGTTATAGCATTTTGTAGCTAAATACATGTATAATCCAGGACTACACTTGTAATTTTTTAAATCTTCAAATTTGAATTATTACAGCATTTGTAAAACACAATATTGAATCTAATGTGACTTTTCATCTTTATGTCCTCACTGTGACCTTAGTAAAAGTAGCTAATAAACAATTGTTATAGCATTTTGTAGCTAAATACATGTATAATCCAGGATTACACTTGCAATTTTTAAAATCCTCAAATTTGAATTATTACAGCATTTGAAAAACACAATATTGGATGTAATGTGACTTTTTATATTTTTGTCCTCACTGTGACCTTAGTAAAAGTAGCTAATAAACAATTGTTATAGCATTTTGTAGCTAAATACATGTATAATCCAGGATTACACTTGTAATTTTTAAAATCCTCAAATTTGAATTATTACAGCATTTGAAAAACACAATATTGGATGTAATGTGACTTTTTATATTTTTGTCCTCACTGTGACCTTAGTAAAAGTAGCTAATAAACAATTGTTATAGCATTTTGTAGCTAAATACATGTATAATCCAGGATTACACTTGTAATTTTTAAAATCCTCAAATTTGAATTATTACAGCATTTGAAAAACACAATATTGGATGTAATGTGACTTTTTATATTTTTGTCCTCACTGTGACCTTAGTAAAAGTAGCTAATAAACAATTGTTATAGCATTTTGTAGCTAAATACATGTATAATCCAGGATTACACTTGTAATTTTTAAAATCCTCAAATTTGAATTATTACAGCATTTGAAAAACACAATATTGGATGTAATGTGACTTTTTATATTTTTGTCCTCACTGTGACCTTAGTAAAAGTAGCTAATAAACAATTGTTATAGCATTTTGTAGCTAAATACATGTATAATCCAGGATTACACTTGTAATTTTTAAAATCCTCAAATTTGAATTATTACAGCATTTGAAAAACACAATATTGGATGTAATGTGACTTTTTATATTTTTGTCCTCACTGTGACCTTAGTAAAAGTAGCTAATAAACAATTGTTATAGCATTTTGTAGCTAAATACATGTATAATCCAGGATTACACTTGTAATTTTTAAAATCCTCAAATTTGAATTATTACAGCATTTGTAAAACACAATATTGGTTGTAATGTGACTTTTCATCTTTTTGTCCTCACTGTGACCTTAGTAAATGTAGCTAATAAACAATTGTTATAGCATTTTGTAGCTAAATACATGTATAATCCAGGATTACACTTGTAATTTTTAAAATCCTCAAATTTGAATTATTACAGCATTTGAAAAACACAATATTGGATGTAATGTGACTTTTTATATTTTTGTCCTCACTGTGACCTTAGTAAAAGTAGCTAATAAACAATTGTTATAGCATTTTGTAGCTAAATACATGTATAATCCAGGATTACACTTGCAATTTTTAAAATCCTCAAATTTGAATTATTACAGCATTTGAAAAACACAATATTGGATGTAATGTGACTTTTTATATTTTTGTCCTCACTGTGACCTTAGTAAAAGTAGCTAATAAACAATTGTTATAGCATTTTGTAGCTAAATACATGTATAATCCAGGATTACACTTGTAATTTTTAAAATCCTCAAATTTGAATTATTACAGCATTTGAAAAACACAATATTGGATGTAATGTGACTTTTTATATTTTTGTCCTCACTGTGACCTTAGTAAAAGTAGCTAATAAACAATTGTTATAGCATTTTGTAGCTAAATACATGTATAATCCAGGATTACACTTGTAATTTTTAAAATCCTCAAATTTGAATTATTACAGCATTTGAAAAACACAATATTGGATGTAATGTGACTTTTTATATTTTTGTCCTCACTGTGACCTTAGTAAAAGTAGCTAATAAACAATTGTTATAGCATTTTGTAGCTAAATACATGTATAATCCAGGATTACACTTGTAATTTTTAAAATCCTCAAATTTGAATTATTACAGCATTTGTAAAACACAATATTGGTTGTAATGTGACTTTTCATCTTTTTGTCCTCACTGTGACCTTAGTAAATGTAGCTAATAAACAATTGTTATAGCATTTTGTAGCTAAATACATGTATAATCCAGGACTACACTTGTAATTTTTTAAATCTTCAAATTTGAATTATTACAGCATTTGTAAAACACAATATTGAATCTAATGTGACTTTTCATCTTTATGTCCTCACTGTGACCTTAGTAAAAGTAGCTAATAAACAATTGTTATAGCATTTTGTAGCTAAATACATGTATAATCCAGGATTACACTTGTAATTTTTAAAATCCTCAAATTTGAATTATTACAGCATTTGTAAAACACAATATTGGTTGTAATGTGACTTTTCATCTTTTTGTCCTCACTGTAACCTTAGTAAAAGTAGCTAATAAACAAATGTTATAGCATTTTGTAGCTAAATACATATATAATCCAGGATTACACTTGTAATTTTTAAAATCCTCAAATTTGAATTATTACAGCATTTGAAAAACACAATATTGGATGTAATGTGACTTTTTATATTTTTGTCCTCACTGTGACCTTAGTAAAAGTAGCTAATAAACAATTGTTATAGCATTTTGTAGCTAAATACATGTATAATCCAGGATTACACTTGCAATTTTTAAAATCCTCAAATTTGAATTATTACAGCATTTGTAAAACACAATATTGAATCTAATGTGACTTTTCATTTTTATGTCCTCACTGTGACCTTAGTAAAAGTAGCTAATAAACAATTGTTATAGCATTTTGTAGCTAAATACATGTATAATCCAGGATTACACTTGTAATTTTTAAAATCCTCAAATTTGAATTATTACAGCATTTGTAAAACACAATATTGGTTGTAATGTGACTTTTCATCTTTTTGTCCTCACTGTGACCTTAGTAAATGTAGCTAATAAACAAATGTTATAGCATTTTGTAGCTAAATACATGTATAATCCAGGATTACACTTGTAATTTTTAAAATCCTCAAATTTGAATTATTACAGCATTTGTAAAACACAATATTGAATGTAACGTGACTTTTCATCTTTTTGTCCTCACTGTGACCTTAGTAAAAGTAGCTAATAAACAATTGTTATAGCATTTTGTAGCTAAATACATGTATAATCCAGGATTACACTTGTAATTTTTAAAATCCTCAAATTTGAATTATTACAGCATTTGTAAAACACAATATTGGATGTAACGTGACTTTTCATCTTTTTGTCCTCACTGTGACCTTAGTAAAAGTAGCTAATAAACAATTGTTGTAGCATTTTGTAGCTAAATACATGTATAATCCAGGATTACACTTGTAATTTTTAAAATCCTCAAATTTGAATTATTACAGCATTTGTAAAACACAATATTGAATGTAACGTGACTTTTCATCTTTTTGTCCTCACTGTGACCTTAGTAAAAGTAGCTAATAAACAATTGTTATAGCATTTTGTAGCTAAATACATGTATAATCCAGGATTACACTTGTAATTTTTAAAATCCTCAAATTTGAATTATTACAGCATTTGTAAAACACAATATTGGTTGTAATGTGACTTTTCATCTTTTTGTCCTCACTGTGACCTTAGTAAATGTAGCTAATAAACAAATGTTATAGCATTTTGTAGCTAAATACATGTATAATCCAGGATTACACTTGTAATTTTTAAAATCCTCAAATTTGAATTATTACAGCATTTGTAAAACACAATATTGAATGTAACGTGACTTTTCATCTTTTTGTCCTCACTGTGACCTTAGTAAAAGTAGCTAATAAACAATTGTTATAGCATTTTGTAGCTAAATACATGTATAATCCAGGATTACACTTGTAATTTTTAAAATCCTCAAATTTGAATTATTACAGCATTTGTAAAACACAATATTGGATGTAACGTGACTTTTCATCTTTTTGTCCTCACTGTGACCTTAGTAAAAGTAGCTAATAAACAATTGTTGTAGCATTTTGTAGCTAAATACATGTATAATCCAGGATTACACT
Organism: Lordithon lunulatus; assembly: GCA_963942505.1. NCBI lineage: Eukaryota > Metazoa > Arthropoda > Insecta > Coleoptera > Staphylinidae > Lordithon > Lordithon lunulatus. The sequence continues at coordinate 4,013,258 of OZ012675.1, forward strand.
TGTAATTTTTAAAATCCTCAAATTTGAATTATTACAGCATTTGTAAAACACAATATTGAATGTAACGTGACTTTTCATCTTTTTGTCCTCACTGTGACCTTAGTAAAAGTAGCTAATAAACAATTGTTATAGCATTTTGTAGCTAAATACATGTATAATCCAGGATTACACTTGTAATTTTTAAAATCCTCAAATTTGAATTATTACAGCATTTGTAAAACACAATATTGGATGTAACGTGACTTTTCATCTTTTTGTCCTCACTGTGACCTTAGTAAAAGTAGCTAATAAACAATTGTTGTAGCATTTTGTAGCTAAATACATGTATAATCCAGGATTACACTTGTAATTTTTAAAATCCTCAAATTTGAATTATTACAGCATTTGTAAAACACAATATTGAATGTAACGTGACTTTTCATCTTTTTGTCCTCACTGTGACCTTAGTAAAAGTAGCTAATAAACAATTGTTATAGCATTTTGTAGCTAAATACATGTATAATCCAGGATTACACTTGTAATTTTTAAAATCCTCAAATTTGAATTATTACAGCATTTGTAAAACACAATATTGGATGTAATGTGACTTTTTATATTTTTGTCCTCACTGTGACCTTAGTAAAAGTAGCTAATAAACAATTGTTATGACATTTTGCAGCTAAATACATGTATAATCCAGGATTACACTTGTAATTTTTAAAATCCTCAAATTTGAATTATTACAGCATTTGTAAAACACAATATTGGATGTAACGTGACTTTTCATCTTTTTGTCCTCACTGTGACCTTAGTAAAAGTAGCTAATAAACAATTGTTGTAGCATTTTGTAGCTAAATACATGTATAATCCAGGATTACACTTGTAATTTTTAAAATCCTCAAATTTGAATTATTACAGCATTTGTAAAACACAATATTGGTTGTAATGTGACTTTTCATCTTTTTGTCCTCACTGTGACCTTAGTAAAAGTAGCTAATAAACAATTGTTATAGCATTTTGTAGCTAAATACATGTATAATCCAGGATTACACTTGTAATTTTTAAAATCCTCAAATTTGAATTATTACAGCATTTGTAAAACACAATATTGGATGTAATGTGACTTTTTATATTTTTGTCCTCACTGTGACCTTAGTAAAAGTAGCTAATAAACAATTGTTATGACATTTTGCAGCTAAATACATGTATAATCCAGGATTACACTTGTAATTTTTAAAATCCTCAAATTTGAATTATTACAGCATTTGTAAAACACAATATTGGATGTAATGTGACTTTTGATCTTTTTGTCCTCACTGTAACCTTAGTAAAAGTAACTAATAAACAATTGTTATGACATTTTGCAGCTAAATACATGTATAATCCAGGATTACACTTGTAATTTTTAAAATCCTCAAATTTGAATTATTACAGCATTTGTAAAACACAATATTGAATGTAATGTGACTTTTCATCTTTTTGTCCTCACTGTGACCTTAGTAAAAGTAGCTAATAAACAATTGTTATAGCATTTTGTAGCTAAATACATGTATAATCCAGGATTACACTTGTAATTTTTAAAATCCTCAAATTTGAATTATTACAGCATTTGTAAAACACAATATTGGATGTAATGTGACTTTTTATATTTTTGTCCTCACTGTGACCTTAGTAAAAGTAGCTAATAAACAATTGTTATGGCATTTTGTAGCTAAATACATGTATAATCCAGGATTACACTTGTAATTTTTAAAATCCTCAAATTTGAATTATTACAGCATTTGTAAAACACAATATTGAATGTAACGTGACTTTTCATCTTTTTGTCCTCACTGTGACCTTAGTAAAAGTAGCTAATAAACAATTGTTATGACATTTTGCAGCTAAATACATGTATAATTCAGGATTACACTTGTAATTTTTAAAATCCTCAAATTTGAATTATTACAGCATTTGTAAAACACAATATTGAATGTAATGTGACTTTTCATCTTTTTGTCCTCACTGTGACCTTAGTAAAAGTAGCTAATAAACCATTGTTATGACATTTTGCAGCTAAACACATGTATAATCCAGGATTACACTTGTAATTTTTAAAATCCTCAAATTTTAATTATTACAGCATTTGTAAAACACAATATTGAATGTAATGTGACTTTTCATCTTTTTGTCCTCACTGTGACCTTAGTAAAAGTAGCTAATAAACAATTGTTATGGCATTTTGTAGCTAAATACATGTATAATCCAGGGTTACACTTGTAATTTTTAAAATCCTCAAATTTGAATTATTACAGCATTTGTAAAACACAATATTGGATGTAATGTGACTTTTCATCTTTTTGTCCTCACTGTGACCTTAGTAAAAGTAGCTAATAAACAATTGTTATGACATTTTGTATCTAAATACATGTATAATCCAGGATTACACTTGTAATTTTTAAAATCCTCAAATTTGAATTATTACAGCATTTGTAAAACACAATATTGGATGTAATGCGACTTTTCATCTTTATGTCCTCACTGTGACCTTAGTAAAAGTAGCTAATAAACAATTGTTATAGCATTTTGTAGCTAAATACATGTATAATCCAGGGTTACACTTGTAATTTTTAAAATCCTCAAATTTGAATTATTACAGCATTTGTAAAACACAATATTGGTTGTAATGTGACTTTTCATCTTTTTGTCCTCACTGTGACCTTAGTAAAAGTAGCTAATAAACAATTGTTATGACATTTTGTATCTAAATACATGTATAATCCAGGATTACACTTGTAATTTTTAAAATCCTCAAATTTGAATTATTACAGCATTTGTAAAACACAATATTGAATGTAATGTGACTTTTCATCTTTTTGTCCTCACTGTGACCTTAGTAAAAGTAGCTAATAAACTATTGTTATAGCATTTTGTAGCTAAATACATGTATAATCCAGGATTACATTTGTAATTTTTAAAATCCTCAAATTTGAATTATTACAGCATTTGTAAAACACAATATTGGATGTAACGTGACTTTTTATCTTTTTGTCCTCACTGTGACCTTAGTAAAAGTAGCTAATAAACAGTTGTTATGACATTTTGCAGCTAAACACATGTATAATCCAGGATTACACTTGTAATTTTTAAAATCCTCAAATTTGAATTATTACAGCATTTGTAAAACACAATATTGAATGTAATGTGACTTTTTATCTTTTTGTCCTCACTGTGAGTTTATTAGAAGTAGCTAAATGCTTGTATAACCGGGTATTATATTTGAAATATTTTTTGTAAAATAAAAAATGGAATTACCTTTTATAAAGCCTCCCAATTGCAAATATATCAAACTCGCTGGCAGGCTAATCTGCCACGTCAACAAAGTTAACATCCCCTACAATGCCAGACTCACGTTTATGCGAATCATCCCCGCGAGACGTAATTGGCGGCCACTTCCCCGGAGTTGCAGTAGAAAAAACGCGTAATAGGCGGTGGAGCGGAGCGTATTAAGGTCACAGTTCCCGTGCCGCCGCCCCCGCGTGGCTAATTGTGCGCTAGCCGCGCCGGTGGTGGTAAACAAACGGCGGTGGCGTCGGCCTTTCAATCTTCCTAGTCGGAGCGGATACTGTTAAAAGAAAAAGAGCATTAAGGGAGAATAAACAGTCCTGTAGAGGGGGTGGGTTTGTTTTGCTAATTCAATTGACAGAAGGGGCGGGAAGTGTCTACAAAATTTTTTATCGGCTGTAGTTTGGCATTTAGGGAATGGATTTTGATTTACAACTTTTCTGTTTATCTAGATCGTTCGTTTTTGGTGGCAAACAGCAGAGAGGGACAATGCCACATCATCTACTGCTCGGATGGCTTCTGCCGCCTCACGGGGTACTCGCGGGCCGAGGTGATGCAGCGGCCCGCATCCTGCGAGTTCCTTTGCGGTCCTTTAACATCGCAACAGTCGGTTACGGGACTGCGCGATGCCCTCGGCGAAGGCGTCGAGAAGCACGCGGAAATCCTCTACTACAGGAAAGACGGTGAGTCCTCCAAGCCGCTCCCTCCTCCCTGCTGGCACACTTGGGTTTTCCAGCAGGGCTATTTTCGGGCAAACGCGGATTAAAACACGCGCTTCCTGCGGGAACTGGGCCGGGCCCGCTAGTCGGATGCACGCGTTCGATTACACACACACACACACACATACACACGCATACACACACACGCGAGCTAGCAGGATAGAGAAATTACGAAAGTGGGGCTGGGTCGCAGGAAAATGTAATTGAATTATCAATTTTAATCATAGGTTTGCTATAAGTGCAGATAATAATGAAGAAAATTAGAAACTGTAATCAGATATAAAGTTCAAGAGAAAAACAGCTATAGTTTCAATAATCATACTAGAAAATTAATAACATTTTCATAAATTGAATCTAAATGAAATTCTAAATCTAACGCAGTTGTTTAAATTAAATTTAAGTGACCAATTCGAGATCTATAGCTCTTGAAAGTGGACAGTTATATAAATTCAACTTTTCCGATTTTATTTATTGCACGCGAAAAACAGCTGTAGTTTCAATAATTATACTTGGAAATTAATAAAATTTTCATAAATTGAATCTAAATTAAATTCTAAATCTAACGCAGTTGTTTAAATTAAATTCAAGTGACTAATTCGAGATCTATAGCTCTTGAAAGTGGACAGTTATATAAATTCAACTTTTCCGATTTTATTTATTGCACGCGAAAAACAGTTGTAGTTTCAATAATTATACTTGGAAATTAATAAAATTTTCATAAATTGAATCTAAATTAAATTCTAAATCTAACGCAGTTATTTAAATTAAATTTAAGTGACCAATTCGAGATCTATAGCTCTTGAAAGTGGACAGTTATATAAATTCAACTTTTCCGATTTTATTTATTGCACACGAAAAACAGCTGTAGTTTCTATAATTATATTTGGAAATTAATAAAATTTTCATAAATTGAATCTAAATTAAATTCTAAATCTAATGCAGTTGTTTAAATTAAATTTAAGTGACCAATTCGAGATCTATAGCTCTTGAAAGTGGACAGTTATATAAATTCAACTTTTCCGATTTTATTCATTGCACACGAAAAACAGCTGTAGTTTCTATAATTATACTTGGAAATTAATAAAATTTTCATAAATTGACTAAATTAAATTCTAAATCTAATTCAGTTGTTTAAATTAAATTTAAGTGACCAATTCGAGATCTATAGCTCTTGAAAGTGGACGGTTATATAAATTCAACTTTTCCGATTTTATTTATTGCACGCGAAAAACTGCTCTAGTTTCAATAATTATACTTGGAAATTAATAAAATTTTTATAAATTGAATCTAAATTAAATTCTAAATCTAACGCAGTTATTTAAATTAAATTTAAGTGACCAATTCGAGATCTATAGCTCTTGAAAGTGGACAGTTATATAAATTCAACTTTTCCGATTTTATTAATTGCACGCGAAAAACAGCTGTAGTTTCAATAATTATACTTGGAAATTAATAAAATTTTCATAAATTGAATCTAAATTAAATTCTAAATCTAATGCGGTTGTTTAAATTAAATTTAAGTGACCAATTCAAGATCTACAGCTCTTGAAAGTGGACAGTTATATAAATTCAAATTTTCCGATTTTATTTATTGCACGCGAAAAACAGCCGTAGTTTCAATAATTATACTTGGAGATTAATAAAATTTTCATAAATTGAATCTAAATTAAATTCTAAATCTAATGCAGTTGTTTAAATTAAATTTAAGTGACCAATTCAAGATCTATAGCTCTTGAAAGTGGACAGTTATATAAATTCAACTTTTCCGATTTTATTAATTGCACGCGAAAAACAGCTGTAGTTTCAATAATTATACTTGGAAATTAATAAAATTTTCATAAATTAAATCTAAATTAAATTCTAAATCTAATGCGGTTGTTTAAATTAAATTTAAGTGACCAATTCAAGATCTACAGCTCTTGAAAGTGGACAGTTATATAAATTCAACTTTTCCGATTTTATTTATTGCACGCGAAAAACAGCTGTAGTTTCAATAATTATACTTGGAAATTAATAAAATTTTCATAAATTAAATCTAAATTAAATTCTAAATCTAATGCAGTTGTTTAAATTAAATTTAAGTGACCAATTCAAGATCTACAGCTCTTGAAAGTGGACAGTTATATAAATTCAACTTTTCCGATTTTATTTATTGCACGCGAAAAACAGCTGTAGTTTCAATAATTATACTTGAAAATTAATAAAATTTTCATAAATTGAATCTAAATTAAATTCTCAATCTAATGCAGTTGTTTAAATTAAATTTAAGTGACCAATTCGAGATCTATAGCTCTTGAAAGTGGACAGTTATATAAATTCAACTTTTCCGATTTTATTTATTGCACGCGAAAAACAGCTGTAGTTTCAATAATTATACTTGGAAATTAATAAAATTTTCATAAATTGAATTTAAATTAAATTCTAAATCTATTGCAGTTGTTTAAATTAAATTCAAGTGACTAATTCGAGATCTATAGCTCTTGAAAGTGGAGAGTTGTATACATTCAACTTTTCCGATTTTATTTATTGCTCGCGAAAAACAGCTGTAGTTTCAAAAATTATACTTGAAAATTAATAAAATTTTCATAAATTGAATCTAAATTAAATTCTAAATCTAATGCAGTTGTTTAAATTAAATTTAAGTGACCAATTCGAGATCTATAGCTCTTGAAAGTGGACAGTTATATAAATTCAACTTTTCCGATTTTATTTATTGCACGCGAAAAACAGCTGTAGTTTCAATAATTATACTTGGAAATTAATAAAATTTTCATAAATTAAATCTAAATTAAATTCTAAATCTAATGCAGTTGTTTAAATTAAATTTAAGTGACCAATTCAAGATCTACAGCTCTTGAAAGTGGACAGTTATATAAATTCAACTTTTCCGATTTTATTTATTGCACGCGAAAAACAGCTGTAGTTTCAATAATTATACTTGAAAATTAATAAAATTTTCATAAATTGAATCTAAATTAAATTCTCAATCTAATGCAGTTGTTTAAATTAAATTTAAGTGACCAATTCGAGATCTATAGCTCTTGAAAGTGGACAGTTATATAAATTCAACTTTTCCGATTTTATTTATTGCACGCGAAAAACAGCTGTAGTTTCAATAATTATACTTGGAAATTAATAAAATTTTCATAAATTGAATTTAAATTAAATTCTAAATCTATTGCAGTTGTTTAAATTAAATTCAAGTGACTAATTCGAGATCTATAGCTCTTGAAAGTGGAGAGTTGTATACATTCAACTTTTCCGATTTTATTTATTGCTCGCGAAAAACAGCTGTAGTTTCAAAAATTATACTTGAAAATTAATAAAATTTTCATAAATTGAATCTAAATTAAATTCTAAATCTAATGCAGTTGTTTAAATTAAATTTAAGTGACCAATTCGAGATCTATAGCTCTTGAAAGTGGACAGTTATATAAATTCAACTTTTCCGATTTTATTTATTGCTTGCGAAAAACAGCTGTAGTTTCAATAATTATACTTGGAAATTAATAAAATTTTCATAAATTGAATCTAAATTAAATTCTAAATCTAATGCGGTTGTTTAAATTTAATTTCAATTCGCAATTTGAGTTCCACAGTGTTCTAAACTATTAATAATGCAACTTTATGGGGTACTAGAAAAACTATCTGGGGGTTGTAATAATGCTACATTAAAATAAATTAAACCGTCACGGTTAGTTTCCAAATTGAATACTGCAACTAATTACGAACTGAATGCAGTTCACTAAATTAAATTTGCAAGGCTACAACGGTAGCAAAATGTAAATTGCTTTTAAAATATTAACAAACGGTTTTATCAAAGGAAAACCACCGGTTTTTGTTTTATTTTCGATGGGGATGAGGGGGGTTGATTTACGTCGTGATACGAATTAATCGTGCGGCCGCCGCCCCCCATCAACAACCTCAAACCAGCAAAGTAATCACGTATCTCATTTACAACTTCTTTCGTGTTTGTCGCAGTCTCGTTAATAATAGCTTCCTGTTGGTTCGGAAATGCGGTTGAGGTGGGGGGCGGCTGGATTGATTCGTCCACCCCCCTAACAGCCGCCCCGCAGCGTATTAAAACGTTGACATTTGCATTTCAAATTCCATCCGCAGCACAATACGCATACATTAGGATTCCGTGCGGCGACGGCGGGCAGCGCATCGATCCGCCGCCCCCCGCAACCACCTCCACCTGTACCCGACAAAAAAAATGTATATGTAGCTTTAACGCGTTTAATGAAGCAGTTGCGGAAGATACCCGGTATGTTCCGTGTAATTACTCGTATCGACCTCGCTGCCCCCACGGCGGCGGCATAACAATTTTATTGACTGTTATATAGCGACACGTTATTACCTGGTTTAATTGACAGCGGATTATTGGATGAGAAAAGGCTCCCCAGATTGTGGGGGGCTTCCAACAAATAATAACTGTCATGTTCGACTGTCCATTAAATGGAATTTAATTACAACACGCACGATCATTAGTGAAACAAACCGTTTGGTCAGGCGTTTTTTTTTTCTAAGCCACGTAAATTTCCCATTTGGTATTTTTTGTAGCGGGAGCGGTTGCCAAAAATGTGGCCCGTCCGCCCTTGAACTGCGGGCGCCAATTTTGCAATGCTATCTGAGAATTTTACGCGCATCCTGTTTGAAATTCAAATATGATTTGCTGCTGAAAATATTTAGTTAGTAGAAATGCATAGAAAGTAGCCGTACATTTTCATAATTGTATGAATGAAAATTCATATGCCTAACTTTATGTGTAGCCCAAGAAATAACGAATTACTCATGAAACGTCTTAGAAACGTACAATTTCGAAAGTGCTGTGTTTAGCAGGCTGTAATTTGGACATTTTTGGTTTTTATAAAATTCAAAATGCATAGAAAGTAGCCGTACATATTCATAATTGTATGAATGAAAATTCATATGCCTAACTTTATGTGTAGCCCAAGAAACAACGAATTATTCATGAATCGTCTTAGAAACGTACAATTTTGTAAGTGCTGTGTTTAGCAGGCTGTAATTCGGACATTTTTGGTTTTTATAAAATTCAAAATGCATAGAAAGTAGCCGTACATATTCATAATTGTATGAATGAAAATTCATATGCCTAATTTTATGTGTAGTCCAAGAAATAACGAATTATTCATGAATCGTCTTAGAAACGTACAATTTTGTAAGTGCTGTGTTTAGCAGGCTGTAATTCGGACATTTTTGGTTTTTATAAAATTCAAAATGCATAGAAAGTAGCCGTACATATTCATAATTGTATGAATGAAAATTCATATGCCTAACTTTATGTGTAGCCCAAGAAATAACGAATTATTCATGAAACGTCTTAGAATCTTACAATTTTGTAAGTGCTGTGTTTAGTGTTAAGCAACTACAAATTCACAACGTGTCATAAAAACATTTATATTACCATTTTCAATACTATTTAGTTACACTGTATTAGTAGTAAACAGTGTAAGTAGTATTGAAAATGGTAATAACTAGTCATATAGATATTTGTATGAAGAATATGAATCTTTTTCAGGTTTTAATATTGTTTAAACAGTTTACGTAAAAAAAGGTTGGTTTTTTTTCACCTTCTGGCGCATTTCCGATCTCCGCAGGATTATTGTCAGTCCTGCATTCATTTAAAACCGATTACACGCGGCAATTGTCCCTTATCGGCTTACAGGCTTACACGTTATCGTCTTCCCTAACGAGGTTGTTATCGCAAAAAAAAAACAGCTACTTAGTTGCTAGCGCCATCCCTCTCCCAAGGACGTGTTACGTACTATTTACGCTTTTTTTTTTAGGCCGCGCCGCGTTATTTAGAATAGCCCGAGGTGGTCGCGATTCCGCCAGGCGGGAGCGTCGCGACGTCACCGCCGTGACGTCACCGGTTTATTTGCGTCCCACGTAAACAGCGCCGGCATTTGCGTCGCAAACACCGCAGCCGCTATTAATTCAGTTCACAGACGCGGAAGGATGAGGACGAAATGCACACACACACACATACACACACACAAACACACACACAAAAGTTTGAAAAGGAACAAACTAATGCATTTTCATTTTTTTGTTGTTGCAAAAATAGAATTATTTATATAATAATATTAATATATTATAAAATACATATTTTCTTTAAAAATATAAAGGAAGTAATAAATAAAGTAAATCAAAATAATTCAAAATATATCAAATTAAGTATTAGATATATATATATATATATATGTATGTATATATATGTATATATATATATGTATATATATATATGTATATATATATATATATATATATATATATATATATATATATATATATATATATGTATGTATATATATGTATATATATATATGTATATATATATATATATATATATATATATATATATATATATATATATATATATATATATATTCTATGATGAATTTTGATATATTTTGATTTATTTTAAATTTATTATCAAAATAAATCAAAAATAAATCAAAATAAATCAAAATAAATCAAAATAAATGTAAATACAAAAAATAATGACTACAAAGTATGAAATTCGTATCTTAACTATTTGTAGACTTTTTAGGGTGTTGAACACCAAAATTACATAATCCAACAATAGTAAACTTATAAAAAGTGCTATAACTCCCTTTATAATCATCAGAATTTCATGAAATAGCCTCAAGTGTATTCAGAAATAGTCATAGTTAATGACTACAAAGTATGAAATTTGTATCTCAACTATTTATAGACTTTTTAGGGTGTTGAACACCACAATTACATAATCCAACAATAGTAAACTTATAAAAAGTGCTATAACTCCCTTTATAATTATCAGAATTTCATGAAATAGCTTCAAGTGTATTCCGAAATAGTCATAGTTAATTACTACAAAGTATGAAATTTGTGTCTCAACCATTTGTAGACTTTTTAGGGTGTTGAACACCAAAATTACATAATCCAACAATAATAAACTTATAAAAAGTGCTATAACTCCCTTTATAATTATCAGAATTTCATGAAATAGCTTCAAGTGTATTCAGAAATAGTCATAGTTAATTACTACAAAGTATGAAATTTGTGTCTCAACCATTTGTAGACTTTTTAGGGTGTTGAACACCAAAATTACATAATCCAACAATAATAAACTTATAAAAAGTGCTATAACTCCCTTTATAACCATCAGAATTTCATGAAATAGCATCAAGTGTATTCAGAAATAGTCATAGTTAATTACTACAAAGTATGAAATTCGTATCTCAACTATTTGTAGACTTTTTAGAGTGTTGAACACCAAAATTACATAATCCAACAATAGTAAACTTATAAAAAGTGCTATAACTCCCTTTATAATCATCAGAATTTCATGAAATAGCCTCAAGTGTATTCAGAAATAGTCATAGTTAATGACTACAAAGTATGAAATTCGTATCTCAACTATTCATAGACTTTCTAGGGTGTTGAACACCAAAATTACATAATCCAACATTAGTAAACTTATAAAAAGTGCTATAACTCCCTTTATAATCATCAGAATTTCATGAAATAGCCTCAAGTGTATTCAGAAATAGTCATAGTTAATGACTACAAAGTATGAAATTTGTATCTCAACTATTTATAGACTTTTTAGGGTGTTGAACACCAAAATTACATAATCCAACATTAGTAAACTTATAAAAAGTGCTATAACTCCCTTTATAATTATCAGAATTTCATGAAATAGCTTCAAGTGTATTCAGAAATAGTCATAGTTAATTACTACAAAGTATGAAATTTGTGTCTCAACCATTTGTAGACTTTTTAGGGTGTTGAACACCAAAATTACATAATCCAACAATAATAAACTTATAAAAAGTGCTATAACTCCCTTTATAACCATCAGAATTTCATGAAATAGCATCAAGTGTATTCAGAAATAGTCATAGTTAATTACTACAAAGTATGAAATTCGTATCTCAAATATTTGTAGACTTTTTAGGGTGTTGAACACCAAAATTACATAATCCAACATTAGTAAACTTATAAAAAGTGCTATAACTCCCTTTATAATTATCAGAATTTCATGAAATAGCTTCAAGTGTATTCAGAAATAGTCATAGTTAATTACTACAAAGTATGAAATTCGTATCTCAACTATTTGTAGACTTTTTAGAGTGTTGAACACCAAAATTACATAATCCAACAATAGTAAACTTATAAAAAGTGCTATAACTCCCTTTATAATTATCAGAATTTCATGAAATAGCTTCACGTGTATTCAGAAATAGTCATAGTTAATGACTACAAAGTATGAAATTCGTATCTCAACTATTTGTAGACTTTTTAGGGTGTTGAACACCAAAATTACATAATCCAACATTAGTAAACTTATAAAAAGTGCTATAACTCCCTTTATAATTATCAGAATTTCATGAAATAGCTTCAAGTGTATTCAGAAATAGTCATAGTTAATTACTACAAAGTATGAAATTTGTGTCTCAACCATTTGTAGACTTTTTAGGGTGTTGAATACCAAAATTACATAATCCAACATTAGTAAACTTATAAAAAGTGCTATAACTCCCTTTATAACCATCAGAATTTCATGAAATAGCATCAAGTGTATTCAGAAATAGTCATAGTTAATTACTACAAAGTATGAAATTCGTATCTCAAATATTTGTAGACTTTTTAGGGTGTTGAACACCAAAATTACATAATCCAACATTAGTAAACTTATAAAAAGTGCTATAACTCCCTTTATAATTATCAGAATTTCATGAAATAGCTTCACGTGTATTCAGAAATAGTCATAGTTAATGACTACAAAGTATGAAATTTGTATCTCAAATATTTATAGACTTTTTAGGGTGTTGAACACCAAAATTACATAATCCAACATTAATAAACTTATAAAAAGTGCTATAACTCCCTTTATAATTATCAGAATTTCATGAAATAGCTTCAAGTGCATTCAGAAATAGTCATAGTTAATTACTACAAAGTATGAAATTCGTATCTCAACTATTTGTAGACTTTTTAGAGTGTTGAACACCAAAATTACATAATCCAACAATAGTAAACTTATAAAAAGTGCTATAACTCCCTTTATAATTATCAGAATTTCATGAAATAGCTTCAAGTGTATTCAGAAATAGTCATAGTTAATGACTACAAAGTATGAAATGCTTATCTCAACGCAACCTAAAAATATCAAAATGACTATATTTTTTAGTAATAAGTCATTAATAATTATATTATAACTAAATTAGTGTGCTATTTCTAGCTAGAGATTTTAGGAACTTTAATACCAGTTGTGTGGAATGTATTAATTATGTACGAAAACTTTTCATTGAATGGGCCAGTGTGTATTTCCACGTGCCGCCCCCGCGTACGCTCATTATGCGGACGAAACAGATTATACACTCGCAACATTATCGGCGGCGGCGGCGGGGGGGTTCATCGTTAGGCGAAACTTTGCGGCGAAACGAATAATGCGGCAATTCTAGGCGCGCGCGGACATTGATCCGCCGCCCACCGCCGCCGGCCGGCCGCGGCCCCCCATGTTCGCACGGCTCGCGGCGTACGTACACAATAATGTCAGCCCGCCGCCCCGCAAATCGTCGCTTACCATACCCCTGTCACCCACCGCAGTGCGAAATGTCGCGGTTTTAATCAGCGGCCCGCGGGATACGGCCCCCAGGTTTATTTTTAATTGCGAACAATAGTGCGCGCTATTTTTGACGCGGACGGCCCAGTGAGAAACAACTGGCTACATTGTCGTTTTCATTTTAATTACGTTTTTATAAATACATATTTTTGATGAATACAATTTCTGCAATTTACAGCTTTATTTTGGTTCTAATTTTAGCCAAAATAAACAATTTTATTCATAACAGGTTTATCTATGACTGTTTTTCGTGAGAATTGCCAGTTTAATAGCTAGAACGTGATTCTATCATATAAAGGCCGTTTTAGACTAGACAATTTCTTAGCTCAAAAGTTGTTCATGAAACGAATTCATATATCCTTCTCCCATACAATTTGTAATTGACAAATAGAACGCGTTATATTTATCCATTCGATCTACTATCCAATCCAATATTTTCAAATAATTTGCTGTATGATACGAGACAATTTATATTGTCTCGCATCTTGACTATCTTTTGAGTCAAGAAATTGTCTTGTCTAAAACGATCTTAAGATATAAATGAAATGCCTGCCATACCGGGTTTAATGGATATTCACCATCAAACTTTATGGTAGTTGAAAATACAGTAATAGCGTAATCAAAAAACATAACCATTTCTATTTCTTGATAACAAGATTATTTCTAAATGAATCTTCTTGAGAATTTCCAAATTTGTAGCGGGAAATTCTTTCTTTAATATAAGATATAAATGAAATATCTGCCACACCGGGTTTCATGGATAATCACCATCAAACTTGGTGGTAGTTGAAAATACTGTAATAGTGTAATCAAAAATGTATTTTTAGGTTCAAAGTTCCTATGCTCGGAGGTAATAGCGCCGATACGGAGCGAGGTCGACGACATCAGTCTGATTATCATCAACTTCGAGGACCTCACCGCCGCGCCCTCGGCCTCGCTGGAGAGCAGCCCCGTGGGGAAGGCGCGGTTGAGCAAATGTAAGTCTTCTAAAAAACAAGTTTTCAGTCTACACACTAGTAAATGTGTGCACTACTAGCTACAAGTACTAATTGCTAGTAGCAAGTTTCAAACAAATTCAGTAGCTACAACCCGAGTTATATCGGTTTTACTCGTTTGGCTTTTATAATTATTGCAAACATTTGAAAAATCGGTAAAAATCCAGTTTTCAGTCTACGTTCTAGTAAATGTGTGTACTATTTGCTACAAGTATACTAAATGCTAGTAGCAAGTTTCAAGCAAATTCATTAGCTACAACTCGATTTATATCGGTTTTACTCGTTTGGCTTTTATAATTATTGCAAACATTTTCATTTGAAAAATCGGTAAAAATCCAGTTTTCAGTCTACGTTCTAGTAAATGTGTGTACTACTTGCTACAAGTATACTAAATGCTAGTAGCAAGTTTCAAGCAAATTCATTAGCTACAACTCGATTTATATCGGTTTTACTCGTTTGGCTTTTATAATTATTGCAAACATTTTCATTTGAAAAATCGGTAAAAATCCAGTTTTCAGTCTACGTTCTAGTAAATGTGTGTACTACTTGCTACAAGTATACTAAATGCTAGTAGCAAGTTTCAAGCAAATTCATTAGCTACAACTCGATTTATATCGGTTTTACTCGTTTGGCTTTTATAATTATTGCAAACATTTTCATTTGAAAAATCGGTAAAAATACAGTTTTCAATCTACGTTCTAGTAAATGTGTGCACTACTTGCTACAAGTATACTTAATGCTAGTAGCAAGTTTCAAGCAAATTCATTAGCTACAACTCGAGTTATATCGGTTTTACTCGTTTGGCTTTTATAATTATTGCAAACATTTTCATTTGAAAAATCGGTAAAAATACAGTTTTCAATCTACGTTCTAGTAAATCTGTGTACTACTTGCTACAAGTATACTAAATGCTAGTAGCAAGTTTCAAGCAAATTCATTAGCTACAACTCGAGTTATATCGGTTTTACTCGTTTGGCTTTTATAATTATTGCAAACATTTTCATTTGAAAAATCGGTAAAAATCCAGTTTTCAATCTACGTTCTAGTAAATGTGTGTACTACTTGCTACAAGTATACTAAATGCTAGTAGCAAGTTTCAAGCAAATTCATTAGCTACAACTCGATTTATATCGGTTTTACTCGTTTGGCTTTTATAATTATTGCAAACATTTTCATTTGAAAAATCGGTAAAAATCCAGTTTTCAGTCTACGTTCTAGTAAATGTGTGTACTACTTGCTATAAGTATACTTAATGCTAGTAGCAAGTTTCAAGCAAATTCATTAGCTACAACTCGAGTTATATCGGTTTTACTCGTTTGGCTTTTATAATTATTGCAAACATTTTCATTTGAAAAATCGGTAAAAATACAGTTTTCAATCTACGTTCTAGTAAATCTGTGTACTACTTGCTATAAGTATACTTAATGCTAGCAGCAAGTTTCAAGCAAATTCATTAGCTACAACTCGATTTATAACGGTTTTACTCGTTTGGCTTTTATAATTATTGCAAACATTTTCATTTGAAAAATCGGTAAAAATACAGTTTTCAGTCTACGTTCTAGTAAATGTGTGTACTACTTGCTATAAGTATACTTAATGCTAGCAGCAAGTTTCAAGCAAATTCATTAGCTACAACTCGATTTATATCGGTTTTACTCGTTTGGCTTTTATAATTATTGCAAACATTTTCATTTGAAAAATCGGTAAAAATCCAGTTTTCAATCTACGTTCTAGTAAATGTGTGTACTACTTGCTACAAGTATACTAAATGCTAGTAGCAAGTTTCAAGCAAATTCATTAGCTACAACTCGATTTATATCGGTTTTACTCGTTTGGCTTTTATAATTATTGCAAACATTTTCATTTGAAAAATCGGTAAAAATACAGTTTTCAGTCTACGTTCTAGTAAATGTGTGTACTACTTGTTATAAGTATACTTAATGCTAGCAGCAAGTTTCAAGCAAATTCATTAGCTACAACTCGATTTATATCGGTTTTACTCGTTTGGCTTTTATAATTATTGCAAACATTTTCATTTGAAAAATCGGTAAAAATCCAGTTTTCAATCTACGTTCTAGTAAATGTGTGTACTACTTGCTACAAGTATACTAAATGCTAGTAGCAAGTTTCAAGCAAATTCATTAGCTACAACTCGATTTATATCGGTTTTACTCGTTTGGCTTTTATAATTATTGCAAACATTTTCATTTGAAAAATCGGTAAAAATACAGTTTTCAGTCTACGTTCTAGTAAATGTGTGTACTACTTGCTATAAGTATACTTAATGCTAGCAGCAAGTTTCAAGCAAATTCATTAGCTACAACTCGATTTATATCGGTTTTACTCGTTTGGCTTTTATAATTATTGCAAACATTTTCATTTGAAAAATCGGTAAAAATACAGTTTTCAATCTACGTTCTAGTAAATGTGTGTACTACTTGCTACAAGTATACTAAATGCTAGTAGCAAGTTTCAAGCAAATTCATTAGCTACAACTCGATTTATATCGGTTTTACTCGTTTGGCTTTTATAATTATTGCAAACATTTTCATTTGAAAAATCGGTAAAAATCCAGTTTTCAGTCTACGTTCTAGTAAATGTGTGTACTACTTGCTATAAGTATACTTAATGCTAGCAGCAAGTTTCAAGCAAATTCATTAGCTACAACTCGAGTTATATCGGTTTTACTCGTTTGGCTTTTATAATTATTGCAAACATTTTCATTTGAAAAATCGGTAAAAATCCAGTTTTCAGTCTACGTTCTAGTAAATGTGTGTACTACTTGCTATAAGTATACTTAATGCTAGTAGCAAGTTTCAAGCAAATTCATTAGCTACAACTCGAGTTATATCGGTTTTACTCGTTTGGCTTTTATAATTATTGCAAACATTTTCATTTGAAAAATCGGTAAAAATACAGTTTTCAATCTACGTTCTAGTAAATGTGTGTACTACTTGCTATAAGTATACTTAATGCTAGCAGCAAGTTTCAAGCAAATTCATTAGCTACAACTCGATTTATATCGGTTTTACTCGTTTGGCTTTTATAATTATTGCAAACATTTTCATTTGAAAAATCGGTAAAAATACAGTTTTCAGTCTACGTTCTAGTAAATGTGTGTACTACTTGCTATAAGTATACTTAATGCTAGCAGCAAGTTTCAAGCAAATTCATTAGCTACAACTCGATTTATATCGGTTTTACTCGTTTTGCTTTTATAATTATTGCAAACATTTTCATTTGAAAAATCGGTAAAAATACAGTTTTCAATCTACGTTCTAGTAAATGTGTGTACTACTTGCTACAAGTATACTAAATGCTAGTAGCAAGTTTCAAGCAAATTCATTAGCTACAACTCGATTTATATCGGTTTTACTCGTTTGGCTTTTATAATTATTGCAAACATTTTCATTTGAAAAATCGGTAAAAATCCAGTTTTCAGTCTACGTTCTAGTAAATGTGTGTACTACTTGCTACAAGTATACTTAATGCTAGTAGCAAGTTTCAAGCAAATTCATTAGCTACAACTCGAGTTATATCGGTTTTACTCGTTTGGCTTTTATAATTATTGCAAACATTTTCATTTGAAAAATCGGTAAAAATACAGTTTTCAATCTACGTTCTAGTAAATCTGTGTACTACTTGCTATAAGTATACTTAATGCTAGCAGCAAGTTTCAAGCAAATTCATTAGCTACAACTCGATTTATATCGGTTTTACTCGTTTGGCTTTTATAATTATTGCAAACATTTTCATTTGAAAAATCGGTAAAAATACAGTTTTCAGTCTACGTTCTAGTAAATGTGTGTACTACTTGCTATAAGTATACTTAATGCTAGCAGCAAGTTTCAAGCAAATTCATTAGCTACAACTCGATTTATATCGGTTTTACTCGTTTTGCTTTTATAATTATTGCAAACATTTTCATTTGAAAAATCGGTAAAAATACAGTTTTCAATCTACGTTCTAGTAAATGTGTGTACTACTTGCTACAAGTATACTAAATGCTAGTAGCAAGTTTCAAGCAAATTCATTAGCTACAACTCGATTTATATCGGTTTTACTCGTTTGGCTTTTATAATTATTGCAAACATTTTCATTTGAAAAATCGGTAAAAATCCAGTTTTCAGTCTACGTTCTAGTAAATGTGTGTACTACTTGCTACAAGTATACTTAATGCTAGTAGCAAGTTTCAAGCAAATTCATTAGCTACAACTCGAGTTATATCGGTTTTACTCGTTTGGCTTTTATAATTATTGCAAACATTTTCATTTGAAAAATCGGTAAAAATCCAGTTTTCAATCTACGTTCTAGTAAATGTGTGTACTACTTGCTACAAGTATACTTAATGCTAGTAGCAAGTTTCAAGCAAATTCATTAGCTACAACTCGATTTATATCGGTTTTACTCGTTTGGCTTTTATAATTATTGCAAACATTTTCATTTGAAAAATCGGTAAAAATCCAGTTTTCAATCTACGTTCTAGTAAGTGTGTATACTACTTGCTATAAGTATACTAAATGCTAGTAGCAAGTTTCAAGCAAATGCATTAGCTACAACTCGATTTATATCGGTTTTACTCGTTTGGCTTTTATAATTATTGCAAACATTTTCATTTGAAAAATCGGTAAAAATCCAGTTTTCAATCTACGTTCTAGTAAATGTGTGTACTACTTGCTACAAGTATACTTAATGCTAGTAGCAAGTTTCAAGCAAATTCATTAGCTACAACTCGAGTTATATCGGTTTTACTCGTTTGGCTTTTATAATTATTGCAAACATTTTCATTTGAAAAATGGGTAAAAATACAGTTTTCAATCTACGTTCTAGTAAATGTGTGTACTACTTGCTACAAGTATACTAAATGCTAGTAGCAAGCTTGAAGCAAATTCATTAGCTACAACTCGATTTATATCGGTTTTACTCGTTTGGGTTTTATAATTATTGCAAACATTTTCATTTGAAAAATCGGTAAAAATACAGTTTTCAATCTACACTCTAGTAAATGTGTGTACTACTTGCTACAAGTCTACTAAATGCTAGTAGCAAGTTTCAAGCAAATTCATTAGCTACAACCCGAGTTATATCGGTTTTACTCGTTTTGGCTTTTATAATTATTGCAAACATTTTCATTTGAAAAATCGGTAAAAATCCAGTTTTCAATCTACGTTCTAGTAAATGTGTGTACTACTTGCTACAACTATACTAAATGCTGGTGGATAGTTTTCAAAGTTATTTATTAGTGATGGAAGGCACTCATCAAATTAAAACAGCTGGGCACCTCGTTTAACGCTTATTAGTCCTGTGGGCCGACTTAATTAATCGTCGCTGGTGGTGGATAATTAATAACCGTGATCGATTATCGACATGAGGGGGTTTGATTACCATTAGGGTGGTGGTTGGGAGGTGGTGAGGTAGCATGCACAAACCGGTGAAGGTTGCACTGTAGTAACAGTTATTACAAGCATTTTACGGTGAGAGGTGATTCTAAAGTTTCTAATAATAGTGGCATTCTTCATACCTAACTATGAAAATAGTGCATTGATAACCAATGACTACTGAATTGGAATGTACAAAAACTATGGTAAACAAAACAATTCATACAATTTAACTCTTGTCGGTGGCATTTGTGCAAGTGTTCACCAAACTAACACTGTGCCAGGATTTTGTAACCTCAATGTTAGCTGCGGATCACTCGTAAACATTTTTCAACGACACTATTTCGTTGTACAAAACGTTATTTACTAACGTCTGTAGTTTAGGGATCATAGAAAATGTTAGATATGTTAGATAGGGATATTGAATACAAAAACAAAACACGCGCCCAAATAGCCGTCGTGACCCGACAGAAATTTAGAAAAATCATCTAACCTGTACAATTCCGCGCTGTATCCTCGCGGCCTCAGTTTGCACTCATTGAACCGCCCCCGTTGCACTAGTTTTCATCCGGATGCTTAATTTATCACCACTTTGTCTGGACATTTTATGGGGACGCCTGCGAAAGTTGAAAATGTAGCTTGTCACATGAAGAAACCACTACCAACCTAACAGCGCGAAATGTCCCTAAATGAAATTATTTCAGTGCAAATCTAATGAAAAACAAAACCTTTTTTATACAACACTGCTGTATTCGGACCGTTATAATGAGAATAAAATTAAATCTCATTTATTAGTTAAAAATATAAAACATTATATAGACACCACCAAACCATAAATTAAAATTTAACATAAAATTGTAAAACCGAATTAAATTATAATATCATAAATTAGTTTATTATGAGTAATTACACGTGTATCAGTTGTTTGTTTAATTGATTAATGTAATTTAATTGTTAATTAACATGTGTAGGGAATTAAGTTTTGTTATATTGGCAGCCCTGCTATTTAAACTTCAGTCTGAATGTCAATTGTTGTTATTGTTATAAACAAATGTGTGATGTGATTATGTGTAGTAGTGACAGTGTTGTTTGCAGTTTTTAGTGCCCAAATTAATTAGAGGAAAGATGTTTAGAACGCTGTTGTTGCGGGTAATGTTAATTCAAATTAGTTATTATGGGCGCGATGTTTGTAGCGTTGTTGAGTTGTATTCAGCTTAACCAGAACTAATTTCATCAAACAAACAAAATTAGGCGACAATTATACTATTTGTCGCCTATTTTGTTTCTTTCTCGTGATATCCTATTGTTACTAATTAATTACTTTCATGTACTGCTGCGATTTGGGTTAATATTGTATGTATTTCTAGTCGATAGAGCTCGTGCCTCCTTCAGACAAAGCCTGCGAATTGGCTCGAACCTCAGGGGACGAGGACTCCGTTTGGCTGGTTACCTGACACCCCCAAGTGATGTGACCGCTGCTGAGGAGGAAGCAGACACGCTAGAACAATGGTAAGCATCAATCACTATTTCTAAAGACACTTGAAGCTATTTCATGAAATTCTGATAATTATAAAGGTAGTTATAGCACTTTTTATATGTTTACTAATGTTGGATTATGTAATTTTGGTGTTCAACACCCTAAAAAGTCTACAAATAGTTGAGATACGAATTTCATACTTTGTAGTCATTAACTATGACTATTTCTGAATACACTTGAAGTTATTTCATGAAATTCTGATAATTATAAAGGGAGTTATAGCATTTTTTATACGTTTACTAATGTTGGATTATGTAATTTTGGTGTTCAACACCCTAAAAAGTCTACAAATAGTTGAGATACGAATTTCATACTTTGTAGTCATTAACTATAACTATTTCTAAATACACTTGAAGCTATTTCATGAAATTCTGATAATTATAAAGGGAGTTATAGCACTTTTTATACGTTTACTAATGTTGGATTATGTAATTTTGGTGTTCAACACCCTAAAAAGTCTACAAATAGTTGAGATACGAATTTCATACTTTGTAGTCATTAACTATAACTATTTCTGAATACATTTGAAGCTATTTCATAAAATTATGATAATTATAAAGGTAGTTATAGCACTTTTTATACGTTTACTAATGTTGGATTATGTAATTTTGGTGTTCAACACCCTAAAAAGTCTACAAATACTTGAGATACGAATTTCATACTTTGTAGTCATTAACTATAACTATTTCTGAATACACTTGAAGTTATTTCATGAAATTCTGATAATTATAAAGGGAGTTATAGCACTTTTTATACGTTTACTAATGTTGGTTTATGTAATTTTGGTGTTCAACACCCTAAAAAGTCTACAAATAGTTGAGATACGAATTTCATACTTTGTAGTCATTAACTATGACTATTTCTGAATACACTTGAAGTTATTTCATGAAATTCTAATAATTATAAAGGGAGTTATAGCACTTTTTATACGTTTACTAATGTTGGATTATGTAATTTTGGTGTTCAACACCCTAAAAAGTCTACAAATAGTAGAGATACGAATTTCATACTTTGTAGTCATTAACTATGACTATTTCTGAATACAATTGAAGTTATTTCATGAAATTCTGATAATTATAAAGGGAGTTATAGCACTTTTTATACGTTTACTAATGTTGGATTATGTAATTTTGGTGTTCAACACCCTAAAAAGTCTACAAGTAGTTGGGATACGAATTTCATACTTTGTAGTCATTAACTATGACTATTTCTGAATACAATTGAAGTTATTTCATGAAATTCTGATAATTATAAAGGGAGTTATAGCACTTTTTATACGTTTACTAATGTTGGATTATGTAATTTTGGTGTTCAACACCCTAAAAAGTCTACAAATAGTTGAGATACGAATTTCATACTTTGTAGTCATTAACTATAACTATTTCTAAATACACTTGAAGCTATTTCATGAAATTCTGATAATTATAAAGGGAGTTATAGCACTTTTTATACGTTTACTAATGTTGGATTATGTAATTTTGGTGTTCAACACCCTAAGAAGTCTACAAATAGTTGAGATACGAATTTCATACTTTGTAGTCATTAACTATGACTATTTCTGAATACACTTGAAGTTATTTCATGAAATTCTGATAATTATAAAGGGAGTTATAGCACTTTTTATACGTTTACTAATGTTGGATTATGTAATTTTGGTGTTCAACACCCTAAAAAGTCTACAAATAGTTGAGATATGAATTTCATACTTTGTAGTCATTAACTATGACTATTTCTGAATACACTTGAAGCTATTTCATGAAATTCTGATAATTCTAAAGGGAGTTATAGCACTTTTTATACGTTACTAATGTTGGATTATGTAATTTTGGTGTTCAACACCCTAAAAAGTCTACAAATAGTTGAGATACGAATTTTATACTTTGTAGTCATTAACTATAACTATTTCTGAATACACTTGAAGTTATTTCATGAAATTCTGATAATTATAAAGGGAGTTATAGCACTTTTTATACGTTTACTAATGTTGGATTATGTAATTTTGGTGTTCAACACCCTAAAAAGTCTACAAATAGTAGAGATACGAATTTCATACTTTGTAGTCATTAACTATGACTATTTCTGAATACACTTGAAGTTATTTCATGAAATTCTGATAATTATAAAGGGAGTTATAGCACTTTTTATACGTTTACTAATGTTGGATTATGTAATTTTGGTGTTCAACACCCTAAAAAGTCTACAAATAGTTGAGATACGAATTTCATACTTTGTAGTCATTAACTATGACTATTTCTGAATACACTTGAAGCTATTTCATGAAATTCTGATGATTATAAAGGGAGTTATAGTACTTTTTATACGTTCACTAATGTTCGATTATGTAATTTTGGTGTTCAACACCCTAAAAAGTCTACAAATAGTTGAGATACGAATTTTATACTTTGTAGTCATTAACTATGACTATTTCTGAATACACTTGAAGTTATTTCATGAAATTCTGATAATTATAAAGGGAGTTATAGCACTTTTTATACGTTTACTAATGTTGGATTATGTAATTTTGGTGTTCAACACCCTAAAAAGTCTACAAATAGTAGAGATACGAATTTCATACTTTGTAGTCATTAACTATGACTATTTCTGAATACACTTGAAGTTATTTCATGAAATTCTGATAATTATAAAGGGAGTTATAGCACTTTTTATACGTTTACTAATGTTGGATTATGTAATTTTGGTGTTCAACACCCTAAAAAGTCTACAAATAGTAGAGATACGAATTTCATACTTTGTAGTCATTAACTATGACTATTTCTGAATACACTTGAAGTTATTTCATGAAATTCTGATAATTATAAAGGGAGTTATAGCACTTTTTATACGTTTACTAATGTTGGATTATGTAATTTTGGTGTTCAACACCCTAAAAAGTCTACAAGTAGTTGAGATACGAATTTCATACTTTGTAGTCATTAATTACGACTATTTCTGAATACACTTGAAGCTATTTCATAAAATTCTAATAATTATAAAGGGAGTTATAGCACTTTTATACGTTTACTAATGTTGGATTATATACTTTTGGTGTTCAACACCCTAAAAAGTCTACAAATAGTTGAGGTACAAATTTCATACTTTGTAGTCATTAACTATAACTATTTCTGAATACACTTGAAGTTATTTCATGAAATTCTGATAATTATAAAGGGAGTTATAGCACTTTTTATACGTTTACTAATGTTGGATTATGTAATTTTGGTGTTCAATACCCTAAAAAGTCTACAAATAGTTGAGATACGAATTTCATACTTTGTAGTCATTAACTATAACTATTTCTAAATACACTTGAAGCTATTTCATGAAATTCTGATAATTATAAAGGGAGTTATAGCACTTTTTATACGTTTACTAATGTTGGATTATGTAATTTTGGTGTTCAACACCCTAAAAAGTCTACAAATAGTTGAGATAGGAATTTTATACTTTGTAGTTGTTAGCCTTAACTATTTCTAAATACACTTGAAGTTATTTCATGAAATTCTGATAATTATAAAGGGAGTTACAGTACTTTTTATACATTTACTAATGTTGGATTATGTAATTTTGGTGTTCAACACCCTAAAAAGTCTACAAATAGTTGAGATACGAATTTTATACTTTGTAGTCATTAACTATAACTATTTCTGAATACACTTGAAGTTATTTCATGAAATTCTGATAATTCTAAAGGGAGTTATAGCACTTTTTATACGTTACTAATGTTGGATTATGTAATTTTGGTGTTCAACACCCTAAAAAGTCTACAAATAGTTGAGATACGAATTTTATACTTTGTAGTCATTAACTATAACTATTTCTGAATACACTTGAAGTTATTTCATGAAATTCTGATAATTATAAAGGGAGTTATAGCACTTTTTATACGTTTACTAATGTTGGATTATGTAATTTTGGTGTTCAACACCCTAAAAAGTCTACAAATAGTTGAGATACGAATTTCATACTTTGTAGTCATTAACTATGACTATTTCTGAATACACTTGAAGCTATTTCATGAAATTCTGATGATTATAAAGGGAGTTATAGTACTTTTTATACGTTCACTAATGTTCGATTATGTAATTTTGGTGTTCAACACCCTAAAAAGTCTACAAATAGTTGAGATACGAATTTTATACTTTGTAGTCATTAACTATGACTATTTCTGAATACACTTGAAGTTATTTCATGAAATTCTGATAATTATAAAGGGAGTTATAGCACTTTTTATACGTTTACTAATGTTGGATTATGTAATTTTGGTGTTCAACACCCTAAAAAGTCTACAAATAGTAGAGATACGAATTTCATACTTTGTAGTCATTAACTATGACTATTTCTGAATACACTTGAAGTTATTTCATGAAATTCTGATAATTATAAAGGGAGTTATAGCACTTTTTATACGTTTACTAATGTTGGATTATGTAATTTTGGTGTTCAACACCCTAAAAAGTCTACAAATAGTAGAGATACGAATTTCATACTTTGTAGTCATTAACTATGACTATTTCTGAATACACTTGAAGTTATTTCATGAAATTCTGATAATTATAAAGGGAGTTATAGCACTTTTTATACGTTTACTAATGTTGGATTATGTAATTTTGGTGTTCAACACCCTAAAAAGTCTACAAGTAGTTGAGATACGAATTTCATACTTTGTAGTCATTAATTACGACTATTTCTGAATACACTTGAAGCTATTTCATAAAATTCTAATAATTATAAAGGGAGTTATAGCACTTTTATACGTTTACTAATGTTGGATTATATACTTTTGGTGTTCAACACCCTAAAAAGTCTACAAATAGTTGAGGTACAAATTTCATACTTTGTAGTCATTAACTATAACTATTTCTGAATACACTTGAAGTTATTTCATGAAATTCTGATAATTATAAAGGGAGTTATAGCACTTTTTATACGTTTACTAATGTTGGATTATGTAATTTTGGTGTTCAATACCCTAAAAAGTCTACAAATAGTTGAGATACGAATTTCATACTTTGTAGTCATTAACTATAACTATTTCTAAATACACTTGAAGCTATTTCATGAAATTCTGATAATTATAAAGGGAGTTATAGCACTTTTTATACGTTTACTAATGTTGGATTATGTAATTTTGGTGTTCAACACCCTAAAAAGTCTACAAATAGTTGAGATAGGAATTTTATACTTTGTAGTTGTTAGCCTTAACTATTTCTAAATACACTTGAAGTTATTTCATGAAATTCTGATAATTATAAAGGGAGTTACAGTACTTTTTATACATTTACTAATGTTGGATTATGTAATTTTGGTGTTCAACACCCTAAAAAGTCTACAAATAGTTGAGATACGAATTTTATACTTTGTAGTCATTAACTATAACTATTTCTGAATACACTTGAAGCTATTTCATGAAATTCTGATAATTATAAAGGGAGTTATAGCACTTTTTATACGTTTACTAATGTTGGATTATGTAATTTTGGTGTTCAACACCCTAAAAAGTCTACAAATAGTTGAGATACGAATTTCATACTTTGTAGTCATCAACTATGACTATTGCTGAATACACTTGAAGCTATTTCATGAAATTCTGTTAATTATAAAGGGAGTTATAGTACTTTTTATACATTTACTAATGTTGGATTATGTAATTTTGGTGTTCAACACCCTAAAAAGTCTACAAATAGTAGAGATACGAATTACATACTTTGTAGTCATTAACTATAACTATTTCTGAATAAACTTGAAGCTATTTCATGAAATTCTGATAATTATAAATTGAGTTATAGCACTTTTTATACGTTTACTAATGTTAGATTATATAATTTTGGTGTTCAACACCCTAAAAAGTCTACAAATAGTTGAGATATGAATTTCATACTTTGTAGTCATTAACTATAACTATTTCTGAATACACTTGAAGTTATTTCATGAAATTCTGATAATTATAAAGGGAGTTATAGTACTTTTTATACATTTACTAATGTTGGATTATGTAATTTTGGTGTTCAACACCCTAAAAAGTCTACAAGTAGTTGGGATACGAATTTCATACTTTGTAGTCATTAACTATGACTATTTCTGAATACACTTGAAGTTATTTCATGAAATTCTGATAATTATAAAGGGAGTTATAGCACTTTTTATACGTTTACTAATGTTAATTTATGTAATTTTGGTGTTCAACACCCTAAAAAGTCTACAAATAGTTGAGATACGAATTTCACACTTTGTAGTCATTAACTATGCCATTACTAATATACTATAATTCAACACTACAGGCTTATAGTAAACAAATTATTACATTTACTGTTACATTTTTAGTCCTCTCACGTCGGGCTCCCCCACGCCCATTCTGGAGCAGACGTGGGTGTCAAAATCGGACTTCCCAGTGGGCACCAGCACGACGCACGCGACCATCCCCATGCCCCAGACGAGGGAGTACACGGCGCTGACGATATCCCACAGCGCCCCAGCGAGCCATCAAGCCTCCTTCGAGCGGGGCGAGAGTGTGGAGCGGGGACGAGCACAAATACCAGTGAACAAGTAAGCAACCCGTATAAAAATCCTGAATATTTATAAACAAAATCGTAGAACTTTTGGTGGTTGGTGGCCAAGGACTGTATACAATTCGATGACGACACATGATTTCCTTTGACAATGATGTGGCGTCTTCTTGTATACAGTCCTTGGTTGGTGGCAGGGTCGCTCGGATATATACTTCAAAAAGTGACTGTAACTTATTTAATTATATACTAATTTTGACTAAATTTTCAGATCATACTCGTAAATAATTGTGATTCGTATATATAAATTTTGAAAATTGTAACTTAATTAGTTCTATACGTTTTTGAGCTTCAAACTTAAATACAACAAAATCTTCGAATATATACTTCAAAAAGTGACTGTAACTTATTTAATTATGTACCAAATTTCACTAAATTTTCAGATGATACTCGTAAATATTTGTGCTTCGTATATATAAATTTTGAAAATTATAACTCAACTAGTTCTATACGTTTTTGAGCTTCAAACTCAAATATTACAACATCTTCGGATATATAGTTCAAAAAGTTACTGTAACTTATTTAATTATATACCAATTTTGACTAAATTTTCAGATGTTACTCGTAAATAATTGTGCTTCTTATATAAAAATTTTGAAAATTATAACTCAACTAGTTCTATACGTTTTTGAGCTTCAAACTCAAATATTACAAAATCTTCGGATATATAGTTTAAAAAGTTACTGTAACTTATTTAATTATATGCCAATTTTGACAAAATTTTCAGATGATACTCGCAAATAATTGTGCTTCGTATATATAAATTTTGAAAATTTGTAACTTAATTAGTTCTATATGTTTTTGAGCTTCAAACTTAAATACAACAAAGTCTTTGGATATATTCTTTAAAAAGTGACTGTAACTTATTTATTTTCGATTCACCATTCTTGATTCACGATTCTCGATTCTCGGTTCTCGATTTCTCGTTTTTTTTTAGAACTCTATTCCAGTTCTCGATTCCTGTATGTTCTCGATTCTCCCCATCACTAGTTGGTGGGCACAAATAAAAATCATCAACAAGCTACCATAAAATAAGTTGCTATAAACAATTATCATATGTGCCTGCAATAGTACCCTCATGCAATTGAATCAACCCCTATTTTGATCGCAGCAATCGGCGCACACGGTCGCAATAAAATGAAAACAATGAAACGCGAGAATGTGTCGCGATATTTTTACGAGACTGCGACCTTTACGTTTTTTTACGGTTATTCGCGGCAGTCGCGCGTTTTACGATTATGTCTCGCGACACATTTTCCGGGCTGTGTATGTGTGCCAGTTGTCTCGTATTTCAACCCCTACTAGCCTAATGACGCCCTTTTGTTTCCCCGCAGGCAGCAGCACACGCCGAACAGGGTGGCGCACGCGACCAGCCTCGACGCCATCGCGCGACGGCAATGCTTTAAAAGCGGATTCCCTACGATTAGCATGCGTAAGTATAATGATGTGAAGAGGGATGGAAAAAGGCGTAGAAGAAAGATAGAGATGAATTTTATAATTATTGTAAACTATGTATATTTAAGGGGTAGTGGGAATATTATAAAACAGAAACGAATGTGAAGTGATAAAAAGACAAACAGGGGTTAAGAGGTAACTAGATAGAAGCACATACAGACATACACAGACATATACACGAGATACATACACATACGAAAACATACAAAGACATACAAACATATATTGAGCCATAAGAAGACATACGAAGATATATACATATACATACACAAATATACAAAGACGTACAAAGACGTATTCAAGAGATACATAGACATACAAAGACACACGAAGACATACAAAGGCATACAAAGACATACGAAGTTATATGAAGACATACTCAGGCATACGAAGACATACAAAGATATATATATATATATATATATATATATATATATATATATAAAAGATACATAGAATTACATAGACATTAAAAGACATACACATGCGATACATTGAATTTCAAAGACATACAAAGATATACAAAGACATACAAAGACATACAAAGATATATACAAAAGATCCACAGGGTTACATAGACATTAAAAGTCATACACACGCGATACATAGGGTTTTAAAGACATACACAGGCATACCAAGCATACAAAGACATACCAAAACATAAAAAGACATACAAAGATATCTACAAAAGATAAACAGGATTACATAAACATTAAAAGACATACACACGAGGTTTATAGACATACCAAGACATTTTAAAACATACGAAGACATTCGAAGACATACAAAGACATATACAGGATATACACAAGGTCACAAAGACATACAAAGATTTACATACACGAGGCACATTGGTTTCAAAAAGATACATAGACATACAAAGATACACAAAGACATTATAAGACATACGAAGATATATACAAGAGATAAACAGGGTTACCAAACCATGCAAAGATATATATATTAGATATATAGACATACAAAGACATACGAAGACATTCTATGACATACAAAAATATATATTAAGAGATACATATGGTACAAAGGCATACAACGACATACGCATGAGATATATAGTGTTTTAACGAGATACATAGATATACAAAGACATACACAGACATATACAAGAGATCCACAGAGTTACAAAGCATACAAAGCATACATACGACGTACATAGACATACAAAGACATATACAAGAGATACACGGGGTTATGAAGCATACACACGAAGTAAATAGTGTTTCAAAAAGTTGGATAGACTACAAATATATACTGAGACGTACAAAGACATTCTAATACATACAATAACATACGAAGACATACAAAAACATACAAAGACATATTCAAGAGGTACACAGAATAACAAAGACATACACACGAGATACATAGGTTGTCAAAGAGATACATAGACATACAAAGGCATACAAATACATATGAGGACATACAAAGACATGCACAGACATATAAAAGAGATACACAGGTTTACGAAGACATACAAAGACATACACACGAGATAAATAGTGGGTCAAAGAGATACATAGAGATAAGAAGACATACGAGGACATACGAAGACATACGAAGACATACGAAGATATACAAAGACATACAAAGACATACAAAGACATACAAAGACATATAAAGACATATAGACATACAAAGACATACAAAGTCATACAAAGAATACAAAGACATACAAAGACATACAAAGACATATAAAGACATACAAAGACATATTCAAAACATACAAAGACATACGAAGACATATAAAGACATACAAAGACATATTCAAAACATACACAGGATTACATAGACATACACACGAGATACATAGGATTTCAAAGAGATATATAGACATTCAATAATATACGAAGACATACGAAGACCTACAAAGACATACAAAGACATTCGAAGACATACAAAGGCATATACAAGAGATACCCAGGGTTACAAACACATACAAAGACATACAAACGAGATACATAGGATTTCAAAGATATACATAGACATGCAGAAACATACAAAGACGTATACAAGAATTACACAGGGTTACAAAGACATACAAAGAGATACCATAGACATACAAGACATACAAAGAGATACCATAGACATACAAGACATACAAAGACATACAAAGACATGTAAAGACATGTAAAGACATGAAATACATGTAAAGACATGTAAAGACATGTAAAGACATGTAAAGACATGTAAAGACATGTAAAGACATGTAAATACATGTAAAGACATGTAAAGACATGTAAAGACATGTAAAGACATGTAAAGACATGTAAAGACATGTAAATACATGTCAAGACATGTAATGACCTGCAAAGACATTCTAAGACATACAAAGACATATACAAGAGATACACAGGGTTAGAAAGACATACACACGAGATACATACTGTTTCAAAGAGATACACAGGGTGACAAACACATAAAAAGACATACACACGCGATACATAGGAATTCAAAGAAATAGATGGACATACAAAGACTTCCAAAGACATATACCAGAGATATACAGGGTTACAAATACATACACACGAAATACGTAGAGTTTCAAAGAGATAAATAGAGTTTCAAAAAGATACATAGACATACAAAGACATACAAAGATATACAAAGACATATACAAGAGATACACAAGATTAAGAAGACATACACACAAGATAGATAGTGTTTCTAGGAGATATATAGACATACAAAGACATACAAAGACATACAAAGACATACAAATACATACAAAGACATACAAAGACATACAAAGGCATACAAAGATATACAAAGACATATACAAGAGATAAACAGGGATACAATTATATACGCACGAGATACAAAGACATACAAAGACATACAAAGACATACGAAGACATACAAAAACATACAAAGACATACAAAGACATACAAAGACATACAAAGACATACAAAGACATACAAAGACATACAAAGACATACAAAGACATACAAAGACATACAAAGACATACAAAGACATACAAAGACATACAAAGACATACAAAGACATACAAAGACATGCAAAGACATACAAAGTCTTACGAAGACATACACATGAGATACATAGTGTTTCAAAGACATACAAAGACATATTCAAGAGATACATAGACATACACAGACATATGAAGGCATACAAAGACGTACAAAGACATACGAAGACATACAAAGAACTACAAAGACATATAAATACCTAGAAAGATATAGAAAGACCTACAAAGACATACAAAGACCTACAAAGACCTACCTACAAACACATACAAAGACGTACAAAGACGTATACAAGAGTTACACACAGTTACTAAAACATACAAGGACATACACACGAAATACATAGTTTCCAAGACATACAAAGATATATTCAAGAGATACATCGACATACAAAGACATACGAAGGCATACAAAGACCTACAAAGACATATAAAAACCTACAAAGATATATAAAGACCTACACAGCTATAACAAGACCTACAAAGACATCCAAAGACTTATAAAGACATACACATGAGATACATTGTGTTTCAAAGACATACAAAGATATATTCAAGAGATACATAGACATACAAAGCATACAAAGACATACGAAGGCATACAAAGACGTTCAAAGACATACGAAGACATTCAAAGAACTACAAAGACATATAAAAACCTACAAAGATATAAAAAGACCTACAAAGACATATAAAGATCTATAAAGACATAAGAAGATATACAAAGACACACAAAGGCCTACAAAGACATACAAACACCTACAAAGACCTACAAAGACCTACAAATACCTACAAAGACCTACAAAGATCTACAAAGACCTACAAAAACCTACAAAGACCTACAAAGACCTACAAAGACCTACAAAGACCTACAAAGACCTACAAAGAGCTACAAAGACGTATAAAGACATATTCAAGAGATACAGAGACATACAAAGACATACGAAGGCATGCAAAGACCTACAAAAACATCCAAAGACTTACAAAGACATACACATGAGATATATAGTGTTTCAAAGACATACAAAGACATATTCAAGAGATACATAGAGCTAAAAAGACTAACAAAGGCATACAAAGTCATACAAAGACATACAAAGACCTACAAAGACATATAAAGATCTACAAAGACATGACAAAATATACAAAGACATCCAAAGTCTTACAAAGACATACACATGAGATACATAGTGTTTCAAAGACATACAAAGACATATTCAAGAGATACATAGAGATACAAAGACTAACGAAGGCATACAAAGACATACAAAGACATACAAAGACATACAAATACATACAAAGACATACAAAGACCTACAATGACATGACAAAATATACAAAGACATCCAAAGTCTTACAAAGGCATACACATGAGATACATAGTGTTTCAAAGACATACAAAGACATATTCAAGAGGTACATAGACATACAAAGACATACGAAGGCATACAAAGACATACGAAGGCATACAAAGACGTACAAAGACATACGAAGACATACAAAGAACTATAAAGACATATAAAGACCTACAAAGATATAGAAAGACCTACAAAGACATACAAAGATCTATAAAGGCATAAGAAGGCCTACAAAGACCTACAAACACATACAAAGACGTACAAAGACGTATACAAGAGTTACACAGAGTTACTAAAACATACAAGGACATACACACGATATATATAGTTTCCAAGACATACAAAGATATATTCAAGAGATACATAGACATACAAAGACATATGAAGTCATACAAAGACCTACAAAGACATATAAAAACCTACAAAGATATATAAAGACCTACACAGCTATAACAAGACCTACAAAGACATCCAAAGACTTATAAAGACATACACATGAGATACATTGTGTTTCAAAGACATACAAAGACATATTCAAGAGATACATAGACGTACAAAGATATACAAAGACATATTCAAGAGATACATAGACGTACAAAGACATACGAAGGCATACAAAGACGTTCAAAGACATACGAAGACATACAAAGATCTACAAAGACATACGAAGACATACAAAGATCTACAAAGACATATAAAAACCTACAAAGATATATAAAGACCAACAAAGACAAATAAAGATCTATAAAGACATAAGAAGATATACAAAGACACACAAAGGCATACAAAGACCTACAAACACCTATAAAGACCTACAAAGACCTACAACTACCTACAAAGACCTACAAAGATCTACAAAGACCTACAAAGACCTACAAAGACCTACAAAGATCTATAAAGACGTATAAAGATATATTCAAGAGATACAGAGACATACAAAGACATACGAAGGCATGCAAAGACCTACAAAAACATCCAAAGACTTACAAAGGCATACACATGAGATACATAGTGTTTCAAAGACATACAAAGACATATTCAAGAGATACATAGAGATACAAAGACTAACGAAGGCATTCAAAGTCATACAAAGACATACAAAGACCTACAAAGACATATAAAGATCTACAAAGACATGACAAAATATACAAAGACATCCAAAGTCTTACAAAGACATACACATGAGATACATAGTGTTTCAAAGACATACAAAGACATATTCAAGAGATACATAGACATACAAAGACATACGAAGGCATACAAAGACTTACAAAGACATACGAAGACATACAAAGACCTACAAAGACATACAAAGAACTACAAAGACATATAAAGACCTACAAAGATATAGAAAGACCTACAAAGATCTATAAAGGCATAAGAAGGCCTACAAAGACATATATAGACTTACAAAGACATATTCAAGAGATACATAGACATACAAAGACATACGAAGACATACAAAGAACTACAAAGACATATAAAGATCTACAAAGCCATAACAAAACATACAAAGACTCACAAAGACATACACATAAGATACATAGTGTTTCAAAGACATACAAAAACATATTCAAGAGATACATAGGGTTTCAAAGAGATCCATAGACATACAAAGACATACGAAAACATAAAAAGACATATACAAGAGATACACAGGATTACAAAGCCATACAGAAAAAATACATCGTGTTTTCAAGATATACAAAGAAATATAAAGACATATACAAGAGATACACAGGGTTATAAAGATATACAAAGACATACACACGAGATACATAGTTTTTCTAAAACATAGAAAGTCATAGAAGGACATACAATGACATATAATCACATACAATTACATACGAAGACAAACGAAGACATACAAAGACTTACAGAGATATACAAGAGTTATACACTAGTGATACAGAGTTACAAAGACATACACACGAGATACATAGTGTTTAAAATATGTACAAAGACATATTCAAGAGATACATAGGGTTTCAAAGATATACATAGACATACAGAAATATACAAAGACATACAAAAACATTCGAAGACATACAAGAATCATTTTTATTGCGCTGAAATGAATGCATCACACTATTTTAATAGTAACTCGTGCATATCTTTGAAGATAATACAGATATTTTAAAGTCATTTTTAAAACTGAGTTAACTGTTCATTTTTCTACTAGAATCAAGCATATTTTTAGTCATATTGGTCATATTAGTCATATTAGTCATACTAGTCATACTAGTCGCACTAGCCGTACTAGCCACAGTAGGCATACTAGTCATATTAGTCATACTATTCATACTAAGCGATACTAGTCATACTAGTAAAACTAGTCATACTAGTCATATTTTTTTTACTGTGAGCACAGCCCCCGCCCCTGAGGTATTTGCACTGCGGCCCTTCACGGACCTATTTTGCTTCATACAACATGCATTATATGCTAGCTGGGCCAACTCTTTGTAGAAAAGTTACCCGCCTAGCGGTAGATTCGAACCACCAACGTTCCGTACGCAATGGCTTCAGACCATCGCCTTAGACCACTGCACCACGGACCGCCTCGTCATAT
This sequence comes from Lordithon lunulatus, assembly GCA_963942505.1. Lineage (NCBI taxonomy): Eukaryota > Metazoa > Arthropoda > Insecta > Coleoptera > Staphylinidae > Lordithon > Lordithon lunulatus. The sequence goes on from OZ012675.1 coordinate 4,049,778, forward strand.
ATATCAGTCATATTAGTCTCACTAGCCATATTAGTCATACTAGTCATACTAGTCATACTAGTCATACTAGTCATACTAGTCATACTAGTCATACTAGTCGTACTAGTCGTACTAGTCATACTAGTCATACTAGTCATACTAGTCATTCTAGTCATATAAGTCATACTATTGATGCAATAAAATACTAACCGTAGATATTTTGTTTCTTTTATAGCTAACAAGCCTTACCTGTCGAAGCAATTCCCCAACGTATCATCCGAAAGCGACTTACAGAGGTACAAGACTGCGTTCACGTCCCACGACAGGAAGAGCCCGAGTCTGAGCAACCCCACGACGGACTCGTTGAAGCAAAAGGCAAGCCCCCCACCAACAAACCCCCCACGCAAAGCTTTCACGGCTGTACGTCTTTTTTTCTTCAATTGTTACGTATCAAGCACGTTTGTTGTTGTTACTGCTCGCCGGCCACCACTGTGCGACTCCCCCCTTTGTGATTATGGGGGGACTGCGGCCATGGGAATTAGCCAACTGACAAATTGCATGATCGATATAGCACACACAGGCACACGTAGGGTTGATTAGTGTGTGTGATGGACACCGGATTAGATCTAGAGGTAGCATGTTTTCGTCGTCCCGTCCCCCTAAAATCCAAGTTTGTCTTGATGTTGTTTTTTTTTGTTTGGTGTTTTGGTGTTCTACATCAACCCCAGTAGTGGCGCTTTAGCGGTAATTTCGAAATATTTTTGGTGTGTGATTGCAGTTCTCGCTGCAGGACAATGGGTCTGCGAAGTACTTCCAGAGTGGACTGCACACGCCGAAGATGGGGGAGAAGGTCGCACAGGTGAGCAACAAGTTTCCACTTACTAACGCGCTCACTTGAGAAAACTCGTGGGAACATGGAAATGACAGGTGGTGGAAAATTAAAGGCAAGGGTTTTATGTTTCAAACTAATTGAGGAATATATTTTTCTTAATGAAAGTCAAACATCATTTCTAGAGGCAGAGTTAATTTTGTATTTTTATATAATCACGTGGACTCTACTTGAGAAATCGTGCTATCAAAAATATATGACTCTGGATGAGAAATATCTCTAATCAAAATTCTATTACCAATTTATTGAGAAACTCAAATTTTAAAACAAAATCCAAAAATATTTACTAGTTCATGAATTACCAAGCACGAAAGACGAGACTAATTTTGTATCTTTCTGTGATCACACAGACTCTACCTGAGAAATCGTACTATTAAAAATAAACGGCTCTAGATGAGAAATTTCTCTAATCGAAATTCTATTATCAATTTATTGAGAGACTCAAATTTTAAAACAGAATCCAAAAATATTTACTAGTTTTCGAATTACCAAGCACGAAAGACGAGACTAATTTTGTATCTTTGTGTGATCACACATACTCTACCGGAGAAATCGTACTATAAAAAATAAACGGCTCTAGATGAGAAATTTTACTAATCGAAATTCTATTACCAATTTATTGAGAAACTCAAATTTTAAAACAGAATCCAAAAATATTTACTAGTTCATGAATTACCAAGCACGAAAGACGAGACTAATTTTGTATCTTTATGTGATCACACAGACTCTACCTGAGAAATCGTACTATAAAAAATAAACGGCTCTAGATGAGAAATTTCTCTAATCGAAATTCTATTACCAATTTATTGAGAGACTCAAATTTTAAAACAGAATCCAAAAATATTTACTAGTTTTCGAATTACCAAGCACGAAAGACGAGACTAATTTTGTATCTTTGTGTGATCACACATACTCTACCGGAGAAATCGTACTATAAAAAATAAACGGCTCTAGATGAGAAATTTTACTAATCGAAATTCTATTACCAATTTATTGAGAAACTCAAATTTTAAAACAGAATCCAAAAATATTTACTAGTTTTCGAATTACCAAGCACGAAAGACGAGACTAATTTTGTATCTTTGTGTGATCACACATACTCTACCGGAGAAATCGTACTATAAAAAATAAACGGCTCTAGATGAGAAATTTCTCTAATCGAAATTCTATTATCAATTTATTAAGAAACTCAAATTTTAAAACAAAATCCAAAAATATTTACTAGTTCATGAATTACCAAGCACGAAAGACGAGACTAATTTTGTATCTTTGTGTGATCACACAGACTCTACCTGAGAAATCGTACTATAAAAAATAAACGGCTCTAGATGAGAAATTTCTCTAATCGAAATTCTATTACCAATTTATTGAGAGACTCAAATTTTAAAACAGAATCCAAAAATATTTACTAGTTCATGAATTACCAGGCACGAAAGACGAGACTAAGTTTGTATCTTTGTGTGATCACACAGACTCTACCTGAGAAATCGTACTATAAAAAATAAACGGCTTTAGATGAGAAATTTCTTTAATCGAAATTCTATTACCAATTTATTGAGAGATTCAAATTTTAAAACAAAATCCAAAAATATTGACTAGTTCATGAATTACCAAGCACGAAAGACGAGACTAATTTTGTATCTTTATGTGATCACACAGACTCTACCTGAGAAATCGTACTATAAAAAATAAACGGCTCTAGATGAGAAATTTCTCTAATCGAAATTCTATTACCAATTTATTGAGAGACTCAAATTTTAAAACAAAATCCAAAAATATTTACTAGTTCACGAATTACCAAGCACGAAAGACGAGACTAAGTTTGTATCTTTGTGTGATCAACAGACTCTACCTGAGAAATCGTACTATAAAAAATAAACGGCTTTAGATGAGAAATTTCTCTAATCGCAATTCTATTACCAATTTATTGAGAGACTCAAATTTTGAAACAAAATTCAAAAATATTTACTAGTTCACGAATTACCAAGCACGAAAGACGAGACTAATTTTGTATCTTTGTGTGATCAACAGACTCTACCTGAGAAATCGTACTATAAAAAATAAACGGCTTTAGATGAGAAATTTCTTTAATTGTAATTCTATTACCAATTTATTGAGAGACTCAAATTTTAAAACAAAATCCAAAAATATTTACTAGTTCATGAATTACCAAGCACGAAAGACGCGACTAATTTTGTATCTTTGTGTGATCACACAGACTTTACCTGAGAAATCGTGCTTTACAAAATAAACGGCTTTAGATGAGAAATTTCTCTAATCGTAATTCTATTACCAATTTATTGAGAGACTCAAATTTTAAAACAAAATCCAAAAATATTTACTAGTTCATGAATTACCAAGCACGAAAGACGAGACTAATTTTGTATCTTTGTGTGATCACACAGACTCTACCTGAGAAATCGTACTATAAAAAATAAACGGCTTTAGATGAGAAATTTCTCTAATCGTAATTCTATTACCAATTTATTGAGAGACTCAAATTTTAAAACAAAATCCAAAAATATTTACTAGTTCATGAATTACCAAGCACGAAAGACGAGACTAATTTTGTATCTTTATGTGATCACACAGACTCTACCTGAGAAATCGTACTATAAAAAATAAACGGCTCTAGATGAGAAATTTCTCTAATTGAAATTCTATTACCAATTTATTGAGAGACTCAAATTTTAAAACAGAATCCAAAAATATTTACTAGTTTTCGAATTACCAAGCACGAAAGACGAGACTAATTTTGTATCTTTGTGTGATCACACATACTCTACCGGAGAAATCGTACTATAAAAAATAAACGGCTCTAGATGAGAAATTTCTCTAATCGTAATTCTATTACCAATTTATTGAGAGACTCAAATTTTAAAACAAAATCCAAAAATATTTACTAGTTCATGAATTACCAGGCACGAAAGACGAGACTAAGTTTGTATCTTTGTGTGATCACACAGACTCTACCTGAGAAATCGTACTATAAAAAATAAACGGCTTTAGATGAGAAATTTCTCTAATCGAAATTCTATTACCAATTTATTGAGAGTCAACCCTTTTGTTATTCTACCATCCCCCAAGGCCAAATCTACATCGATTTTTCTCTCAAATCGCCTCATTCCTAATTTTTTGCGCGCTGGCACGAACCGCGCTCTCTTGGCTCGCCGGTTTAGTACGCGGGCGACTCTTGGGTGCCGCGACGGGCAATTGATCGGGGGCGGCTCTCGCACACCCACCCCTCACACACATGCACACACATATGTATAAACATGTACACCACCCAGCGGCGGTCTTTGGGTCATGCAATGCGTCGGGCAGAGCGGCAACAATCGTCGGCGGCGGTACCACCAGCGCGGTTGGGCTAAACACACGAGGACCGGCGGGGGCGGCTGCTGGTGCCGCATTACGCGACCTCCAGTCACGAAGACGCGCGCGCGCTGCATTATGAATAAACAATATGGTTAACAAACGGGTTGTTATCACTGTGTGGTTGTAATGTGAAGGGATGTGTTTGTTGGGGTTTCAAAAGTAAATTCGGGTGCGTTTCGTAAATTTGAGTGTTAAATGTAATAATATGTGGTACTTTAAAGTACTTTTTAATACTTATGTGTATTGTGTTTACTAATTGTTAAAAAGATATCGAGAATTTCTTCTTTGTGATAGTGATTGTAGGCATTTTGACAATCGTACTATGAAGTACTATAAAGTACTAGTTTTTTTAACGAATTTTCAAACTAATTATACTAATTAACAGTGTGTTTGTTATGTTAAACATACCACAAACAAAGAAATGTAAGGGGTTTATAGCAAATCAATGTGCCTATAGTATTTATATTAAAAGTACTGTCTAGTACTATGAAGTACTATCTAGTACTATGAAGTACTGTCTAGTACTATGAAGTACTGTCTAGTACTATGAAGTATTATCTAGTACTATCTATTACTATGAAGTATTATCTAGTACTATCTATTACTATGAAGTACTGTCTAGTACTATGAAGTATTATCTAGTACTAAGAAGTACTGTCTAGTACTATAAAGTACTGTCTAGTACTATGAAGTAATGTCTAGTACTATAAAGTACTGTCTAGTACTATGAAGTACTGTCTAGTACTATGAAATACTATGTAGTACTATAAAGTACTGTCTAGTACTATGAAGTATTATCTAGTACTATGAAGTACTATCTATTACTATGAAGTACTGTCTAGTACTATGAAGTATTATCTAGTACTATCTATTACTATGAAGTACTGTCTAGTACTATGAAGTATTATCTAGTACTATCTATTACTATGAAGTACTGTCTAGTACTATGAAGTATTATCTAGTACTAAGAAGTACTGTCTAGTACTAAGAAGTACTGTCTAGTACTATGAAGTAATGTCTAGTACTATGAAGTATTATCTAGTACTATCTATTACTATGAAGTACTGTCTAGTACTATGAAGTATTATCTAGTACTAAGAAGTACTGTCTAGTACTATAAAGTACTGTCTAGTACTATGAAGTACTGACTAGTACTATGAAGTACTGACTAGTACTATGAAGTACTAAACAGTACTATGAAGTACTAGACAGTCCTATTAATATTAATATTAGTCAGTACTACTTTATTTGTACATGTAAAGTAAACTCATGTTTTATTCAAGTATCAGTTTAACGAATCCTATTATCAAAAAAAGTCATCTAATGCAATGTAACTGTATTAGTACTATAAAGTACTTGGTTATTTATTATTTATTAAGACATATATTATATTATACCATCATTACTATTATAGTCATAACAAAAAATGCATTGATAGCATTGTAACTGTTTTAGTGCTTGAAAGTACTATACATTACTATTTTATTATTCAATGTGATCATATCAAATTTTAAATTTAGAATTCAATACTTCTTTTGTAATAAAGAAATATAATTAAGGCAAAGTATCTATATTAGTGCTTTAAAGTACTGTACACTACTATTTTGTTAGCCAATTTAGTTTATAACAAATTTACAGATTAGTTTTAGAATCATTCTGAATAATACTTTTGAAACAAAGAAACTTTTTTTAAGAAAATACAGCTGTATGAATGCTTTAAAGTAGTTAAAGTACTATACATTACTATTATATTAGTCAATGTGATCATGTAAAATTTTAGATTTATAATTAAATAATCCTATTGTAACAGAAAAGTAATTAAAGCAAAGTATCTATGTTAGTGCTTTAAAGTACTGTACATACGTTAATTATCTAAGTAGTACTTTAAAGTACTATACATACGTTAAGTATCTAAGTAATACTTTAAAGTACTGTAGATACGTTAAGTATCTAAGTAGTACCTTAAAGTACTATACATACGTCAAGTATCCAAGTAGTACTTTAAAGTACTATACATACGTTAAGTATCTAAGTAATACTTTAAAGTACTGTAGATACGTTAAGTATCTAAGTAGTACCTTAAAGTACTATACATACGTCAAGTATCCAAGTAGTACTTTAAAGTACTGTACATACGCTAATTATCTAAGCAGTACTTTAAAGTACCGTGCATACGTTAAGTATCTAAGTAGTACTTTAAAGTACTATACGTACTTTAAAATACTGTACACTGCCATTAATTAGTCAATTTTGTTATGGAAAACTTATAAATTTGTTTAAGATAAAAAATACTAATGAAACAAGTAAACTTTTTTACAGTAATATACATACTTTAAAGTACTATACAAACTTTTAAGTACTATACAAACTTTAAAGCACTATACATTCTTTAAAAGTACTGTATAATACCATTTATTAGTCAATTTTGTTATGTAAAACTTATGAATTCTTTTATGAGAATAATACTACTGAAACAAAGAATTTTTTTAAAAGAAAATACAGCTATATGAATGCTTTAAAGTATTAAAGTACTATACATTACTATTTTATTAGTCAATGTGATGATGGCAAATTTTAGATTTATAATTGAATACTCCTATTGTAACAAAGAAGAAAAGTAATTAAAACAAATTATCTATGTTAGTACTTTACAGTACTATGCATACTTAAAAGTACTAAACATACTTTAAAGTACTGTACATACTTTAAAAGTACTATACACTGCCATTTATTCGTCAATTTTGTTATGTAAATCTTATGAATTAATTTAAGAGAATAATACTACTGAAACAAACATACTTTTTTTTAAGAAAATACAGCTGTATGTATGAATGCTTTAAAGTAGTTAAAGTACTATACATTTCTATTTTATTAGTCATTGTAATCATGGCAAATTTTAGATTTTTATTTGAATAATCCTATTGTAACAAACAAGAAAAGTATTTAAAGTATCTATGTTAGTACTTTAAAGTACTGTACATACTTTAACGTAGTGTTCACACTTTAAAGTACTGTACATACTTTAACGTAGTGTTCATACTTTACAGTACTGTACACTACTATTTATTAGTCAATTTTTTTATGTAAAACTTATGAATTAGTTTAGGAGAATAATGCTACTGAAAGAAAGAAACTTTTTTAAAGAAAATACAGCTGTATGAATGCTTTAAAGTAGTTAAAGTACTATACATTACTATTTTATTAGTCAATGTGATCATGTCAAATTTTAGATTTATAATTGAATAATCCTAACACAGAAGAAAAGTAATAAAAGCAAAGTATCTATATTAGTGCTTTAAAGTATAGCCTACACCGAAAGGTAAAAGATAAATAGATAATATATAATATACTAGTGCTTTAAAGTACTGTACACTACTATTTTATTAGGCATTAATGTTATTTCAAATTTATGAATTAGTTTAAAAGAATAATACTACTGAAATAAAGAAGCTTTATTGTGATACAACTGTATGCATGCTTTAAAGTAGTTAAAGTACTATACAATACTATTGTATTATCATATGATCATGTTAAATTATGGATTTAGAATTGAATAATCATATTTTAACAAAGAAACGAATAATCCTATTGCAACTAATTAAAGCAAAGTATCTATGTTAGTGCTTTAAAGTACTGTACACCAAATTAACTTTACTCTCAATAATTACCTTTACCATTAATTTTCATTATTATCCTTCATTTCAACCAATATCATTAATTATTACCTTTACTAGTCTTACCAATAAACTTAATTATTCTTTACTCTCAATACTTGCCTTTACCATTAATTCTCGTTCTTATCTCTCATTCCTACCCGTATACTTATTTATTACCTTTACCCTTAATAATTATCCTTAGCATTAATGTTCATTCTTATCTGTTGGTCCTACAAATAAACTTAACTATTACCTTTACTCTTAGTAATTACCTTTACCATTAATTCTCAATCTTATCTCTCATTCCTACTATAAACTTAACTATTACCTTTACTCTTAATAATTGCCTTTATCATTAATTTTCATTCTTATCTGTTGGCCCTACTTGTATCTTACCTTTACTCTTAATAATTGCCTTTACCATTAATTCTCATTCTTATCTCTCATTCCGACTAATAAACATAATTATTATCTTTACTCTTAATTATTATCCTTACCATTCATTTTCATACTTATCTGTTATTCTTACCAATAAACTTAATTATTTACCTTTACCATTAATTCTCATTCTTATCTGTTAGTCCTACCAATAAACTTAATTATTATCTTTCCTCTCAATATTTGCCTTTACCATTAATTATCATTCTTATCTGTTAGTCCTACCAATAAACTTAAGTATTACCTTTAGTCTTAATAATTAGCTTTACCATTAATTTTCCTTTTTGTCTGTTGGTCCTATAAATAAACTTATATCTTACCTTTAATCTCAATAATTGCCTATACCATTAATTCTCATTCTTATCTCTCATTCCTATCAATAAACTTAACTATTACCTTTACTCTTAATAATTACCTTTACCATTAATTCTCATTCTTATCTGTTAGTCCTACCAATACACTTAATTATTACCTTTACTCTTAATAATTACTTTTACCATTAATTTTCATTCTTATCTGTTAGTCCTACCAATAAACTTAATTATTACCTTTAATCTTAATAATTACACTTACCATTAATTATCATTCTTATCTCTCATTGCTACTAATGAACTTAATTATTGCCTTTAGTCTTAATAATTGCTTTTAACATTAATTTTCATTATTATCTGTTAGTCCTACAAATAAACTTACATCTTACCTTTACTCTCAATAATTGCCTTTACCATTAATTCTCATTCTTGTCTCTCATTCCTACCAATAAACTTAATTATTACCTTTCCTCTTAATAATTACCTTTACTATTAATTCTCATTCTTATCTGTTGGCCCTACAAATCAACTTATATCTTACCTTTGCTCTCAATAATTGCCTTTACCATTAATCTGTTAGTCCTACCAATACACTTAATTATTACTTTGAGCCTTAATAATTACCCTTACCATTAATTTTCATTCTTATCTGTTAGTCCTACCAATAAACTTAACTATTACATTTACTCTTAGTAATTACTTTTACCATTAATTCTCATTCTTATCTGTTAATCCTACCAATAAAGTTAATTATTACTTTTAGTCTTGATAATAACGTTTACCATAATAAGTATTCTGTAGTACTATCAACTACTGTGTAGTACTATGAAATATTCTGTTGTACTATGAAGTACTCTGTAGTACTATGAAGTATTCTGTAGTACTATGAAATACTCTGTAGTACTATGAAGTATTTTGTAGTACTATGAAGTACTCTGTAGTACTATGAAGTATTCTGTAGTACTATGAAGTTCTCTGTAGTACTATGAAGTATTTTGTAGTACTATGAAGTATTGTGTAGTACTATTAAGTACTCTGTAGTACTATGAAGTACTCTGTAGTACTATGAAGTGTTTTGTAAACTATGAATTACTCTGTAGTACTATGAATTATTCTGTAGTACTATGAAGTACTCTGTAGTACTATGAAGTACTCTGTAGTACCATGAAGTATTCTGTAGTACTATGAAGTACTCTGTAGTACTATGAAGCATTGTGTAGTACTATGAAGTGCTCTGTAGTACTATGAAGTATTCTGTAGTACTATGAAGTACTCTGTAGTATTATGAAGTACTCTTCGATTCTATGAAGTATTTTTCAAAACTATAAAATACTCTTTAATACATAGTGTATTAAATTCTTCAGCAGTAGTACAAAGTACCACGCAGTACTCTTTAGTCTTATGAAATCTACTACACAGTACTATGTAATACTCTTCAATGCTAACAATGAAACACTCTTCTATGGTATGAAGTACCCTCAGTACATATATGTTTTTAACAGAGACTAATGAAGTACTCGTTCATCTTCAATATGATATCATCTTTAGTTCTATGAAGTACTCTTCTGGACCTTGAAGTAGCTTTCAATACCAAGCGCTATTAAGGTTCTGTAAGAGAATTACAAGTATGTATTTTTCATGAATGAACAACGTAGTACTTTATTGTCACATCATACTCACTTAAACAAAATTGTTTTCAGTTTAATTTTATAAGAAGAAAGTGCTAACCATCATAGTACTTTCAAGTACTAAATATACCTTAAAGTACCGCATATTAAAACCTAGTGACAATTATCAATAGTAAGCAATACTCGCCAAAATGATTATAAAATCCTCGAAACTCGACGCTCCTGACAAGGATGTGGACCTGAACGATCTAACCATCATCAAAACGTTGATAACCGATGTGGAGAAAGGGGTGGACCCTGAGCAGCGGAAGCCACGTCGAAAAAGTATCAGCAATAGTGATTCGTTTATACATCGTCGCATCGGTAGACGGAGTCCTAAAAGAAGTTGCTGTAAAAGTTTGGGGGGTAGTGCGCCTAGGATAGCACGTGTCGCCGCCTCCGATTGTGGCTTGTATGTGGACGTTGTCGGTTGTACCAAGCACAGGCGGCGCGATTCGTTATGTAGTGTTGATGTGGAGGAGATGAAGCGGCATCTGGTGCTACTGGAGAAGTACCAGCAGAGGGTGGAAGATAATTATCAAGAGGTAAACATAGTACTAGTAAAATAACACTCAGTAATATTAAATACGTAAATAATATACATGTGTGCAATGACTATTAGTACTATAAGAAATCTATGTATGGTTTACTAAACTTAGAATTCTGCTGTTATTCACCCTGTGAGATTTCCTGTTTAGTAATTATGTCGCTTGCTAATTAAATCTCGCATTATTATTCCTGCCCCAGTTTGTATCGATTGCAGTAAAGGACTGCTTATTTATAAATGCAAATCGGTGGGGGCGGCACGCGCGTGCTGCCGCCCCTCGGTCGCGTTCCCAGAATGGTTTTGCATTTCTGGATAAACCGTTTACACTCCCTAGATAATAAATGGAAGTAGTAGCAATAAAACGAGCAATAAAAGAAAGTGTTTTAATTAATAGGAAATTCCAATCAGACTGATTTAACCTTTAAACGGTCTCTGTCGGTCTGTCTATCTATACTATGAAGTACTATGAAGTACTATGAAGTACTATGAAGTACTATGACGTACTATAAAGTACTATGAAATACTATGAAGTACTATGAAGTACTATGAAGTACTATGAAATACTATGAAGTACTATGAAGTACTATGAAGTACTATGAAGTATTATGAAGTACTATGTAGTACTATGAAATACTATGAAGTGCTATGAAGTACTATGAAGTACTATGAAATACTATGAAGTACTATGAGGTATTAGGAAGTACTCTCTGTCGGTCTGTCTATCTATGTATAATATTGTTATCCATGCCATTTGTTTGAGCATTAATGGCATATGGCATATAATAATGCCAAATTAGATTCGAATTAAGGTTTATATAATTTAATTTCACATTAAAATTTTATAGATTATCTAAAATATGTCTTAGTATACAATACAAAATCAATGCACATTTAGATATAAAAACAGAAATTCCATAATCCAACATTAGTAAATGTATAAAAAGTGCTATAACTCCCTTTATAATTATCAAAATTTCATGAAATAGCTTCAAGTGGTTTCAAAAATAGTCATAGTTAATGACTACAAAGTATGAAATTCGTATCTCAACTATTTGTAGACTTTTTAGGGTGTTGAACACCAAAATTACATAATCCAACATTAGTAAACGTATAAAAAATGCTATAACTCCCTTTATAACTATCAGAATTTCATGAAATAGCTTCAAATGTATTCAGAAATAGTCATAGTTAATGACTACAAAGTATGAAATTCGTATCTCAACTATTTGTAGACTTTTTAGGGTGTTGAACACCAAAATTACATAATCCAACATTAGTAAACGTATAAAAAATGCTATAACTTCCTTTATGACTATCAGAATTTCATGAAATAGCTTCAAATATATTCAGAAATAGTCATAGTTAATGACTACAAAGTATGAAATTCGTATCTCAACTATTTGTTGACTTTTTAGGGTGTTGAACACCAAAATTACATAATCCAACATTAGTAAACGTATAAAAAATGCTATAACTCCCTTTATAACTATCAGAATTTCATGAAATAGCTTCAAATGTATCCAGAAATAGTCATAGTTAATGACTACAAAGTATGAAATTCGTATCTCAACTATTTGTAGACTTTTTAGGGTGTTGAACACCAAAATTACATAATCCAACATTAGTAAACGTATAAAAAATGCTATAACTTCCTTTATAACTATCAGAATTTCATGAAATAGCTTCAAATGTATTCAGAAATAGTCACAGTTAATGACTACAAAGTATGAAATTCGTATCTCAACTATTTGTAGACTTTTTAGGGTGTTGAACACCAAAATTACATAATCGAACATTAGTAAACGTATTAAAAATGCTATAACTCCCTTTATAATTATCAGAATTTCATGAAATAGCTTCAAATGTATTCAGAAATAGTCATAGTTAATGACTACAAAGTATGAAATTCGTATCTCAACCATTTGTAGACTTTTTAGGGTGTTGAACACCAAAATTACATAATCAAACATTAGTAAACGTATAAAAAATACTATAACTCCCTTTATAACTATCAGAATTTCATGAAATAGCTTCAAATGTATTCAGAAATAGTCACAGTTAATGACTACAAAGTATGAAATTCGTATCTCAACTATTTGTAGACTTTTTAGGGTGTTGAACACCAAAATTACATAATCGAACATTAGTGAACGTATAAAAAGTGCTATAACTCCCTTTATAATTATCAAAATTTCATGAAATAGCTTCAAGTGGTTTCAAAAATAGTCATAGTTAATAACTACAAAGTATGAAATTCGTATCTCAACTATTTGTAGACTTTTTAGGGTGTTGAACACCAAAATTACATAATCCAACATTAGTAAACTTATAATAAGTGCTATAACTCCCTTTATATTTATCAGAATTTCATGAAATAGCTTCAAGTGTATTCAGAAATAGTCATAGTTAATGACTACAAAGTATGAAATTGGTATCTCAACTATTTGTAGACTTTTTAGGGTGTTGAACACCAAAATTACATAATCCAACATTAGTAAACGTATAAAAAATGCTATAACTCCCTTTATAACTATCAGAATTTCATGAAATAGCTTCAAATGTATTCAGAAATAGTCATAGTTAATGACTACAAAGTATGAAATTCGTATCTCAACTATTTGTAGACTTTTTAGGGTGTTGAACACCAAAATTACATAATCGAACATTAGTGAACGTATAAAAAGTGCTGTAACTCTCTTTATAATTATCAGAATTCCATGAAATAGCTTCAAATGTATTCAGAAATAGTCATAGTTAATGACTACAAAGTATGAAATTGGTATCTCAACTATTTGTAGACTTTTTAGGGTGTTGAACACCAAAATTACATAATCCAACATTAGTAAACGTATAAAAAATGCTATAACTCCCTTTATAATTATCAGAATTCCATAAAATAGCTTCAATTGTATTCAGAAATAGTCATAGTTAATGACTACAAAGTATGAAATTCGTATCTCAACTATTTGTAGACTTTTTAGGGTGTTGAACACCAAAATTACATAATCCATCATTAGTAAATGCATAAAAAGTGCTATAACTCCCTTTATAATTATCAGAATTTCATGAAATAGCTTCAACTTCAATGATACATTTAAACATGAATTTGAATAGACATTTTTATCTTTTAAGTTACTATGGATACGTTTAAAGATATATGCAGAGATAACTTTAGAGATAAGTTTAAAGATACACCTCTCAATGCATTGTTTTTTTATATATAAATTGTATTTATATAAATTATAAACATATTTCTATAAATATCTCTAAATCAATCAAAGCATTCACCTTTTATCTCTAAAATTCCCCCATGAAATACGATCATAATCCATCACACCGTGGCACTGCAAGCTTGCAATCAAACTGTTGCACACCAAACGATTCCGGAAAGCCCGTTATTGATTGCACAAACGTGCGCGTGCGTTTTCGCCCGTCGTCCGGGCGGCGGCGGCGGCGGCGGCGGCGGCGGCATCGTCCAGACATCTGAATAATACAGAGCGCGTATGGAATTAAAACAATGTTATTATTGTTATTCTAAAACTATGTTAGTATATCTACGTTCATACAAATAGCTTTCAGCATTAAAATAACTTTGTTCAATTCTTGAAATATCAAGCATCTACTCATCTACATTGAAATTCAGAATATATAATTATATTACAAAAACTAGATCTATGCACATAATTTAATTACATCTAGTTTTCGTAATATAATTTAATATTAAATTTATCTTGATTTTAAGATAATGCAAACTGAAAATGGTTTTCTATGAATGTTCTAACATGTGACTTGTAACTTTAATTTCTAGCTTGATACAGGATATTTGGTACTTAGTACGTGGTACGTGGTACTTGCTAATTCTGATTGGGTGATTGAATTGGTTACTTAATTAGCTACAAAATGAGATATAATTAGTTAATTTGACTCAATTATTAAGTTGGAAATTAAGAAAAAATGTAAGAGGGACGAGTTTGTATCCTACGTGTGTACTCTAAAAATGGTAATAAATCCAATTAATGGATAATGCTAATTATGATTGTATGATTAAATTGGATACTTATTCAGCTACCAAATGAGATATAATTAGTTAGTTTGACTCAACATAATTAGTTAGTTTGACTCAATTATTAAGTTGGCAATTGAGAAAAAAAGTAAGAGGTGCGAGTTTGTATGCAATGTTTGTACTCTAAAAATGGTAATAAATCCAATTAATGGATAATGCTAATTCTGATTGGATGATTGAATTGGTTACTTAATCAGCTACAAAATGAGATATAATGAGTTAGTTTGACTCACTTATTAAGTTGGCAATTGAGAAAAAAAGTAAGAGGCTCGAGTTTGTATGCTACGTGTGTACTCTAAAAATGGTAATAAATCCAATTAATGGATAATGCTAATTGTGATTGCATGATTGAATTAGTTACTTAATCAGCCACAAAATGAGATATAATTAGTTAATTTGACTCAATTATTAAGTTGGCAATTGAGAATAAACGTAAGAGGCGCGAGTTTTTATGCTACGTGTGTTCTCTAATAATGGTAATAAATCCAATTATTGGATAAAACTAATTGTGATTGGATGAGTGAATTAGTTACTTAATTAGCTACAAAATGAGACATAATTAGTTAGTTTGACTCAATTATTAAGTTGGCAATTGAGAAAAAATGTAAGAGGGGCGAGTTTGTATGCAATGTTTGTACTCTAAAAATGGTAATAAATCTAATTAATGGATATTGCTAATTATGATTGGATGATTGAATTGGTTACTTAATCAGCTACAAAATGAGATATAATTAGTTAGTTTGACTCAATTATTAAGTTGGTAATTGAGAAAGAAAGTAAGAGGCTCGAGTTTGTATGCTACGTGTGTACTCTAAAAATGGTAATAAATCCAATTAATGGATATTGCTAATTATGATTTGATGATTGAATTGGTTACTTAATCAGCTACAAAATGAGACATAATTAGTTAGTTTGACTCAATTATTAAGTTGGCAATTGAGAAAAAAAAGTAAGAGGTGCGAGTTTGTATGCAATGTTTGTACTCTAAAAATGGTAATAAATCCAATTAATAGATCTTGCTAATTATGATTTGATGATTGAATTGGTTACTTAATCAGCTACAAAATGAGATATAATTAGTTAGCTTGATTCAATTATTAAGTTGGCAATTGAGAACAAAAGTAAGAGTTGCGAGTTTGTATGCTACGTGTGTACTCTAAAAATGGTAATAAATTCAATTAATGTATAATACTAATTGCGATTGGATGATTGAATTGGCTACTTAATCAGCTACAAAATGAGATATAATTAGTTAGTGTGACTCAATTATTAAGTTGGCAATTGAGAAAAAACGTAAGAGGCGCGATTTTGTATGATAATTGATAATTGTGATTGGATGTTTAAATTAGCTTCTTAATCAGCTACAAGTACTTGGTACTTGGTACTTGGTACTTGGTACTTGGTACTTGGTACTTGGTACTTGGTACTTGGTACTTGGTACTTGGTACTTGGTACTTGGTACTTGGTACTTGGTACTTGGTACTTGGTACTTGGTACTTGGTACTTGGTACTTGGTACTTGGTACTTGGTACTTGGTACTTGGTACTTGGTACTTGGTACTTGGTACTTGGTACTTGGTACTTGGTACTTGGTACTTGGTACTTGGTACTTGGTACTTGGTACTTGGTACTTGGTACTTGGTACTTGGTACTAGCAACTTTTTATTAGATATGATGATACTTAAGATTTGTTACTTGGTATTAGCTACTGACTGCTTGCTACTTGAATCATGATGCTATTTCATACTAGCAACTTAAAACTTGATGATAGTAACTTGAAACTTGATTCTAGCAAATTGATACTTGATACTTGGTATCAGGTATTGAATACTTGGTACTTGAAGCTTGATGGTAGGAAGTTGTAACCTTGTACTTGAAGCTTGATGGTATGAAGTTGTAACCTTGTACTTAAAACTTGATACTTGATACCAGCAGCATGAAACTTGATGCTAGCAACGTTAAGCTTGATTCTCGCAGCTTTATACTAGATACTTGATACTTGCTACATGCTACTTGTTACTTGATGATTGAGATTTGATATTTGCTATTAGCTACACATTGCTTGGTGCTTGATACTAGTAACTTGAAGCTAGCAACTTAAAACTTGATTCTCTCAACTTCAAACCAAAAAACACAAGCTACTTGAAACTTGATACTTCATACTTGGTATTAGCTACTGAATGCTTGATACTTGAAGCTTGGTGGAAGAAAGTTATAACTTTGTATTTGAAACTTGATACTTGATACTAGGAACATGAAACTTAATGCTAACAACGTTAAGCTTGATCGTCGCAACTTTATACTAGATACTTGCTACATGCTACTTGATACTATATGATTGAGATTTGATACTTGATATTAGCTACTGAATGTTTGGTACTTTATACTAGTAACTTGAAACTTGATGCTAGCTACTTAAAACTTGATTCTCGCAATTTCATACTAAATACAAGCTACTTGAAACTTGATTGATACTTCATACTTGGTATTAGCTACTGAATGCTTTGTACTTGAAGCTTGTTGGTCAGAAGTTGTAACATTGTATTTGACACTTGATACTTGATACTAGCAACATGAAACTTGATGCTAGCAACGCTAAGCTTGATTCTCGCAGCTTTATATTAGATACTTGCCACATGCTACTTGATACTTGATGATTGAGATTTGATATTTGCTATTAGCTACTGAATGCTTGGTAGTACGTGATACTAGTAACTTGAAACTTATTGTTAGCAACTTAAAACTTGTCGGTCGCAACTTGCTAAACTCAAGTTACTTGCTACTTGAAGATTGATACTTCATACTTGGTATTAACTACTGAATGCTTGATATTTGATGTTAGGAAGTTGCTACTTAGTATTTGAAAATTCATACTTGCTACTTGATACTAGTAACTTGAAAGTTGATCCTTGCAACTTTATACTGCATACATGCTACTTGATACTTGATACTTTGTACCAGTTATTGAATACTTGGTACTTGAAGCTTGATGGTAGGAAGTTGGTATTTAAAACTTGATAGTTGAAACTTGGAACTAGATACTAGATACTAGATATGGGATACTAGATACTAGATACTAAATACTAGATACTAGATACTAGATACTAGATACTAGATACTAGATACTAGATACTAGATACTAGATACTAGATACTAGATACTAGATACTAGATACTAGATACTAGATACTAGATACTAGATACTAGATACTAGATACTAGATACTAGATACTAGATACTAGATACTAGATACTAGATACTAGATACTAGATACTAGATACTAGAAACTAGATACTAGATACTAGATACTAGATACTAGATACTAGATACTAGATACTAGATACTAGATACTAGATACTAGATACTAGATACTAGATACTAGATACTAGATACTAGATACTAGATACTAGATACTAGATACTAGATACTAGATACTAGATACTAGATACTAGATACTAGATACTAGATACTAGATACTAAATACTAGATACTAGATACTAGATACTAGATACTAGATACTAGATACTAGATACTAGATACTAGATACTAGATACTAGATACTAGATACTAGATACTAGATACTAGATACTAGATACTAGATACTAGATACTAGATACTAGATACTAGATACTAGATACTAGATACTAGATACTAGATACTAGATACTAGATACTTGATACTAAATACTAAATACTAGATACTAAATACTAAATACTAGATACTAAATACTAGATACTAGATACTAGATACTAGATACTAGATACTAGATACTAGATACTAGATACTAGATACTAGATACTAGATACTAGATACTAGATACTAGATACTAGATACTAGATACTAGATACTAGATACTAGATACTAGATACTAGATACTAGATACTAGATACTAGATACTAGATACTAGATACTAGATACTAGATACTAGATACTAGATACTAGATACTAGATACTAGATACTAGATACTAGATACTAGATACTAGATACTAGATACTAGATACTAGATACTAGATACTAGATACTAGATACTAGATACTAGATACTAGATACTAGATACTAGATACTAGATACTAGATACTAGATACTAGATACTAGATACTAGATACTAGATACTAGATACTAGATACTAGATACTAGATACTAGATACTAGATACTAGATACTAGATACTAGATACTAGATACTAGATACTAGATACTAGATACTAGATACTAGATACTAGATACTAGATACTAGATACTAGATACTAGATACTAGATACTAGATACTAGATACTTGATACTAAATACTAAATACTAGATACTAGATACTAGATACTAGATACTAGATACTAGATACTAGATACTAGATACTAGATACTAGATACTAGATACTAGATACTAGATACTAGATACTAGATACTAGATACTAGATACTAGATACTAGATACTAGATACTAGATACTAGATACTAGATACTAGATACTAGATACTAGATACTAGATACTAGATACTAGATACTAGATACTAGATACTAGATACTAGATACTAGATACTAGATACTAGATACTAGATACTAGATACTAGATACTAGATACTAGATACTAGATACTAGATACTAGATACTAGATACTAGATACTAGATACTAGATACTAGATACTAGATACTAGATACTAGATACTAGATACTAGATACTAGATACTAGATACTACATATAAAATACTAAATATCAGTAAATACAAATTACTTCATTATTTATGAAATTGCATTAGATGCACATCATGAAATTGCATTAGTTTCACATCTATCTTTTTTTATACTGGATTGGATGTATTACAGAAATTTATTTTAACTTAAATTACATCCATTTATTTTTACTTGCTTTTTACTTAAATGTCTTATCAAATACTTGTTGTCTATTCTGACAGATTATTATTATTATTATATTAGAGTAATAAAAATAAAATTAAATATTTTTCGAGTCTACATAATTAATTAACATTTTAATAGAATTTACAATTAGGCCAAGTAAATTATATTTGCTAGCATACAATCCAGTATTATTTCATTTAAATCCTGTTTATTTTTTATGTTCCGTCTGCAATGAAATTTGATCTCGTCCGTTTTACGGTTTTGCTCTCCATCCCTTAATGAATTAGTCATGATTGAATTTGACGAAGCACTTTAAATTGCACTCTACTCAACCCACCCATCACAAATTCACGGACATACAGAAAGAAAAAAAAAACATATTTAAATTACGCGCATTCACGGAAACCTTTTCAATTGCTCCCTTGTACGGATTTTCCGCAGCGAAACGACTATCCAGAATTAAAGTGCCAGCTTTATTCCGATTGCGGGGCGAGCTTGACGTCTTGAGATGGAAAAGTTTTACATCACTTGAAGATTATTACTGCACAGCGCGGATTTTCAAGGACACGACATGGGTTTTCTTTTGTTATGACAAATCCTTGTGCGATATTAGAATTGGCCATTACACATTTGAATTGAGTTAATTTAAAGTTTTTAAACTATAAGCTGCACTGTCGATTTTAATTAGCTTGCAAATGAGATATTAGTTGTTCATTTAGTTTGACTAATGAGGTTACAGTGATTAAAAGTTGGAAACATCCAGTATAAAAAAGATAGATGTGAATCTAATGTAATTTTATGTTTTGCATCTAATGCATTTTCATGATGTGCATCTAATCCTATTTCATAATGTGCATCTAATTCCATTTCATGATGTGCATATAATTTAAATTCATAATGTGCATCTAATGCAGTATAAAAAAAGATAGATGTGAAACTAATGTAATTTCATGATGTGCATCTAATGCTTTTTCATGATGTGCATCTAATCCTAATTCATAATGTGCATCTAATTCCATTTCGTGATGTGAAGTATGTTAAAAAAAATGATGAAACTTGATTAGTAAAGTTGGTTTACCCTTTCGAGGTTTCATTTGTCCTCACCCAACCACTTGATGATTACTTTGCGTTTGCAGTTACATCCTGCAGCGGCTGACGTGTAATTATCGCCAACTCGTCCGGTAAATTTAAAATCGATGATTAATATCCATAGAAAATAAACACCACTCGGTACTGCCGCCACCGTCGCTCGTTCCACCCCCCACCGCCTCCACGCGTATAAATCGCGCGCGTCCCGGCGTCCGGCAACGAGAGCGTTGTTGCATCCCGGGGTGCGTTCGTTCCCCTTGCTGCCAGCCAGTCGATCCGGGACCGCCGCCACCGCTGCTTGCCGGCGCCGCCGCAGCCGCCTCCGACGCGATCTCACATCTCACACAGACCCACGCCAGATATATTTGATATTCATTTTGAAATAAAACAGTGCGGTGATTAGGGCGAGGTGAAACCCGACTGCAATTTTGGTGGATGCGCACACATTTTATTTGATTTTATTTTAAACATAAACATAAACATAACATACGATGGAAAAAACGGTATGAATTTAGATGTGGTCTTTAAATGTTGTTATATATGTGTGTAGCTGATTGTGGTAGTAATGCATATATAAGTTTCTAAACATATGGATCTGTCTTATATATTTAAAACGCCTTTTTTGTGTAACATAAAAATCCCAATATGTAATTGAGTTTGACTACTCGAATTACCAATCAATTAGCTTTAAAATAAGATACTACATGTTTAATTCGGTTCACGAATAAACTCAGTGGGCTGGTTAGAGCCATTTAGTTGACACGGGTGCTCTAACATATGTAGTCCCCTAATGTGCATATCTATAAAAAATTCGTTTAAAGTAATTGAAATTTTAATGATAGTGCTTTCTAAAAATATGCAACTTATCGTATTTATTTTCATAAATAAATTATAACAGCGCTTTTAAAAATGTTATTAGATTTTTTACGAATGCACCTTATATACATATGTTTTCCACCTCACTGGTGGTTTAAATAAAAAAATATTTTAATTTTAATTAAATCATTGTAATATACAATGATTTAGGTGTAAAACTAAATATTACATGTTTTATTCGGCCAACAAATTAACTCCGTGAGGTTGGTAGAGCTCTGTAATTCGTTATTTAACCAATCAAGGCTCTAACACGTGTAATTTCGTTACGAGTTGATTAATTTAAACGAAATCTTCAAAATGATCGACTACAATAAAATATCTATAAAAAATATCTATATTATATCAAACAAAAAGCTAGTAATATTCTAAAAAAAATCTTTTAAAGTACAGTAAGTTTTTTTTTTGTTTATCATACCAATTTGCGACTAACAACCTTCGTGCTGACTTTAATTTTAGATTAAATATATCAAGCAACAACTTTTTATAAGCTATAATATAAATTAAATTTACCACCTGAAATTATTTGTCATTTTTTAATCAATTTTTGTAATACTTTTGATTGATCTTGAAATGAGCTTGCAATAAAAATCTTCTTAATTAACTTATTTTTGGATGAAAAATATCAACTGAAGGTTTTTTATTTATAAGCTCAATTAAATATAGAATATAAATTAATCGGATATTTTCACAATAATACCTGTAAAACTCAATTAACGAGCGTTTTTCATGTTGCGTTCGTTTAAGTGCGCCTCACTCCACTTCATGACAGGAACTCGCCCTGTGTGCGTGCCTAGCCACACTCTTTAATTAATTAATTA
This sequence comes from Lordithon lunulatus, assembly GCA_963942505.1. Taxonomy (NCBI): domain Eukaryota; kingdom Metazoa; phylum Arthropoda; class Insecta; order Coleoptera; family Staphylinidae; genus Lordithon; species Lordithon lunulatus. Next base: position 4,072,335 of record OZ012675.1, read on the forward strand.
TGCGAACAATTAACACGAGTTTGTAACGGTAGTAGCATGTTCCTCCCACCGAGATAATGAGTTGTTTGACGTCGAAGCGAATATTAGCTAGAACAGTGTCGAATTAAGTGATCAACAAATTTCAAGATAGGGATCTTTAAAACTGATTTACCCATTCAATTTCCTACCTGAATCAAGAATATTTTACAAGATTAAATTATGACGAATAGTTTTTATAGCGTTGAAATGAATACAAAACACAATTTTAGTAGTAACCCGTACATATCTTTAAAGATAATACAGATATCTTAATGGGATCTTTAAAAAATGGGTAGCCCATTCATTTTCCTACGTGAATCAAGTATATTTTATAAGATTAAATTATGACGAATAGTTTTTATTGCGTTGAAATGAATACAAAACACAATTTTAGTAGTAACTCGTACATATCTTTAAAGATAATACAGATATCTTGATGGGATCTTTAAAAATTAGTTGCCCATTCATTTTCCTGCTTGAATCAAGTATATTTTACAAGATTAAATTATGACGAATAGTTTTTATTGCGTTGAAATGAATACAAAACACAATTTTAGTAGTAACTCGTACATATCTTTAAAGATAATACAGATATCTTAATTTGATCTTTAAAAAATGGGTTGCCCATTCATTTTCCTACTTGAATCAAGTATATTTTACAAGATTAAATTATGACGAATAGTTTTTATTGCGTTGAAATGATTACAAAACACAATTTTAGTAGTAACTCGTACATATCTTTAAAGATAATACAGATATCTTAATGTGATCTTTAAAAAATGGGTTGCCCATTCATTTTCCTACTTGAATCAAGTATATTTTATAAGATTAAATTATGACGAATAGTTTTTATTGTGTTGAAATGAATACAAAACACAATTTTAGTAGTAACTCGTACATATCTTTAAAGATAATACAGATATCTTAATGTGATCTTTAAAAAATGGGTTGCCCATTCATTTTCCTACTTGAATCAAGTATATTTTACAAGATTAAATTATGACGAATAGTTTTTATTGCGTTGAAATGATTACAAAACACAATTTTAGTAGTAACTCGTACATATCTTTAAAGATAATACAGATATCTTAATGTGATCTTTAAAAAATGGGTTGCCCATTCATTTTCCTACTTGAATCAAGTATATTTTATAAGATTAAATTATGACGAATAGTTTTTATTGCGTTGAAATGAATACAAAACACAATTTTAGTAGTAACTCGTACATATCTTTAAAGATAATACAGATATCTTAATGTGATCTTTAAAAAATGGGTTGCCCATTCATTTTCCTACTTGAATCAAGTATATTTTATAAGATTAAATTATGACGAATAGTTTTTATTGCGTTGAAATGAATACAAAACACAATTTTAGTAGTAACTCGTACATATCTTTAAAGATAATACAGATATCTTAATTTGATCTTTAAAAATGGGTTGCCCATTCATTTTCCTACATGAATCAAGTATATTTTACAAGATTAAATTATGACGAATAGTTTTTATTGCGTTGAAATGAATACAAAACACAATTTTAGTAGTAACTCGTACATATCTTTAAAGATAATACAGATATCTTAATGTGATCTTTAAAAAATGGGTTGCCCATTCATTTTCCTACTTGAATCAAGTATATTTTATAAGATTAAATTATGACGAATAGTTTTTATTGCGTTGAAATGAATACAAAACACAATTTTAGTAGTAACTCGTACATATCTTTAAAGATAATACAGATATCTTAATGTGATCTTTAAAAAATGGGTTGCCCATTCATTTTCCTACTTGAATCAAGTATATTTTATAAGATTAAATTATGACGAATAGTTTTTATTGCGTTGAAATGAATACAAAACACAATTTTAGTAGTAACTCGTACATATCTTTAAAGATAATACAGATATCTTAATTTGATCTTTAAAAATGGGTTGCCCATTCATTTTCCTACATGAATCAAGTATATTTTACAAGATTAAATTATGACGAATAGTTTTTATTGCGTTGAAATGAATACAAAACACAATTTTAGTAGTAACTCGTACATATCTTTAAAGATAATACAGATATCTTAATGTGATCTTTAAAAAATGGGTTGCCCATTCATTTTCCTGCTTGAATCAAGTATATTTTATAAGATTAAATTATGACGAATAGTTTTTATTACGTTGAAATGAATACAAAACATAATTTTAGTAGTAAATCGTACATATCTTTAAAGATAATACAGATATCTTAATGTGATCTTTAAAAAATGGGTTGCCCATTCATTTTCCTACTTGAATCAAGTATATTTTACAAGATTAAATTATGACGAATAGTTTTTATTGCGTTGAAATGAATACAAAACACAATTTTAGTAGTAACTCGTACATATCTTTAAAGATAATACAGATATCTTAATGGGATCTTTAAAAATGGGTAGCCCATTCATTTTCCTACGTGAATCAAGTATATTTTATAAGATTAAATTATGACGAATAGTTTTTATTGCGTTGAAATGAATACAAAACACAATTTTAGTAGTAACTCGTACATATCTTTAAAGATAATAAAGATATCTTAATGTGATCTTTAAAAAATGGGTTGCCCATTCATTTTCCTACTTGAATCAAGTATATTTTATAAGATTAAATTATGACGAATAGTTTTTATTGAGTTGAAATGAATACAAAACACAATTTTAGTAGTAACTCGTACATATCTTTAAAGATAATACAGATATCTTAATGGGATCTTTAAAAAATGGGTTGACCATTCATTTTCCTACTTGAATCAAGTATATTTTATAAGATTAAATTATGACGAATAGTTTTTATTGCGTTAAAATGAATACAAAACACAATTTTAGTAGTAACTCGTACATATCTTTAAAGATAATAAAGATATCTTAATGTGATCTTTAAAAAATGGGTTGCCCATTCATTTTCCTACTTCAATCAAGTATATTTTACACGATTAAATTATGACGAATAGTTTTTATTGCGTTGAAATGAATACAAAACACAATTTTAGTAGTAACTCGTACATATCTTTAAAGATAATACAGATATCTTAATGTGATCTTTAAAAAATGGGTTGCCCATTCATTTTCCTACTTGAATCAAGTATATTTTACAAGATTAAATTATGACGAATAGTTTTTATTGCGTTGAAATGAATACAAAACACAATTTTAGTAGTAACTCGTACATATCTTTAAAGATAATACAGATATCTTACTGTGATCTTTAAAAAATGGGTTGCCCATTCATTTTCCTACTTGAATCAAGTATATTTTATAAGATTAAATTATGACGAATAGTTTTTATTGAGTTGAAATGAATACAAAACACAATTTTAGTAGTAACTCGTACATATCTTTAAAGATAATACAGATATCTTAATGGGATCTTTAAAAAATGGGTTGACCATTCATTTTCCTACTTGAATCAAGTATATTTTATAAGATTAAATTATGACGAATAGTTTTTATTGCGTTAAAATGAATACAAAACACAATTTTAGTAGTAACTCGTACATATCTTTAAAGATAATAAAGATATCTTAATGTGATCTTTAAAAAATGGGTTGCCCATTCATTTTCCTACTTGAATCAAGTATATTTTACAAGATTAAATTATGACGAATAGTTTTTATTGCGTTGAAATGATTACAAAACACAATTTTAGTAGTAACTCGTACATATCTTTAAAGATAATACAGATATCTTAATGGGATCTTTAAAAAATGGGTTGCCCATTCATTTTCCTACTTGAATCAAGTATATTTTACAAGATTAAATTATGACGAATAGTTTTTATTGCGTTGAAATGATTACAAAACACAATTTTAGTAGTAACTCGTACATATCTTTAAAGATAATACAGATATCTTAATGTGATCTTTAAAAAATGGGTTGCCCATTCATTTACCTACTTGAATCAAGTATATTTTACAAGATTAAATTATGACGAATAGTTTTTATTGCGTTGAAATGAATACAAAACACAATTTTAGTAGTAACTCGTACATATCTTTAAAGATAATACAGATATCTTAATGTGATCTTTAAAAAATGGGTTGCCCATTCATTTTCCTGCTTGAATCAAGTATATTTTATAAGATTAAATTATGACGAATAGTTTTTATAGCGTTGAAATGAATACAAAACACAATTCTAGTAGTAACGCGTACATATCTTTAAAGATAATACAGATATCTTAATGTGATCTTTAAAAAATGGATTGCCCATTCATTTTCCTACTTGAATCAAGTATATTTTACAAGATTAAATTATGACGAATAGTTTTTATTGCGTTGAAATGAATACAAAACACAATTTTAGTAGTAACTCGTACATATCTTTAAAGATAATACAGATATCTTAATGTGATCTTTAAAAATGGGTTGCCCATTCATTTTCCTACTTGAATCAAGTATATTTTACAAGATTAAATTATGACGAATAGTTTTTATTGCGTTGAAATGAATACAAAACACAATTTTAGTAGTAACTCGTACATATCTTTAAAGATAATACAGATATCTTAATGTGATCTTTAAAAAATGGGTTGCCCATTCATTTTCCTGCTTGAATCAAGTATATTTTATAAGATTAAATTATGACGAATAGTTTTTATAGCGTTGAAATGAATACAAAACACAATTCTAGTAGTAACGCGTACATATCTTTAAAGATAATACAGATATCTTAATGTGATCTTTAAAAAATGGATTGCCCATTCATTTTCCTACTTGAATCAAGTATATTTTACAAGATTAAATTATGACGAATAGTTTTTATTGCGTTGAAATGAATACAAAACACAATTTTAGTAGTAACTCGTACATATCTTTAAAGATAATACAGATATCTTACTGTGATCTTTAAAAAATGGGTTTCCCATTCATTTACCTACTTGAATCAAGTATATTTTATAAGATTAAATTATGACGAATAGTTTTTATTGCGTTGAAATGAATACAAAACACAATTTTAGTAGTAACTCGTACATATCTTTAAAGATAATACAGATATCTTAATGTGATCTTTAAAAAATGGGTTGCCCATTCATTTTCCTACTTGAATCAAGTATATTTTACAAGATTAAATTATGACGAATAGTTTTTATTGCGTTGAAATGATTACAAAGCACAATTTTAGTAGTAACTCGTACATATCTTTAAAGATAATACAGGTATCTTAATGGGATCTTTAAAAAATGGGTTACCCATTCATTTTCCTACTTGAATCAAAGATATTTTACAAGATTAAATTATGACGAATAATTTTTTTTGCGTTGAAACGAATACAAAACACAATTTTAGTAGTAACTTGTATATATCTTTAAAGATAATACAGACATCTTAATGTGATCTTTTAAAAATGGGTTGCCCATTCAAGTTTCTACTAGAATCAAATATATTTTGTCAATCTTCCTCTACTGAGGTAAACGCTCTCGATTACTTCCAACGTGGCATCCGTCCATTACAAATCACACGATAGATAGTCTAATGGGCTGCCATTTGCCAACAAACACCGTTTCCATTTAAAGGTCAGCACGAGCGATCAATCCTTCGCATTTTAATGGACCTACCTGCCGACTGGTTTATTAAACTTGCACCGCCCCCGGAATTGGATAGCTTGGCGTAATTAATGCAAGAGCACAATTTAATTGAAATGCCTGCATGGTAGAATAAATCAGATATTTGCGTTTTAAATCATTATCTAGATACGAATATGATCCAGTTTTCAAACTACATACTAGTAAATTAGTATACTACTTTCCGCAAGTATACTAAATGTTGGTAGCAAGTTTCAAGTAGTTTGAATAACTGCAGCTCGAGTTATACCGATTTAATTCGAGTAACTTTCATAATTGATGCAAATATTTCTATTTGAAAAATCGTAAAAAATCCAGTTTTCAAACTACATACTAGTAAATGAGTATACTACTTTCCGCAAGTATACTAAATGTTGGTAGCAAGTTTCAAGTAGTTTGAACAACTGCAACTCGAGTTATACCGATTTCATTCGACTAACTTTCATAATTCATGCAAATATTTCTATTTGAAAAATCGTAAAAAATCCAGTTTTCAAACTACATACTAGTAAATGAGTATACTACTTTCGGCAAGTATACTAAATGTTGGTAGCAAGTTTCAAGTAGTTTGAACAACTGCAACTCGAGTTATACCGATTTCATTCGAGTAACTTTCAAAATTGTTGCAAATATTTCTATTTGAAAAATCGTAAAAAATCCAATTTTAAAACTACATACTAGTAAATAAGTACACTACTTTCCGCAAGTATACTTAATGTTGGTAGCAAGTTTCAAGTAGTTTGAACAACTGCAACCTGAGTTATACCGATTTCATTCGAGTAACTTTCATAATTGTTGCAAATATTTCAATTTGAAAAATCGTAAAAAATCCAGTTTTCAAAATACATACTAGTAAATAAGTATACTACTTTCCGCAAGTATACTAAATGTTGGTAGCAAGTTTCAAGTAGTTTGAACAACTGCAACTCGAGTTATACCGATTTAATTCGAGTAACTTTCATAATTGATGCAAATATTTCTATTTGAAAAATCGTAAAAAATCCAATTTTAAAACTACATATTAGTAAATAAGTATACTACTTTCCGCAAGTATACTAAATGTTGGTAGCATGTTTCAAGTAGTTTGAACAACTGCAACTCGAGTTATACCGATTTAATTCGAGTAACTTTCATAATTGTTGCAAATATTTCTATTTGAAAAATCGTAAAAAATCCAGTTTTCAAACTACATACTAGTAAATTAGTATACTACTTTCCGCAAGTATACTAAATGTTGGTAGCAAGTTTCAAGTAGTTTGAACAACTGCAACCTGAGTTATACCGATTTAGTTCGAGTAACTTTCATAATTGTTGCAAATATTTCTATTTGAAAAATCGTAAAAAATCCAGTTTTCAAACTACATACTAGTAAATGAGTATACTACTTTCCGCAAGTATACTAAATGTTGGTAGCAAGTTTCAAGTAGTTTGAACAACTGCAACTCGAGTTATACCGATTTAATTCTAGTAACTTTCATAATTGTTGCAAATATTTCTATTTGAAAAATCGTAAAAAATCCAGTTTTCAAACTACATACTAGTAAATGAGTATACTACTTTCCGCAAGTATACTAAATGTTGGTAGCAAGTTTCAAGTAGTTTGAACAACTGCAACTCGAGTTATAACGATTTAATTCGAGTTACTTTTATAATTGTTGCAAATATTTCTATTTGAAAAATCGTAAAAAATCCAGTTTTCAAACTACATACTAGTAAATGAGTATACTACTTTCCGCAAGTATACTAAATGTTGGTAGCAAGTTTCAAGTAGTTTGAACAACTGCAACTCGAGTTATAACGATTTAATTCGAGTTACTTTTATAATTGTTGCAAATATTTCTATTTGAAAAATCGTAAAAAATCCAGTTTTCAAACTACATACTAGTAAATGAGTATACTACTTTCCGCAAGTATACTAAATGTTGGTAGCAAGTTTCAAGTAGTTTGAACAACTGCAACTGGAGTTATACCGATTTAATTCGAGTTACTTTTATAATTGTTGCAAATATTTTTATTTGAAAAATCGTAATAAATCCAGTTTTCAAACTACATACTAGTAAATGAGTATACTACTTTCCGCAAGTATACTAAATGTTGGTAGCAAGTTTCAAGTAGTTTGAACAATTGCAACTCGAGTTATACCGATTTAATTCGAGTAACTTTCATAATTGATGCAAATATTTCTATTTGAAAAATCGTAAAAAATCCAGTTTTCAAACTACATACTAGTAAATTAGTATACTACTTTCTGCAAGTACAAATAAAAATTCGTTTGATTTATCTTTTAAAATGAATTCTCCCAAAGTAGACACCTTAACAATCCAATATTTTAGTTAGGTTGGTACACAAGTGCGTATAATAAAATTGATGGTATTAATTTTAAAAATCCCTATATCTTACTTTACTGTTATTTTTTATTGAAATTTATTAATTTCTGATTCAATATCGGTTGTTTTATGAGTCAATGTTTACATTCATTATTTCCATTAACAAGCGCCCACGTAACACATCCATTAGCACCCTCTCTAAAAAAAAAACAGAAGCGTATTGCGTCGCCATCCTAATGATCTTATGTGCTCAGTTGCAATTATACCTCCTGTACATTCGGATTACCTAAGGGGATGGAAAAAATAATGACACGTTTTACGTTTGGGGGGGCAGGGGTGAGGGGTGGCAATGTTCTATTAATGGGCCCGCTTCTCTGAACGCTCGCGTACGGAAACGCTGCCGACCCCGATAACGAGAATCGATACGCGGGGAGTACTTGACAAAAGGGATTGATACAATTTTCATGTGCGCGACGCCGCTGCCGCCGCCGTCATGCCGCCCCCTCGCAACAAAGGGTGCATTCTACCGGCCCAGTGGGGAATCGAAAGCGCGTGAATAATTCACGTGGCGTGCCCCCAAAATAAAGACCAAATTACCATCCAGGACATGGACTAATATTAGAACTTAAAGACAGATAATAGTATTCTGTAATATATTGAATGAGTTACCCTAACTCAAAGCTGGTCCTGTTTGGGCAGCCACCCACGTGCAACCCAAATTTTCGCCATCCATTTAATTGAATTTTAACTGACTAATTATGTTTTTTTGCAACTTATAATTGTTCTGAAGAGGGTACAGTAATATTAGTACGATTTCTCGGACTAGCATCTATTCTGGGAACTTTTATATACTTTTCGTCGATTACAGACTTCCTTCCGGTTTGTATCGAAAATTTCCTTATAAACCTTTTTTGTGGAGGGGGTACAACCTTGTGCCGTGAAGTGTCAAATTCCTTTACGATTCAGCGTGAAATAGTACCTTGTCGTGGTGAGCTGGCTAAATCACATCATGTATGGGGTGTTTTTAGGGTTGTTTTAAGCTGAATTTACACATAGGAGGCGAAGGCGCGGTGTTATAGTTAAATATTAAATAAATTAACAGCTTAGATAGAGAATGGCCTTGCAATTACCTCTTTTGAGGGTTGGCCCTAATATAGCTAACATGTAACTATTTTTTAAAGCTACAAAATCAAAATGAGTCCATTTTGCTAGTCTTGAATATATAAAAAGTGCTATAACTAGTTCAGTTATGGTCCAATAGTGTTGAAATGTGCACAATGTGTAGCTATTTAGTTATATGTTATTCTATTAATTTCTAACTAATATAGCTAACACGTAACTATTTTTTAAAGCTACAAAATCAAAATGAGTCCATTTTGCTAGTCTTGAACTTATAAAAAGTGCTATAACTAGTTCAGTTATGGTTCAATAGTGTTGAAATGTGCACAATGTGTAGCTATTTAGTTATATGTTATGCTATTAATTTCTAACTAATATAGCTAACACGTAACTATTTTTTAAAGCTACAAAATCAAAATTAGTCCATTTTGCTAGTCTTGAACCTATAAAAAGTGCTATAACTAGTTCAGTTATGGTCCAATAGAGTTGAAATGTGCACAATGTGTAGCTATTTAGTTATATGTTATGCTATTAATTTCTAACTAATATAGCTAACACGTAACTATTTTTTAAAGCTACAAAATCAAAATGAGTCCATTTTGCTAGTCTTGAACCTATAAAAACTCCTATAACTAGTTCAGTTATGGTCCAATAGTGTTGAAATGTGCACAATGTGTAGCTATTTAGTTATATGTTATGCTATTAATTTCTAACTAATATAGCTAACACGTAACTATTTTTTAAAGCTACAAAATCAAAATTAGTCCATTTTGCTAGTCTTGAACCTATAAAAAGTGCTATAACTAGTTCAGTTATGGTTCAATAGTGTTGAAATGTGCACAATGTGTAGCTATTTAGTTAAATGTTATGCTATTAATTTCTAACTAATTTAGCTAACACGTAACTATTTTTTAAAGCTACAAAATCAAAATTAGTCCATTTTGCTAGTCTTGAATGTATAAAAAATGCTATAACTAGTTCAGTTATGGTCAAATAGTGTTGAAATGTGCACAATGTGTAGCTATTTAGTTATATGTTATGCTATTAATTTCTAACGAATATAGCTAACACGTAACTATTTTTTAAAGCTACAAAATCAAAATGAGTCCATTTTGCTAGTCTTGAACTTATAAAAAGTGCTATAACTAGTTCAGTTATGGTTCAATAGTGTTGAAATGTGCACAATGTGTAGCTATTTAGTTATATGTTATGCTATTAATTTCTAACTAATATAGCTAACACGTAACTATTTTTTAAAGCTACAAAATCAAAATTAGTCCATTTTGCTAGTCTTGAACCTATAAAAAGTGCTATAACTAGTTCAGTTATGGTCCAATAGAGTTGAAATGTGCACAATGTGTAGCTATTTAGTTATATGTTATGCTATTAATTTCTAACTAATATAGCTAACACGTAACTATTTTTTAAAGCCACAAAATCAAAATTAGTCCATTTTGTTAGTCTTGAATGTATAAAAAGTGCTATAACTAGTTCAGTTATGGTCCAATAGTGTTGAAATGTGCACAATGTGTAGCTATTTAGTTATATGTTATGCTATTAATTTCTAACTAATATAGCTAACACGTAACTATTTTTTAAAGCTACAAAATCAAAATGAGTCCATTTTGCTAGTCTTGAACCTATAAAAAGTGCTATAACTAGTTCAGTTATGGTCCAATAGAGTTGAAATGTGCACAATGTGTAGCTATTTAGTTATATGTTATTCTATTAATTTCTAACTAATATAGCTAACACGTAACTATTTTTTAAAGCTACAAAATCAAAATGAGTCCATTTTGCTAGTCTTGAACCTATAAAAAGTGCTATAACTAGTTCAGTTATGGTCCAATAGAGTTGAAATGTGCACAATGTGTAGCTATTTAGTTATATGTTATGCTATTAATTTCTAACTAATATAGCTAACACGTAACTATTTTTTAAAGCTACAAAATCAAAATGAGTCCATTTTGCTAGTCTTGAACCTATAAAAAGTGCTATAACTAGTTCAGTTATGGTCCAATAGAGTTGAAATGTGCACAATGTGTAGCTATTTAGTTATATGTTATGCTATTAATTTCTAACTAATATAGCTAACACGTAACTATTTTTTAAAGCTACAAAATCAAAATGAGTCCATTTTGCTAGTCTTGAACCTATAAAAAGTGCTATAACTAGTTCAGTTATGGTCCAATAGAGTTGAAATGTGCACAATGTGTAGCTATTTAGTTATATGTTATTCTATTAATTTCTAACTAATATAGCTAACACGTAACTATTTTTTAAAGCTACAAAATCAAAATGAGTCCATTTTGCTAGTCTTGAACCTATAAAAAGTGCTATAACTAGTTCAGTTATGGTCCAATAGAGTTGAAATGTGCACAATGTGTAGCTATTTAGTTATATGTTATGCTATTAATTTCTAACTAATATAGCTAACACGTAACTATTTTTTAAAGCTACAAAATCAAAATGAGTCCATTTTGCTAGTCTTGAACCTATAAAAAGTGCTATAACTAGTTCAGTTATGGTCCAATAGAGTTGAAATGTGCACAATGTGTAGCTATTTAGTTATATGTTATTCTATTAATTTCTAACTAATATAGCTAACACGTAACTATTTTTTAAAGCTACAAAATCAAAATGAGTCCATTTTGCTAGTCTTGAACCTATAAAAAGTGCTATAACTAGTTCAGTTATGGTCCAATAGAGTTGAAATGTGCACATTGTGTAGCTATTTAGTTATATGTTATGCTATTAATTTCTAACTAATATAGCTAACACGTAACTATTTTTTAAAGCTACAAAATCAAAATGAGTCCATTTTGCTAGTCTTGAACCTATAAAAAGTGCTATAACTAGTTCAGTTATGGTCCAATAGTGTTGAAATGTGCACAATGTGTAGCTATTTAGTTATATGTTATGCTATTAATTTCTAACTAATATAGCTAACACGTAACTATTTTTTAAAGCTACAAAATCAAAATTAGTCCATTTTGCTAGTCTTGAACTTATAAAAAGTGCTATAACTAATTCAGTTACGGTCCAATAGAGTTGAAATATGCACAATGTGTAGCTATTTAGTTATATGTTATGCTATTAATTTCTAACTAATATAGCTAACATGTAACTATATATAAATTAGTTACTGTTTATAAATCAAATTTTGACCAAACCTTAAATCGCCTGCTCGATGAATTAGTACCTTGTAGTGGTGAGCTGGCTTAATCACATCATATATGGGGTGTTTTTAAGGTTGTTTTAGGCCCAATTCACACATAGGAGGCGAAGAGGCATCCGCCTTTGCGCCATGTTAAATACTTTATAATATGCATTACTACCTACAATATTACAAAACCCAATCGTTACAGAATTTAAGTATCCTCAGCACAGCACACGAAATCAAACTTGCTATAATAAATATGAGCTTAGTACGTAAAAAAAATAATAACGAAAGAAACCAAACATTATAAACAAAAATGTGAGTGTTGATATTGAAGGGGTTTCCCCTTCATCATCTTGAGATGGGTTTTCCGGCAGGTGCGTCAATATACACACACACTCAGTAACAGCAGCGGCTGGAGTTATTTTCCTAGCGTTATTAAAGCTTTTTTAGGCTTGCTTCTCAATAAACCACGAACTAATCGATTGACCCAATAAACGTGTGTGGGGTATTTGATGGCTACGTAGTTTTATATATGCTATTACATAAATAACTTTTACATTAGACGTAGATTAGTACTTACTAACTCGCTTTGATTAGTTATATTGAGTAGTTGTTTTTATTTAGAAATAATTGATTAGGTTTTTATTACATTTGATACAATATTCTAAACAATAAAATTATTTACACATTTTGCTGAACTATATAAATTCATATGTCGGAAGAAATATGTAAGGGTACTTTTTATATTATTTATTTATCTTTTCGATTCAAGTTTTGATACTTGAAAATCTTACTGTGACATGTTATCCTCCATGTGCTGTACTTAATTCAGGGTACATTGTATTATATATATATATATATATAACGAATATCTCGCGTGCTACCAATCAATACCCTACGTGGTGCAATTGGTTAGCACGTTGGCCGCGATAGCCAGAGACGTGGGTTCGATTCCCACCGGAGGGTGAAATTTTTAGAGAATTTGCATTTATATAGATATATATATATATATATATATATATATATATATATATATATATATATATATATATATATATATATACGTGTATCAATTGTATTTGTACTTGTAGGTATATTTATGGAAAATAAGTTCATATTATTATACTTTAGAATAATATAATACTAATAATAATAATAATAATAATTATTATTATTATTATTTATTTTCCATAAATATACAAGTGCAAATAATTATGATTTTTTTTGCAAATTGCCAGAGGACTTTCCTCCTAGGGGGTTAGTTGTATCAATTATGAAATTTCTTAATTCCACCAAAATTCTCTCGTCGGATTTCACCTCATTTAATAAGAAAATAGTCGGTGTAGACCCTTAAAACGTACTAACCTTATAATAAAATAAAAAAACAACAGGCTCCTGCACCCTCAATATAATTCAACTGCAATCGCCCTCAATTTGCTTAAAAACAAACGGATGCCCCAGTAAGCCCAGCATAATGGACGACAGGCTACTGAAACCGGTCGAGATACCGCTAATAATTACATCATCGACCTCGAGTCCGGACACGAGCCGCAGACACTTGGAGCCTGTTGCCGCCCCCACGCCATCCGAAACGGCGGGTCGGCCCGAGTCGTACCTAACGCTAGAGTTGCTCAACTCGCTAAATGTGCGGAGATGCAGCGAGCGCGCCCCCGAGCCCAGTCCGAGGAATAGAAACATTATAGGTCTTGTATACTAAACCCCCAACAACAACAACAACAACATCAACAACAGCAACAACCAACACAAATATACACATTTTACAAGTCAAACTCAAAATGCGTGCATGCCAGGTTTATCTCGATTTAGCTCTCTCAAGTACTAGACTAGAATCTATAGAAACTAAAATAAAACTAGTGCTAGAATATAGTGATAGTTATCATCGAATAAATTCAATAAAATCATGTTTTCCATATTTTGGAAAACATTATTTTGGCCCATTAGAGCTGTTGCGATGATTGATTAAATTATGGTGGATGCGCCGGGTACACAATATATTTTTGTGGTTATACATACATTAAAATCGTAATTTCAAAAATATCTTCAAATTCAATTGAAGATCTAAAATCTATATTTAACAGCCTTTACGTTGGCATATGGCATAGATGAAATCAGATGTGCAATACCGAATTTAATGTTTCAATTTACTTCCCGTGGTGACTCATCTGTTGGAATTGTATTGTAATTTTGAAAATATCTACAAATTCATTCAATATCTAATATCTATGTTTAGTAGGCTTTAAGTTGGCATATAAATATTCAATATAACTCAGAGGTTACTAGATGAAATATTTGGTTTTATCTTAAGAGCTCAGAGTTGATTTCAAATAAACATGACCATGAACGAAATAATTTCATCGATCGCAATCGCAATGCGCTCGGCTGGGGGGCTACTAAACAACAAACCGAAACAGGTGGTTCGCTAAAGTACGACATCGGGCGCAACGAGGCCGACGCCGCGAATCTAATAAACTTTTCCGCCAAGTGGTCGAGTGTACGCATTAAAGGGACAGGCTTTAAGGACTCGCGGAGGAGCATCGTGAAGATCGAGCCGTGCAACGGCGTCCCCATCAGCATGCAGGGGGTCGCCGGCAAGGAGTATGAGTGCTTGCACAGCCCCTCGCACCAAACTGCTGACATGAAAGCGAATTTTGGGACTGTAAGAGCTCAACACCAAACGTAGTTAGTGCATGAAACTCGTAGCTGAATGGTTAAGTAATTCGGTTTGTACTACGTAACATTTTCAAAATGCATAAAAAACATATATGTAAAAACTACTGGACTGGCATGAAAAGAAATCATATATATATATATATATATATATATATATATATATATATATATATATATATCTATATCTATCTATATATATATATATAGATAGTGAGCGAGTGGTTAGAGGTGTCGTCCGTCTCGTAATGAGCATTAGGGAACAAGTTGACACCCGACTGCGAGCGTTTCAGTTTTTTTCAGAGGTTGTTTTGTGACTACATTCCTCTGAACGTTTCCTTATACCATCGGAAAAGCCCTCGGTCACATAACTATAAAGTTAGGTAATTTTTGTATGAAAACCAATTTTTCCTCAGCTCAAATGATATGAATCCACGTAAATATTGAGTCCACTCTAATGACATTAGTAAAACTATTTACTGCCTAGAAACCTTGCCCTAAAGACAATAGTCTACCTCTGTTATTTCCTAGAAGAAGAAGAAAATGAAAACCATTTTTTTTCACCTGATATAAACTCTAACAAAAATGTTTCATGTATAAGATACCCATTCCCATAGCTAGCTAATTTAAATTGAATTTTTAGGTACTCAATTTAGGGGCGGACGTGCTGCCCGAGTACAAGCTACAAAACCCCCGCATTCACAACTGGACCATCCTGCACTACTCGCCCTTCAAAGCGGCATGGGATTGGATCATTTTGATTCTTGTAATGTATACAGCGATTTGCACCCCCTACGTGGCAGCCTTTCTGCTCAACGAGCAGGGCAAGCCCAAGCCCAACAAGAAATACATCGATGACCCCATACAGATAATTGATCTGATTGGTGAGTACTTCAAGATTTTTTACGAATTTTTTAAAATCGCATTTGAGACATGAATGATAACTGTTTACAAAAGTGACTGTTACTTTGTTACTTTTCAAACTACATGCATAATTTCTTCACCAAATTATAGAACAGCTATTGCATAATAGTTAGGATGGAAAATATTTTCAAAAATAATAAAATCTGATTTTTTACGAATTTTTTAAAATCGCATTTGAGACATGAATGATAACTGTTTACAAAAGTGACTGTTACTTTGTTACTTTTCAAACTACATGCATAATTTCTTCACCAAATTATAGAACAGCTATTGCATAATAGTTAGGATGGAAAATATTTTCAAAAATAATAAAATCTGATTTTTTACGAATTTTTTAAAATCGCATTTGAGACATGAATGATAACTGTTTACAAAAGTGACTGTTACGTTGTTACTTTTCAAACTACATACACAATTTCTTCACCAAATTATAGAACAGATATTACATAATAGTCATGATTGAAAATATTTTAAAAAATAATAAAATCTGATTTTTTACGAATTTTTTAAAAATTTCTTTTGAGACATGAATGATAACTGTTTACAAAAATGACTGTTACTTTGTTACTTTTCAAACTACATGCACAATTTCTTCACCAAATTATAGAACAGATATTACATAATAGTTACGATATAAAATATTTTCCAAAATTATAAAATCTGATTTTTTACGAATTTTTTAAAATCGCATTTTAGACATGAATGATAACTGTTTACAAAAGTTACTTTGTTACTTTTCAAACTACATGCATAATTTCTTCACCAAATTATAGAACAGCTATTGCATAATAGTTAGGATGGAAAATATTTTCAAAAATAATCAAATCTGATTTTTTACGATTTTTTTAAAATCGCATTTGAGACATGAATGATAACTGTTTACAAAAGTGACTGTTACTTTGTTACTTTTCAAACTACATACACAATTTCTTCACCAAATTATAGAACAGATATTACATAATAGTCGTGAGGGAAAATATTTGCAAAAATAATAAAATCTGATTATTTACGAATTTTTTAAAATAGCATTTGAGACATGAATGATAACTGTTTACAAAAGTGACTGTTACTTTGTTACTTTTCAAACTACATGCATAATTTCTTCACCAAATTATAGAACAGCTATTGCATAATAGTTAGGATGGAAAATATTTTCAAAAATAATAAAATCTGATTTTTTACGAATTTTTTAAAATCGCATTTGAGACATGAATGATAACTGTTTACAAAAGTGACTGTTACTTTATTACTTTTTAAACTACGTGCATAATTTCTTCACCAAATTATAAAACAGATATTACATAATAGTTATGATAGAAAATATTTTTAAAAATAATAAAATCTGATTTTTTACGATTTTTTTAATATCGCATTTGAGACATGAATGATAACTGTTTACAAAAGTGACTGTTACTTTGTTACTTTTCAAACTACATGCACAATTTCTTCACCAAATTATAGAACAGATATTACATAATACTTTTGATGGAAAATATTTTCAAAAATAATAAAATCTGATTTTTTACGAATTTTTTAAAATCGCATTTTAGACATGAATGATAACTGTTTACAAAAGTGACTGTTACTTTGTTACTTTTCAAACTACATGCACAATTTCTTCACCAAATTATAGAACTGATATTACATAATAGTCATGATGGAAAATATTTTCAAAAACAATAAAATCTGATTCTTTACGAATTTTTTAAAATCGCATTTGAGACATGAATGATAACTGTTTACAAAAGTGACTGTTACTTTGTTACTTTTCATACTACATACACAATTTCTTCACCAAATTATAGAACAGATATTACATAATAGTTACGATATAAAATATTTTCCAAAATTATAAAATCTGATTTTTTACGAATTTTTTAAAATCGCATTTTAGACATGAATGATAACTGTTTACAAAAGTGACTGTTACTTTGTTACTTTTCAAACTACATGCACAATTTCATCACCAAATTATAGAACAGATATTAGATAATAGTCGTGATAGAAAATATTTTAAAAAATAATAAAATCTGATTTTTTACGAATTTTTTAAAATCGCATTTTAGACATGAATGATAACTGTTTACAAAAGTGACTGTTACTTTGTTACTTTTCAAACTACATACACAATTTCATCACGAAATTATAGAACAGATATTACATAATAGTTGTGATGGAAAATATTTTCAAAAATAATAAAATCTGATTTTTTACGAATTTTTTAAAATCGCATTTGAGACATGAATGATAACTGTTTACAAAAGTGACTGTTACTTTGTTACTTTTCAAACTACATGCACAATTTCTTCACCAAATTATAGAACAGATATTACATAATAGTCATGAGTGAAAATATTTCCAAAAATAATAAAATCTGATTATTTACGAATTTTTTAAAATCGCATTTGAGACATGAATGATAACTGTTTACAAAAGTGACTGTTACTTTGTTACTTTTCAAACTATATGCATAATTTCTTCACCAAATTATAGAACAGATATTGCATAATAGTTACGAGGGAAAATATTTTCAAAAATAATAAAATCTGATTTTTTACGAATTTTTTAAAATCGCATTTGAGACATGAATGATAACTGTTTACAAAAGTGACTGTTACTTTGTTACTTTTTAAACTACATGCATAATTTCTTCACCAAATTATAAAACAGATATTACATAATAGTTATGATAGAAAATATTTTTAAAAATAATAAAATCTGATTTTTTACGATTTTTTTAAAATCGCATTTGAGACATGAATGATAACTGTTTACAAAAGTAACTGTTACTTTGTTACTTTTCACACTACATACACAATTTCTTCACCAAATTATAGAACAGATATTACACAATAGTCATGATGGAAAATATTTTAAAAAATAATAAAATCTGACTTTTTACGAATTTTTTAAAATCGCATTTTAGACATGAATGATAACTGTTTACAAAAATGACTGTTACTTTGTTACTTTTCAAACTACATGCACAATTTCTTCACCAAATTATAGAACGGATATTACATAATAGTTTTGATGGAAAATATTTTCAAAAATAATAAAATCTGATTTTTTACGAATTTTTTAAAATCGCATTTGAGACATGAATGATAACTGTTTACAAAAGTGACTGTTACTTTGTTACTTTTCAAACTACATGCACAGTTTCTTCACCAAATTATAGAACAGATATTACATAATAGTCATGATGGAAAATATTTTCAAAAATATTAAAATCTGATTTTTTACGAATTTTTTAAAATCGCATTTGAGACATGAATGATAACTTTTTACAAAAATGACTGTTACTTTGTTACTTTTCAAACTACATGCACTATTTCTTCACTAAATTATAGAACAGATATTACATAATAGTTATTATAGAAAATATTTTCAAAAATAATAAAATCTGATTTTTTACAATTTTTTAAAAATTGCAAAATAAAAAAATTAAAAAAAATATTTCTATTTTCCAGTTGACATCACATTCATAGTGGACATCTTAATCAACTTCCGGACAACGTACGTGAGTGGAAATGATGAAGTGGTGTCCCACCCTGGCCGCATCGCAGTGCACTACCTCAAAGGATGGTTCACCATCGATCTGGTCGCCGCCATCCCCTTCGATATCCTCGTCAACAGTCGCACAGACGAGGTAAGCATAATCCGGCTTAAAGTCCTTAAAAAAGTGTACAGTATGGCCTCCAAAATGGTGCTTAGGCGACTGTATTTCCTCCGACCTACTTGATGTGATTGCTATCTATGTACCTTTCGATATAAAAAAGTGTTTTTACTTTTTCTTTTCTCTCTAGTTGGGCTTGGACAAAGACGAGGTAGATGATAGCTTCTGTTTTTCAAAACACCAACCTTGTTATTTTACTTTTTTTTAAAACACACATGCGATGTCAAAAATCTCACCCACCACCCAAAAAAAAATACTTGCAGCGTTACGTATGTAGCCCGTTCAGTGTTTGGCTTGATTGTGTCGGCTGTTTTATTGTACTTACTGGGTAGACATGTCTGCAAATTCTGGTATGAATGACTAATATGTATAGCTATCGGAAAATATCATATGACATTTTATGCTATAGCTAGTTAGTTAGCTACAGCTTCCTAAATCTGAATCTTGGTATAAATCAGTAGATAGGCTGCAATTTTCTGAATATTCTAAATTTCCATGCATGGAAATTCCTGATAGATCTGATATGGATGACTAATATGTACAGCTATCAGAAAATATCATATGATATTTTATGCTATAGCTAGTTAGTTAGCTACAGCTTCCCAAATCTGAATCTTGGTATAAATAAGTAGATAGGCTGCAATTTGCTGAATATTCTAAATTTCCATGCATGGAAATTCCTGATAGTTCTGATATGGATGACTAATATGTACAGCTATCAGAAAATAGCATATGACATTTTATACTATAGCTAGTTAGTTAGCTACAGCTTCTTAAATCTGAATCTTGGTATAAATCAGTAGATAGGCTGCAATTTGCTGAATATTCTAAATTTCCATGCATGGAAATTCCTGATAGTTCTGATATGGATGACTAATATGTATAGCTATCAGAAAATATCATATACCATTTTATGCTATAGCTAGTTAGTTAGCTACAGCTTCCTAAATCTGAATCTTGGTATAAATCAGTAGATAGGCTACAATTTGCTGAATATTCTAAATTTCGATGCATGGAAATTCCTGATAGTTCTGATATGGATGACTAATATGTATAGCCATCAGAAAATATCATATGACATTTTATGCTATAGCTAGTTAGTTAGCTACAACTTCCTAAATCTGAATCTTGGTATAAATCAGTAGATAGGCTGCAATTTGCTGAATATTCTAAATTTCCATGCATGGAAATTCCTGATAGTTCTGATATGGATGACTAATATGTATAGCTATCAGAAAATATCATATGACATTTTATGCTATAGCTAGTTAGTTAGCTACAGCTTCTTAAATCTGAATCTTGGTATAAATCGGTAGATAGGCTACAATTTGCTGAATATTCTAAATTTTGATACATGGAAATTCTTGATAGTTCTGATATGGATGACTAATATGTATAGCTATCAGAAAATATCATATGACATTTTATGCTATAGCTAGTTAGTTAGCTACAGCTTCTTAAATCTGAATCTTGGTATGAATCAGTAGATAGGCTGCAATTTGCTGAATATTCTAAATTTCGATGCATGGAAATTCCTGATAGTTCTGATATGGATGACTAATATGTATAGCTATCAGAAAATAGCATATGACATTTTATGCTATAGCTAGTTAGTTAGCTACAGCTTCTTAAATCTGAATCTTGGTATAAATCAGTAGATAGGCTGTAATTTGTTGAATATTCTAAATTTCGATGCATGGAAATTCCTGATAGTTCTGACATGGATGACTAATATGTACAGCTATCAGAAAATATCATATAACATTTTATGCTATGGCTAGTTAGTTAGCTACAGCTTCCTAAATCTGAATCTTGGTATAAATCAGTAGATAGGCTGCAATTTGCTGAATATTCTAAATTTCGATGCATGGAAATTCCTGATAGTTCTGACATGGATGACTAATATGTACAGCTATCAGAACATATCATATGACATTTTATGCTATAGCTAGTTAGTTAGCTACAGCTTCTTAAATTTGAATCTTGGTATAAATCAGTAGATAGGCTGCAATTTGCTGAATATTCTAAATTTCGATGCATGGAAATTCTTGATAGTTCTGATATGGATGACTAATATGTACAGCTATCAGAAAATATCATATGACATTTTATGCTATAGCTAGTTAGTTAGCTACAGCTTCTTAAATCTGAATCTTGGTATAAATCAGTAGATAGGCTGCAATTTGCTGAATATTCTAAATTTCCATGCATAGATATTCCTGATAGTTCTGATATGGATGACTAATATGTATAACTATCAGAAAATATCATATGACATTTTATGCTATAGCTAGTTAGTTAGCTACAGCTTCTTAAATCTGAATCTTGGTATAAATCAGTAGATAGGCTGCAATTTGCTGAATATTCTAAATTTCCATGCATAGATATTCCTGATAGTTCTGATATGGATGACTAATATGTATAACTATCAGAAAATATCATATGACATTTTATGCTATAGCTAGTTAGTTAGCTACAGCTTCTTAAATTTGAATCTTGGTATAAATCAGTAGATAGGCTGCAATTTGCTGAATATTCTAAATTTCGATGCATGGAAATTCTTGATAGTTCTGATATGGATGACTAATATGTACAGCTATCAGAAAATATCATATGACATTTTATGCTATAGCTAGTTAGTTAGCTACAGCTTCTTAAATTTGAATCTTGGTATAAATCAGTAGATAGGCTGCAATTTGCTGAATATTCTAAATTTCGATGCATGGAAATTCCTGATAGTTCTGACATGGATGACTAATATGTACAGCTATCAGAAAATATCATATAACATTTTATGCTATGGCTAGTTAGTTAGCTACAGCTTCCTAAATCTGAATCTTGGTATAAATCAGTAGATAGGCTGCAATTTGCTGAATATTCTAAATTTCCATGCATAGATATTCCTGATAGTTCTGATATGGATGACTAATATGTATAACTATCAGAAAATATCATATGACATTTTATGCTATAGCTAGTTAGTTAGCTACAGCTTCTTAAATCTGAATCTTGGTATAAATCAGTAGATAGGCTGTAATTTGCTGAATATTCTAAATTTCGATACATGGAAATTCCTGATAGTTCTGACATGGATGACTAATATGTACAGCTATCAGAACATATCATAGGACATTTTATGCTATAGCTAGTTAGTTAGCTACAGCTTCCTAAATCTGAATCTTGGTATAAATCAGTAGATAGGCTGCAATTTGCTGAATATTCTAAATTTCGATGCATGGAAATTCCTGATAGTTCTGATATGGATGACTAATATGTACAGCTATCAGAAAATATCATATGACATTTTATGCTATAGGTAGTTAGTTAGCTACAACTTCTTAAATCTGAATCTTGGTATAAATCGGTAGATAGGCTACAATTTGCTGAATATTCTAAATTTTGATGCATGGAAATTCTTGATAGTTCTGATATGGATGACTAATATGTACAGCTATCAGAAAATATCATATGGCATTTTATGCTATAGCTAGTTAGTTAGCTACAGCTTCTTAAATTTGAATCTTGGTATAAATCAGTAGATAGGCTGCAATTTGCTGAATATTCTAAATTTCGATGCATGGAAATTCTTGATAGTTCTGATATGGATGACTAATATGTACAGCTATCAGAAAATATCATATGACATTTTATGCTATAGCTAGTTAGTTAGCTACAGCTTCTTAAATTTGAATCTTGGTATAAATCAGTAGATAGGCTGCAATTTGCTGAATATTCTAAATTTCGATGCATGGAAATTCTTGATAGTTCTGATATGGATGACTAATATGTACAGCTATCAGAAAATATCATATGACATTTTATGCTATAGCTAGTTAGTTAGCTACAGCTTCTTAAATCTGAATCTTGGTATAAATCAGTAGATAGGCTGCAATTTGCTGAATATTCTAAATTTCGATGCATGGAAATTCTTGATAGTTCTGATATGGATGACTAATATGTATAGCTATCAGAAAATATCATATGACATTTTATGATATAGCTAGTTAGTTAGCTACAGCTTCTTAAATCTGAATCTTGGTATAAATCGGTAGATAGGCTACAATTTGCTGAATATTCTAAATTTCGATGCATGGAAATTCCTGATAGTTCTAATATGCATGACTAATATGTATAGCTATCAGAAAATATCATATGACATTTTATGATATAGCTAGTTAGTTAGCTACAGCTTCTTAAATCTGAATCTTGGTATAAATCGGTAGATAGGCTACAATTTGCTGAATATTCTAAATTTTGATACATGGAAATTCTTGATAGTTCTGATATGGATGACTAATATGTATAGCTATCAGAAAATATCAAATGACATTTTATGCTATAGCTAGTTAGCTAGCTACAGCTTCCTAAATCTGAATCTTGGTATAAATCAGTAGATAGGCTGCAATTTGCTGAATATTCTAAATTTCCATGCATGGAAATTCTTGATAGTTCTGATATGGATGACTAATATGTATAGCTATCAGAAAATATCAAATGACATTTTATGCTATAGCTAGTTAGTTAGCGACAGCTTCCTAAATCTGAATCTTGGTATAAATCAGTAGATAGGCTGCAATTTGCTGAATATTCTAAATTTCGATGCATGGAAATTCCTGATAGTTCTTATATGGATGACTAATATGTATAGCTATCAGAAAATATCATATGACATTTTATGCTATAGCTAGTTAGTTAGCTACAGCTTCCTAAATCTGAATCTTGGTATAAATCAGTAGATAGGCTGCAATTTGCTGAATATTCTAAAATTCGCTTGATGAAAATTTCTGAAAACTCTGGTGTGGATGACTAATATGTTTGGCTAACAAAAAATAACATACCATATTTTAATCCATTGCTATTTAGCACATTAATTCCTAATGTATAGCTTACATTTTTGCATGCTTATTTATACACATGCATGAATACTTAAGTGCGCGTGAATAATTCAATTTCTTGTAGACGGGCACCTTAATAGGGTTGCTAAAAACAGCACGTCTTCTACGACTAGTAAGGGTGGCACGGAAGATAGATCGGTACTCTGAGTATGGTGCAGCTGTACTACTTCTGCTAATGGCGACATTCGCGTTAATAGCACATTGGTTGGCATGCATATGGTAACTATCAGTTAACCCCCAGATAAGTTGGTGGTAAAACTATTTCAATCACACACAGGTACTCAATTGGTAGCGCTGGATTGGACTCTGGTATAGGTTGGTTGGATACCCTCGCGACAGACACCCACCAGTACTATACTCCGAACAACCCCAATAACACAGGAGGTCCTACTATTAAAAGCCGATATGTTACTGCTTTGTATTTTACGTTTACAACCCTTACGAGTGTCGGATTTGGAAATGTTGCGCCCAATACTGACACTGAGAAGATTTTTACGATATTAGTCATGCTACTAGGATGTAAGTATTTTTAGTGAATTTTTAACTTCAAAATGTTCACACCTAAACAGCTTCATAAATACTTGAAGCGGTGGTATGATCTTCACCAAATTTCACCAAAATATCTGAAACATGCGCAGGTATTATTACTGAGAATTTTGTAAATTTATAGCTCTTATGTATGCGAGTATCTTCGGAAACGTATCGGCTATAATCCAGCGACTGTATTCGGGTACGGCAAGGTACCACACACAAATGCTAAGGGTGCGCGAGTTCATCCGCTTCCACCAGATCCCCAACCCTCTTAGGCAGCGGCTCGAGGAGTACTTCCAACATGCGTGGACATTCACCAACGGAATTGACATGAATAGCGTGCTCAAAGGGTTTCCTGAGTGTCTGCAGGCTGACATCTGTTTGCATCTCAACAGGAATTTGCTGCAGAATTGCTCGGTGTTCGATGGGGCTAGTCCAGGATGTTTAAGGTTCGTGAAAATATGTATAAAATTAAATTAAATTGTCTAAATAAATTAAATACATTCTGTAATCGGGTAAGTGTCGGCCCAATATAGGCCCGATAGTATGCCGGCACTTTGCCGACAGTATACCATTTTTAGATTACCAACAACCCCACGGCTATAGCTATCGCGCTAATCATCTTAATTTTGCTAATCTTAAACTTATAAAAAGTGCTATAACTAGTTCAGTTATGGTCCAATAGAGTTGAAATGTGCACAATGTGTAGCTATTTAGTTATATATTATGCTATTAATTTCTAACTAATATAGCTAACACTTAACTATTTTTTCTAGCTACAAAATCAAAATGAGTCCATTTTGTAAGTCTTGAACTTATAAAAAGTGCTATAACTAGTCCAGTTATGGTCCAATAGAGTTGAAATGTGCACAATGTGTAGCTATTTAGTTATATGTTATGCTATTAATTCGTAACTAATATAGCTAACATGTAACTATTTTTTAAAGCTACAAAATCAAAATGAGTCCATTTTTCTAGTCTTGAAGCTATAAAAAGTGCTATAACTAGTTCAGTTATGGTCCAATAGAGTTGAAATGTGCACAATGTGTAGCTATTTAGTTATATGTTATGCTATTAATTTCTAACTAATATAGCTAACACGTAACTATTTTTTAAAGCTACAAAATTAAAATGAGTCCATTTTGCTAGTCTTGAACCTATAAAAAGTGCTATAACTAGTTCAGTTATGGTCCAATAAAGTTGAAATGTGCACAATGTGTAGCTATTTAGTTGTATGTTATGCTATTAATTCCTAACTAATATAGCTAACATGTAACTATTTTTTAAAGCTACAAAATCAAAATGAGTCCATTTTGCTAGTCTTGAACCTATAAAAAGTGCTATAACTAGTTCAGTTATGATCCAATAGAGTTGAAATGTGCACAATGTGTAGCTATTTAGTTATATGTTATGCTATTAATTTCTAACTAATATAGCTAACACGTAACTATTTTTTAAAGCTACAAAATCAAAATAAGTTCATTTTGCTAGTCTTGAACTTATAAAAAGTGCTATAACTAGTTCAGTTATGGTTCAATAGTGTTGAAATGTGCACAATGTGTAGCTATTTAGTTATATGTTATGATATTAATTTCTAACTAATATAGCTAACATGTAACTATTTTTTAAAGCTTCAAAATCAAAATTAGTCCATTTTGCTAGTCTTGAACATATAAAAAGTGCTATAACTAGTTCAGTTATCATCCAATAGAGTTGAAATGTGCACAATATGTAGCTATTTAGTTATATGTTATGCTATTAATTTTTAACTAATATGGCTAACACCTAACTATTTTTTAAAGCTACACAATCAAAATGAGTCCATTTTGCTAGTCTTGAACCTATAAAAAGTGCTATAACTAGTTCAGTTATTGTCCAATAGAGTTGAAATGTGCACAATGTGTAGCTATTTAGTTATATGTTATGCTATTAATTTCTAACTAATATAGCTAACACGTAACTATTTTTTAAAGCTACAAAATCAAAATGAGTCCATTTTGCTAGTCTTGAACCTATAAAAAGTGCTATAACTAGTTCAGTTATGATCCAATAGAGTTGAAATGTGCATAATGTGTAGCTATTTAGTTATATGTTATGCAATTAATATCTAACTAATATAGCTAATATGTAACTATTTTTTAAAGCTACTAAATCAAAATGAGTCCATTTTGCTAGTCTTGAACCTATAAAAAGTGCTGTAACTAGTTCAGTTACAGTCCAATAGAGTTGAAATGTGTTCAATGTGTAGCTATTTAGTTATATGTTATGCTATTAATTTCTAACTAATATAGCTAACATGTAACTATTTTTTAAAGCTACAAAATCAAAATGAGTCCATTTTGCTAGTCTTGAACCTATAAAAAGTGCTATTACTAGTTCAGTTATGGTCCAATAGAGTTGAAATGTGTACAATGTGTAGCTACTTAGTTATATGTTATGCTAATAATTTCTAACTAATATAGCTAACACGTAACTATTTTTTAAAGCTACAAAATCAAAATGAGTCCATTTTGCTAGTCTTGAACCTATAAAAAGTGCTATAACTAGTTCAGTTATGGTCCAATAGAGTTGAAATGTGCACAATGTGTAGCTATTTAGTTATATGTTATGCTATTAATTTCTAACTAATATAGCTAACACGCAACTATTTTTTAAAGCTACAAAATCAAAATGAGTCCATTTTGCTAGTCTTGAAATTATAAAAAGTGCTATAACTAGTTCAGTTACGGTCCAATAGAGTTGAAATGTGCACAATGTGTAGCTATTTAGTTATATGTTATGCTATTAATTTCTAACTAATATAGCTAACATGTAACTATTTTTTAAAGCTACAAAATCAAAATGAGTCCATTTTGCTAGTCTTGAACCTATAAAAAGTGCTATTACTAGTTCAGTTATGGTCCAATAGAGTTGAAATGTGTACAATGTGTAGCTACTTAGTTATATGTTATGCTAATAATTTCTAACTAATATAGCTAACACGTAACTATTTTTTAAAGCTACAAAATCAAAATGAGTTCATTTTGCTAGTCTTGAACCTATAAAAAGTGCTATAACTAGTTCAGTTACGGTTCAATAGAGTTGAAATGTGCACAATGTGTAGCTATTTAGTTATATGTTATGCTATTAATTTCTAACTAATATAGCTAACATGTAACTATTTTTTTAAAGCTACAAAATCAAAATTAGTCCTTTTTGCTAGTCTTGAACCTATAAAAAGTGCTATAACTAGTTCAGTTATGGTCCAATAGAGTTGAAATATGCACAATGTGTAGCTATTTAGTTATATGTTATGCTATTAATTTCTAACTAATATAGCTAACACGTAACTATTTTTTAAAGCTACAAAATCAAAATGAGTCCATTTTGCTAGTCTTGAACCTATAAAAAGTGCTATAACTAGTTCAGTTACGGTTCAATAGAGTTGAAATGTGCACAATGTGTAACTATTTAGTTATATGTTATGCTAATAATTTCTAACTAATATAGCTAACATGTAACTATTTTTTAAAGCTACAAATCAAAATGAGTCCATTTTGCTAGTCTTGAACTTATAAAAAGTGCTATAACTAGTTCAGTTATGGTCTGATAGTGTTAAAATTTTCAAAAACTATTTACTTATATATTTTTATTTATCATAGCTATGTGATAATAGTGTCGGTACGATAGAAATATTCGACGCTCG
This sequence comes from Lordithon lunulatus, assembly GCA_963942505.1. Taxonomy (NCBI): domain Eukaryota; kingdom Metazoa; phylum Arthropoda; class Insecta; order Coleoptera; family Staphylinidae; genus Lordithon; species Lordithon lunulatus. Next base: position 4,100,948 of record OZ012675.1, read on the forward strand.
ATGCCCCCCGCAACCCGACACTCGGCCAACTGTCGGCCAACACTGCTGAGTGTTCAGGGGTGAGAGGAAGAACAAAATTTGTTTAAACGAATTTTCAGTCTCAATTTTTAAGTCTAAGTTTGAGTTATTGTAAAGAGTTATTTGTAAAGAGTTATATGTAAAGAGTTATCAGTAAATATTATTACAGAGCTTTGACGTTGAAATTTAAAACAACCCACGCCCCGCCGGGCGACACTCTAGTGCATCGCGGCGACGTCCTAACATCCCTCTACTTCATCTCCAGAGGTTCTATCGAAATTCTACGCGATGACATAGTCATGGCAATTTTAGGTATGCACAATTTAGAATCCCAGGAAATAGAAACGTATGTTCTGCACGTTTGTCTGCAGGTAAATTCGATATCTTCGGGGAAAACCCGTGCGCGCACGGCACCCTCGGCAAGTCCAGCTGCAACGTGCGCGCCCTCACCTACTGCGACCTGCACAAAATCCACCGCGACGACCTGCTCGACGTCCTCGAACTCTACCCCGAGTTCTACTCGCATTTCATGACCAACTTGGAAATCACGTTCAATCTGCGAGATGTGAGTGTTGGATGCATTCTGCAATTAATTCGTTACAGTCGTGTTTTTTTTTATCGTCCTGCAGGATGAACAGGCTGGTGTTGTACCCAAGTCGCACTACTACGGCAGGACGCACTCGCAGGAGCGGGAGAGCCGCTGTTTGCGCAATCAGAACTCACGCTCGAATGGGCACTCGAGTCGAGGGAACTCCGTGAATGGGCGACAGGAGTCGCAGTGTAGTGAGGAATCGGAATCAGGTCGGTTGGAATTAAGGACACTTGTTGGTTTTCAAGGTCAAATATTTGTTTTTCAAGGTCATTTTATTCTGCCAATGGCAAACATTTGTTTTTCAAGGCTAAATATTTGTTCTTAAATTCAAAATATATTTTATATTTGTGTTCAGTCAAATAGTTTTCAAGGTCAAATATTTGTGTTTCCAAGTCAAATATTTGGTGTTCAAGGTCAAATATTTGTGTTTCAAAATCAAATCGTTTTCAAGGTCAAATATTTAGTTTTCAAGGTCAAATATTTGTGCTTCCAAGCCAAATATTTGGTTTTCAAGGTCAAATATTTGTGTTTTCAAGGTCAAAAAGTTAGTTGTCAAGGTCCAATCTAACTACATATTAACGAAATAGACCCCTGAATAGTTCTCAAATAGTTTGTAAAAAGTTCGTGAATAGTTCGCGAACGTTTCTAACATATTTCCCGCGATAATTTACGAAAAGGCCATAAAAGGTCTTGTCGTTTTTAGGTCATGGTATTTTAGAGTTCTCGACGGAGAAGGCTGGCCAGGACGTGACGCCACTGAATCTGGACTTCGGCGAGGAGAAGCGTCGCTCGACCACACTGAATTCCATCACAGGTAAGCACTTGCGAAACAACACACAGAAATGATCAGAACTCGCAAAAGGTTGTTTGCTAACCCTCTCACACTAACTCGCGTTGTTAAATTCTCCACAGAAAGGGAAAGGTAACTGAAACCCCGCTGCTACGTAGTGTTATAATAAAAAAATAAATAAACTGAAAAAACCTTTAGAGGCAGATGGAAATGTGCGCGACCCTTTTGTCCAGAATGTGTCCTACTTTTATTATGAACGATCACCTGTAGCCCGTTTCACCCCGCACAGCAAGGGTAGCAAATTGATTGTGTTGCTATCGTTGCTGGCGGGTTTACGTTTTGGTTTTACTTTTTTTACATGAGAAAACTGAATGTGTTTAGGCATGCTTTCACATCTCAAACGAAGTATCCCCGACCTAAGGTTGCATAAAACCCACCAGCCGCTCATAGGTAAGTTGTCTGTTGTCTTTTGATTGTGTCTTGCATGAAAAAGAATACCACCACCACCACCACCAACAATTTTTTGTTGTACATAAAACTACTAACAACTTTTAACAGACCCACACAAAACAAAGTGTTTGCACGTACAATATATTTTTTGCATTTTGTGGTAGTAAAACAACCCTTGAAGTGACAAAGGATGGGCGGTTCTGAATGTGTTTATGTATATTATTCTCTTCCAGAAGGTTTCAACTGTTTTATAACCTTATGTCGTTTTAATCAGATATCTTTATATACTTTTATTCGTTACGTTTGCTATCCAGCAGATCTTTTATGTGTGTACACTTCTACAAAATACATAATATAGAAATATAGAAATAATACAGAAATAATACAGAAATTATACAGAAATTATACAGAAATTATACAGAAATTATACAGACATTATACAGAAATTGTACAGAAATTATACAGACATTATACAGAAATTATACAGAAATTATACAGAAATTATACAGAAATTATACAGAAATTATACAGAAATTATACAGAAATTATACAGAAATTATACAGAAATTATACAGAAATTATACAGAAATTATACAGAAATTATACAGAAATTATACAGAAATTATACAGAAATTATACAGAAATTATACAAAAATTGTACAGAAATTATACAGAAATTATACAGAAATTATACAGAAATTATACAAAAATTATACAGAAATTATACAGAAATTATACAGAAATTATACAGAAATTATACAGAAATTATACAGAAATTATACAGAAATTATACAGAAATTCTACAGAAATAATACAGATATACAGAAATAATACAGATATACAGAAATAATGCAGATATACAGAAATAATACAGATATACAGAAATAATACAGATATACAGAAATAATACAGATATACAGAAATAATACAGATATACAGAGATAATACAGATATACAGAGATAATACAGATATACAGAAATAATACAGATATACAAAAATAATACAGATATACAGAAATAAAACAGATATACAGAAATAATACAGATATACAAAAATAATACAGATATACAGAAATAATACAGATATACAGAAATAATACAGATATACAAAAATAATACAGATATACAGAAATAAAACAGATATACAGAAATAATACAGATATACAGAAATAATACAGATATGCAGAAATAATACAGATATACAGTAATAATACAGATATACAGTAATAATACAGATATACAGAAATAATATAGATATACACAAATAATACAGATATACAGAAATAATACTTATATACAGATATAATACAGACATACAAAAATAATACAGATATACAGAAATAATACAGATATACAGAAATAATACAGATATACAGAGATAATACAGATATACAGAGATAATACAGATATACAGAAATAATACAGATATACAGAAATAATACAGATATGCAGAAATAATACAGATATACAGTAATAATACAGATATACAGTAATAATACAGATATACAGAAATAATATAGATATACACAAATAATACAGATATACAGAAATAATACTTATATACAGATATAATACAGACATACAAAAATAATACAGATATACAGAAATAATACAGATATACAGAAATAATACAGATATACAGAGATAATACAGATATACAGAGATAATACAGATATACAGAAATAATACAGATATACAGAAATAATACAGATATACAAAAATAATACAGATATACAGAAATAAAACAGATATACAGAAATAATACAGATATACAGAAATAATACAGATATACAGAAATAATACAGATATACAAAAATAATACAGATATACAGAAATAAAACAGATATACAGAAATAATACAGATATACAGAAATAATACAGATATGCAGAAATAATACAGATATACAGTAATAATACAGATATACAGTAATAATACAGATATACAGAAATAATATAGATATACACAAATAATACAGATATACAGAAATAATACTTATATACAGATATAATACAGATATACAGAAATAATACAGATATGCAGAAATAATACAGATATACAGTAATAATACAGATATACAGTAATAATACAGATATACAGAAATAATATAGATATACACAAATAATACAGATATACAGAAATAATACTTATATACAGATATAATACAGACATACAAAAATAATACAGATATACAGAAATAATACAGATATACAGAAATAATACAGATATACAGAGATAATACAGATATACAGAGATAATACAGATATACAGAAATAATACAGATATACAAAAATAATACAGATATACAGAAATAATACAGATATACAGAGATAATACAGATATACAGAGATAATACAGATATACAGAAATAATACAGATATACAAAAATAATACAGATATACAGAAATAAAACAGATATACAGAAATAATACAGATATACAAAAATAATACAGATATACAGAAATAATACAGATATACAGAAATAATACAGATATACAAAAATAATACAGATATACAGAAATAAAACAGATATACAGAAATAATACAGATATACAGAAATAATATAGATATACAGAAATAAAACAGATATACAGAAATAATACAGATATACAGAAATAATACAGATATGCAGAAATAATACAGATATACAGTAATAATACAGATATACAGTAATAATACAGATATACAGAAATAATATAGATATACACAAATAATACAGATATACAGAAATAATACTTATATACAGATATAATACAGACATACAAAAATAATACAGATATACAGAAATAATACAGATATACAGTAATAATACAGATATACAGAAATAATATAGATATACAAAAATAATACAGATATACAGAAATAATAAAGATATACAGAAATAATACAGATATACAGACATAATACAGATATACAGAAATAATACAGATAAACAACAATAATACAGGTATACAGAAATAATACAGATATACAGAAATAACACAGTTATACAAAAATATACAAATATATAAATATACAAATATACAAATATACAAATATACAAATATACAAATATACAAATATACAAATATACAAATATACAAATATACAAATATACAAATATACAAATATACAAATATACAAATATACAAATATACAAATATACAAATATACAAATATACAAATATACAAATATACAAATATACAAATATACAAATATACAAATATACAAATATACAAATATACAAATATACAAATATATAAATATACAAATATACAAATATACAAATATACAAATATACAAATATACAAATATACAAATATACAAATATACAAATATACAAATATACAAATATACAAATATACAAATATACAAATATACAAATATACAAATATACAAATATACAAATATACAAATATACAAATATACAAATATACAAATATACAAATATACAAATATACAAATATACAAATATACAAATATACAAATATACAAATATACAAATATACAAATATACAAATATACAAATATACAAATATACAAATATACAAATATACAAATATACAAATATACAAATATATAAATATACAAATATACAAATATACAAATATACAAATATACAAATATACAAATATACAAATATACAAATATACAAATATACAAATATACAAATATACAAATATACAAATATACAAATATACAAATATACAAATATACAAATATACAAATATACAAATATACAAATATACAAATATACAAATATACAAATATACAAATATACAAATATACAAATATACAAATATACAAATATACAAATATACAAATATACAAATATACAAATATACAAATATACAAATATACAAATATACAAATATACAAATATACAAATATACAAATATACAAATATACAAATATACAAATATACAAATATACAAATATACAAATATACAAATATACAAATATACAGATATACAGATATACAAATATACAAATATACAGATATACAGATATACACACAGACGTACAAACTTACAAATGTAAAAACGTACAAACGTACAAACGTACAAACGTACAGACATACAGACCTACATACATACAGACATACATACATACTGACATACAGACATACAGACATACAGACATACAGACATACAGACATACAGACATACAGACATACAGACATACAGACATACAGACATACAGACATACAGACATACAGACATACAGACATACAGACATACAGACATACAGACATACAGACATACAGACATACAGATCTTTTAAATCGTTTTATTCTTCTTTTTTTTCCTAGTCTTCTATTCTTCTATCATTATCCAGACAATGTGCATCAAATTGTTTTGTCACTTCAACGGTTGTAGTTTCTATTAGAACTAGCATGCCATGTTTATTTCTACTACGACCATCCCGGCTGCTGTCCGCGATCACCCCTTATCTCTCTAATAATCCTCATGCAACAGTCTCGACTTCCGGTTTTCCGGTATGTGTTTATTTTCTAGCCGATTTGCTCGTTGCAGCGCACTCGACGCCGCCCTCCACGCACCGCATCCGCACCATCCGGCGGCAGTCGTCGATCGGGGCGTACCACGACCAGCCGCTGGCGCCGGCGGCGCCGCCTCCGCCGCCGCCGCCGTCGACGGCGTCCGCCCAGCAGCTGCAGCAGCAGCAGCAGCCGGCGCCGCTGTCGAGCAGCACCAGCTACTACACGAACAGCCCCAGCCCGCCGCACGCGCACCAGCAGCCGGATGGCAAGGAGGACGTGGAGGTGGACGAGGAGACAACGAATTTAGTGCATTGCTTAACACAACATTCCAATCAAGATATTATAGTTTTAAGTAGGAACCAATTTGAAATTATGAACGGGCGGTTAGAGAGGCTGGGGCGGCAGGTGGAGGCGCTCGAACGGGGGCTGGCGAGTGATGTGCGGCTGATTTTAAGCATTCTGCAAGGACAACAGGAGGGAAAGAAACAAGAGGTACATTTATTTAATTTCTATGCAACGTGTGTACTCTAAAAATGATAATAAATCCAATTAATGGATAATACTAGTTGTGATTGGATGATTGAATCGGCTACTTAATTAGCTACAAAATGAAATATAATTAGTTAGAGTGACTCAATTATTAAGTTGGTAATTGTGAAAAAACGTGAGGAGCGCGGGTTTGTATGCAACGTGTGTACTCTAAAAATGGTAATAAATCGAATTAATGGATAATGCTAATTATGATTGGATGATTGAATCGGATACTTAATCAGCTACAAAATGAGATATAATTAGTTAGTGTGACTAAATTATTAAGTTGGCAATTGTGAAAAAACGTAAGAAGTGCGAGTTTGTATGCAACGTGTGTACTCTAAAAATGGTAATAAATCCAATTAATGGATAATGCTAGTTGTGATTGGATGATTGAATCGGCTACTTAATCAGCTACAAAATGAGATATAATTAGTTAGTGTGACTCAATTATTAAGTTGGCAATTATGAAAAAACGTAAGGAGCGCGGGTTTGTATGCAACGTGTGTATTATAAAATTGGTAAAAAATCCAAATAATGGATAATGCTAGTTGTGATTGGATGATTGAATCGGCTACTTAATCAGCTACAAAATGAGATATAATTAGTTAGTGTGACTCAATTATTAAGTTGGCAATTGTGAAAAAATGTGAGGAGCGCGGGTTTGTATGCAACGTGTGTACTCTAAAAATGGTAATAAATCCAATTAATGGATAATGCTAGTTGTGATTGGATGATTGAATCGGCTACTTAATCAGCTACAAAATGAGATATAAGTAGTTTGTGTGACTCAATTATTAAGTTGGCAATTGTGAGAAAACGTAATGAGCGCGGGTTTGTATGCAACGTGTGTATTATAAAAATGGTAAAAAATCCAATTAATGGTTAATGCTAGTTGTGATTGGATGATTGAATCGGCTACTTAATCAGCTACAAAATGAGATATAATTAGTTAGTGTGACTCAATTATTAAGTTGGCAATTGTGAAAAAACGTAAGGAGTGCGGGTTTGTATGCAACGTATGTACTCTAAAAATGGTAATAAATCGAATTAATGGATAATGCTAATTATGATTGGATGATTGAATCGGCTACTTAATCAGCTACAAAATGAGATATAATTAGTTAGTGTGACTCAATTATTAAGTTGGCAATTGTGAAAAAACGTAAAGAGCGCGAGTTTGTATGCAACGTGTGTACTCTAAAAATGGTAATAAATCCAATTAATGGATAATGCTAGTTGTGATTGGATGATTGAATCGGCTACTTAATCAGCTACAAAATGAGATATAATTAGTTAGTGTGACTCAATTATTAAGTTGGCAATTGTGAAAAAAACGTAAGGAGTGCGGGTTTGTATGCAACGTGTGTACTCTAAAAATGGTAATAAATCCAATTAATGGATAATTCTAGTTGTGATTGGATGATTGAATCGGCTACTTAATCAGCTACAAAATGAGATATAATTAGTTAGTGTGACGCAATTATTAAGTTGGCAATTGTGAAAAAACGTAAGATGCGCGAGTTTGTATGCAACGTGTGTACTCTAAAAATGGTAATAAATCCAATTAATGGATAATGCTAGTTGTGATTGGATGATTGAATCGGCTACTTAATCAGCTACAAAATGAGATATAATTAGTTAGTGTGACTCAATTATTAAGTTAATAATTGTGAAAAAACGTATGGAGTGCGGGTTTGTATGCAACGTGTGTACTCTAAAAATGGTAATAAATCCAATTAATGGATAATGCTAGTTGTGATTGGATGATTGAATCGGCTACTTAATCAGCTACAAAATGAGATATAATTAGTTAGTGTGACTCAATTATTAAGTTGGCAATTGTGAAAAAACTTAAGGAGTGCGGGTTTGTATGCAACGTGTGTACTCTAAAAATGGTAATAAATCCAATTAATGGATAATGCTAGTTGTGATTGGATGATTGAATCGGCTACTTAATCAGCTACAAAATGAGATATAATTAGTTAGTGTGACTCAATTATTAAGTTGGCAATTGTGAAAAAACGTAAGGAGCGCGGGTTTGTATGCAACGTGTGTACTCTAAAAATGGTAATAAATCCAATTAATGGATAATGCTAGTTGTGATTGGATGATTGAATCGGCTACTTAATCAGCTACAAAATGAGATATAATTAGTTTGTGTGACTCAATTATTAAGTTGGCAATTGTGAGAAAACGTAATGAGCGCGGGTTTGTATGCAACGTGTGTATTATAAAAATGGTAAAAAATCCAATTAATTGATAATGCTAGTTGTGATTGGATGATTGAATCGGCTACTTAATCAGCTACAAAATGAGATATAATTAGTTAGTGTGACTCAATTATTAAGTTGGCAATTGTGAAAAAACGTAAGGAGTGCGGGTTTGTATGCAACGTATGTACTCTAAAAATGGTAATAAATCGAATTAATGGATAATGCTAATTATGATTGGATGATTGAATCGGCTACTTAATCAGCTACAAAATGAGATATAATTAGTTAGTGTGACTCAATTATTAAGTTGGCAATTGTGAAAAAACGTAAAGAGCGCGAGTTTGTATGCAACGTGTGTACTCTAAAAATGGTAATAAATCGAATTAATGGATAATGCTAATTATGATTGGATGATTGAATCGGCTACTTAATCAGCTACAAAATGAGATATAATTAGTTAGTGTGACTCAATTATTAAGTTGGCTATTGTGAAAAAACGTAAGGAGTGCGGGTTTGTATGCAACGTGTGTACTCTAAAATTGGTAATAAATCCAATTAATGGATAATGCTAGTTGTGATTGGATGATTGAATCGGCTACTTAATCAGCTACAAAATGAGATATAATTAGTTAGTGTGACTCAATTATTAAGTTAGCAATTATGAAAAAACGTAAGGAGCGCGGGTTTGTATGCAACGTGTGTATTATAAAATTGGTAAAAAATCCAATTAATGGATAATGCTAGTTGTGATTGGATGATTGAATCGGCTACTTAATTAGCTACAAAATGAGATATAATTAGTTAGTGTGACTCAATTATTAAGTTTGCAATTGTGAAAAAACGTAAAGAGCGCGAGTTAGTATGCAACGTGTGTACTCTAAAAATGGTAATAAATCCAATTAATGGATAATGCTAATTGTGATTGGATGATTGAATCTGCTACTTAATCAGCTACTTAATCAGCTACAAAATGAGATATAATTAGTTAGTGTGACTCAATTATTAAGTTGGCAATTGTGAAAAAACGTAATGAGCGCGAGTTTGTATGCAACGTGTGTATTATAAAATTGGTAAAAAATCCAATTAATGGATAATGCTAGTTGTGATTGGATGATTGATTCGGCTACTTAATCAGCTACAAAATGATATATAATTAGTTAGTGTGACTCAATTATTAAGTTGGCAATTGTAAAAAAACGTAAGTTGTGCGAGTTTGTATGCAATGCGTGTACTCTAAAATTGGTAATAAATCCAATTAATGGATAATGCTAGTTGTGATTAGATGATTGAATCGGCTACTTAATCAGCTACAAAATGAGATATAATTAGTTAGTGTGACTCAATTATTAAGTTGGCAATTGTGAAAAAACGTAAGGAGCGCGGGTTTATATGCAACGTGTGTATTATAAAATTGGTAAAAAATCCAAATAATGGATAATGCTAGTTGTGATCGGATGATTAAATCGGCTACTTAATCAGCTACAAAATGAGATATAATTAGTTAGTGTGACTCAATTATTAAGTTGGCAATTGTGAAAAAACGTAATGAGCGCGAGTTTGTATGCAACGTGTGTATTATAAAATTGGTAAAAAATCCAATTAATGGATAATGCTAGTTGTGATTGGATGATTGATTCGGCTACTTAATCAGCTACAAAATGAGATATAATTAGTTAGTGTGACTCAATTATTAAGTTGGCAATTGTAAAAAAAACGTAAGTTGTGCGAGTTTGTATGCAATGCGTGTACTCTAAAATTGGTAATAAATCCAATTAATGGATAATGCTAGTTGTGATTAGATGATTGAATCGGCTACTTAATCAGCTACAAAATGAGATATAATTAGTTAGTGTGACTCAATTATTAAGTTGGCAATTGTGAAAAAACGTAAGGAGCGCGAGTTTGTATGCAACGTGTGTATTATAAAATTGGTAAAAAATCCAAATAATGGATAATGCTAGTTGTGATTGGATGATTAAATCGGCTACTTAATCAGCTACAAAATGAGATATAATTAGTTAGTGTGACTCAATTATTAAGTTGGCAATTGTGAAAAAACGTAAGGAGCGCGAGTTTGTATGCAACGTGTGTATTATAAAATTGGTAAAAAATCCAAATAATGGATAATGCTAGTTGTGATTGGATGATTAAATCGGCTACTTAATCAGCTACAAAATGAGATATAATTAGTTAGTGTGACTCAATTATTAAGTTGGCAATTGTGAAAAAACGTAATGAGCGCGAGTTTGTATGCAACGTGTGTATTATAAAATTGGTAAAAAATCCAATTAATGGATAATGCTAGTTGTGATTGGATGATTGATTCGGCTACTTAATCAGCTACAAAATGAGATATAATTAGTTAGTGTGACTCAATTATTAAGTTGGCAATTGTAAAAAAAACGTAAGTTGTGCGAGTTTGTATGCAATGCGTGTACTCTAAAATTGGTAATAAATCCAATTAATGGATAATGCTAGTTGTGATTAGATGATTGAATCGGCTACTTAATCAGCTACAAAATGAGATATAATTAGTTAGTGTGACTCAATTATTAAGTTGGCAATTGTGAAAAAACGTAAGGAGCGCGAGTTTGTATGCAACGTGTGTATTATAAAATTGGTAAAAAATCCAAATAATGGATAATGCTAGTTGTGATTGGATGATTAAATCGGCTACTTAATCAGCTACAAAATGAGATATAATTAGTTAGTGTGACTCAATTATTAAGTTGGCAATTGTGAAAAAACGTAATGAGCGCGAGTTTGTATGCAACGTGTGTATTATAAAATTGGTAAAAAATCCAATTAATGGATAATGCTAGTTGTGATTGGATGATTGCATCGGCTACTTAATCAGCTACAAAATGAGATATATCTTCTTAATTGTTCAAGGTGCCTGAGTATGAGAACGTGACGATAGACACGACGCGAACGCGCTACGTTTTCCAGCGGTCCGTCAGCGAGCCCAAACCGATCTCATCGCGAACGCAACAAACGCAGCCGCTGCACAGGTAAGTGACCAGCGTCCTTTCGCACCCTGAACAAAACACCCCAAGGTCATGACTCTTTCAAGGTTTGCCTCGTTCAACAAGGCGTTCGACTACGACAAGCCCGCCGAGTGGACGGAGACGCTCTTCAGGGACAAGGAGGAGGAGAAGACGGCCCCCATAGCGAAATTAGAATCCTTAGACGAATTAGATTTGGTAAGTCTATGAGAAAGTCTGTATACAATTAGAACTTATGATAAGAAATTAGGAAAGTAAAGGACACGATTCGAGAATTAAGGGTGGCTAGGATTTTTATAAGCTACATGTAATTGAAGAAGATATTCGTGTATATATTTAGAAATTGTACTATCTCGATTCAAGGATATGTATTATCCTTGATTCAAGGATACGTATTATCCTTGATTCAAGGATACGTATTATCCTTGATTCAAGGATACGTATTATTCTTGATTCAAGGATACGTATTATCCTTGATTCAAGGATATGTATTATCCTTGATACAAGGATATGTATTATCCTTGATTTAAGGATACGTATTATCCTTGCTTCAAGGATACGTATTATCCTTGATTCAAGGATATGTATTATCCTTGATTCAAGGATACGTATTATCCTTGATTCAAGGATACGTATTATCTTTGATTCAAGGATACGTATTATCGTTGATTCAAGGATATGCATTATCCTTGATTCAAGGATACGTATTATCCTTGATTCAAGGATGCGTATTATCCTTGATTCAAGGATACGTAGTTATCCTTGATCCATGGATACGTATTATCCTTGATTCAAGGATACGTATTATCCTTGATTCAAGGATGCGTATTATCCTTGATTCAAGGATACGTATTATTCTTGATTCAAGGATACGTATTATCCTTGATTCGAGATAGTACAATTTAGACACTGTAGTACCAGTACAGAGGAAGTTTAAAGAGCATGCCAAGTAGATTAGATCTAAACGTGATGAGATATTTGGCATTACTGCTAATATCAGTGATGCCAAATAAGAGATATTTAGTTTTGGTACAAAAACACCAGTTTTTCTCATCTATCTCTAGTTGTAAAGGATATAATTATTGGTTTTAGGAATCCCCAATGTCCAGTCCGAAACGGCCGAAGCAATAGCGTCTGCACGACGACGCCGCTGCCGACGGCCCGCCACCGGGAGCTACGGACCCCCGCCGCTTCGAAAGCACCGATTTGCCAGTTTAGAGCCGCGGCCGGGCGGGGGCGGGCAGCGCGAACCGTTATACGCTGGAAAGGGGGGGGCGGCCTTAACGCTTCAACTGCGCGCTTCGATCCGGCCGCCATTTTGAGCGGCTCTTACAAACAAATTTATATTTAATTATAGTAATAATTATCAGCGCCGATAAATAACGGAGTTGGCTGACAAACAAAAACAAAAACCGAAACACACATATTATTTTGAAAATCATTAGAAATTTTACATAAAACACTAATCATGGTCGAGTCATATCATGTACGATTAGTCCTGAACATTTTAGATAATTTTTCAAAAATACTATTATTTTCAAATGACTACATGATTCAAAACTCTCAAAATGAGACCTAGGTCGTCTCGGTTAATCGCAATCATCATCACATATCATCATGTTAGGCTATGGTTTTTTTTGCATAACGCGCAAAAAAAAACCATAGAGCATCTCAAAGTGTCTTATGGAAAAAAAACAGGGCAGCCGTTATTTATCGCCGCCGACAAGCAACAAACAAAACAAAAAACTCATTTATTGTACAAAAAAAATATGACTGCATTTCGTCAGTCTTTAAACCACAACCACACAAGTCACTCACACTCACTATATAAATATATTATATTAAACTATACAAAACAAACAAAAATCCGTCTTTTACATACTAGAAAGCATTTTTCGCGCGCCCCTCGGATGAATTCAAAAATTAAATTTGAAAAAAAAAAACTGCAACAATGACCAAAAAAAATTAAATAAAAATAAAACAAGTTTTCCCTCTCTCCTGTTACCCGTGTAACGCGATTTCCGTTTCGAGGCCGACCCGCCGCCGTTATTGTTGTTGCTGTTGATTTTTTGGTGGTCGGCGGAGATTTTGGTAGGGGGTGTGGAGGGCTTGATGAAATTTTTGTTCCGTTTTCTGATCGCGTCATGCCGCTTTGAAATATCAACAATTTTTGTAAGCACAAGATATATAAGATATGTTTATACACGTTTTACCATATTTTTAATAATAACAATGTAATAAAAAAAAAACTATACAATAAACGGAGCTGAAGAAATTGAAATTTATTTTTTCACAAATTAATTTCTTTAAAAATAAATTAAAAATTAAAAAACATGTATAGTAATATCAACCATATTAATTGCAATATCAAAAAAAATATTTTTGTTGTCTATTTATTTAATTAATCACGCATTATTTCCAAGTAGGATATCTTAGCTATATTAAAAATTGTATTTTAACACACCAGAAAAACTAATAATCAAAAGAAGAAAAGTTACAAAAGGTAAAGTTCAGGTAAAGTACAAACGTTGCATACAAACTCGCATCTCTTACGTTTTTTCACAATTGCCAACTTAATAATTGAGTCACACTAACTAATTATACCTCATTTTGTAGCTGATTAAGTAGCCGATACAATCATCTAATCATAACTAGCATTATCCATTAATTGGATTTATTACCATTTTTAGAGTCCACACGTTGCATACAAACCCGCACTCCTTACGTTTTTCACAATTGCCAACTTAATAATTGAGTCACACTAACTAATTATATCTCATTTTGTAGCTGATTAAGCAGCCGATACAATCATCCAATCACAACTAGCATTATCCATTAATTGGATTTATTACCATTTTTAGAGTACACGCGTTGCATACAAACACGCGCTCCTTACGTTTTTTCACAATTGCCAACTTAATAATTGAGTCACACTAACTAATTATATCTCATTTTGTAGCTGTTTAAGTAGCCGAAACAATCATCTAATCATAACTAGCATTATCCATTAATTGGATTTATTACCATTTACAGAGTACACATGTTGCATACAAACCCGTGCTCCTTACATTTTTTCACAATTGCCAATCTAATAATTGAGTCACACTAACTAATTATATGTCATTTTGTAGCTGATTAAGTAGCCGATTCAATCATACAATCACAACTAGCATTATCCATTAATTGGATTTATTACCATTTTTAGAGTACACACGTTGCATACAAACACGCGCTCCTTACGTTTTCTTACAATTGCCAACTTAATAAATGAGTCACACTAACTAATTATATCTCATTTTGTCGCTGATTAAGTAGCCGATACAATCATCCAATCATAACTAGCATTATCCATTAATTGGATTTTTTACCATTTTTAGAGTACACACATTGCATACAAACCCGCGCTCCTTAAGTTTTTTTCACAATTGCCAACTTAATAATTGAGTCAAACTTAATAATTATATTTCATTTTGTAGCTGATTAAGTAGCCGATTCAATCATCCAATCACAACTAGCATTATCCATTAATTGGATTTATTACCATTTTTAGAGTACACACGTTGCATACAAACCCGTTCTCCTTACGTTTTTTCACAATTGCCAACTTAATAATTGAGTCACACCAGCTAATTATATCTCATTTTGTAGCTGATTAAGTAGCCGATTCAATCATCCAATCACAACTAGCATTATCCATTAATTGGATTTATTACCATTTTTAGAGTACACACGTTGCATATAAACCCGCGCTCCTTACGTTTTTTCACAATTGCCAACTTAATAATTGAGTCACACTAACTAATTATATCTCATTTTGTGGCTGATTAAGTAACCGATACAATCATCAAATCACAACTAGCATTATCCATTAATTGGATTTATTTCCATTTTTAGAGTACACATGTTGCATACAAACCCGCGCTGCTTACGTTTTTTTCACAATTGCCAACTTAATAATTGAGTCACACTAACTAATTATATCTCATTTTGTAGCTGATTAAGTAGCCGATACAATCATCTAATCACAATTAATATTATCCATTAATTGGATTTATTACCATTTTTAGAGTACACACGTTGCATACAAACCCGCGCTCCATACGTTTTTTCACAATTGCCAACTTAATAATTGAGTCACACTAACTAATTATATCTCATTTTGTAGCTGATTAAGTAGCCGAAACAATCATC
The DNA here is from genome assembly GCA_963942505.1 of Lordithon lunulatus. NCBI lineage: Eukaryota > Metazoa > Arthropoda > Insecta > Coleoptera > Staphylinidae > Lordithon > Lordithon lunulatus. The sequence continues at coordinate 4,117,220 of OZ012675.1, forward strand.
TAATCACAACTAGCATTATCCATTAATTAGATTTATTACCATTTTTAGAGTACACACGTTGCATACAAACCCGCGCTCCTTACGTTTTTTCACAATTGCCAACTTAATAATTAAGTCACACTAACTAATTATATCTCATTTTGTAGCTGATTAAGTAGTCGAAACAATCATCTAATCATAACTAGCTTTATCCATTAATTAGATTTATTACCATTTTTAGAGTACACACGTTGCATACAAACTCGCACTTCTTACGTTTTTTCACAATTGCCAACTTAATAATTGAGTCAAACTAACTAATTATATCTCATTTTGTAGCTGATTAAGTAGCCGATTCAATCATCCAATCACAACTAGCATTATCCATTAATTGGATTTATTACCATTTTTAGAGTACACACGTTGCATATAAACCCGCGCTCCTTACGTTTTTTCACAATTGCCAACTTAATAATTGAGTCAAACTAACTAATTATATCTCATTTTGTAGCTGATTAAGTAGCCGATTCAATCATCCAATCACAACTAGCATTATCCATTAATTGGATTTATTACCATTTTCAGAGTACACACGTTGCATACAAACCCGCGCTCCTTACGTTTTTTCACAATTTCCAACTTAATAATAGTGTCACACTAACTAATTATATCTCATTTTGTAGCTGATTAAGTAGCCGATACAATCATCTAATCACAACTAGCATTATCCATTAATTGGATTTATTACCATTTTTAGAGTACACACGTTGCATACAAACCCGCGCTCCTTACGTTTTTTTGCAATTGCCAACTTAATAATTGAGTCAAAGTAACTAATTATATCTCATTTTGTAGCTGATTAAGTAGCCGATTCAATCATCCAATCACAACTAGCATTATCCATTAATTGGATTTATTACCATTTTTAGAGTACACACGTTGCATACAAACTCGCGCTCCTTACGTTTTTTCACAATTGCTAACTTAATAATTGAGGCACACCAGCTAATTATATCTCATTTTGTAGCTGATTAAGTAGCCGATTCAATCATCCAATCACAACTAGCATTATCCATTAATTGGATTTATTACCATTTTTAGAGTACACACGTTGCATACAAACTCGCACTTCTTACATTTTTTCACAATTGCCAACTTAATAATTGAGTCACACTAACTAATTATATCTTATTTTGTAGCTGATTAAGTAGCCGATTCAATCATCCAATCACAACTAGCATTATCCAATAATTAGATTTATTACCATTTTTAGAGTACACACGTTGCATATAAACCCGCGCTCCTTACGTTTTTTCACAATTGCCAACTTAATAATTGAGTCAAACTAACTAATTACATCTCATTTTGTAGCTGATTAAGTAGCCGATTCAATCATCCAATCACAACTAGCATTATCCATTAATTGGATTTATTACCATTTTTAGAGTACACACTTTGCATACAAACACGCGCTGCTTACGTTTTTCACAATTACCAACTTAATAATTGAGTCACACTAACTAATTATATCTCATTTTGTAGCTGATTAAGTAGCCGATATAATCATCCAATCACAACTAGCATTATCCATTAATTGGATTTATTACCATTTTTAAAATACACACGTTGCATACAAACCCGTTCTCCTTACGTTTTTTCACAATTGCCAACTTAATAATTGAGTCACACTAACTAATTATATCTCATTTTATAGCTGATTAAATAGCCGATACAATCATCCAATCACAACTAGCATTATCCATTAATTGGATTTATTACCATTTTTAGAGTACACACGTTGCATACAAACTCGCACTTCTTACGTTTTTTCACAATTGCCAACTTAATAATTGAGTCAAACTAACTAATTATATCTCATTTTTTAGCTGATTAAGTAGCCGATTCAACCATCCCATCACAACTAACATTATCCATTACTTGGATTTATTACCATTTTTAGAGTACACACGTTGCATACAAACCCGCGCTCCTTACGTTTTTTCACAATTGCCAACTTAATAATTGAGTCACACTAACTAATTATATCTCATTTTGTAGCTGATTAAGTAGCCGATACAATCATCCAATCACAACTAGCATTATCCATTAATTGGATTTATTATCATTTTTAGAGTACACACGTTTCATACAAACCCGCACTCCTTACGTTTTTTTTACAATTACCAACTTAATAATTGAGTCACACTAACTAATTATATCTCATTTAGTAGCTGATTGAGTAGCCAATACAATCATCCAATCACAACTAGCATTATCCATTAATTGGATTTATTTCCATTTTTAGAGTACACATGTTGCATACAAACCCGCGCTGCTTACGTTTTTTTCACAATTGCCAACTTAATAATTGAGTCACACTAACTAATTATATCTCATTTTGTAGCTGATTAAGTAGCCGATACAGTCATCCAATCACAACTAGCATTATCCATTAATTGGATTTATTACAATTTTTAGAGTACACACTTTGCATACAAACACGTGCTGCTTACGTTTTTTCACAATTACCAACTTAATAATTGAGTCACACTAACTAATTATATCTCATTGTGTAGCTGATTAAGTAGTCGATACAATCATCAAATCATAACTAGCATTATCCATTAATTGGATTTATTACCATTTTAAGAGTACACATGTTGCATACAAACCCGCGCTGCTTACGTTTTTTTCACAATTACCAACTTAATAATTGAGTCACACTAACTAATTATATCTCATTTTGTAGCTGATTAAGTAGCCGATACAATCATCCAATCAGAACTAGCATTATCCATTAATTGGATTTATTACCATTTTTAGAGTACACACGTTGCATACAAACACGCGCTCCTTACGTTTTTTCACAATTGCCAACTTAATAATTGAGTCAGACTAACTAATTATATCTCATTTTATAGCTGATTAAATAGCCGATTTAATCATCCAATTACAACTAGTATTATCCATTAATTGGATTTATTACCATTTTAAGAGTACACATGTTGCATACAAACTCGCACTTCTTACGTTTTTTCACAATTGCCAACTTAATAATTGAGTCACACTAACTAATTATATCTCATTTTGTAGCTGATTAAGTAGCCGATTCAATCATCCAATCACAATTAGCATTATCCATTAATTGGATTTATTACCATTTTTAGAGTACACGCGTTGCATACAAACACGCGCTCCTTACGTTTTTTCACAATTGCCAACTTAATAATTGAGTCAAACTAACTAATTACACCTCATTTTGTAGCTGATTAAGTAGCCGATTCAATCATCCAATCACAACTAGCATTATCCATTAATTGGATTTATTACCATTTTTAGAGTACACACTTTGCATACAAACACGCGCTGCTTACGTTTTTTCACAATTACCAACTTAATAATTGAGTCACACTAACTAATTATATCTCATTTTGTAGCTGATTAAGTAGCCGATATAATCATCCAATCACAACTAGCATTATCCATTAATTGGATTTATTACCATTTTTAGAGTACACACGTTGCATATAAACCCGCGCTCCTTAAGTTTTTTTCACAATTGCCAACTTAATAATTGAGTCACACCAGCTAATTATATCTCATTTTGTAGCTGATTAAGTAACCGATTCAATCATCCAATCATAATTATCATTATCCATTAATTGGATTTATTATCATTTTTAGAGTACACACGTTGCATACAAACTCGCGCTCCTTACGTTTTTTCGCAATTGCCAACTTAATAATTGTGTCACACTAACTAATTATATCTCATTTTGTAGCTGATTAAGTAGCCGATACAGTCATCCAATCACAACTAGCATTATCCATTAATTGGATTTATTACAATTTTTAGAGTACACACTTTGCATACAAACACGTGCTGCTTACGTTTTTTCACAATTACCAACTTAATAATTGAGTCACACTAACTAATTATATCTCATTTTGTAGCTGATTAAGTAGCCGATACAATCATCCAATCACAACTAGCATTATCCATTAATTGGATTTATTACCATTTTAAGAGTACATATGTTGCATACAAACCCGCGCTGCTTACATTTTTTTCACAATTGCCAACTTAATAATTGAGTCACACTAACTAATTATATCTCATATTGTAGCTGATTAAGTAGCAGATTCAATCATCCAATCACAATTAGCATTATCCATTAATTGGATTTATTATCATTTTTAGAGTACACACGTTGCATACAAACTCGCGCTCCTTACGTTTTTTCACAATTGCTAACTTAATAATTGAGTCACACCAGCTAATTATATCTTATTTTGTAGCTGATTAAGTAGCCGAAACAATCATCCAATCACAACTAGCATTATCCATTAATTGGATTTATTACGATTTTTAGAGTACACACGTTGCATACAAACCCGCGCTCCTTACGTTTTTCTGAATTGCCATCTTAATAATTGAGTCAAGTTAACTCATTATATTTCATTTTATAGCTGATTAAATAACTAATTTAATTATCCAATCTAAATTAGTATTATCCATTAATTGGATTTATTATCATTTTTAGAGTACACACGTTGGAAAATTACGCACGAGAGTGTAGCACAGGTTCTGACATCTGGCGGGAAATAGCGGAAACATTTTTCAAGAAATCTGTAATATTATGTCTGTCCTGTCATCCAATTCACAGAGCATTATAATTATACATCCGAATCTAACCTCAATTTTACAATAACATGTGTTATGATTGTTGATATTTTGTTATTACTATTGTAATAAATCCAGTGATCTTAACAAAAAAAACAAAATGACTGAGGTGATAGACGACTTACTAAAGTACTTACAATTGGGCTCGCGACTGGACCTAAAGGACTACACATTGAGTTATGTTTTGGGTAAGCGAGTCCAACAAAATATATATTTTTTTTATTTTTGGGATACAATTGACTTACATACAAGCCACACAAAGTTTCTAATTTTGGGGACAACTCCAGTATGCTCCCAGAATGAAAATATGGGGTTAGTATGCTCCCAGAATGAAAATTTGGGGTTGATTATGAAATCAAATCTTTAGTGTTGTGTGTATTTATAATTATATTTATTTATTATATATATTATCTATTTGCCTTTTACCTTTTGGTGTAGGCTATTGCATTTACATTTCGTTAAATTTCTTTATTATACAATATTTTGGTGGTTTATGTGTATAATAAATTGTTATTTTACAATTTGATTACATAAAAATCTAATTTAATAGTTTAATTTTTTAACTTACAGTAAAGCCTACACTGTTTGTTACCTTCTACCTTACGGTGTAGGCTTTATTGTAAGTTAAAAACTATAACTAATATATTTTTTTTAACATTTCATTGTAGTAAATAATAATAAATCTGAAATCAATTATATTTATAGGATTAACAGGAACTCCAGAGGGACTAGCAGTCCTCATCCCTTCCCCTGAACTACTACTATCTCTTATAATCCTCCTTGATGACAATACAGCAACGATATCAAAAGAATCTGCCCTAGCTCTAGTAAACATCTCTGCAAACGAAAAAGGAGCTGCCACCCTAATTGACCTAGACATACTGAAAGCCCATAAAAATAAACTTGTTAAACCACCTGAAGATGTGGTTAAAACAGCCCTTCGGTTTATTTTAAATGAAAACAGCCACATTGCAGATCCCTGCTGCATGATTTTGTCCAACCTTAGCCGAAATTCAGCTTTGGTGGATAAAGTCATTGCACTGATTGAAACCAGTTCGATCACATTTGATGTGCTTATAAATGCTTTTACTAAAAACAATTATAATAAAAAAGGGGCTGGGTTGCATTATTTAGGACCAGTGCTTTCAAACCTATCACAGAGTCCGACAGTGAGGAAATATATTTTGGATCGGGAAAGGTGTGTGGTGCAACGATTGGTGGCTTTTACTGAGTATCAGGAATCATTAGTGAGGCGTGGAGGTGTTATTGGTGTGTATGATTTCAGTTTTGTTGTTATAATGACTGATGATATTTTTGTTGTTCCATTACAGGTACTTTGAAAAATTGTTGTTTTGAAAATGATTACCACGATTGGTTGTTGGGGGATGAGGTCGATATTTTGCCAAGACTATTGCTACCATTAGCTGGAAATACTGAATATGATGATGATGATAATGATAAGTTACCCCCAGAGTTACAGTACTTGCCTGAGGATAAGAAAAGGGAGGAGGATCCTGATATTAGGTTTGTGATTTATATGATAATTTTCAAAACAACAAATCTCAGAAACCTTAAGAGATAGATGAAATTACTTTATGAGATGTTTTGTAGTGCTTGAAATTCTCTGCAAATTTGGTATTTTGCACAATTTTCGGATTTTATAAAATAAAAAAGTTATGACCAAAAAACGAAAATGTTTGTTTGTTTGTTTGTATCTTTTGAAATTTATTCTAACATATTACAACCTTTTCATTGGATTTTTGAGAAATTCAGCATCCAATAAGATTACAATTCTTGCTAGTGAGAAATTAATTTTTGTTCTTGTTGTAGGTGTATGTTGTTGGAAGCCCTGACACAATTGTGTGCTGTACGCAAAAACCGTGAGCTGGTTAGAGACAAGAACACCTATGTGATACTCAGAGAGCTGCACAAGTGGGAGAAAGACAAAAAAGCCCTGCTCGCCTGTGAGAATTTAGTAGACATTCTCATCAGGTAAATATCAATTACATATATAGTGTTATATTTTAATTATTATTCTATTAATTTAAAGGACGGAGGAGGAAATTTCACTGGACAACATCAAGGATGTGGAAGTGCCAGAGGATTTGACACAGAAGTTCGAGAAACAAGACGAGGAGTTTCTCACAGAGGCATAACCTTGAAAATCTAATGATTTAATATTAAAGTTTTTATTTTTATGTGAATAATTATTTTATATTGTTAATAGAAAAATTGTAAATTATTTCATTGGTTCAACTACCAAACTACAATTTACAACTGTTGACCTTGAAATTGTCAAAAATCAACTGCGCTAGAAATTATCTGATGTTTTTAAATGCCATCATGTGTTCTTACTTTGGAACCCAAAACAAACTAGTTTTCAGCAAAAACTACTCAACTATTGATAATTTCTAAAACAGTTTGAGGGTCCCTGAAATATATTTAACTGTAGGCAACCAAATACGCACAATGATTTGCAACCCTGGCCCCCTAGCACCAGTTTACTCAACTACAAATTATTGGTTATCAAAGAACGTCGCTGTCGGTTTTGTTTGTCAAATGTCATTTGTTGCCCATTGCGGATCTCTCGTAGAGCCGGGCGCAGTTCATTACCGCAGCCATTCATCCCCCCCCAATTGCACAACGTTGATTAGTGACCGCCGTTACGAAACCCTTCCGCTTTAGGGGTGGCGCGCGTTTTATCTCCCGCCATTGCAGCGCGGCCGCGGGCGTGAACGTGCGAGGGTGCGCGATCAGCAATCGATGAAGGAGTGTTCGACGACACCATCGCCGTCGGTTTGCTGAATGTGCGGCTATGCGGTGCGGTGACAAGTGATCACACCCCCGCTGTGTGTGTAAAAAAAAAACAATCTGTGATAGCTAGGCTAGTTGTAGCTGCGCCGAGATGTCCCTGCCGAGCAGCGGCCAGGGGCTGTCCAAGCTCAAGAAGAAGCACTTTCGGGTCAAGCACCAGAAGGTGAAGCTGTTTAGGGCGAATGAGCCGTTTTTGTCGGTGCTCATGTGGGGCATTAATCACACTGTGAGTCAAACTAATGTTTGCTGATTGCATCGGTGAGCTATATGCAATTATTTTACAGATAAATGAGCTGATGCATGTGACTATACCTGTGATGCTGCTGCCCGATGATTTCAGAGCCTACTCCAAGATTAAGATTGACAACCATCTTTTTAATAAGTAAGTTATTTCATTTGTTTTTATTTAGATTGTTTTTTGTTGTTTTCTAAAGAACTGAGTATCGTACAATCAAAATTTAAAAAATGTTGTATTCATGAAGAAATTTACTAAAACTAACTACTTATTGTTATTTTTTGTACGAGTCATGGCTGTCTTATAATTCAATCAAATCTAGACAAACAAAATTAATATCTGTTTCAAGTTGCAAGTAATCAATTCAGATTTTTGTTGTTTTCTAAAGAACTAAGTATCGTACAATCAAAATTTAAAAAATGTTGTATTCATGAAGAAATTTACTAAAAGTAATAACATATTGTTATTTTTGTTACGAGTCATGGCTGTCTTATAATTCAATCAAATCTAGACAAACAAAATTAATGTCTGTTGTAAGTTACAAGTATATCAATTCAGATTTTTGTTGTTTTCTAAAGAACTGAGTATCGTACAATCAAAATTTAAAAAATGTTGTATTCATGAAGAAATTTACTAAAACTAACTACTTATTGTTATTTTTTGTACGAGTCATGGCTGTCTTATAATTCAATCAAATCTAGACAAACAAAATTAATATCTGTTTCAAGTTGCAAGTAATCAATTCAGATTTTTGTTGTTTTCTAAAGAACTGAGTATCGTACAATCAAAATTTAAAAAATGTTGTATTCATGAAGAAATTTACTAAAAGTAATTACTTATAGTTATTTTTGGTACGAGTCATGGCTGTCTTATAATTCAATCAAATCTAGACAAACAAAATTAATATCTGTTTCAAGTTGCAAGTAATCAATTCAGATTTTTGTTGTTTTCTAAAGAATTGGCTATTGTACAATCAAAATTTAAAAAATGTTGTATTCATGAAGAAATTTACTAAAAGTAATAACATATTGTTATTTTTGTTACGAGTCATGGCTGTCTTATAATTCAATCAAATCTAGACAAACAAAATTAATGTCTGTTGTAAGTTACAAGTATATCAATTCAGATTTTTGTTGTTTTCTAAAGAACTGAGTATCGTACAATCAAAATTTAAAAAATGTTGTATTCATGAAGAAATTTACTAAAAGTAATTACATATTGTTATTTTTGTTACGAGTCATGGCTGTCTTATAATTCAAGCAAATCTAGCAAAACAAAATTAATGTCTGTTGTAAGTTACAAGTACATCAATTCAGATTTTTGTTGTTTTCTAAAGAACTGAGTATTGTACAATCAAAATTTAAAAAATGTTGTATTCATGAAGAAATTTACTAAAACTAACTACTTATTGTTATTTTTTGTACGAGTCATGGCTGTCTTATAATTCAAGCAAATCTAGACAAACAAAATTAATGCCTGTTGTAAGTTGCAAGTAATCAATTCAGATTTTTGTTGTTTTCTAAAGAATTGGCTATCGTACAATCAAAATTTAAAAAATGTTGTATTCATGAAGAAATTTACTAAAACTAACTACTTATTGTTATTTTTTGTACGAGTCATGGCTGTCTTATAATTCAAGCAAATCTAGACAAACAAAATTAATGCCTGTTGTAAGTTGCAAGTAATCAATTCAGATTTTTGTTGTTTTCTAAAGAATTGGCTATCGTACAATCAAAATTTAAAAAATGTTGTATTCATGAAGAAATTTACTAAAAGTAATTACTTATAGTTATTTTTGGTACGAGTCATGGCTGTCTTATAATTCAACCAAATCTAGCCACACAAAATTGATGATACGAATTATAAAATCTACAAAGCGAAAAGTGTTTGATATAAACCCTAAACTTGTCATTTAATACTAACATAAATAGATTATTAGTCATATTTATTTCATAAATGTCACATAAATAATAATCTTGTGACCTATCATTACACTCGTAAGGTTTGTTTTAAACTTACATCACTTATCTGCCTGACGCTGTATTGATTATTGCTGAATTATTAAAAGTTCTTGAATTGTTAACTAGTTTTCGAAGTTCAGCAAGATTAATTTTTAACTGAGAGCACTTGGCCTAGTTTCGAATATGTAAAATAGGGTCATCTAAATTGTAGGGGGGTTAATTGAGTTTATATATAATTATAATTAAAGAAAATAAATAGTACAAAATACTTAAAAACATAAACTAATGTTTTTAGGAGTTTGAGAATAATTAGGATGAATATTGGAATTATATTGAAGAACTTAGAAACTAAAAATAGTTTGTTTGTTTTTTTTTCTTCAAGGGAAAACATGCCTTCTCACTTCAAGGTCAAGGAGTATTGCCCAATGGTGTTCCGCAACATCCGCGAAAGGTTCGGCATTGACGATCTGGACTACAAGGAATCACTGACCAGGTAAGGCATCAGAAGGATTTATCAAGTTTTACAGACGATTTTGTTTATTTTAACCTTAAAGTTTGACACATTCAGCCTGTCATGCTCAAGACCTTGAACAATAAGACTATAACCTTGAATAATAAGTGTATGACCTTGAATAATAAGACTATGACCTTGAATAATATGACTATAACCTTGAATAATAAGTCTATGACCTTGAATAATATGACTATAACCTTGAACAATAAGATTTTGTTTATTTTAACCTTAAAGTTTGACACATTCAGTCTGTCATACTAAGACCTTGAACAATAAAAGACTATAACCTTGAATAATAAGTGTATTACATTGAATAATAAGACTATGACCTTCAATATTAAGACTATAACCTTGAATAATCAGATTATGACCTTGAATAATATGACTATAACTTTGAACAATAAGATTTTGTTTATTTTAGTTAAGTTTGACACATTCAGCCTGTCATACTAAGACCTTGAACAATAAGAGACTATAACCTTGAAAAATAAGTGTATGACCTTGAATAATAAGACTATGACCTTCAATATTAAGACTATAACCTTGAATAATAAGTCTATGACCTTGAATAATATGACTATAACCTTGAACAATAAGATTTTGTTTATTTTAGTTAAGTTTGACACATTCAGCCTGTCATACTAAGACCTTGAACAATAAGAGACTATAACCTTGAAAAATAAGTGTATGACCTTGAATAATAAGACTATGACCTTCAATATTAAGACTATAACCTTGAATAATAAGATTATGACCTTGAATATTAAGACTATAACCTTGAATAATAAGTCTATGACCTTGAATAATATGAGTATAACTTTTAACAATAAGATTTTGTTTTAAATCATTGTGACAACTGTCATTTTTGTGTCAAATCATTGTGACAGCTGTCATTTTTGTGTCAAATCATTGTGACAGCTGTCATTTTTGTGTCAAATCATTGTGACAGCTGTCATTTTTGTGTCAAATCATTGTGACAGCTGTCATTTTTGTGTCAAATCATTGTGATAGCTGTCATTTTTGTGTCAAATCATTGCGACAGCTGTCATTTTTGTGTTAAATCATTGTGACAGCTGTCATTTTTGTGTCAAATCAGTGTGACAGCTGTCAAACAATTGACTTCTATGTCAAATAAATCTGACAGTTGTGTTTTTTGTGTCAAATCATTGCAACAGCTGTTATTTTTATGTCAAATAATTGTGACAACTGTTATCGTGTGTCTAATATGTGAATAATAAGACTATGACCTTGAATAATATGACTATGGTTTTGCATTATAAGACTATAACCTTGAAGAATGAGATATGACCTTGAACAATTACAATTCTCATATCTATATTATTTTTTGGACATACTTTTCAAGCTGCTTTTTTTGCCAACAGGTCACAGCCCTTGCCAGACGACTCATCTGGCAAAAGCAGCGCCAAATTCTACCTGTCCTCCGACAGGCTGTTCATCATAAAAACTCTGACATCAGAGGAAGTTGAAAGGATGCACTCGTTTCTCAAACAGTACCATCCAGTGAGTTACAACAATTTAATATTGGTATTAAAAAACTTGTTTGGTTATTGAAAACTTCACTCGAATACATTTATGGCACAGGACATCAGTTCCGATGCACAATTGTTGATTCGAAATCACAAAGAAGTGTTGTCGAAACATGTTGGGATGTTAAAATCTTTTTGGAATCTTGATAGGTGATCAAAATTATTGTTATAACATTAAATATTGTTATAAAAATTATTGGTATAAAAATTGGGAATGTGGGAAAAATAAAATTAATCACTCAACTATAAACAATGTCAATAACACACCCAAATTCATGTCATTATTTGCTTACAAACAACCAAGTAACCCGTGTGTGATTCACAAAAATAACACATACTTGTAAATCCATTGATATCGTTATCAGTAAATTTTATCTCGTCACTTCTATTTGCTTAATAGAACATGGGGGAATTTGTACGGTTCTACGAAACGCCTCCCCGGCCCGTTGTTCGTTAAATTGTTAATTACAATCTGAATAATTAATAAAATCGTGCCGGTTCTCACACTTAACAATGGGGAATTCTCGTAACAAGCAGACGTAGACATAATGGATGGCAATAAATACGTGTTTTAATTGTGCAGCCTTGGTATGAACAAAAAAGTTCAAAGGCATATCTTTTGTGGCAGAGACAATTAAGAGCAAACCTACTCTTGATTTTCACTCTTATTGTAACAAATTTAAATGAGCATATTACTAACAAACATCAATTTCTAAATAAATTGATTTGATTACTATTACAACTGCTGTCATTATAGTAAGAGACCATTTTCGTCATATAATAGCGACAGCTGTCATTGTTGTATCAAATAATTGTGACAGTTGTCATTTTCTTATCAAATAATTGTGACAGCTGTGATTTTTGTGTCAAATTATCGTTAGAATTATTTGTCACAGCTGTCATTTAGTGTCCAACAATTGTGACAGCTGTCATTTATGTGTCAAATCATTGTGACAGCTGAAACAATTGACTTCTATAACAAATAATTCTTGCAGTGATTTTTGTGTCAAATCATTGTGACAGCTGTCAAACAATTAACTTCTATGTCAAATAATTCTGGCAGTTGTGATTTTTGTGTCAAATCATTGTGACAGCTGTCAAACAATTGATTTCTATGTGAAATAATTCTGACAGTTGTGATTTTTGTGTCAAATCATTGTGACAGCTGTCAAACAATTGATTTCTATGTGAAATAATTCTGACAGTTGTGATTTTTGTGTCAAATCATTGTGACAGCTGTCAAACAATTGATTTCTATGTGAAATAGTTCTGGCAGTTGTGATTTTTGTGTCAAATGATTGTGACAGCTGTAAAACAATTGACTTCTATGTCAAATAATTTTGGTAGCTGTGATTTTTGTGTTAAATCATTGTGACAGCTGTTATTTTTATGTCAAATAATTGTGACAACTGTTATCTTGTGTCAAATAATTGTAACATCTGTTATTCCTGTCTCATATACTTCTGACATCTATCATTGTAGTGTAAAATTGTGACAACTGTATTTAGTCCTTTTAGTGTCTAATAATTGTGACAGCTGTTCTTTTAGTGTCCAATAAGTGTGACTGCTGTGCCAATAAATTACGACAGCTGTTATTTTCAAATATAATTACTACATTGATGTAGTTTTTGCACCAAATATTTATTAAATTTTCTATATGAATTGTTTTTAGTTTATTGTTGAACGCCATGGCAAAACTCTTCTGCCTCAATATTTGGGGATGTACCGGCTGACCGTTGATAACGTCGAGCACTACATTGTGATCATGCGCAATGTGTTCTCCAACCACCTGAGCACCCACCGGAAGTTCGACCTGAAGGGCTCTACCGTCGATCGGGAGGCCTCTGAGAAGGAACTGGAAAAGGACCTGCCCACCTACAAGGATAATGACTTTGTTCACCAACAAATGAAGGTAGGATCACACAAGGTGCCGTATTTTAGTTACATCCAAAAACTTTTTTATCAGACCACTAATCAAGGACGGCCTTGAAACATAAAAAAATTCGAATTACATTTTGAAAGTTTGTATGTGTACATAAATAATAATTCTAAACAACTTATTTTAATGTAAAATATTTGTATCACTAACCAAAAGAATACTTAACCTAAAAATTATATCAATTGTTTCAGGTAAAATGGCATTTTTGTGAACGATACGAAGAAAAGTTATTAAAATAAGTTGTTAAGTTTTATAAATAATAGCCATGTGTCGTATTTCAATGAAATCCAAAAACTTTTTTTATTTAACCACTAATCAAGGATGGCCTTGAATTATAAAAATTCCGAATTACGTTTTGAAAGTTTGTGTGTGTATATAATTAATAATTCTAAACAACTTATTTTAATGTAAAATATTTGTATCACTAACCAAAAGAGTACTTAACCTAAAAATTATATCAATTGTTTCAGGTAAAGTGGCATTTTTGTGAACGATACGAAAAAAAGTTATTAAAATAAGTTGTTTAGTTTTATAAATAATAGCCATGTGTCGTATTTCAATTAAATCCAAAAACTTTTTTTATTAATCACTAATCAAGGATGGTCTTGAATTATAAAAATTCCGAATTACGTTTTGAAAGTTAGTGTGTGTACATAATTAATAATTCTAAACAACTTATTTTAATGTAAAATATTTGTATCACTAACCAAAAGAGTACTTAACCTAAAAATTATATCAATTGTTTCAGGTAAAGTGGCATTTTTGTGAACGATACGAAAAAAAGTTATTAAAATAAATTGTTTAGTTTTATAAATAATAGCCATGTGTTGTATTTCAATTAAATCCAAAAACTTTTTTTATTTAACCACTAATCAAGGATGGTCTTGAATTATAAAAATTCCGAATTACGTTTTGAAAGTTAGTGTGTGTACATAATTAATAATTCTAAACAACTTATTTTAATGTAAAATATTTGTATCACTAACCAAAAGAGTACTTAACCTAAAAATTATATCAATTGTTTCAGATAAAGTGGCATTTTTGTGAACGATACGAAAAAGAGTTATTAAAATAAATTGTTTAGTTTTATAAATAATAGCCATGTGTTGTATTTCAATGAAATCCAAAAACTTTTTTTATTTAACCACTAATCAACGATGGCCTTGAATTATAAAAATTCCGAATTACGTTTTGAAAGTTTGTGTGTGTACATAATTAATAATTCTAAACAACTTATTTTAATGTAAAATATTTGTATCACTAACCAAAAGAGTACTTAACCTAAAAATTATATCAATTGTTTCAGGTAAAGTGGCATTTTTGTGAACGATACGAAAAAAAGTTATTAAAATAAGTTGTTTAGTTTTATAAATAATAGCCATGTGTCGTATTTCAATTAAATCCAAAAACTTTTTTTATTTAACCACTAATCAAGGATGGTCTTGAATTATAAAAATTCCGAATTACGTTTTGAAAGTTAGTGTGTGTACATAATTAATAATTCTAAACAACTTATTTTAATGTAAAATATTTGTATCACTAATCAAAAGAGTACTTAACCTAAAAATTATATCAATTGTTTCAGGTAAAGTGGCATTTTTGTGAACGATACGAAAAAAAGTTATTAAAATAAATTGTTTAGTTTTATAAATAATAGCCATGTGTCGTATTTCAATTAAATCCAAAAACTTTTTTTATTTAACCACTAATCAACGATTGCCTTGAATTATAAAAATTCCGAATTACGTTTTGAAAGTTTGTGTGTGTACGTAATTAATAATTCTAAACAACTTATTTTAATGTAAAATATTTGTATCACTAACCAAAAGAGTACTTAACCTAAAAATTATATCAATTGTTTCAGGTAAAGTGGCATTTTTGTGAACGATACGAAAAAAAGTTATTAAAATAAGTTGTTTAGTTTTATAAATAATAGCCATGTGTCGTATTTCAATTAAATCCAAAAACTTTTTTTATATTTAACCACTAATCAAGGATGGTCTTTAAACATAAAAATTCCGAAATACATTTTGAAAATTTGTGTGTGTACATAAATAATAATTCTAAACAACTTATTTTAATGTAAAATATTTGTATCACTAACCAAAAGAGTACTTAACCTAAAAATTATATCAATTGTTTCAGGTAAAGTGGCATTTTTGTGAACGATGCGAAAAAAAGTTATTAAAATAAGTTGTTTAGTTTTATAAATAATAGCCATGTGTCGTATTTCAATTAAATCCAAAAACTTTTTTTATTTAACCACTAATCAACGATGGCCTTGAATTATAAAAATTCCGAATTACGTTTTGAAAGTTTGTGTGTATACATAATTAATAATTCTAAACAACTTATTTTAATGTAAAATATTTGTATCACTAACCAAAAGAGTACTTAACCTAAAAATTATATCAATTGTTTCAGGTAAAGTGGCATTTTTGTGAACGATACGAAAAAAAGTTATTAAAATAAGTTGTTTAGTTTTATAAATAATAGCCATGTGTCGTATTTCAATTAAATCCAAAAACTTTTTTTATTTAACCACTAATCAAGGATGGCCTTGAATTATAAAAATTCCGAATTACGTTTTGAAAATTTGTGTGTATACATAATTAATAATTCTAAACAACTTATTTTAATGTAAAATATTTGTATCACTAACCAAAAGAGTACTTAACCTAAAAATTATATCAATTGTTTCAGGTAAAGTGGCATTTTTGTGAACGATACGAAAAAAAGTTATTAAAATAAGTTGTTTAGTTTTATAAATAATAGCCATGTGTCGTATTTCAATTAAATCCAAAAACTTTTTTTATTTAACCACTAATCAAGGATGGTCTTGAATTATAAAAATTCCGAATTACGTTTTGAAAGTTTGTGTGTGTACATAATTAATAATTCTAAACAACTTATTTTAATGTAAAATATTTGTATCACTAACCAAAAGAGTACTTAACCTAAAAATTATATCAATTGTTTCAGGTAAAGTGGCATTTTTGTGAACGATACGAAAAAGAGTTATTAAAATAAATTGTTTAGTTTTATAAATAATAGCCATGTGTTGTATTTCAATTAAATCCAAAAACTTTTTTTATTTAACCACTAATCAAGGATGGCCTTGAATTATAAAAATTCCGAATTACGTTTTGAAAATTTGTGTGTATACATAATTAATAATTCTAAACAACTTATTTTAATGTAAAATATTTGTATCACTAACCAAAAGAGTACTTAACCTAAAAATTATATCAATTGTTTCAGGTAAAGTGGCATTTTTGTGAACGATACGAAAAAAAGTTATTAAAATAAGTTGTTTAGTTTTATAAATAATAGCCATGTGTCGTATTTCAATTAAATCCAAAAACTTTTTTTATTTAACCACTAATCAAGGATGGTCTTGAAACATAAAAATTCCGAAATACATTTTGAAAATTTGTGTGTGTACATAATTAATAATTCTAAACAACTTATTTTTATGTAAAATATTTGTATCACTAACCAAAAGAGTACTAAACCTAAAAATTATATCAATTGTTTCAGGTAAAGTGGCATTTTTGTGAACGATACGAAAAAAAGTTATTAAAATAAGTTGTTTAGTTTTATAAATAATAGCCATGTGTCGTATTTCAATTAAATTCAAAAACTTTTTTTATTTAACCACTAATCAACGATGGCCTTGAATTATAAAAATTCCGAATTACGTTTTGAAAATGTGTGTGTGTACATAATTAATAATTCTAAACAACTTATTTTAATGTAAAATATTTGTATCACTAACCAAAAGAATACTTAACCTAAAAATTATATCAATTGTTTCAGGTAAAATGGCATTTTTGTGAACGATACGAAGAAAAGTTATTAAAATAAGTTGTTAAGTTTTATAAATAATAGCCATGTGTCGTATTTCAATGAAATCCAAAAACTTTTTTTATTTAACCACTAATCAAGGATGGCCTTGAGTTATAAAAATTCCGAATTACGTTTTGAAAGTTTGTGTGTGTACATAATTAATAATTCTAAACAACTTATTTTAATGTAAAATATTTGTATCACTAACCAAAAGAGTACTTAACCTGAAAATTATATCAATTGTTTCAGGTAAAGTGGCATTTTTGTGAACGATACGAAAAAAAGTTATTAAAATAAATTGTTTAGTTTTATAAATAATAGCCATGTGTCGTATTTCAATTAAATCCAAAAACTTTTTTTATTTAACCACTAATCAAGGATGGTCTTGAATTATAAAAATTCCGAATTACGTTTTGAAAGTTTGTGTGTGTACATAATTAATAATTCTAAACAACTTATTTTAATGTAAAATATTTTTATCATTAACCAAAAGAGTACTTAACCTAAAAATTATATCAATTGTTTCAGGTAAAGTGGCATTTTTGTGAACGATACGAAGAAAAGTTATTAAAATAAGTTGTTTAGTTTTATAAATAATAGCCATGTGTCGTATTTCAATTAAATCCAAAAACTTTTTTTATTTAACCACTAATCAACGATGGCCTTGAATTATAAAAATTCCGAATTACGTTTTGAAAGTTAGTGTGTGTACATAATTAATAATTCTAAACAACTTATTTTAATGTAAAATATTTGTATCACTAACCAAAAGAGTACTTAACCTAAAAATTATATCAATTGTTTCAGGTAAAGTGGCATTTTTGTGAACGATACGAAAAAGAGTTATTAAAATAAATTGTTTAGTTTTATAAATAATAGCCATGTGTCGTATTTCAATTAAATCCAAAAACTTTTTTTATTTAACCACTAATCAAGGATGGCCTTGAATTATAAAAAATCCGAATTACGTTTTGAAAATTTGTGTGTATACATAATTAATAATTCTAAACAACTTATTTTTATGTAAAATATTTTTATCACTAACCAAAAGAGCACTTAACCTAAAAATTATATCAATTGTTTCAGGTAAAGTGGCATTTTTGTGAACGATGCGAAAAAAAGTTATTAAAATAAGTTGTTTAGTTTTATAAATAATAGCCATGTGTCGTATTTCAATTAAATCTAAAAACTTTTTTTTATTTAACCACTAATCAACGATGGCCTTGAATTATAAAAAATCCGAATTACGTTTTGAAAATTTGTGTGTGTACATAAATAATAATTCTAAACAACTTATTTTAATGTAAAATATTTTTATCACTAACCAAAAGAGTATTTAACTTGAAAATATGATGAATTTTGTGTGGTTAGAGTCATTTCTCAGTCTTATTGTCTTTTGTTTCCTTGTTCGCTGTCTGGTGCGCATTTATGAAAATGAATGAACTATAAAAACTCACATTTTTTTTTATATAGAATTTATAGTTTTAAATAATTGTGTGTTTACAGGTTTATATCGGTGAGGAGGCGAAACAGAAGCTGATGGAGACCCTCACCGCCGACGTGGAGTTCCTAACCAAACTGCATTTAATGGACTACAGCCTGCTGTTAGGTGAGACCATAAAGCGGCGTTTGTAGCCTACATAAATAAACTAATCGGCCAAATTGCAGGCATCCATGAGACTGAACGCGGTGAGCAGGAAATGCAAAGAGACCGCGAGCGGCGCGAGTCTGAAAACCAAGGCGGCGATTCGGATGATAGCGAGGCGGGATCCGGGATTGACAACAACAGGCAATTCGCGTTCAACACCCCACCCGACTCCCCTAATGCTATTGCACAGTTTATACGTGATTGCAGCTTGCAATACGAAGGTAATTTTATTTAGTAATAGTGGAATCCTACAGATTTTTTTTTAGTTATTTTTTGTTAATTATAAAGTTATTTTGACAGGTGGCATCATTCCGGAATTGGATATCTACGCGATACCGAGTTGCGCGACTGCGCCTGTTCATGAAATCTATTTTGTTGCTATCATCGACGTGCTGACACATTATGGGGTTAAAAAACAGGCTGCCAAAGCGGCAAAAACTGTTAAATACGGCGGCAACGTGGATGGCATCAGCACATGCGATCCGGACCAGTACGCCAAGAGGTTCATCGACTTCATTTCGAAGGCGATTGAGTAGAAACGTACAGCAATTCACAATTATAACGTAACAAGAGAGGGGATGTTATTGTTGATTCGGTACTAATGGATTTTTTTTTAAATGTTATAGTTTCTAATGTAATAATGTGATTTGATTTTAAGTGTATATATTATTATTATATGAATTCTATGTATGTATATAAGCAAAAGCAGCAGTTGGTAATTCAGTCAATTTCTGCGTGAGCGAAGAAAAAAATTTAAGCTAACCGAAACGTATTAAGCGGCTGTTAAAATTCACTAACCATTAGTGATCATGCGCATGCGCTGTTTACGCGCACGCGCAGATCACGCGCATGCGCAGATCACGCGCATGCGCAGATCAATTCAATTAACCCTCTATAAACAAACATAAATGCCGAATGCAAAGCACGTAGCAATTTAAAATTGTGTGACTAAATAGAAAAAAAAACATTTCAAATTGTGATCGCATTTTATATATTAATACGGATACTAAACTAACCAATAGCTTTAATAATAGCTGAAGAAAAAAAGTGGTATATTCTAATTGTTAAATTACCCCTCTATATAAAATTACATGCTCACATTTAAATTTAGTGCAGTAAATTTATGGTTGCGTTGTTTTAATGAGCGCCTCCTCGATTTTGAAACCAATTACAATTAAAAACGAGGAGTGACCATTGATGATGATGATAACCTCACATTTTAAAGCTCGCCTACTTTTTGCGCACTATTAACATTGTCAATCGCCTCACGGTCCGAATTTCTTCCAATAAACGTTTTGCGACTCCACATAAATCTGTGTGGCTTCTAGGGCATACGTCACTTCCGTTTGTAGTTTATAACCGGTAGCGACGTCATTGTGTAACACTTAATAAACCGGTAGTGACGTCATTGCTTTACTTGTGATCGTTAATAAGTGATAGTGACGTAATGTCTTTATAAGTGACAGTTAATAACTGGCAATGACGTCATTTGTTTACATATTACCGTTAATAACCGGTAGTGACGTCATTACTTTACATGTGACAGTTAATAACCGGTAATGACGTCATGACTTTACATGTGACAGTTAATAACCGGAAGTGACGTCATTTTCTACCAAAAACGTTTTATTGTTTGTTTAAATTTGGTCTTTATGCCGAAACACACACACACACATACATTTACTACTCAAATTAAAAACTACAACACACACACACACACAAACAGGATAGTTCTTAAATAATAATGTACATAGAGGTAATTTTTTTTATTATTATTTTTTTGTTTTGTTTTTTTCTAGTCTTCTTATATTTTTTTTTGATAAAAGCGTATGGGCCATTTCCGTTTTTGGGGGACCTGGTCCCGACTAATATTCAATGTTTATAATATTTAAAACAAACAAAAAAAAACTACACCCAGAAAATATTCGATGATGTAATGATGTGTTTGCAATAAAAAGATATGTCATTAATTTTTTCTGTTACCTATGTTGCACCTAATTGTAACTTACTGATTTATGCATACCTCCCCACCACATATCACACCCCCCACCTCATATAATCCCCCCCCCCCCCCCACCTCATAATCCCCCCACCCACCTCATAAACCCCCTAGCCCCACAGTTTGGCAACATCAATCATGAATGTTTGATCAATATCTGCATAGTGACGTAGAATTTTTGATTAGTTTAATCAATATTGTTAAATTGAGTTTGTTTAACTCAATAGCAACATTTACAGACTCAATCGGGCCTAACGCAAGCCAAATTTGTAGCTACAAAATGGACCGTACTGACCAAATGGAGCTACACATTAGAGAGGAGGAAGAATTGAATCGTCTAAAACGACAAGTAGGTGATGATCAGTATATTTGTACTTTAATGTCATTATTAAAGTACAATATGTAATGAAAATTGAAAATATATCGATTTATTCGGAATCCTACTCGGCTGCGCCAAGTAATTGTGATTGTTTATAAAATTCGCCAAAAATTCAATTTGAATGATTTTGGTTTGAAATTTTCGGATTTATTTCCCATGTATATTCTACACACCCTATATGAATTTAATCAAATTAACTCTAGTACAACTCGAGTTATAACACTTTGAATACTCAAATTATATCAAGTTGAAATATTTGTGACTGTTTATAAAATTCGCCAAAAATTTAATTTGAATGATTTTGGTTTGAAATTTTCGGATTTATTTCCCATGTATATTCTACACAGCCTGTATGAATTTAATCAAATTAACTCTAGTACAACTCGAGTTATAACACTTTGAATACTCAAATTATATCAAGTTGAAATATTTGTGATTGTTTATAAAATTCGCCAAAAATTCAATTTGAATGATTTTGGTTTGAAATTTTCGGATTTATTTCCCATGTATATTCTACACACCCTGTATGAATTTAATCAAATTAACTCTAGTACAACTCGAGTTATAGCACTTTGAATACGCAAATTATATCAAGTTGAAATATTTGTGATTGTTTATAAAATTCGCCAAAAATTCAATTTGAATGATTTTGGTTTGAAATTTTCGGATTTATTTCCCATGTATATACTACAAACCCTGTATAAATTTAATCAAGTTACCTCTAGTACAACTCGAGTTATAGCACTTTGAATACTCAAATTATATCAAGTTGAAATATTTGTGACTGTTTATAAAATTCGCCAAAAATTCAATTTGAATGATTTTGGTTTGAAATTTTCGGATTTATTTCCCATGTATATTCTACACACCCTATATGAATTTAATCAAATTAACTCTAGTACACCTCGAGTTATAGCACTTTGAATACTCAAATTATATCAAGTTGAAATATTTGTGACTGTTTATAAAATTCGCCAAAAATTCAATTTGAATGATTTTGGTTTGAAATTTTCTGATTTATTTCCCATGTATATTCTACACACCCTGTATGAATTTAATCAAATTAACTCTAGTACAACTCGAGTTATAACACTTTGAATACTCAAATTATATCAAGTTGAAATATTTGTGATTGTTTATAAAATTCGCCAAAAATTCAATTTGAATGATTTTGGTTTGAAATTTTCGGATTTATTTCCCATGTATATTCTACACACCCTGTATGAATTTAATCAAATTAACTCTAGTACAACTCGAGTTATAGCACTTTGAATACGCAAATTATATCAAGTTGAAATATTTGTGATTGTTTATAAAATTCGCCAAAAATTCAATTTGAATGATTTTGGTTTGAAATTTTCGGATTTATTTCCCATGTATATACTACAAACCCTGTATAAATTTAATCAAGTTACCTCTAGTACAACTCGAGTTATAGCACTTTGAATACTCAAATTATATCAAGTTGAAATATTTGTGACTGTTTATAAAATTCGCCAAAAATTCAATTTGAATGATTTTGGTTTGAAATTTTCGGATTTATTTCCCATGTATATTCTACACACCCTATATGAATTTAATCAAATTAACTCTAGTACACCTCGAGTTATAGCACTTTGAATACTCAAATTATATCAAGTTGAAATATTTGTGACTGTTTATAAAATTCGCCAAAAATTCAATTTGAATGATTTTGGTTTGAAATTTTCTGATTTATTTCCCATGTATATTCTACACACCCTATATGAATTTAATTAAATTAACTCTAGTACAACTCGAGTTATAGCACTTTGAATACTCAAATTATATCAAGTTGAAATATTTGTGATTGTTTATAAAATTCGCCAAAATTTCAATTTGAATAATTTTGGTTTGAAACTTTCGGATTTATTTCCCTTGTATATTCTACACACCCTATATGAATTTAATCAAATTAGCTCTAGTACAACTCGAGTTATAGCACTTTGAATACTCAAATTATATCAAGTTGAAATATTTGTGATTGTTTATAAAATTCGCCAAAATTTCAATTTGAATAATTTTGGTTTGAAACTTTCGGATTTATTTCCCTTGTATATTCTACACACCCTATATGAATTTAATCAAATTAACTCTAGTACAACTCGAGTTATAACACTTTGAATACTCAAATTATATCAAGTTGAAATAATTGTGATTGTTTATAAAATTCGCCAAAAATTCAATTTGAATCATTTTGGTTTGAAATTTTCGGATTTATTTCCCATGTATATTCTACACACCCTGTATGAATTTAATCAAATTAACTCTAGTACAACTCGAGTTATAACACTTTGAATACTCAAATTATATCAACTTGAAATATTTGTGATTGTTTATAAAATTCGCCAAAAATTCAATTTGAATCATTTTGGTTTGAAATTTTCGGATTTATTTCCCATGTATATTCTACACACCCTGTATGAATTTAATCAAATTAACTCTAGTACAACTCGAGTTATAACACTTTGAATACTCAAATTATATCGAGTTGAAATATCCTACTCGACTGCGCCAAGTATTTGTGATTGTTTATAAAATTCGTCAAAAA
Source organism: Lordithon lunulatus (assembly GCA_963942505.1). NCBI lineage: Eukaryota > Metazoa > Arthropoda > Insecta > Coleoptera > Staphylinidae > Lordithon > Lordithon lunulatus. The sequence continues at coordinate 4,141,337 of OZ012675.1, forward strand.
TTCAATTTCAATCATTTTGGTTTGAATTTTTCGGATTTATTTCTCATATATATTCTACACACCCTATATGAATTTAATCAAGTTAGCTCTAATACAACTCGAGTTATGTTATGTGTTACATTTGTATTCCAGTTTAGAATAATGACAAATGATAGAAACGCAGTTCTGGCAGCATATGGTCTGAAATCGGGTCGTCGCAAAAGTTTTCTGCAAGGACTTCAAAGACAGGAGGCAGAGTTGAGGATGGAGGTGGAGGCGGCTAGCACTGAAGGACTGAAAGAGGAGCGTGAGGTTGCAAGGGTGATCGACTTGGTGCGCCAAATGGAACGTATGGTGCAGGACGCAAAGAGAAAGAAGAAACAGATCTCAGACACGGAAAGACAAATTAGAGAGGTATTTCTTATTTATTACATATATATATATATATATATATATATATATATATATATATATATATATATATATATATAGAATTGATTTCCAAGTCATAGAATCGACCCCTTTCGTCTATCAAAGGCCAAAGAGAATTTTGAAGAAAGAAAGAAGAATTAGATCGTATTGAAATTAATTAGCATCAGTAACGAATTTTGCGAACAAAAGTAATTCAAAATTGCTAATAATGATGTTCATCCTTTTATTAGATGCAGAAAAATATACGAGAAGTAGAATTGCAGAGTGTCTCTGTTAAAGAGATCGAAGAGACGTCACAAGTAGAAAAGACGCTCCTCAAGAAGTTGGAAGATCGATTAGACACCGCTGTTAAACAGTTTTGTTCAGTACTGGCAGATAATAAGCAACTACGAGAAGAAATTGAGTCGCTTCTAAAAGACAGGTAAAGTAAAATGGTATCAAAACTACAAAATGACATAAAGTGATTGTCTAAATGCCAACTTGATATTTTCAAAATTTCATCCAAAACACTTACAATTTTGCATGAGCCCATTATTTATTATTACCAACAATTTATTTTAATAACATTTTGCTGAAATGTTTATTGAAATATCACTTTACCTGCCATGTTAGCAGTTTTTATAAAAATCGTTGTAGGTAAAGTGCCTGTTTGATCAAAAATTTAGTTAAATTTTATTAAAATAAATTATTTAGAATTATATATTATAAACATATGCAAAGTTACAAGAGTTTTGTCGCAAAAATTACAAAATGACATAAAGTGATTGTCTAAATGCCAACTTGATATTTTCAAAATTTCATCCAAAACACTTACAATTTTGCATGAGCCCATTATTTATTATTACCAACAATTTATTTTAATAACATTTTGCTGAATTATTTATTAAAATATCACTTTACCTGCAATGTTAGCAGTTTTTATAAAAATCGTTGTAGGTAAAGTGACTATTTGATCAAAAATTTAGTTAAATTTTATTAAAATAAATTATTTAGAATTATATATTATAAACATATGCAAAGTTACAAGAGATTTGTCGCAAAAATTACAAAATGACATAAAGTGATTGGCTAAATGCCAACTTGATATTTTCAAAATTTCATCCAAAACACTTACAATTTTGCATGAGCCCATTATTTATTATTACCAACAATTTATTTTAATAACATTTTGCTGAATTATTTATTAAAATATCACTTTACCTGCAATGTTAGCAGTTTTTATAAAAATCGTTGTAGGTAAAGTGCCTATTTGATCAAAAATTTAGTTAAATTTTATTAAAATAAATTATTTAGAATTATATATTATAAACATATGCAAAGCTACAAGAGTTTTGTCGCAAAAACTACAAAATGACATAAAGTGATTGTCTAAATGCAAACTTGATATTTTCAAAATTTCATCCAAAACACTTACAATTTTGCATGAGCCCATTATTTATTATTACCAACAATTTATTTTAATAACATTTTGCTGAATTATTTATTAAAATATCACTTTACCTGCAATGTTAGCAGTTTTTATAAAAATCGTTGTAGGTAAAGTGACTATTTGATCAAAAATTTAGTTAAATTTTATTAAAATAAATTATTTAGAATTATATATTATAAACATATGCAAAGTTACAAGAGATTTGTCGCAAAAATTACAAAATGACATAAAGTGATTGGCTAAATGCCAACTTGATATTTTCAAAATTTCATCCAAAACACTTACAATTTTGCATGAGCCCATTATTTATTATTACCAACAATTTATTTTAATAACATTTTGCTGAATTATTTATTAAAATATCACTTTACCTGCAATGTTAGCAGTTTTTATAAAAATCGTTGTAGGTAAAGTGCCTATTTGATCAAAAATTTAGTTAAATTTTATTAAAATAAATTATTTAGAATTATATATTATAAACATATGCAAAGCTACAAGAGTTTTGTCGCAAAAACTACAAAATGACATAAAGTGATTGTCTAAATGCAAACTTGATATTTTCAAAATTTCATCCAAAACACTTACAATTTTGCATGAGCCCATTATTTATTATTATCAACAATTTATTTTAATAACATTTTGCTGAAATATTTATTAAAATATCACTTTACCTGCAATGTTAGCAGTTTTTATAAAAATCGTTGTAGGTAAAGTGACTATTTGATCAAAAATTTAGTTAAAATTTATTAAAATAAATTATTTAGAATTATATATTATAAACATATGCAAAGTTACAAGAGATTTGTCGCAAAAACTACAAAATGACATAAAGTGATTGTCTAAATGCCAACTTGATATTTTCAAAATTTCATCCAAAACACTTACAATTTTGCATGAGCCCATTATTTATTATTACCAACAATTTATTTTAATAACATTTTGCTGAAATGTTTATTGAAATATCACTTTACCTGCCATGTTAGCAGTTTTTATAAAAATAGTTGTAGGTAAAGTGCCTATTTGATCAAAAATTTAGTTAAAATTTATTAAAATAAATTATTTAGAATTATATATTATAAACATATGCAAAATTACAAGAGATTTGTCGCAAAAACTACAAAATGACATAAAGTGATTGTCTAAATGCCAACTTGACATTTTCAAAATTTCATCCAAAACACTTACAATTTTGCATGACCCCATTATTTATTATTACCAACAATTTATTTTAATAACATTTTGCTGAAATGTTTATTGAAATATCACTTTACCTGCCATGTTAGCAGTTTTTATAAAAATCGTTGTAGGTAAAGTGCCTGTTTGATCAAAAATTTAGTTAAATTTTATTAAAATAAATTATTTAGAATTATATATTATAAACATATGCAAAGTTACAAGAGTTTTGTCGCAAAACTACAAAATGACATAAAGTGATTGTCTAAATGCCAACTTGATATTTTCAAAATTTCATCCAAAACACTTACAATTTTGCATGAGCCCATTATTTATTATTACCAACAATTTATTTTAATAACATTTTGCTGAAATGTTTATTAAAATATCACTTTACCTGCCATGTTAGCAGTTTTTATAAAAATCGTTGTAGGTAAAGTGCCTATTTGATCAAAAATTTAGTTAAATTTTATTAAAATAAATTATTTAGAATTATATATTATAAACATATGCAAAGTTACAAGAGTTTTGTCGCAAAACTACAAAATGACATAAAGTGATTGTCTAAATGCCAACTTGATATTTTCAAAATTTCATCCAAAACACTTACAATTTTGCATGAGCCCATTATTTATTATTACCAACAATTTATTTTAATAACATTTTGCTGAAATATTTATTAAAATATCACTTTACCTGCAATGTTAGCAGTTTTTATAAAAATCGTTATAGGTAAAGTGCCTATTTGATCAAAAATTTAGTTAAATTTTATTAAAATAAATTAATTAGAATTATATATTATAAACATATGCCAAGTTACAAGAGATTTGTCGCAAAAATTACAAAATGACATAAAGTGATTGTCTAAATGCCAACTTGATATTTTCAAAATTTCATCCAAAACACTTACAATTTTGCATGAGCCCATTATTTATTATTACCAACAATTTATTTAAATAACATTTTGCTGAAATATTTATTAAAATATCACTTTACCTGCAATGTTAGCAGTTTTTATAAAAATCGTTGTAGGTAAAGTGCCTATTTGATCAAAAATTTAGTTAAAATTTATTAAAATAAATTATTTAGAATTATATATTATAAACATATGCAAAGTTATAAGAGTTTTGTCGCAAAAACTACAAAATGACATAAAGTGATTGTCTAAATGCAAACTTGATATTTTCAAAATTTCATCCAAAACACTTACAATTTTGCATGAGCCCATTATTTATTATTACCAACAATTTATTTTAATAATATTTTGCTGAAATGTTTATTGAAATATCACTTTACCTGCCATGTTAGCAGTTTTTATAAAAATCGTTGTAGGTAAAGTGCCTATTTGATCAAAAATTTAGTTAAACTTTATTAAAATAAATTATTTAGAATTATATATTATAAACATATGCAAAGTTACAAGAGTTTTGTCGCAAAACTACAAAATGACATAAAGTGATTGTCTAAATGCCAACTTGATATTTTTAAAATTTCATCCAAAACACTTACAATATTGCATGAGCCAATTATTTATTATTACAAATAAATTATTTTATTAACATTTTGCTGAATTATTTATTAAAATATCACTTTACCTGCAATATTAGCAGTTTTTATAAAAATCGTTGTAGGTAAAGTGCCTATTTGATCAAAAATTTAGTTAAAATTTATTTAAATAAATGATTTAGAATTATATATTATAAACACATGCAAAGTTACAAGAGTTTTGTCGCAAAACTACAAAATGACATAAAGTGATTGTCTAAATGCCAACTTGATATTTTCAAAATTTCATCCAAAACACTTACAATTTTGCATGAGCCTATTATTTATTATTACCAACAATTTATTTTAATAACATTTTGCTGAAATATTTATTAAAATATCACTTTACCTGCAATGTTAGCAGTTTTTATAAAAATCGTTGTAGGTAAAGTGCCGATTTGATCAAAAATTTAGTTAAATTTTATTAAAATAAATTATTTAGAATTATATATTATAAACATATGCAAAGTTACAAGAGTTTTGTCGCAAAAACTACAAAATGACATAAAGTGATTGTCTAAATGCCAACTTGATATTTTCAAAATTTCATCCAAAACACTTACAATTTTGCATGACCCCATTATTTATTATTACCAACAATTTATTTTAATAACATTTTGCTGAAATATTTATTAAAATGTCACTTTACCTGCCATGTTAGCAGTTTTTATTAAAATCGTTGTAGGTAAAGTGACTATTTGATCAAAAATTTAGTTAAAATTTATTAAAATAAATTATTTAGAATTATATATTATAAACATATGCAAAGTTACAAGAGATTTGTCGCAAAAATTACAAAATGACATAAAGTGATTGTCTAAATGCCAACTTGATATTTTCAAAATTTCATCCAAAACACTTACAATTTTGCATGAGCCCATTATTTATTATTAAAAACAATTTATTTTAATAACATTTTGCTGAATTATTTATTAAAATATCACTTTACCTGCCATGTTAGCAGTTTTTATAAAAATCGTTGTAGGTAAAGTGACTATTTGATTAAAAATTTAGTTAAATTTTATTAAAATAAATTATTTAGAATTATATATTATAAACATATGCCAAGTTACAAGAGATTTGTCGCAAAAATTACAAAATGATATAAAGTGATTGCCTAAATGCCAACTTGATATTTTCAAAATTTCATCCAAAATACTTACAATTTTGCATGAGCCCATTATTTATTATTACCAACAATTTATTTTAATAACATTTTGGTGAAATATTTATTGAAATATCACTTTACCTGCAATGTTAGCAGTTTTTATAAAAAATCGTTGTAGGTAAAGTGCCTATTTGATAAAAAATTTAGTTAAATTTTATTAAAATAAATTATTTAGAATTCTATATTATAGACATATGTAAATTTACAAGAGATTTGTCGCAAAAACTACAAAATGACATAAAGTGATTGTCTAAATGCCAACTTGACATTTTCAAAATTTCATCCAAAACACTTACAATTTTGCATGAGCCCATTATTTATTATTACCAAAATTTATTTTAATAACATTTTGCTGAAATATTTATTGAAATGTCACTTTACCTGCCATGTTAGCAGTTTTTATAAAAATCGTTGTAGGTAAAGTGCCTATTTGATCGAAAATTTAGTTAAAATTTATTAAAATAAATTATTTAGAATTAAATATTATAGACATATGTAAAGTTACAAGAGTTTTGTCGCATAACTACAAAATGACATAAAGTGATTGTCTAAATGCTAACTTGATGTTTTCAAAATTTCATCCAAAACACTTACAATTTTGCATAAGCCCATTATTTATTATTACCAACAATTTATTTTAATAACATTTTGCTGAAATGTTTATTAAAATATCACTTTACCTGCCATGTTAGCAGTTTTTATAAAAATCGTTGTAGGTAAAGTGCCTATTTGATCAAAAATTTAGTTAAAATTTATTAAAATAAATTATTTAGAATTATATATTATAAACATATGCAAAGTTACAAGAGATTTGTCGCAAAACTACAAAATGACATAAAGTGATTGTCTAAATGCCAACTTGATATTTTAAAAATTTCATCCAAAACACTTACAATTTTGCATGAGCCCATTATTTATTATTATCAACAATTTATTTTAATAACATTTTGCTGAAATATTTATTAAAATATCACTTTACCTGCAATGTTAGCAGTTTTTATAAAAATCGTTGTAGGTAAAGTGCCGATTTGATCAAAAATTTAGTTAAATTTTATTAAAATAAATTATTTAGAATTATATATTATAAACATATGCAAAGTTACAAGAGTTTTGTCGCAAAAACTACAAAATGACATAAAGTGATTGTCTAAATGCCAACTTGATATTTTCAAAATTTCATCCAAAACACTTACAATTTTGCATGAGCCCATTATTTATTATTACCAACAATTTATTTTAATAACATTTTGCTGAAATATTTATTAAAATGTCACTTTACCTGCCATGTTAGCAGTTTTTATAAAAATCGTTGTAGGTAAAGTGCCTATTTGATCAAAAATTTAGTTAAATTTTATTAAAATAAATTATTTAGAATTATATATTATAAACACATGCAAAGTTACAAGAGTTTTGTCGCAAAACTACAAAATGACATAAAGTGATAGTCTAAATGCCAACTTGATATTTTCAAAATTTCATCCAAAACACTTACAATTTTGCATGAGCCTATTATTTATTATTACCAACAATTTATTTTAATAACATTTTGCTGAAATATTTATTAAAATATCACTTTACCTGCAATGTTAGCAGTTTTTATAAAAATCGTTGTAGGTAAAGTGCCTATTTGATTAAAAATTTAGTTAAAATTTATTAAAATAAATTATTTAGAATTATATATTATAAACATATGCAAAGTTACAAGAATTTTGTCGCAAAACTATAAAATGACATAAAGTGATTGTCTAAATGCCAACTTGATATTTTCAAAATTTCATCCAAAACACTTACAATTTTGCATGAGCCCATTATTTATTATTACCAACAATTTATTTTAATAACATTTTGCTGAAATATTTATTGAAATGTCACTTTACCTGCCATGTTAGCAGTTTTTATAAAAATCGTTGTAGGTAAAGTGCCTATTTGATCAAAAATTTAGTTAAAATTTATTAAAATAAATTATTTAGAATTATATATTATAAACATATGCAAAGTTACAAGAGTTTTGTCGCATAACTACAAAATGACATAAAGTGATTGTCTAAATGCTAACTTGATGTTTTCAAAATTTCATCCAAAACACTTACAATTTTGCATAAGCCCATTATTTATTATTATCAACAATTTATTTTAATAACATTTTGCTGAAATATTTATTAAAATATCACTTTACCTGCAATGTTAGCAGTTTTTATAAAAATCGTTGTAGGTAAAGTGCCGATTTGATCAAAAATTTAGTTAAATTTTATTAAAATAAATTATTTAGAATTATATATTATAAACATATGCAAAGTTACAAGAGTTTTGTCGCAAAAACTACAAAATGACATAAAGTGATTGTCTAAATGCCAACTTGATATTTTCAAAATTTCATCCAAAACACTTACAATTTTGCATGAGCCCATTATTTATTATTACCAACAATTTATTTTAATAACATTTTGCTGAAATATTTATTAAAATGTCACTTTACCTGCCATGTTAGCAGTTTTTATAAAAATCGTTGTAGGTAAAGTGCCTATTTGATCAAAAATTTAGTTAAATTTTATTAAAATAAATTATTTAGAATTATATATTATAAACACATGCAAAGTTACAAGAGTTTTGTCGCAAAACTACAAAATGACATAAAGTGATAGTCTAAATGCCAACTTGATATTTTCAAAATTTCATCCAAAACACTTACAATTTTGCATGAGCCTATTATTTATTATTACCAACAATTTATTTTAATAACATTTTGCTGAAATATTTATTAAAATATCACTTTACCTGCAATGTTAGCAGTTTTTATAAAAATCGTTGTAGGTAAAGTGCCTATTTGATTAAAAATTTAGTTAAAATTTATTAAAATAAATTATTTAGAATTATATATTATAAACATATGCAAAGTTACAAGAATTTTGTCGCAAAACTATAAAATGACATAAAGTGATTGTCTAAATGCCAACTTGATGTTTTCAAAATTTCATCCAAAACACTTACAATTTTGCATAAGCCCATTATTTATTATTACCAACAATTTATTTTAATAACATTTTGCTGAAATATTTATTGAAATGTCACTTTACCTGCCATGTTAGCAGTTTTTATAAAAATCGTTGTAGGTAAAGTGCCTATTTGATTAAAAATTTAGTTAAAATTTATTAAAATAAATTATTTAGAATTATATATTATAAACATATGCAAAGTTACAAGAGATTTGTCGCAAAACTACAAAATGACATAAAGTGATTGTCTAAATGCCAACTTGATGTTTTCAAAATTTCATCCAAAACACTTACAATTTTGCATGAGCCCATTATTTATTATTACCAACAATTTATTTTAATAACATTTTGCTGAAATATTTATTAAAATATCACTTTACCTGCAATGTTAGCAGTTTTTATAAAAATCGTTATAGGTAAAGTGCCTATTTGATCAAAAATTTAGTTAAATTTTATTAAAATAAATTATTTAGAATTATATATTATAAACATATGCCAAGTTACAAGAGATTTGTCGCAAAAATTACAAAATGACATAAAGTGATTGTCTAAATGCCAACTTGATATTTTCAAAATTTCATCCAAAACACTTACAATTTTGCATGAGCCCATTATTTATTATTACCAACAATTTATTTTAATAACATTTTGCTGAAATATTTATTAAAATGTCACTTTACCTGCCATGTTAGCAGTTTTTATAAAAATCGTTGTAGGTAAAGTGCCTATTTGATCAAAAATTTAGTTAAATTTTATTAAAATAAATTATTTAGAATTATATATTATAAACACATGCAAAGTTACAAGAGTTTTGTCGCAAAAATTACAAAATGACATAAAGTGATTGTCTAAATGCAAATTTGACATTTTTAAAAATTTCATCCAAAACAGTTGAGATTTTGCATGAGCCTATTATTTATTATTACAAACCTTTTATTTTAATAACATTTTGCTGAAATGTTTATTGAAATGTCACTTTACCTATCACGTTTTTAAATTTATGATTTCAGACGTATCTTCAATGCGAATTGGGAGAAACTTGTGATGCGTTTGAACGATGGTAAACGCGTATTGTTGGATTTGATTGAGCAATCAACTTTGGCTTACGACCAACGCGAGGAGTGGATGGAGAAGCTCAATGCGTTGAAGCACAAGGCCCAAAATATGGTCACCGCACACACAGATGTATGTAAAAAGAGTGACTAAGGAAATCATTGCATACAAATGTTAATTTGTTAAATATATGTATATTGTTTTCACCAATACTTTCTTAATTCGTATCATAGATATATTAATATCTCATGTGACTGTTTATACCAATTTGTAGGAAATGAGAGATTTAAAGAGAAAACTAGACTTACAAACTGACTTGGGGCACTTTTTGGAAAAGAAATGTCAGAAACGTGTTTTGGTTGATCTGGAGCGGAAGGAGAAGCAACAAAAAGATGAAGCCAAGGCTCAGCAAGAGCAGCAGTTGCAACACTACGCGGACACCTTCACGAAAATTAAGGTACGCGCTGTACATGCACATTTTCGCGAGCCAGCAATTTTTTTTATACGTGTCACCACTGGCACGCGTGCCATAGGTTCGCCACGCCTTTTCTATAGCTGATTTCGTTTATCACTCTACGCTACTCAGGGCTATTTGTCTCGTGTTCGATTTTCCGTGCAAACCGCTCCTGGAACGCACAATTTAACTCATGAAGGCTCAGCCCTGACTAAACGTAATAGTATAGATATGCATGTTGCAGGATTTTGTAGGAGAAGATGACGTTAAAAAAATACAAGCGCAATTCGTGAAACGAGAGGAGGAAAACTTCGCGCTCTTCACATACGCAAACGAACTCAACAACGAGTTGGAGATACTGGCTGATAACACTAAGAAACTTTTTGTGAAAATAGGTAATAAGAATATTGAAGATTATATTTACAACTACATTTATCAACTTTCTAGACGAACAGAAGGATATAAACGAAGTAAGAGCGAGCAACCAACAGCTAAACTTGGACGCACTGAGACTAGAACTTCGAAAACATGCGATTGAGGTAAAAAAAACATTGTTATTCTTTCTAAATATCCTTCATTGCTTTTAAACTATTCAGTTGAGGTCTGAATATTGGCTTACATATGTTTTTGCTTACAAATTTCAATCAATCTCCATACCAAGGCCGATAAAGAAGAAATCAAACTCAATTCAAAGAAACCACAACTGATGCAGACTATTGGCGCCATTTCGGATTTATTCGGACTGTTGAACAGCGAGGCAGCTCCGATTTTAGAACTACTAGGTGAGGTGTAAAAGAAATGTTAAACAAAAACAATATTGAGGCAGTAATTATATAATATTGAGGTGTATAGTCATTTCATAATATTGCAATATTGGTGTACTATACATTTTTTTTAAAAAGGTGAGGATACACATATTAATGAACACAACGTCCTCCTGCATATGACAGTCCTGGAGACCCAACTTGGCGAGATTTTGAAAGACAACAGTTTTAGAAGATTCGGCAATAAATTTTAGTTTCTCAAAAAAATAACTTACAACTTACCTTGACTGAATAAACTAACTAAACCGAACTCTGGTTAGACAGAAGAAGAATAGTTGTTAATTCAATACCCGATTATCGTAAAAGTAAAACAGCAAATAATAATTTCCTGTTATATATATATGTTGATCCACTTCCGGTTCTAAACCGGAAGTGACTAATAAATATGTAAAATATTTGAAATGAAATAGGATTATGTAAAGTCATTGCCAACTGCATCAATGACAGCTTCGCGAAGCAGTTGGCAATGGTAAAGTAGGGTAAAGTAGAATTCTATATTGTGTCCTAACATCATTTGTCAATATATTTATTAGTGATTGTAGAAGTTGTAGTCAGATTTAGAACAATAAACTGAACAAGTCAAAACTTGCCCAAAAAAAAAAAAAGAAACTAATACGCCCAACAGGGCTACAATATTAAAACAACCGAAGTTCCCTACTATACAACTTAAAATAGTCCTCATGTTTTTCAGCATCATGCGTCATCATCAGTTTTGAGTGACAATTGTCATTAAGCTTACCCAACCTGACAGCATCTAGCTTCCACGCGACTAGTCCTGGAGATTAGGATTTGGGATCTTACAAAGGTTTTGCAAAGGCAACATAGTAATATCCGTCGTCAGTTTCACCACGCCCTCGTGCGAGTCGATGGAGAGCAACTCGCCCGTTTGCTCGCGCTCCTCCCCTATTATGACCTACAAAAACGAACAAATACAACATTTTTTTTTTTAAATGAAAATGTTTGTGTAGTTACCTTAAAGAAGTCTCCGCGTTGTGGCCTCACTGGATCCAGATGGTCGCACATGATTGTGACCACCCTGTCCTCTTCTGGTAGAAAAACGGAGCACATGGCGCCGTTAATGCTTCTAATGATCCCTGTTTGTCCGGCCAATCCGGCATCGTCATGACTGTCCCTAATGCGAACCTAAACAAAAACATCATTTTTTTAGCGCATGCGTAATATTAACCAGAGGTTACTACTTAGTCCCCCCCATTTAAAACGATTACTAATTACCCCCACTCCTACATTCATTTATTACCCCCACTCCTACAATAATTTATTACCCCCACTCCTACAATTATTTATTACGCCCACTCCTACAATAATGTATTGCCCCCACTCCTACAATAATTTATTACCCCCACTCCTACAATCATTTATTACCCCCTCTCCTACAATCATTTATTATCCCCACTCCTATAATCATTTATTACCCCCACTCCTACAATTATTTGTTACCCCCACTCCTACAATCATTTATTACCCCCACTCCTACAATAATTTATTACCCCCACTCCTACAATAATTTATTACCCCCACTCCTACAATCATTTATTACTCCCACTCCTACAATCATTTATTACCCCCACTCTTACAATCATTAATTACCCTCACTCCTACAATCAGTTATTACCGCCACTCCTACAATTATTTATTACGCCCACTCCTACAATAATTTATTACCCCCACTCCTAGAATCATTTATTACCCCCACCCCTACAATCATTTATTACCCCCACTCTTACAATCATTTATTACTCCCACTCCTACAATCATTTATTACCCCCACCCCGATTATTAATTATCATACCCTTACCCACTCATACCCAAGTCACTCCCCCTCCCCCCACTTACACGTTTACTCATTGCCCCCACTCCAACAATCATTTATTACCCCTACCCCGGAAATGACTTATTACTCCCCACTTTTGAGATTACTCATTTCCCCCACCGCTGCGATTACTTATTAACTACGTGTGTTAATTCGATGATTCATGACTCCCCCCCCCCCCCCCCCCCCACACATGAAATTGCTGATTACCCCCACTACTACTCCGGGAATGACCTACTACTCCCCACTTTTGAGATTACCCATATATTTTGAAATATTTTTGTATAATTTTTAATATTTCTTGTATACTTTTGCATATATTTGAGTATTTTTGCATGTTTAGCATATTTCTGAATATTTTTATGGTTATTTTTGAGTATTTGTTGTATATGTTTGCAAACTTTTTCGGATATATTTTTTGCATATTACGTATATATTTTTTTGCATATTTTTCAATATTTGTTCTTAATTTTTGAGTATGTTATTTTAGCATATTTTTGCATGATTGCATATTTTTTCGTATATTATTTGCATTTTTTTTTAAATTTTGTGCATATTTTTGAGGATTTGTAGTATATATTTTGCATATATTATTATATTTCGCGCGGCCCCTGACTCTGCTTTGCATATTTTTGCATATTTAGCTACTTTTTCTGACATATTTTTGAGTATTTGTTGTATATCTGTGCATATTTTTTTTGCATATTACGTATATATTTTTGTGCATATTTTTCAATACTTGATCTATATTTTTGAGTATGTTATTTTAGCATATTTTTGCATATATTTGCATGATTGCATATTTTTTCGTATATTATTTGCATTTTTTTGAAATTTTGTGCATATTTTTGAGGATTTGTAGTATATATTCAGCATATATTATTATTCGCGCGGCCCCTGACTGTTTCGCATATTTTTGCATATTTTTGAGTATTTGTTGTATATCTTTGCATACTTTTTGGCATATTTTTTTGCATATTACGTATATATTTATGTGCATATGTTCCAATATTTGTTCTATATTTTTGAGTATATCATTTTGGCATATTTCTGCATATATTTACATGATTGCATATTTTTTCGGATATGATGTGCATATTTTTGAGGATTTGTAGTATATATTTTGCATATATTATTATATTGCGCGCGGCCCCTGACTCTGCTTTGCATATTTTTGCATATTTAGCTACTTTTTTTGACATATTTTTTTGTATTTGTTGTATATGTTTGCATACTTTTTGGCATATTTTTTTGGATATTACGTATAATTTTTTTTTGCATATTTTTCAATATTTGTTGTATATTTTTGAGTATGTTATTTTGGCATATTTTTTGCATATATTATTATATTCCGCGCGGCCCCTGACTCTGCTTTGCATATTTAGTAACTTTTACTTGCATATTTTTATAGATTTTTGAGTATTTGTTGTATAGGTTTGCATCTTTTTGAATTTTTTTTTGCATATTACGTATATACAAATATTTTGCATATTTTTCAATATTTGCTGTATATTTTTGAGTATTAGTTTTGGCATATATTTACATGTTTGCATATTTTTTGCATATTACGTATATATTTGTTTTGCATTGTTGCATATTTATTTTTGCATATTACATATATATTTTATTTGCATATTTTTCAATATTTGTATATTATTGAGTATGTTATTTTGGCATATTTTTGCAGGTTTGCATATTTTATCGTATATTATTAGCATATTTTTGTAATTTTGTGCATATTTTTGAGGATTTGTAGTATATTTTTTGCATATTTTATTATATACCGCGCGGCCCGTGACTCGGCTTTACATATTTTTGCATATTTATCAACTTTTTCTTGCATATTTTTGAGTATTTGTTGTATATGTTTTCATACTTTTTGGCATATATTTTTTTTGCATATTACGTAGTTTTTTTTGCATATTTTTCAATATTTTTGAATATTTGTTGTATATTTTTAAATATTAGTTATTTTGCCATATTTTTGCATATATTTGCATTTTTTTTTTTGCATATTACGTATATATGTCTTTTTGCATATTTTTCAATATTTGTTGTATATTTTTGAGTGTTAATTATTTTGGCATATATTTGCATATTACATATATATATTTTGTTGCATATTTTTCAATATTTGTTGTATATTTTTAAGTATTAGTTATTTTGGCATATTTTTTCATATATTATTCGCATATTTTTCGTATATTATTCGCATATTTTTGCAATTTTGTGCATATTTTTTAGAATTTCTAGTATATTTTTGCATATATATGAATGTTGCGCGCGGCCTTCCCTCTCACTATGCTTTGCCTATTTAGCGATTTTTTCTTGCATATTTTTTTATATATTGGCATATTTTTCACATTATATCATATTTCATTTTTTTGCGCATTTAGCATATTAGTTTTGCATATTTTTAATAATTTTGAATAATTTATAATATTTAAAAATATGCAAAACTAATATGCTAAATGCGCAAAAAATAAAAATTATGATATAATGTGAAAAATATGCAAAAATTTAAACGCAAAAATATGCCAAAATATAAACAAAAATATGCAAAAAAAAGTTGCTAAATATGCAAAGCATAGTGAGAGGGTAGACCACGCGCAACATGCATATATATGCAAAATATACTAGAAATCCTCAAAAATATGCACAAAATTGCAAAAATATGCGAATAATATACGAAAAAATATGCAAATATGCAAAAATATGCCAATAAATATATATATATATATATATATATATATATATATATATATATATATGTAATATGCAAAAAAAAATATGCAAACATGCAAATATATCCAAAAATATGCCAACATAACTAATACTCAAAAATATACAAAAATATTGAAAAATATGCAAAATATGTATATATATATATATATATATATACGTAATATGCAAAAAAAGTGCAAATATGCAAATATATGGCAAAATAACTAATACTCAAAAATATACAACAAATATTCAAAAATATGCAAAAAAAAACTATATACGTAATATGCAAAAAAATATGCCAACAAGTATGCAAATATATACAACAAATACTCAAAAATATGCAAGTAAAAGTTGCTAAATATGCAAAAATATGCAAAGCTGAGTCAGGGGCCGCGCGGAATATATATGCAAAAATATACTACAAATCCTCATAAATATGCACAAAATTACAAAAATATGTAAATAATATACGAAAAAATATGCAAACATGCAAATATATGCCAGAATAATATACGAAAAATATGTAAACATGCAAATATATGCCAAAATAACATACTCAAAAATATACAAAAAATATGCAAAAAATATATATATGTAATATGCAAAAAAAATATATATGTAATATGCAAATATGCCAAAATAACTAATACTCAATAATATACAACAAATATTCAAAAATATTGAAAAATATTTATACGTAAGTTGCAAAAAAAATGTCGAAAAGTATGCAAATAGATACAACAAATACTCAAAAATATACAAAAATATGCAAAGCTGAGTGGCCCCTGACTCAGCTTTGCATATTTTTGCGCGGAATATAATAATATATGCAAAAAATATACTACAAATCCTCAAAAATATGCACATCATATCCGAAAAAATATGCAAACATGCAAAAATATGCCAAAATAACATATTCAAAAATATACAACAAATATTGAAAAATATGCAAAAAAATATATACGTAATATGCACACATGCAAATATATGCAAAAATATGCCAAAATAACATACTTAATAATATACAACAAATATTGAAAAATATGCAAATAAAATATATATGTAATATGCAAAAATAAATATGCAACAATGCAAAACAAATATATACGTAATATGCAAAAAAATATGCAAACATGTAAATATATGCCAAAATTAATACTCAAAAATATACAGCATATATTGAAAAATATGAAAAATATTTGTATATACGTAATATGCAAAAAAAAATTCAAAAAGATGCAAACCTATACAACAAATACTCAAAAATCTATAAAAATATGCAAGTAAAAGTTGCTAAATATGCAAAGCAGGGTCAGGGGCCGCGCGGAATATAATAATATATGCAAAAAATATGCCAAAATAACATACTCAAAAATATACAAAAAAAATATTGAAAAATATGCAAAAAAAAATGTATACGTAATATCCAAAAAAATATGCCAAAAAGTATGCAAACATATACAACAAATACTCAAAAATATGTGAGAAAAAGTAGCTAAATATGCAAAAATATGCAAAGCAGAGTCAGGGGCCGCGCGCAATATAATAATATATGCAAAAAATATACTACAAATCCTCAAAAATATGCACATCATATCCGAAAAAATATGCAAACATGCAAAAATATGCCAAAATAACATACTCAAAAATATACAACAAATATTGAAAAATATGCAAAAAATATATATATATGTAATATACAAAAAAAATATATGTAATATGCAAACATACAATATATGGCAAAATAGCTAATACTCAAATATATATATATATATATATATATATATATATATATATATATATATATATATATATATATATATATATACATATATACGTAATATGCAAAAAATATGCCAAAAAGTATGCAAGCATATACAACAAATACTCGAAAATATGCAAAGCAGTCAGGGGCCGCGCGGAGTATAATAATATATGCAAAAAAATATACTACAAATTCTCAAAAATATGCAAATATATGAAAAATTATGCAACTATGCATAAAATTACAAAAATATGCAGATAATATACGAAAAATATGCAAACATGCCAAAATAACATACTCAAAAATATGCAAAAATTACACATATCAACAAATATTGAAAAATATGCAAAAAAATATATACGTAATATGCACACATGCAAATATATGCAAAAATATGCGAATATAACTAATACTCAAAAATATACAACAAATATTGAAAAATATGCAAAACATGTACAAAAAATATGTGCAAACATGCAAATATATGCAAAAATATGCCAAAATAAGTCAAAAATATACAACAAATATTCAAAAATATTGAAAAATATGCAAAAAAATATATGCCAAAGAGTATGCAAACATATACAACAAATACTCAAATATATGCAAGAAAAAGTTGATAAATATGCAATAATATGCAAAGCATAGTCAGGAGCCGCGCGGAATATAATAATATATGCAAAAAAATATACCACAAATCCTCAAAAATATGCACAAAATTACCCTCTAAATATGCTTTGCATATATTTTGGCATATTTTTCCCATTATATCATAATATTTCATAATTTTTATTTTTTGCGTATTTAGCATATTATTTTTGCATATTTTTAATAATTGAGAATATGTTTCTTTCTATATCAAGGTCATTTCAAGGTCCCATGTGGCGCATAGTTACCTCAATATCAACCGTATGCCATTCCGTCATCGGGAACACATCCAAACCAGCTCCGGGTGTTTGCGGGTTGTTCGGCATGTTGGGGCTGTAGCCCGAGCTAGGGGTGCTGTACGGGTGGCTACTCGATGGCGATTGGCCGTAGCCGGTAGCTGGACTTGGAGTGGACACCGCACTGTGATAACCTGGACTCGGCTGGTACGGACTGAATGTTGACTCGTACATCGTACCAGGGGTTTGTGGGGTGAACGAGGAGTTCATTTGATAGCCAGGGGTGCCTGCAAGATATACAAAAAAATATGATATAACACTTAACATAAACACATGTAATACCTATCTAATTGACAGCTGTCAAATCTAATATATAACAGTTTTAATAAGAAAATATTTGACAGCTGTTATTAAATTAGATTGCAGCTGTCAAAATAAATATGGTAACAGTTTTTATGACAAAATGTTTGACAGCTGTCATTAAATTAGATTACAGCTGTCAAAATTAATATGGTTACAGCTTTTATGACAAAATATTTGACAGCTGTCATTAAATTAGATTACAGCTGTAAAATCTAATATAGTAACAGTTTTTATGACAAAATATTTAACAGCTGTCATTAAATTAGATTGCAGATGTCAAAATATTAATATCGTAACAGCTTTTATGACAAAATATTTGACAGCTGTCATTATTACATGGCTGTCAAATCTAATATGGTAACGGTTTTTGACAAAATATTTGACATCTGTCATTAAATTAGATTACAGCTGTCAAATCTAATATAGTAAAAGTTTTTATGACAAAATATTGAACAGCTGTCATTAAATTAGATTGCAGATGTCAAAATTAATATCGTAACAGCTTTTATGACAAAATATTTGACAGCTGTCATTATTACATTGCTGTCAAATCTAATATGGTAATAGTTTTTATGACAAAATATTTGTTAGCTGTAATTAAATTAGATTACAGCTGTCAAATCTAATATAGTAACAGTTTTTATGACAAAATATTGAACAGCTGTCATTAAATTAGATTGCAGATGTCAAAATTAATATCCTAACAGCTTTTATGACAAAATATTTGACAGCTGTCATTATTACATGGCTGTCAAATCTAATATGGTAACAGTTTTTATGACAAAATATTTGACAGCTGTCATTAAATTAGATTAAACCTGTCAAATCTAATATAGCAACAGTTTTTATGACAAAATATTTGACAGCTGTCATTAAATTAAATTGCAGCTGTCAAAATTAATATGGTAACAGTTTTTTTGACAATATATTTGACAGCTTTAATGACAAAATATTTGAAAGCTGTCATTAAATTAGATTACATAGCTGTTATTGTTTTAGAAATGACAGCTGTCATTGTTTTAGAAATGACAGCTGTCATTGTTTTAGAAATGACAGCTGTCATTGTTTTAGAAATGACAGCTGTCATTGTCTTAGAAATGACAGCTGTCATTGCTCAAGATATGACAAAGATTTTTAAAGAACAAACACTACTTACTCGGATTATAACCAGGTGATGGGTATGTATTGGAAATGCTCGCATCCCACTCGGTCCCAGCGTTGGGCGTTCGGGAACCATCGTGTATCGGCGTCATCGAGCCGTAATGCAGAGGAGTGCGTGATCCGGAGTCGCACATCGGCGTCTTGTTGCCGGTATCGCGATACATCGGCGTCTGTGAGCCGGCATACGATGGGGTGCGACCATACGACGACATGGAATTGTCCGTGCTGGTTTGGCCTGTGAAATAAACCGTGTAACGCCTCGACAACCCAAAGAGCTAGCAACAAATGACATACCAACATCCGCTATATGCTTGCGGTCCACTGAAATGGTCTGGCACGAGGTGTGCAGCTCGATGCGCGCGGTGCTCTGCGTCGCGTCCTTGACGATACCAATATTACCCTTGTACGGGCCTTTGGTGATTTTAATAGTCGTCCCGAGGAGATCACGGTCGCGGGTGACTCGCCCACGACCCCCACCACCACGGCCACCACCTCCAAAGCCTAAACAATATATTTGATAACAATTGACAATGTCATTCGCATATTTTAGTCATAAATTAATAAAAACACAATTCAATTGACTTTCCATCCTATCGCAATCAACTCTAAATCTAAAACTCATAAGCTGTTCAGTATATGACCTTTATTTTCACAACCTTCAATTGACCTTGATGTTTTTGTCACAACCTTCAATTGACCTTGATGTTTTTGTCACAACCTTCAATTGATCGTGACGTTTTTGTCACAACTTTCAATTGACCTTGACGTTTTTGTCACAACCTTCAATTAACCTTGACGTTTTTGTCACAGCCTTCAATTGACTTTATGGAAATATTTTTAGTTTATGCAGTTTATGTGATTACTGAGATGCACTTACCGCCTCCGGATGGTGAACTAGCCACACCGCCGCCGCCGCCAGCTGAAGCACCGCCCCCACTGGACGGATGCATCGGCGACTGGCGGCGCGGCGACATGAACTCGGTGCCCGAGCCCATGTCGTTGGGCCCGCTTTTACTGCCGCCGCTCAGGAAAAGATGTTTGGTTTTGCACACGAATATGCCGCCGTTCTGCAGAAACTCCAGCGAGTGCAGGAATGCGAAATTCCGGTACAAGTGCTTGATCTCGCCGGAGAAACCCGAGTGCGGGCCGTCGATGACCTTGACGATGTCCTTGCGGTGCAGGTTGTTGCGGTACGAGTCCAGGGCGGCGGTGAAGCGATGCAGGCGCCGCTTTTGCAAGGAACTCGGGCGGCATTCAACAACTTTGCCTGGAAATCATGATATAACAGCATCAAGTACATCGGACAGAAGTTGTTGCGATAGGTCTGTGAGGAACCTAAATTGTTGGAAGTAGCACTTTTTTTTTCCAGTCCAAAATTTGAATTTTTTTTTCTAAGTCCAAAATTTGAATTTTTTTTTCTAAGTCCAAAATTCGAATTTTTTTTTCTAAGTCCGAAATTCGATTTTTTTTTTCTAAGTCCAAAATTCGATTTTTTTTTTCTAAGTCCAAAATTCGAGTTTTTTTCTAAGAGAAAAAAATTCGAATTATGGACTGGAAAAAAAAGTGGTCCAGGAGGGACCTTGCTCTACTACTGTTGGATTCTTCAAAATCGAGATTCTAAGCTACGCCAGGGGGCGGTTAAACGAAAGCACCTTATATAAGATCAAAATGTTCTTGATGACTCACCATACATATTTAATACGTGGAAATTCTCCCTCTCCAGCCGCACTATCACACCAACCGTCTCAGAGTCCAAATTGACCAAATCACCCCACTCGAACTTGCCCAGCGAGTCCACCCCACTGGCCATATCGGTGCAGAGTTGCAGATCCTTCGGCAGGATCTCCATCTCGTGCATGGTCAGGTCGGAGATTAGGACCACGCGGTTATTTTCTACCCGAACCACCAACCCCGTGTCGCCCTCGTACCGCCCCGCTAGTACCTTGACGTGGTCTCCCATTTTGAAGTACTTTCGCAAATCGGAGGCGGGGAATTGGAGCGGCTCGTGCAGGTCCTCGTGTTTCGGCATCACTGTGATCATCGTCCCGTCGATACTGATAATTTTACCCTACAACCAATTCATACCAAATACTTTAAGATCGTAATAATAAGATTTATATCCATTGAGGCCAGAATTATATTAATTGTGACCTCTAAATGAGGTGCAATGTTGTCGCCTTTACCTGCAAGTTGGCCAAATCGCCCTCGCACGCCTCCACATTATCACCAGCGCTGAAGGAGTGCGTCACCGCTTTGTCCTCCTTCTCCACAGGCAGCTCAAGGTCAATACCCTCAGGTTGCTCCTCGAACCGCTCGAGCTCCGCGAGCGAAGGCTTGATACCGTCGACGAAGATCGCAGACAGCGTGAAGTTCTTATAGAGGAAGCCCTTGCGTGAGTAGCGATTGCCCTCGAAAATCAAAAAGTCACCATCCGAGGTGACCTCGCCACCAATTGCCCTAAAGAAAACACACCATTACAGCTAACTACAGCGCTTTTCTGATCGTGACCTTCAATTGACCTTGATGAGTTTTTTTTTTGAAATCATAAAACCACTTACCTAATTGCTTCAGGATCGAATGGTTTACTAGGAGGCCGTCCTTTTTTCTTCCGTTTCTCAGCATCCGCATCCTAACAATCAAAGAAAGTTAATTATTAGGCTAAATAATGTCAAACCGTCTCTTTTCTTCAAAATACAATCACACATATTTCTTCTTGTATATCGATTTCCTGATTTGTTTTTGGTCTATTGATAATCATAAACTTACCGATTGTGTTATTCGCAGTGCTCCTCTCAATCGCGTGTAGTCAATACGCGGCAGCACCTTCAGGTGGACCTGATTTTGCGCCATGTCGAAGTAGTCGACTTGCGCAATGTCGTCCTTATAGATACCTCTGCGCAAGCGCACCCATTGCTTCGATTTGAGACCTGTAAAATAAGTAGTTATTAATAAATATAATGTATTTCAGGTAAAATGTTATTTTAATTGAAGATAATAATAAATTTCATTAGGATAAATTGTTAGTAACATCAAATAAGACTTATATACAAAATTTCATAACAATCGACAAAATTCGATAATATTGAAGATTCATAAATATCGAATGATTTCAGTACAATTTCATATGGATCCATAATTTTGTATTCCAAGTCATTTATTTTAGTAACATTTGATTGTATCTCATACAAAAATTATACTTTACCTAGAGAGATTATTGAAAATTGCAATTTATTTCAAGTAAAGTATGATTTTAATAGAAGATACAAATAAATTTCATTAAGATAAATTGTTCGCAACATCAAATAATACTGATATACAAAATTTCATAACAATCGACTTTTATCGACAAAATTCGATAATATTGAAGATTCATAAATATCGAATGATTTCAGTACAATCTCATATGGATCCATAATTTTGTATTACAAGTAATTTATTTTAGTAACATTTGATTGTATCTCTTACAAAAATTATACTTTACCTAAAGAGATTATTGAAAATTGCAATTTATTTCAAGTAAAGTATGATTTTAATTGAAGATACAAATAAATTTCATTAAGATAAATTGTTCATAACATCAAATAATACTGATATACAAAATTTCATAACAATCGACTTTTGTCGACAAAATTCGATAATATTGAAGATTCATAAATATCGAATTATTTCAGTATAATTTCATATGGATCCATAATTTTGTATTACAAGTAATTTATTTTAGTAACATTTGATTGTATCTCTTACAAAAACTATACTTTACCTAGAGAGATTATTGAAAAACGCAATTTATTTCAAGTAAAGTATGATTTTAATTGAAGATACAAATAAATTTCATTAAGATAAATTGTTCATAACATCAAATAATACTGATATACAAAATTTCATAACAATCGACTTTTGTCGACAAAATTCGATAATATTGAAGATTCATAAATATCGAATGATTTCAGTATAATTTCATATGGATCCATAATTTTGTATTACAAGTAATTTATTTTAGTAACATTTGATTGTATCTCATACAAAAATTATACTTTACCTAGAGAGATTATTGAAAATTGCAATTTATTTCAAGTAAAGTATGATTTTTATTGAAGATACAAATAAATTTCATTAAGATAAATTGTTCGTAACATCAAATAAGACTAATATACAAAATTTCATAACAATCGACTTTCGTCGACAAAATTCGATAATATTGAAGATTCATAAATATCGAATGATTTCAGTATAATTTCATATGGATCCATAATTTTGTATTCCAAGTCATTTATTTTAGTAACATTTGATTGTATCTCTTATAAAAATTATACTTTACCTAGAGAGATTATTGAAAAATGCAATTTATTTCAAGTAAAGTATGATTTTATTTGAAGATACAAATAAATTTCATTAGGATAAATTGTTCGTAACATCAAATAATGATGATATACAAAATTTCATAATGATTGGTTTTGTCGACAAAATTCGATAATATTGAAAATTGTAAATATAATATTGTGATATGGTAACTAAACTCAATTTGTTAGTAGTACCAATATTATTTCAAAAACTACCTGTAAATATTGCTAGTTACATACCAGTTTGTTCTTTCACAACGCGAAGCACATCAGTCATCTCCTTGATGGGCACCATCTGCTGCTTCCAGATGCCCACCCGCAGGTTGCCGACATTCTCAATGGCCGCCTTCACGTGGGGCTGTTTGTAGGACTCAATATAAATGTAGCCCTTAACACCCTCGGGCGCCACCACTGATTTGATTTGGAGCGGCTCGGCGGTGTTCTGGAAGGCGAGGAACTTGCGCATGAGCAGCAGCACCGTCGACTTCTCCTCGCCGATGCGGCACTTGACCATCCATAAATTTGGATCTCTATACGAGATAAAGGTCATTAGGTATATCAGGAGGTGGTTAAGGGCTAAAACTTACTTGACTCCGGGCAACAAGGTTTGTTGGGTGATCTCGTCGGACATCTCCTCGCCGCCGTCGCCGAAGTGGCGGGCGGCAACTGTGTCGTCCGCGTACTTTTTCCTGAGATATTCCTCGATTTCATGCTCTTTTTGTGTACTGAAAAAGGTGACGTTTATTAAAATTACTGTTCACATTCAAAAGTTACACAAATAATAAATGAGCAATTTTTGTTTCTTATATTATAAACTCTGCGCAAGCGCTAAAACACATGTACAGCATACGTCACTACGCGCATGCGTATGTAGGGTACGCGCGCGCCACAATATGTGTATATCCTAAATTCTGAACTGAAATGTGAAATTTTAAAGTAGCTGTATATTTATATGCTCTACTATGTAAACGGTTTTTACTTACTCCCACAAGTTCGTGCCTCTTCTTCTTCCTTCAATGTCCCTCGCAGTGGGACCCAACTCATCCACCTCATTTGTCACTATGCCTATTTCCTGCGCCCCGTCCTCCCACTCGTCCTCATCTTCCACTTCATCATCAACCTAGTACAAAAATAAATTAATTTACCAAACTAATTATCCAAGTGCTTCCGGTACCAAACCGGAAGTGCTTATTTTAAATCTGAATATATTGTTGTTACATACAAAAAGTGAATGTATTTAATTTAGCTCTATAGATTAATAAAGAATTAATAATATTTGCGTAGCTGAGCATGTTTACTAACTTTCATTCATAAAAGTGATAAACATTATAGATACATGCACTTCCGGTTACAAACCGGACGTGCATGTATTACCTTTTGTATGTAACATTATATATACATGCACTTCCGGTTTGTAACCGGAAGTGTATGTATCACCTTTTGTATGTAACATTATAGATACATGCATATCCGGTTTATAACCGGAAATAATTAATTAATTCATATAATCCAATTTCATAAAACAATTAGGTAGGTTTGTTCATTTTCATTCATAAAAGTGTATGTGTATCCAGTTAACCGGAAGTAGCTGAAATTTGTACAATATTTGAGTTCTCACCTCTGCTTCATCAATAATAAAGCCCCCAAACCGGTCCTTCTTCTTCCTCTTGCGCCCTCGCCCACTGTCACTGTCCTCTTCACTATCAAACTCCTCGGAGTCTCGTAACGACTCTCCATCAGGCTCCTCTTCATCACCCACATCCGGTTCAGACCCCTCTTTCGCCTCAGAACTACAATCCCATAAATAAAATCAATCTGAATTCAACACACATACATAAAATGTAATAAATCAGTTGTTGTTACATTGTTATTTATTAGATGTAGCATATTTATTAGATGTAGCATATTTATCAGAGAATCAAGGCCTATAGTTAACTCGCCTTACATAATAATACTTAGTGCAGAAGAAAATTCTAGTTACTCACCCTGATCTGGATCGTGATCGAGATTTGGATCTGGATCGAGATCGTGACCTGGACTTGGATCTGCTTCTGCTTCTAGACCTAGATCTGGATCTAGATGCAGATCTGGAACGCGAGCGTGAAGCTGATCTGCTGCGAACGCTGCCGCGTGAACCTCGAGATCGATTGGAGACATGAGAACCTGAACCAGAGGCATCCGATAAATTGTCCTCTGAATCAGACATCTATAAAAAAACAACACTAAATATTAACAATAGCTGTTAAAAAAAAACACTGCCGGGTGTTATTTATAAACTAGTATACAAAACAATTGAACCCTGGTACAGATTGTATTGAATTTATAGGTTATGTTATTGATGCAAATATGTATGATTTATTGAGTATTAGTTGAGTTTTATATTACCTTGTGTGATTTGGGGGTGGAATTGGTTTTAACCCTGGTTGTGTTTGTTTATAATTATGTGTATAATCCAATTTACGTCCGATTTATAACAGTAATTCTGACACTACCCTGCCTCGTAGCCAGCGTCCATTGGTTAACTAACGTGAAGTTGGTTGCAAAACATTAATTTGAATTTTATGTTAATTAAATTATTGCTATTAAAATTAACTGGGGTACTTATATAGTATGTACTATAACGTTTTAGTTAATTTAAAACGTTTGTTTATTTAAAAAAAATAGTGTAGTTCAATTATGCAACTTTATATGCACCGAGTCATTTGAACTACTTTCAATGTTTATAATTAAGGCGAGTTTATTATAAAATAAATTAAATTTGCTATTCGTTCTTTTAAAATATATAAAGTTTTCAAACGTATTTAAATTCTAATTTATTTTAGACACGACGTATCACCAGCAACAAAATGTTCGCAGTAGTTAAAATGAGTGATAGCTGATCTATTAGAACTACTGAAATGTACTTGAACTCATAGCTTTAGTAATTTTAATCTAGATGGTATATCATAATTATTTCTATAGTTCTAATAGTTCAAACTAGTAGTTCTAAAAACTTGTACTAGAAGCTTCAGTTATTTCATTCTAGATGAAACATTTATAATTATTTCTGTAGTTCCAAGTAGTAGTTCTAAAAACTTGAACTACAACCTTTAGTAATTTCATTCTAGATGGCACATCATAATTATTTCTGTAGTTCTAATAGTTCAAAGTAGTAGTTCTAAATACTTGAACTAGAAGCTTCAGTTATTTCATTGCAGATGAAACATTTATAATTATTTCTGTAGTTCTAAGTAGTAGTTCTAAAAACTTGAACTTCATTCTAGATGGCACATCATAATTATTTCTGTAGTTCTAATAGTTCAAAGTAGTAGTTCTAAAAACTAGAACTAGAAGCTTCAGTAATTTCATTCTAGATGGCACATCATATTTATTTCTGTAGTTCTAATAGTTCAAAGTAGTAGTTCTAAAAACTAGAACTAGAAGCTTCAGTAATTTCATTCTAGATGGCACATCATATTTATTTCTGTAGTTCTAATAGTTCAAAGTAGTAGTTCTAAAAACTTGAACTACAAGCTTCAGTAATTTCATTCTAGATGGCACATCATAATTATTTCTGTAGTCCTAATAGTTGATACCAGGGCCATGGAAGTGGAGCCTTTATTTACGGTGCCCTTCAACAGATGGCGCTAGTGTATTAAGATTTTATTAATTTTTATAGGGTTTTCTAGGTTAAAATGTGTTAGTTCTTTGGTTGGCACTATCATCTTTGATACATTTGGACACATTTCATTTTTGGTTATGCGAAAGCATGCACAACCGTACGAAAGTTCTGAACGTATTTTTAATACGATTGCCTTCCTAGTGCCGTATCAGTGTTTATTGAATATGTGTGTTATTAATATTTTAAAACTTGTTTTAGTTTGCTGTATAGTGTGTAGTTTCTGAGAAGTGCCTTTTTGTTTTTAAAGTAATTATGAAATTTAGTGAGATTATTCGTAATTCTGTATATAATGTTATTGTTTAGTAGAATGGGCTACAGAAGGTGTATTGTTGAAGCTTGCAATAATACCTCACAACACTACTTGTGTAACCTACCTCCTAAGAACAGCCTGCAGTATTTACAATGGGTTGCAGTAATTGGAAATTCAGGCAAAATTACTGCTAACTCTCGCTGTCCATTTTGAAGGGATTATTAAACACAGGACTTGATGATACCTACCTTATTTTTGCCAGGTAGAGTATATCGATGATTGTAACCAAGTATTATTGTTGTTGCTACTGATACATATGATAATTATGATGATTATACCAACTAACTGTGGCTGCTCAACCATATGCAAATCTAGCAATAGAATTGGATTGTGATTCTGTAACATACGAGCTGCCTTCTCATTCAAAATACTAAGTGTATAAACAATAAAATCAAATATCATTCTAATACTGTTTCTTTAGGGTAGAATCTAATCAATTTTCAAGGATAACACTTCATGATCATCTATACTACAGCGTTTGCCCACAACTATATTAGCTTACTATTCTTACTATCATAAAATAAACATGCTATGTAATGTACTACAATAGTTATTTTTTCCTGTTACATGTTGTGTTTTCTTTTATTAGTGTCCCAAATATAAATATATATTTAAAAGGAACTGCATTGGAATTTGAAAAACTGTTTACTAAATATTTGAATGTATTTAAATGTTTTTTGTTGTACATTTTAATGGGTAACAAGAACTTAATGTATTTAAATAATTTAAATACATATCATTGAATGCTTTACAAAAACACTTAATATAAAACATTAAGATATTTAATGAAACAGTACTCAAATTTCAACTGCAGTTTCAAAATACTCTTGTTATTGAATTTTCAGTGGAATGTGGTTCGCGTCTCAGCTTATTAGCTCAGACGCGAACCAACGTTTCAGGTGCCCTTCGTAAGATGGCACCAGAGCCTAATCATTTGACATTCCCATCTATAGTTGTCTATGGTTGATACTAGTAGTTCTAAAAACTAAAAAAAAATTATAACAAAAACATAGGCAATTTTCTATATTTTTTTTGGTTGTTGGTGGAATAGTTTGGGGTTAAAAATATACCATGTGGATTAAATTCTTTTCTTAAATTTATCTAACACGTTTTCCACTTAAAACAGAAGAAAAACAATTATTAACGTCTATACTTAAAACAAAAGGGGAAAATTGGAGCAGCCAACTAGATTAGAGCAGCCGGCCCTTGCACTCGCTAGACCCGCAATGGCAGTGCAATACTTTATCTTGCACGCTGCCTATATCATAGTTGTAGTTCCAGGTGAGCTCAGTGCCAGCTCGAATGTAGTTCATCGCGAAGAATGAGACCCAGGGGAAGCGAAGATCGTGTGTGTCCACAAAAACGTTCTGCACGAAGATGTTGGGCGAACATGAATGCTAGAATTAAAGTATTAATTTACTTATGGTAATCATAATTGAGTTTGTAGTAGATACATTGAGTTTGAAGTAAAAATAAATTAGTTTGAAGTAACAAAATTGAGTTTGCAGTTAAAAAAAGTAGATTGATGTAGAAAAAAATCAAGTTTAGTAAACAAAAATTGAGTTTGAAGTAAGCAAATTGATTTTATAGTAAACAAATTGAGTTTATAGTAAAAAAAAAACATAAGCAATATTAAGTTTGAAATAAAATATGGGATTGAAGTAAAGAAATATTGAGTTTGAAGGAGAGTTTGAGTTTTAAATGACTGCTAATGACTAAATAATTAAGTTTATTAGTAAATAAATTGAGTTTGAAGTAAAAAATTGACATTGAAGAAGAAAAAAAAAATGAATGTGAAGTAACAAAATTGAGTTTGCAATTAAAAAAAGTAGATTGATGTAGAAAAAAATCAAGTTTAGTAAACAAAAATTGAGTTTGAAGTAAGCAAATTGAGTTTATAGTAAAGAAATTGAGTTTATAGTAAAAAAAACATAAGCAATATTAAGTTTGAAATAAAATATGGGATTGAAGTAAAAAAATATTGAGTTTGAAGGAGAGTTTGAGTTTTAAATGACTGCTAATCACTAAATAATTAAGTTTGTTAGTAAATAAATTGAGTTTGAAGTAAAAAAATGAGATTGAAGTAAAAAAAAATGAGTGTGAAGTAACAAAATTGAGTTTGCAGTTAAAAAAAGTAGATTGATGTAGAAAAAAATCAAGTTTAGTAAACAAAAATTGAGTTTGAAGTAACCAAATTGAGTTTATAGTAAACAAATTGAGTTTATAGTAAAAAAAAACATAAGCAATATTAAGTTTGAAATAAAATATGGGATTGAAGTAAAGAAATATTGAGTTTCAAGGAGAGTTTGAGTTTTAAATGACTCCTAATCACTAAATAGTTAAGTTTGTCAGTAAATAAATTGAGTTTGAAGAAAAAAATTGAGATTGAAGTAAAAAAATGAGTGTAAAGTAACAAAATTGAGCTTGCAGTTAAAAAAAAAAAGATTGATGTAGAAAAAAATCAAGTTTAGTAAACAAAAATTGAGTTTGAAGTAACCAAATTGAGTTTATAGTAAACAAATTGAGTTTATAGTAAAAAAAACATAAGCAATATTAAGTTTGAAATAAAATATGGGATTGAAGTAAAGAAATATTGAGTTTCAAGGAGAGTTTGAGTTTTAAATGACTCCTAATCACTAAATAGTTAAGTTTGTCAGTAAATAAATTGAGTTTGAAGAAAAAAATTGAGATTGAAGTAAAAAAATGAGTGTAAAGTAACAAAATTGAGCTTGCAGTTAAAAAAAAAAAGATTGATGTAGAAAAAAATCAAGTTTAGTAAACAAAAATTGAGTTTGAAGTAACCAAATTGAGTTTATAGTAAACAAATTGAGTTTATAGTAAAAAAAACATAAGCAATATTAAGTTTGAAATAAAATATGAGTTTGAAGTAAAGAAATATTGAGTTTGTTAGTAAATAAATTGAGTTTGAAGTAAAAAAATGAGTGTGAAGTAACAAAATTGAGTTTGCTGTTAAAAAAAAGTAGATTGATGTAGAAAAAAATCAAGTTTAGTAAACAAAAATTGAGTTTGAAGTAAGCAAATTGAGTTTATAGTAAACAAATTGAGTTTATAGTCAAAAAAAACATAAGCAATATTAAGTTTGAAATAAAATATGGGATTGAAGTAAAGAAATATTGAGTTTGTGGGAGCATTTGAGTTTTAAATGACAAAACAAAAACTTACATTCAAATACCGTCCAATATTTCCTGTATTTTTCGCATCCATAATATAGACTGACTCATCACTACCAAACATTTTTCTGACCGACTTATATTTGGATTTGTTTTCGTCATCGTCATCATCCAACGCTTGTGGATTGAAACTAGAAGGCTCTCGTACTGAAACAGAATAGAAAGTAACAAGATGAGTTTGTAAATAATCTTAAGTTTGTAGTACTTGTACAAATTAATCGAGTTGTACTTAAATTGTTAAATTAAGTTGCATATACATTAAATTGAGTTTGTAGGCTAAGTTTATGTAGAAACTATAAACTTACCATCTTCATCATCACTAATGGTAACACACTCATCTTCAAGAGTTAACCTGTTAGCTTTTCTTTCCTTTTCCTTGGCCTCCATTGCTATCATCGCCTTTTTACGCAATCGAGTACTACAAAAAAACAAACAATGTAAATACAATACAGATTGAGTTGGCGATGTTGTGTACCTGATGCTTCCAGCATTAACGTTAACATACATCTTATACTCGTCATCATCGTCGGGACTCCTCATACGTTTCCGTAGCTCCTCCTTACTTTCCTCCTCCTCCTCGTCCTCATCTTCCTGTGTGGACGCATGCGATTTCTCCTCCTCACTCTCATACGCGTGCTCCTCGTACTCTTCTTTAGCATTTTCAACTGACTCAATGTAGTCCAACTCAGCCAGATACTCATCACCCTCAGCTTTACCTTCCTATGAAAAAACATGTCTCATGAGGACTAATAATGCTTTGACAGCTGATGCAAATGACATCTGTCAAATATAAATACATGTAATCTGTCAAATATAAATGACATCTGTCAAATATAAATAAATGACATCTGTCAAATATAAATAAATGACATCTGTCAAATATAAATAAATGACAACTGTCAAATATAAATAGATGTCATCTGTCAAATATAAATAAATGACATCTGATAAATTTAATTTTACAGATGTCAAAATGAAAATATAAAACAATGATCAAAATTAAAATATTTTACAGATATTACAATATAAATAATTGACATCTGTCAAATATAAATAAATGTCAACTGTCAAATATAAATCTTGTCATCTGTCAAATATAAATAAATGACATCTGTCAAATATAAATGCATGACATCTGTCAAACATAAATACATGACAGCTGTCAAATATAAATGACATCTGTCAAATATAAATAAATGACATCTGTCAAATATAAATAAATGTCAACTGTCAAATATAAATCTTGTCATCTGTCAAATATAAATAAATGACATCTGTCAAATATAAATAAATGTCAACTGTCAAATATAAATCTTGTCATCTGTCAAATATAAATAAATGACATTTGATAAATTTAATGTTACAGATGTCAAAATTAAAATATAAAACAATGATCAAAAATTAAAATATTTTACAGATATTACAATATAAATAAATGACATCTGTCAAATATAAATAAATGACATCTGTCAAACATAAATAAATGACATCTGTCAAATATAAATAAATGACAACTGTCAAATATAAATAGATGTCATCTGTCAAATATAAATAAATGACATCTGATAAATTTTATTTTACAATGTCAAAATGAAAATATAAAACAATGATCAAAATTAAAATATTTTACAGATGTCAAAATCGAAATATTTGACAGCTGTCAACAATACTCAGTGTACTCACCTCTGCATTTTGTTCGGTCAACAACAGTCCCGCATATATACAAATGAATGACCCCTGTGGGATGTCATTAATGCATCGGATGCCCCAGCCTCGTTTGACAGTCTTAAAGACCTGCAGTTTGTGCTGAAGAGGATTCTGCACCACACGGTTCAGACACGTTTTCGCACATTTACACCTGGGAATCAAGAATGATGTCAAAATGTTATGGAAACTATGACTAATAACTGTCAATTTTCCATTAAATGTGTTAGCTTTGAAGGTTAAGAAATTGACACCTGTCAAACTTCAAGCATCTTCATCTGTCAAATTTATCAGATTGACAGCTGTCATTTGAAATAATTGACACCTGTCAAAATTATATTCAAACTAAAAGTCACATTTGATTATGACAATTATTATGTCAAGCTTAAGAGATTAGCACATGTCAAGCTTAAAAGATTGACACCTGTCAAACTTCAAGCATCTTCATGTGACAAATTTATAATATTGACAGCTGTCATTTGAAATAATTGACAGCTGCCAGAATTGTATTAAAACTAAAATTCACATTTGATTATGACAATTATTAAGTTGCATCCACTCACCTTGAGTTACACTCGTAAATGCCTGTGTAGACAGGCTCCTGTAGACGCCTGAATGAGTAGCCTATTTCATCAGGCTCCTTCCCCAGGAACTTTTGACCTTCAAGCGTCAGCTGCCAGCAACTGCATTTGCTTTTATCCTGTCAAAAAAAAATATATATCTTTGAAAATATAAGTTTTAAGTGAAGATAATTTATATCTTTGAAGATATTAGTTATATGTGTTTAAAGATAATTAGTTTATTATCTATTAATTTAAAGAAGAATGCAAATAAAGACACGATTTAACTTCAAAGATATATAAGCCATATCTTTGAAGATATTAGCCATATATTTTTAAAAATCCATAAAAAAGTTATGGAAGAATACAATCATATATCTTTCAAGACATGATTTATCTTCAAAGATATATTTATGTAAATAAAAGTCATATGTTTGAAGATATTAGATATATATCTTTAAAAATCTATAAAAAATAGAGAAGAATGCAATATTTATGTGAATAAAAGTCATATCTTTGAAGATATTAGCCATATATCTTTAAAAATCTATAAAAAAAATTAGAGAAGAATACAATCATATATCTTTCAAGACACGAATTATATTTAAAGATATTTTTATGTGAATAAAAGTCATATCTTTGAAGATATTAGCCATATATATTTAAAAATCTATTAAAAAAATTAGAGAAGAATACAATCATATATCTTTCAAGACACGAATTATATTTAAAGATATATTTATGTGAATAAAAGTCATATCTTTGAAGATATTAGTCATATATGTTTAAAAATCTATAAAAATAATTAGAGAAGAATACAATCATATATCTTTCAAGACACGAATTATATTTAAAGATATATTTATGTGAATAAAAGTCATATCTTTGAAGATATTAGCCATATATCTTCAAAAATCAATTAAAAAAATTAGAGAAGAATACATATGATTGTATTCTTCTCTAATTTTTTTCTTTGAAGATATTAGCCATATATCTTTAAAAATCTATTAAAAAAATTAGAGAAGAATACAATCATATATATTTCAAGACACGAATTATCTTAAAAAATATATTTATGTGAATAAAAGTCATATCTTTGAAGATATTAGCCATATATCTTTAAAAATCTATTAAAAAAATTAGAGAAGAATACAATCATATATCTTTCAAGACACGAATTATCTTGAAAGATATATTTATGTAAATAAAACATATATCTTTGAAGATATTAGCCATATATGTTTAAAAATCTATAAAAAAAGTTAGAGAAGAATACAATCATATATCTTTCAAGACACGAATTATCTTTAAAGATATATTTATGTGAATAAAAGTCATATCTTTGAAGATATTAGCCATATATCTTTAAAAATCTATAAAAAAAAAATAGAGAAGAATACAATCATATATCTTTCAAGACACGAATTATATTTAAAGATATATTTATGTGAATAAAAGTCATATCTTTGAAGATATTAGCCATATATCTTTAAAAATCAATTAAAAACATTAGAGAAGAATACAATCATATATCTTTCAAGACACGAATTATCTTTAAAGATATATTTATGTGAATAAAAGTCATATCTTTGAAGATATTAGCCATATATCTTTAAAAATCTATTAAAAAAATTAGAGAAGAATACAATCATATATATTTCAAGACACGAATTATCTTAAAAAATATATTTATGTGAATAAAAGTCATATCTTTGAAGATATTAGCCATATATCTTTAAAAATCTATTAAAAAAATTAGAGAAGAATACAATCATATATCTTTCAAGACACGAATTATCTTGAAAGATATATTTATGTAAATAAAACATATATCTTTGAAGATATTAGCCATATATGTTTAAAAATCTATAAAAAAAAGTTAGAGAAGAATACAATCATATATCTTTCAAGACACGAATTATCTTTAAAGATATATTTATGTGAATAAAAGTCATATCTTTGAAGATATTAGCCATATATCTTCAAAAATCAATTAAAAAAATTAGAGAAGAATACATATGATTGTATTCTTCTCTAATTTTTTTCTTTGAAGATATTAGCCATATATCTTTAAAAATCTATTAAAAAAATTAGAGAAGAATACAATCATATATATTTCAAGACACGAATTATCTTAAAAAATATATTTATGTGAATAAAAGTCATATCTTTGAAGATATTAGCCATATATCTTTAAAAATCTATTAAAAAAATTAGAGAAGAATACAATCATATATCTTTCAAGACACGAATTATCTTGAAAGATATATTTATGTAAATAAAACATATATCTTTGAAGATATTAGCCATATATGTTTAAAAATCTATAAAAAAAGTTAGAGAAGAATACAATCATATATCTTTCAAGACACGAATTATCTTTAAAGATATATTTATGTGAATAAAAGTCATATCTTTGAAGATATTAGCCATATATCTTTAAAAATCTATAAAAAAAAAAATAGAGAAGAATACAATCATATATCTTTCAAGACACGAATTATATTTAAAGATATATTTATGTGAATAAAAGTCATATCTTTGAAGATATTAGCCATATATCTTTAAAAATCAATTAAAAACATTAGAGAAGAATACAATCATATATCTTTCAAGACACGAATTATCTTTAAAGATATATTTATGTGAATAAAAGTCATATCTTTGAAGATATTAGCCATATATCTTTAAAAATCTATTAAAAAAATTAGAGAAGAATACAATCATATATCTTTCAAGACACGAATTATCTTGAAAGATATATTTATGTAAATAAAACATATATCTTTGAAGATATTAGCCATATATGTTTAAAAATCTATAAAAAAAAGTTAGAGAAGAATACAATCATATATCTTTCAAGACACGAATTATCTTTAAAGATATATTTATGTGAATAAAAGTCATATCTTTGAAGATATTAGCAATATATCTTTAAAAATCTATTAAAAACATTAGAGAAGAATACAATCATATATCTTTCAAGACACGAATTATCTTTAAAGATATATTTATGTGAATAAAAGTCATATCTTTGAAGATATTAGCCATATATCTTTAAAAATCTATTAAAAAAATTAGAGAAGAATACAATCATATATATTTCAAGACACGAATTATCTTAAAAAACATATTTATGTGAATAAAAGTCATATCTTTGAAGATATTAGCCATATATCTTTAAAAATCTATAAAAAAAAAATAGAGAAGAATACAATCATATATCTTTCAAGACACGAATTATCTTTAAAGATATATTTATGTGAATAAAAGTCATATCTTTGAAGATATTAGCCATATATCTTTAAAAATCTATAAAAAAAAAATAGAGAAGAATACAATCATATATCTTTCAAGACACGAATTATCTTTAAAGATATATTTATGTGAATAAAAGTCATATCTTTGAAGATATTAGCCATATATCTTTAAAAATCTATTAAAAAAATTAGAGAAGAATACAATCATATATATTTCAAGACACGAATTATCTTAAAAAATATATTTATGTGAATAAAAGTCATATCTTTGAAGATATTAGCCATATATCTTTAAAAATCTATTAAAAAAATTAGAGAAGAATACAATCATATATCTTTCAAGACACGAATTATCTTGAAAGATATATTTATGTAAATAAAACATATATCTTTGAAGATATTAGCCATATATGTTTAAAAATCTAAAAAAAAGTTAGAGAAGAATACAATCATATATCTTTCAAGACACGAATTATCTTTAAAGATATATTTATGTGAATAAAAATCATATCTTTGAAGATATTAGCCATATATCTTTAAAAATCTATAAAAAAAATAGAGAATAACACAATCATATATCTTTCAAGACACGAATTATCTTTAAAGATATATTTATGTGAATAAAAGTCATATCTTTGAAGATATTAGCCATATATCTTTAAAAATCAATTAAAAAAATTAGAGAAGAATACAATCATATATCTTTCAAGACACGAATTGTCTTTAAAGATATATTTATGTGAATAAAAGTCATATCTTTGAAGATATTAGCCATATATCTTTAAAAATCTATAAAAAAAAATAGAGAATAACACAATCATATATCTTTCAAGACACGAATTATCTTTAAAGATATATTTATGTGAATAAAAGTCATATCTTTGAAGATATTAGCCATATATCTTTAAAAATCAATTAAAAAAATTAGAGAAGAATACAATCATATATCTTTCAAGACACGAATTGTCTTTAAAGATATATTTATGTGAATAAAAGTCATATCTTTGAAGATATTAGCCATATATCTTTAAAAATCTATAAAAAAAATTAGAGAATAATACAATCATATATCTTTCAAGACACGAATTATCTTTAAAGATATATTTATGTGAATAAAAGTCATATCTTTGAAGATATTAGCCATATATCTTTAAAAATCTATTAAAAACATTAGAGAAGAATACAATCATATATCTTTCAAGACACGAATTATCTTTAAAGATATATTTATGTGAATAAAAGTCATATCTTTGAAGATATTAGCCATATATCTTTAAAAATCTATTAAAAAAAATAGAGAAGAATACAATCATATATCTTTCAAGACACGAATTATCTTTAAAGATATATTTATGCGAATAAAAGTCATATCTTTGAAGATATTAGCCATATATCTTTAAAAATCTATAAAAAAAATTAGAGAAGAATACAATCATATATCCTTCAAGACACGAATTATCTTTAAAGATATATTTATGTGAATAAAAGTCATATCTTTGAAGATATTAGCCATATATCTTTAAAAATCTATTAAAAACATTAGAGAAGAATACAATCATATATCTTTCAAGACACGAATTATCTTTAAAGATATATTTATGTGAATAAAAGTCATATCTTTGAAGATATTAGCCATATATCTTTAAAAATCTATAAAAAAAAAAATAGAGAAGAATACAATCATATATCTTTCAAGACACGAATTATCTTTAAAGATATATTTATGTGAATAAAAGTCATATCTTTGAAGATATTAGCCATATATCTTTAAAAATCTATTAAAAACATTAGAGAAGAATACAATCATATATCTTTCAAGACACGAATTATCTTTAAAGATATATTTATGTGAATAAAAGTCATATCTTTGAAGATATTAGCCATATATCTTTAAAAATCTATTAAAAAAATTAGAGAAGAATACAATCATATATCTTTCAAGACACGAATTATCTTTAAAGATATATTTATGTGAATAAAAGTCATATCTTTGAAGATATTAGCCATATATCTTTAAAAATCTATTAAAAAAAATAGAGAAGAATACAATCATATATCTTTCAAGACACGAATTATCTTTAAAGATATATTTATGTGAATAAAAGTCATATCTTTGAAGATATTAGCCATATATCTTTAAAAATCTATTAAAAAAAATAGAGAAGAATACAATCATATATCTTTCAAGACACGAATTATCTTTAAAGATATATTTATGCGAATAAAAGTCATATCTTTGAAGATATTAGCCATATATCTTTAAAAATCTATAAAAAAAATTAGAGAAGAATACAATCATATATCCTTCAAGACACGAATTATCTTTAAAGATATATTTATGTGAATAAAAGTCATATCTTTGAAGATATTAGCCATATATCTTTAAAAATCTATTAAAAACATTAGAGAAGAATACAATCATATATCTTTCAAGACACGAATTATCTTTAAAGATATATTTATGTGAATAAAAGTCATATCTTTGAAGATATTAGCCATATATCTTTAAAAATCTATAAAAAAAGTTAGAGAAGAATACAATCATATATTTTTCAAGACATGAATTATCTTCAAAGATATATTTATGTGAATAAAAGTCATATCTTTGAAGATATTAGCCATATATCTTTAAAAATCTATTAAAAAAAATAGAGAAGAATACAATCATATATCTTTCAAGACACGAATTATCTTTAAAGATATATTTATGTGAATAAAAGTCATATCTTTGAAGATATTAGCCATATATCTTTAAAAATCTATAAAAAAAATAAAGAAGAATACAATCATATATCTTTCAAGACACGAATTATCTTTAAAGATATATTTATGTGAATAAAAGTCATATCTTTGAAGATATTAGCCATATATCTTTAAAAATCTATTAAAAAAAATAGAGAAGAATACAATCATATATCTTTCAAGACACGAATTATCTTTAAAGATATATTTATGTGAATAAAAGTCATATCTTTGAAGATATTAGCCATATATCTTTAAAAATCTATAAAAAAAGTTAGAGAAGAATACAATCATATATTTTTCAAGACATGAATTATCTTCAAAGATATATTTATGTGAATAAAAGTCATATCTTTGAAGATATTAGCCATATATCTTTAAAAATCTATTAAAAAAAATAGAGAAGAATACAATCATATATATTTCAAGACACGAATTATCTTTAAAGATATATTTATGTGAATAAAAGTCATATCTTTGAAGATATTAGCCATATATCTTTAAAAATCTATAAAAAAAGTAAAGAAGAATACAATCATATATCTTTCAAGACACGAATTATCTTTAAAGATATATTTATGTGAATAAAAGTCATATCTTTGAAGATATTAGCCATATATCTTTAAAAATCTATTAAAAAAAATAGAGAAGAATACAATCATATATATTTCAAGACACGAATTATCTTTAAAGATATATTTATGTGAATAAAAGTCATATCTTTGAAGATATTAGCCATATATCTTTAAAAATCTATAAAAAAAGTAAAGAAGAATACAATCATATATCTTTCAAGACACGAATTATCTTTAAAGATATATTTATGTGAATAAAAGTCATATCTTTGAAGATATTAGCCATATATCTTTAAAAATCTATTAAAAAAAATAGAGAAGAATACAATCATATATCTTTCAAGACACGAATTATCTTTAAAGATATATTTATGTGAATAAAAGTCATATCTTTGAAGATATTAGCCATATATCTTTAAAAATCTATTAAAAAAAATAGAGAAGAATACAATCATATATCTTTCAAGACACGAATTATCTTTAAAGATATATTTATGTGAATAAAAGTCATATCTTTGAAGATATTAGCCATATATCTTTAAAAATCTATAAAAAAAGTAAAGAAGAATACAATCATATATCTTTCAAGACACGAATTATCTTTAAAGATATATTTATGTGAATAAAAGTCATATCTTTGAAGATATTAGCCATATATCTTTAAAAATCTATTAAAAAAATTAGAGAAGAATACAATCATATATCTTTCAAGACACGAATTA
The DNA here is from genome assembly GCA_963942505.1 of Lordithon lunulatus. Lineage (NCBI taxonomy): Eukaryota > Metazoa > Arthropoda > Insecta > Coleoptera > Staphylinidae > Lordithon > Lordithon lunulatus. Next base: position 4,182,183 of record OZ012675.1, read on the forward strand.
TCTTTAAAGATATATTTATGTGAATAAAAGTCATATCTTTGAAGATATTAGCCATATATCTTTAAAAATCTATTAAAAAAAATAGAGAAGAATACAATCATATATCTTTCAAGACACGAATTATCTTTAAAGATATATTTATGTGAATAAAAGTCATATCTTTGAAGATATTAGCCATATATCTTTAAAAATCGATAAAAAAATTTAGAGAATAATACAATCATATATTTTTCAAGACACGAATTATCTTCAAAGATATATTTATGTGAATAAAAGTCATATCATTGAAGATATTAGCCATATATCTTTAAAAATCTATAAAAAAAATTAGAGAAGAATACAATCATATATATTTCAAGACACAAATTATCTTTAAAGATATATTTATGTGAATAAAAGTCATATCTTTGAAGATATTAGCCATATATCTTTAAAAATCTATAAAAAAAGTAAAGAAGAATACAATCATATATCTTTCAAGACACGAATTATCTTTAAAGATATATTTATGTGAATAAAAGTCATATCTTTGAAGATATTAGCCATATATCTTTAAAAATCTATTAAAAAAAATAGAGAAGAATACAATCATATATCTTTCAAGACACGAATTATCTTTAAAGATATATTTATGTGAATAAAAGTCATATCTTTGAAGATATTAGCCATATATCTTTAAAAATCTATAAAAAAAATAAAGAAGAATACAATCATATATCTTTCAAGACACGAATTATCTTTAAAGATATATTTATGTGAATAAAAGTCATATCTTTGAAGATATTAGCCATATATCTTTAAAAATCTATTAAAAAAAATAGAGAAGAATACAATCATATATCTTTCAAGACACGAATTATCTTTAAAGATATATTTATGTGAATAAAAGTCATATCTTTGAAGATATTAGCCATATATCTTTAAAAATCTATTAAAAAAAATAGAGAAGAATACAATCATATATATTTCAAGACACGAATTATCTTTAAAGATATATTTATGTGAATAAAAGTCATATCTTTGAAGATATTAGCCATATATCTTTAAAAATCTATAAAAAAAGTAAAGAAGAATACAATCATATATCTTTCAAGACACGAATTATCTTTAAAGATATATTTATGTGAATAAAAGTCATATCTTTGAAGATATTAGCCATATATCTTTAAAAATCTATTAAAAAAATTAGAGAAGAATACAATCATATATCTTTCAAGACACGAATTATCTTTAAAGATATATTTATGTGAATAAAAGTCATATCTTTGAAGATATTAGCCATATATCTTTAAAAATCTATTAAAAAAAATAGAGAAGAATACAATCATATATCTTTCAAGACACGAATTATCTTTAAAGATATATTTATGTGAATAAAAGTCATATCTTTGAAGATATTAGCCATATATCTTTAAAAATCGATAAAAAAATTTAGAGAATAATACAATCATATATTTTTCAAGACACGAATTATCTTCAAAGATATATTTATGTGAATAAAAGTCATATCATTGAAGATATTAGCCATATATCTTTAAAAATCTATAAAAAAAATTAGAGAAGAATACAATCATATATATTTCAAGACACAAATTATCTTTAAAGATATATTTATGTGAATAAAAGTCATATCTTTGAAGATATTAGCCATATATCTTTAAAAATCTATAAAAAAAAATAGAGAAGAATACAATCATATATCTTTCAAGACACGAATTATCTTTAAAGATATATTTATGTGAATAAAAGTCATATCTTTGAAGATATTAGCCATATATCTTTAAAAATCTATTAAAAACATTAGAGAAGAATACAATCATATATCTTTCAAGACACGAATTATCTTTAAAAATATATTTATGTGAATAAAAGTCATATCTTTGAAGATATTAGCCATATATCTTTAAAAATCTATTAAAAACATTAGAGAAGAATACAATCATATATCTTTCAAGACACGAATTATCTTTAAAGATATATTTATGTGAATAAAAGTCATATCTTTGAAGATATTAGCCATATATCTTTAAAAATCTATAAAAAAAATTAGAGAAGAATACAATCATATATCTTTCAAGGCACGAATTATCTTCAAAGATATATTTATGTAAATAAAAGATATATCTTTGAAGATATTAGCCATATATGTTTAAAAATCTATAAAAAAAAGTTATAGAAGAATACAATCATATATCTTTCAAGACATGATTTATCTTCAAAGATATATTTATGTAAAGATATGTAATATCTTTGAAAGTTGAAGATATACTCACAGTACAATCATCTTCACAGTCACAGCCCACCAAGAAATCTGGATCCAAATTCAGATGGACTCCATCCATCGGCATCCGAGTGTTTGAGTAGTTAACGAAATTATTAAGGTCGGTATCGACGTAGTTAACAACAGGTATCACAATCTCCTCCACGCCTAAAGATGCAGAAACAAGTTGAATCAAGTCTGGAGAAGAGCATCAAAAAACCTTACCATCTGAAAGATCCTTGATGATCGGATTATTGGGCTCCAGAATAAACTCGGCCAAACACCGCACGTACACGTCAAAGTTGAACAAGTCGATAGTCAACTCTGACTTGGTGACTCGCAGATAGGCGTGCAGTTCCTCAAAGTCACGAACGGTGCGCCCGCACGGCGTCTTGTAGATGACGAAGGGTTTCTTACTGCGAACCTTGTAGTGCAGCCGGTGGAAGCCACAGAGCAGAGGTTTGGCCAGCGGGCCGTAGCCCTTCAACTTTTGCAGGAACGTCTGCGTGTCCTTCTGGCACACTTGCGAGCAGTTGTGAGGACGGTAGATTTTCGCGTTCGGATTCTGTTTCCTGGGCGTGTAATACTGCAACATAAAACATTAAGGCTGACATCTGTCAAATATGTAAAAATTGACAACTAACAATTAAGTCAAATTTGACATCTGTCAATTAAGTCAAATTTGACATCTGTTAATTATGTCGAATTTGAAATCTGTCAATTATGTCAAAATTGACATCGAATTTGACATCTGTCAATTATGTCGAATTTGACATCTGACAATTAAGTCAAATTTGACATCTGACAATTAAGTCAAATTTGACATCTGTCAATAAAGTCAAATTTGACATCTGTCAATTATGTCGAATTTGAAATCTGTGAATTATGTCGAAATTGACATATGACAATTAAGTCAAATTTGACATCTGTCAATTATTACGAATTTGACATCTGACAATTAAGTCAAATTTAACATGTCAATTATGTCGAATTTGACATCTGACAATTAAGTCGAATTTTACATCTGTCAATTAAGTCAAATTTGACATCTGACAATTAAGTCAAATTTGACATCTGTCAATTATGTCGAATTTGAAATCTGTCAATTATGTCGAAATTGACATATGACAATTAAGTCAAATTTGACATCTGTCAATTAAGTCAAATTTGACATCTGTCAATTATTACGAATTTGACATCTGACAATTAAGTCAAATTTGACATGTCAATTATGTCGAATTTGACATCTGACAATTAAGTCGAATTTGACATCTGTCAATTAAGTCAAATTTGACATCTGAAAATTAAGTCAAATTTGACATCGGACAAATTACGAATTTGACATACGTCAATTATGTTAAATATGACATCTCTTAAGTGTATCAAATTTCACGTATTCGAATGATAATTGACAGCTGTCATTCTAATGAAATTTGACACCTGTCATACTAATGAAATTTGACACCTGTCATTCTAATAAAATTTGACACCTGTCTTTCTAATGAAATTTGACACCTGTCATTCTAATGAAATTTGACACCTGTCATTCTAATAAAATTTGACACCTGTCATTCTAATGAAATTTGACACCTGTCATCCTAATAAAATTTGACACCTGTCATTCTAATGAAATTTGACACCTGTCATTCAAATTAAATATGCCATTTAATTTAACTTGCCAGCTGTCATTCATATTAAACTTGACAGTTATCAAATAATTTTAATTAGTAGTTGAAATCTATTGCCTACCACAATTTTTCCAGGTGGTCCTTCAGATTTGCTCGGTAGGAACGGTTTGAGTTTGTCAGCCGCTGCGGGTATCGGGGTGCGCGTGCTCTTCTTCGCGACGGATCGTTGCACCTCGGGTTTTTCCGGAGACTCCCCCTCTTTCGGAACATAAATGACGTCACCATCACCACGCGTGTATTCCACATACGGGGCGTTGCTCTGGAGCAGACAACACCGTGTAAACTAAACACTTGTAAAAACATTCGGTACAACTTACAGTCGCTGTAATAGCCCTAGGCACTCGCTGCCGATTCTGCAGCCTACTCGAGGCAGCCTGTTCCTCTTTGTACATGGTGTTCAAACGGCGCGAACCCCGGTAGATCCATTCCGCGCGGCAGTGCGAGTCGAAGAAGATCTGCACCAGCGAGCAGTCGATGTTCATGACTGTGGTGACATACCATTTCCCCCGGAACTCTGTGCGTATCGTCTGGTTTTTCATCAGTTTCACCATTGGACGATTCGGGTAGTCCGTTAAGTATTTTTTGATGAAGGTGCGCGAGTCGGCGTTGACGTCTTCCCATACATCTTTGCTGGACTCGTAGATTAGATACACGTTCTTGTAATGGACGTAGTGCGCGTAGCCATCATCGAAAAATATCAGATACCTGAACAAGTTATAGAGAAATAGTAGTTGACCTTGAAAAACTTAAAAGTATTTTAGATTTTGATGAAAATTTGTATGTGTATATATTTTTTCATCCCCAACAACTTATTTAAGTAACATTTTTTGATATAATCAACCGAAATAGTACTTTACCTAAAAATAATAGCAAATTTTCAAGACAATTTCAGGTAAACTAACATTTGTGTGGAAGATACGATAAAAAGTTATTTAAATAAATTGATTCGTTTTATAAATAGTAGCTTTATGTAGATTTGTATGAAAATCTAAAAACTTTTTTTGAATCAACTTGATCTTCAAAAATATAAAATACTTTAGATTTTGATGAAAATCTGTATGTGTCTATATTTTTTCATCCCAAACAATTTATTTAAGTAACATTTTTTCATATAACCACCCAAAATAGCACTTTACCTGAAAGTAATAGCAAATTTTCTAGACAATTTCAGGTAAACTAACATTTGCGTGAAAGATACGATAAAAAGTTATTTAAATAAATTGATTCATTTTATCTATAGTCGCTTTATGTAGATTTGTATGAAAATCTAAAAACTTTTTTTGAACCAACTTGATCTTAAAAATATAAAATACTTTAGATTTTCATGAAAATTTTTATGTGTCTATATTTTTTCATCCCCAACTACTTATTTAAGTAAAAAAAAAATATATAACCATCCGAAATAGTACTTTACCTGAAAGTAATAGTAAATTTTCAAGACAATTTCAGGTAAACTAACATTTGTGTGGAAGATACGATAAAAAGTTATTTAAATAAATTGATTAGTTTTATAAATAGTAGCTTTATGTAGATTTGTATGAAAATCTAAAAACTTTTTTTGAACCAACTTGATCTTCAAAAATATAAAATATTTTAGATTTTCATGAAAATTTGTATGCGTCTATATTTTTTCATCCCCGACAACTTATTTAAGTAACACTTTTTAATATAACCACCCGAAATAGCACTTTACCTGAAAGTAATAGTAATTTTTCAAGAAAATTTCAGGTAAACTAACATTTGCGTGAAAGATACGACAAAAAGTTATTTAAATAAATTGATTAGTTTTATAAATAGTAGCTTTATGTAGATTTGTATGAAAATCTAAAAACTTTTTTTGAACCAACTTGATCTTCAAAAATATAAAATACTTTAGATTTTCATGAAAATTTGTATGTGTCTATATTTTTTCATTCCAAACAACTTATTTAAGTAAATTTTTTTAATATAACCACCCGAAATAGCACTTTATCTGAAAGTAATAGTAAATTTTCAAAACAATTTCAAGTAAACTAACATTTGTATGGAAGATACGATAAAAAGTTATTTAAATAAATTGATTCGTTTTATATATAGTAGCTTTATGTAGATTTGTATGAAAATCTAAAAACTTTTTTTGAATCAACTTGATCTTCAAAAGTATAAAATACTTTAGATTTTCATGAAAATTTGTATGTGTCTATATTTTTTCATCCCCAACAACTTATTTAAGTAATTTTTTTTATATAACCACCCGAAATAGTACTTTACCTGAAAGTAATAGTAAATTTTCAAAACAATTTCAAGTAAACTAACATTTGTGTGGAAGATACGATAAAAAGTTATTTAAATAAATTGATTAGTTTTATATATAGTAGCTTTATGTAGATTTGTATGAAAATCTAAAAACTTTTTTTGAACCAAATTGATCTTCAAAAATATAAAATACTTTAGATTTTCATGAAAATTTTTATGTGTCTATATTTTTTCATCCCCAACAACTTATTTAAGTAAACTTTTTTAATATCACCACCCGAAATAGCACTTTACCTGAAAGTAATAGTAAATTTTCAAGACAATTTCAGGTAAACTAACATTTGCGTGAAAGATACGATAAAAAGTTATTTAAATAAATTGATTCGTTTTATATGTAGTAGCTTTATGTAGATTTGTATGAAAATCTAAAAACTTTTTTTGAACCAACTAGATCTTCAAAAATATAAAATACTTTAGATTTTCATGAAAATTTGTATGTGTCTATATTTGTTCATCCCCAACAAATTATCTATGTAACATTTTTTTGTATTGTTATGCCAAACATGACTTTACCTGAAAATATTTTATAAAAAAAAACGGTACCTGTATTTGTTGAAAGAGCCTGGAATCTCTCCAACAATTCCTGGATAGTATGCGTCACGTTTCGAAGCGCGCAAATCGCCGTACTCCTTGAACAGTGCGATAACACGCGATCCAACCTCCAGGATGACGTCCAGTGTCTGTGTGTACGCCAACTCCTTGCCTGTTACGTAACGATGGCTGGGCGTGCCCACCATGGAGATTTTCGTGGCGATTTCGCGCACAACCTGGTACATTGTTGTGGGGTACTCCACATTGTTGACCTTCGTTCCCGGCGGTACAATTTGCTCCAGTTTGACCTTCATCCAAGATGAGACGGCAGTGTTTCGTTTCGCGAAATATAGCTGTCCTATAAAGATCAAGTGGAAGTGAAAGGGAATCCGTTGCCCAGTGATTAAACTTAAATTAATTCAGGATTGGGCAAGAGTGAAAAGAGACATTCGGTTCAATTCAGGGCGCTGGTAAGTTGAAATGGCCACCGAGTGGTTACGCGGACTGGGGGAGGGGCGTGTCTACGAGGAGTGGGGATAAGGGGCGTGTCTACGAAGAGTGGGGGACATGTCTACTAGGAGTGGGGATAACAGTCATGGTTGCGATGAGTGGGGAGTAATGGGCGTGTCTACAAGACGTGGGTATAATGGGCGTTTCTACAAGGAGTGGGTATAATGTGCGTATCTACAAGGAGGGGATATAATGAACGTGTCTATAAGGGTTTGGGGATAGGGGCGTGTCTATTAGGAGTGGGGATAAGGGGCGTATCTATGCGGAGTGGGAATAAGGGGCGTGTCTACAAGGAGTGGATATATTGGGCGTGTCTACATGGAGTGGATATAATGGGCGTATCTACACGGAGTGGGTATAATGTGCGTATCTATAAGGAGGGGATATAATGAACGTGTCTATAAGGAGTGGGGATAGGGGCGTGTCTATTAAGAGTGGGGATAAGGGGCGTATCTATGCGGAGTGGGAATAAAAGGCGTGTCTACGAAGAGTGGGGGACATGCCTACTAGGAGTGGGGATAAGAGGCATAGTTACGATGAGTGGGTATAATGGGCGTGTCTACAAAGAATGGGAATAGGGGGTGTATCTACAAGGAGTGGGTATACTGGGCGTGTCTACAAGAGTGGGGATGGGGGGCGTGTCTATTAGGAGTGGGGATAAGGGGTGTGTCTGAGGAGTGGGGATAAGAGACATGTCTATGAGGAGTGGGGATAAGGGGCATGTCTATGAAGAGTGGGGATAAGGGGCATGTCTACTAGGACATTTTGAGATTTAGGGCGTGTACATTTTATTCCGTTGTACAACAAAAATTTAGTCTATTAGCAAAACATAAATAACATACCTGCTTTAATCAATGGTTTCTTTAGGACTCCACGATTCGGTAGGTGGTAGGGTGGCATGGGGGTGGAGGATAGAGGTTCTGGCGGCTCAGCAGAAGCTAAAACATAAGTAAATTTTATATTAAAATGGTGCATCCCCAATAAACTATACAAACTCACCACTACCAGGTGGCTCCGGTTTTGGTAGGATTTTAGGCAGACCTGCTGTGTTGTATACCCGCAACGGGGGCGGGCCTGACGTCTCAGCCACCACCTCCTCGAAGGGGATGATCAGCTCTGGCTTGGAAATATTGTCCACACGCAGTTTCCCAAACAACCCCAGCAGCATGTCATCCACATCTTTGCGAATCGAGTCAACCATGGTTTTGACCTCAAGATAGGACACTATAATTATGTTCAATTAATAAAACAATTAATATATGTTCACAGTCTAATTTATAACTTATTATTGTATGTCAGTATAAACCCACCTTAAACTACAACTACTAACTAATAATATTAAATAGTACTTTACTGTTATTAGCCTCGTATTTCTCTCCAAGATACTGAATAGCCTCATCCACCTTCTCCTCATACTTAATCTTCTTGTATGTAGACATCATAATTTCATCCAAATTCCCCTCAAGCAGCTCAACTGTGGCAGGATCCAACATAGTTTCCGGCTCCTTCTCAGCATCATCCTCCGAATCAGAATCATCAATTGCAAACGTTTCATCACGTGCCGAACACTGCACCTCCATCAGATTACCACCCTCAGTAACAGCCTCATATAGCTCATCGTAGTGCTTGACTGCAATGTTATAGCACTGCGAGCAGATTTTCTGGTTTTTATTTGAATCATTTTTGACTCGGAAGAAGGACATGCAGAATATTGGAGGTGTGAACAGATTGACGCCACTTTTGCAGAGGTAGTTGATGCATTTGCGGTCACCTGCTACTGTTACCTGTCCCACAAGATCTATAACAGCTAACAGCAAAAAACAACAGTTAATATTTTACTATATACTTCAAAGTACTGGAGATATTTTTTAGGTTTTAATGTTGTATCTAACTATAAATCGAACCTAATCTCCAAGTTTTGCCTAAAATTTTGTTTTTTGTTTTATATGCCAATTTACTTTTTTAAAAAAAAATAGTTTTGTGTACAAAACAATAAGGGTTTGTAGGTTATGTACTGCTTTCTCACCCTCGTCGTCGTCCAGAACGATTACATCGGCCGCCGGTTTATCTGTGTCTGGTTTGGAGGCAGCAGCCGCCTCCGGGGGTGTGGGTTCACTCATGGTTAGTAATGCACTGTTAGTTTTTACGAATTAAAAACAAAATTATTAACAAACACCGCCATTGGATGTTTTACTGACTTGCCAACTTTATAAAAAAAATAAAACTAATGGCCAACTTACGAAAAATAAATGTCAAACTATTAATGTTTAGCGCATGTTTTGTGATATTTAGTAATATACTAGTCTATTCAATAAAATCATAGTTCAACATTATTGGATAGCTAGCTCTCAAGCTGTTTAATGTCAGAATAAAGCTATTCATGCTCTTTATCAGTGAGTCAATGTTTATGCGTCAACCAATCAGATACTAGGTTAGGATTCTCATTTCAAACCTGAAATGTGATTGGCTGACATAGAATTGTTGATGGAAAACAAGAATAGGGATATTAGTAGTACATTAAAATAGGTTTCGTATAATAATTCATTGGAGAGCATTGATGAGGTTGTTTCCATAACCTTCCCAATGATTTCTCATACAATACTACCAAATTTACCCCAATGGATAACAGCCCATTAGTAGAGGGTGCAATGAAGGACGACTATAAACCACAGAGCATCTCATATGCCTATACAAATCTCTAGTAATCATCGGTAAGTTTTTCATGGTAAACATTAGGTAGCTAGTACTTGGAAAATGCTTATCCATTCTACAGAATTGATTCGAATCCTTAAAGGTTTCACAATGCGCCCACTTTGTGTATATCATCAGTACTGGAGACACTTATGTCTTTATCCTCCAGTACTGATGATATGAAACTAATACCTTTGATTGAAGTATTTATATACTTCAATCAATGCTAATACACATCTGATTTACACACTGATATATATCGCTGAGCTATAGGACTTTAAATAGTTGCTCAAAAACATTACGAAAAACATTTGTAAGTTGTAACAGTTTTCCTCAATCCTGTTATGGTGGCAGTGTAACCCTTGAAACTCTAGATATCAGTAAAAGACACTGCACACACCCAACAAAATCTAATTAAAATAAATTGTTGATTTAATCTTATAATTAAAAACATTAAATAAACTCAAAAATAACAAAATCATGCTGTATGATACGAAACAATTTAGATTGTCTTGCACGAGACAACTTAGATTGTGTTACATCTTGACTAAAGGTTGTTTTAGACAAGACTTGACTCAAAAGTAAGTTGACTAACTTTTGAGTCAAGAAATTGTCTTGTCTAAAATGACCTTTAGAGTAACCTGTACAAGTTACTCAACTTACTTTTGAGTCAAGTCTTGTCTAAAACAACCTTTAGTCAAGATGTAACACAATCTAAGTTGTCTCATGCAAGACAATCTAAATTGTTTCATATCATACAGCAAATTAGTTGAAATATTGAATTGGATGGTAGATCAAATGGTAAAATACAAGAGGAGGATATATGAATTCATTTCTTAAACAACATTTGAGCTAAGAAATTGTCTTGTCTAAAACGACCTTAACATTTGAGTCAAGAAATTGTCTGACCTTAATAAAAACTAGTTAATTTCAATTTCCATTTTATTTACAACTAAAAAATGTTAACACTATATTCTCCATTATATTGACCTCACCACAGCAAGCTGAAACAAAATATAACATATTATAAAACAACCTCATCGGGTAAAACAATTAAGAAAGGAAAAACAATCACAAAAAGCCCTCAATTGTTTGGCACTAACCTAGCGACTGTGATTTCAGGCATGCCAGGATCTGAGCCCTTTGTGAAACCTAGAAAAGACAAGGTTAGTGTAGATGCTAATCGAAATTCATGTGTGGAAATTACAACTTACCTAAATATAGCACTGTAGGGATGAAACCGTAGTGGAAAACTGTTTTCGTCATGTTGATGACGATGGAGAGTCGCTCCTTGGTTCCTTCAGATAACAGAGGCATTGTTTTTGAGGGTTTTTATGTTTAGGGTTTTCCGCAACAAATCGATCACCAAACGAAATTAATTTATAAGCCGCAGAGGGCACGTGCAACAAAGATGGCGCCACGTGCCTGCTCAAAATTTATTCCAAATGTTATGTCATTTCATGCGACTTTAAAACAAATATCATTGTCACATATCAAATATCGTATGTACTGTTAAAATCCCAAAAAAAATTCCTACGAACAACGTTTGCATTGTGTAATTTTCGTAACGGGCTGTTATCTGTCAAAGTGACGTATTGAATTCGCAGTGGCATATGGTTCGCGCCTGAGCTTATTAGCTTAGACGCGAACCATATGTTACATGTGTCCGCCGTAAGATGGCAGCAGAGGCTAATTATTTGACTTTTTTGTCGTACAACTGTTGCCAGGTTGAAAAGTTAATGAAACTTCAGTTTTAATATGCCGCTCAAATAAGTATATATATATATATATATATACATATCCTGAAGGACTAGGCTACTTGTACGAAAAATAAGGATAACAACGAATCCTGCTAAGTATTTTTTAAGTCCATCTGAAAACAATCGAAATGCTTGTAAATTACAAGTTAGAGTTTTAAAAAATAATATCTCAAAAAATGTAGGGCTAATCTTAGTAATATCAACGCTGATATTATCCTGAAGGATTAGGGTATTTGTATAAAAAATAAGGATAACTACGAATCCTGCTAAGTATTTTTTAAGTCCATCTGAAAACAATCGAAATGCTTGTAAATTACAAGTTAGAGTTTCAAAAAATAATACCTCAAAAAATGTAGGGCTAATCTTAGTAATATCAACGCGGATATTATCCTGAAGGACTAGGGTGCTTCTATAAAAAATAAGGATAACTACGAATCCTGCTAAGTATTTTTTAAGTCCATCTGAAAACAATCGAAATGCTTGTAAATTACAAGTTAGAGTTTCAAAAAATAATACCTCAAAAAATGTAGGGCTAATCTTAGTAATATCAACGCTGATATTATCCTGAAGGACTAGGGTGCTTCTATAAAAAATAAGGATAACTACGAATCCTGCTAAGTATTTTTTAAGTCCATCTGAAAACAATCGAAATGCTTGTAAATTACAAGTTAGAGTTTCAAAAAATAATATCTCAAAAAATGTAGGGCTAATCTTAGTAATATCAACGCTGATATTATCCTGAAGGACTAGGGTGCTTGTATAAAAAATAAGGATAACTACGAATCCTGCTAAGTATTTTTTAAGTCCATCTGAAAACAATCGAAATGCTTGTAAATTACAAGTTAGAGTTTCAAAAAATAATATCTCAAAAAATATAGGGCTAATCTTAGTAATATCAACGCGAATATTATTCTGAAGGACTAGGCTGCTTGTATAAAAAATAAGGATAACTACGAATCCTGCTAAGTATTTTTTAAGTCCATCTGAAAACAATCGAAATGCTTGTAAATTACAAGTTAGAGTTTCAAAAAATAATATCTCAAAAAATGTAGGGCTAATCTTAGTAATATTAACGCTGATAATATTCTGAAGGACTAGGCTAGTTGCATACAAAATAAGGATGACAACGAATCCTGCTAAGTATTTTTTAAGTCCATCTGAAACCAATTGAAATGCTTGTAAATTACAAGTTAGAGTTTCAAAAAATAATATCTCAAAAAATGTAGGGCTAATCTTAGTAATTTCAACGCGGATATTATTCTGAAGGACTAGGCTGATTGTATAAATAATAAGGATAACAACGAATCCTGCTAAGTATTTTTTAAGTCCATCTAAAAACAATCGAAATGCTTGTAAATTACGAGTTAGAGTTTCAAAAAATAATATCTCAAAAAATGTAGGGCTAATCTTAGTAATTTCAACGCGGATATTATTCTGAAGGACTAGGCTGATTGTATAAATAATAAGGATAACAACGAATCCTGCTAAGTATTTTTTAAGTCCATCTAAAAACAATCGAAATGCTTGTAAATTACGAGTTAGAGTTTCAAAAAATAATATCTCAAAAAATATAGGGCTAATCTTAGTAATATCAACGCGGATATTATTCTGAAGGACTAGGCTACTTGTATAAAAAATAAGGATAACAACGAATCCTGCTAAGTATTTTTTAAGTCCATCTGAAAACAATCGAAATGCTTGTAAATTACAAGTTAGAGTTTCAAAAAATAATATCTCAAAAAATGTAGGGCTAATCTTAGTAATATCAACGCGGATATTATTCTGAAGGACTAGGCTGCTTGTATAAAAAATAAGGATAACTACGAATCCTGCTAAGTATTTTATAAGTCCATCTGAAATCAATCGAAATGCTTGTAAATTACAAGTTAGAATTTCAAAAAATAATATCTCAAAAAATATAGGATTAATCTTAGTTATATCAACGCTGATATTATCCTGAAGGACTAGGGTAGTTGTATAAAAAATAAGGATAACAAGGAATCCTGCTAAGTATTTTTTAAGTCCATCTGAAAATAATCGAAATGCTTGTAAATTACAAGTTAGACTTTTTTTCCATGTGTTTTTCAAAAAATCATAATAAATTCAATTTTCGGATTTTTTTTAATTACAAAAACTTGACATAATTTGTATTGTTTTGTCCTCAAACTGAGGTGCCATTTGTTTATTTCGGATCAGCAGTGCGGTTACAACAAACAAAAATGTAACGCGAGTGACTTTTTTTCCATATGTGTTTTTCAAAGAATCATAATAAATTCAATTTTCGGATTTTTTTTAATTACAAAAACTTGACATAGTTTGTATTGTTTTGTCCTCAAACTGAGGTGTCATTTGTTTATTTCGGACCAGCAGTGCGGTTAGAACAATAAAAAATGTAACGCGAGTGACTTTTTTTTACATATATGTTTTTCAAAAAATCATAATAAATTCAATTTTCGGATTTTTTTTAATTACAAAAATGTGACATAGTTTGTATTGTTTTGTCCTCAAACTGAGGTGTCATTTGTTTATTTCGGACCAGCAGTGCGGTTACAACAAACAAAAATGTAACGCGAGTGACTTTTTTGTCCATATGTGTTTTTCAAAAAAATCATAAAAAATTCAATTTTTGGATTTTTTTTAATTAAAAAAACTTGACATAATTTGTATTGTTTTGTCCTCAAACTGAGGTGTCATTTGTTTATTTCGGACCAGCAGTGCAGTTACAACAAACAAAAATGTAACGCGAATGACTTTTTTGTCCATATGTGTTTTTCAAAAAAATCATAATAAATTCAATTTTCGGATTTTTTTTAATTACAAAAACTTGACATAATTTGTATTGTTTTGTCCTCAAACTGAGGTGTCATTTGTTTATTTCGGACCAGCAGTGCGGTTACAACAAACAATAATGTAACGCGAGTGACTTTTTTTTTCAAATGTGTTTTTCAAAAAATCATAATAAATTCAATTTTCGGATTTTTTTAATTACAAAAACTTGACATAATTTGTATTGTTTTGTCCTCAAACTGAGGTGTTATTTGTTTATTTCGGACCAGCAGTGCGGTTACAACAAACAAAAATGTAACGCGAGTGACTTTTTTTTCCATATGTGATTTTCAAAAAATCATAATAAATTCAATTTTTGGATTTTTTTTAATTACAAAAACTTGACATAATTTATATTGTTTTGTCCTCATACTGAGGTGTCATTTGTTTATTTCGGACCAGCAGTGCGGTTACAACAAACAAAAATGTAACGCGAGTGACTTTTTTTTTCAAATGTGTTTTTCAAAAAATCATAATAAATTCAATTTTTGGATTTTTTTAATTACAAAAACTTGACATAATTTATATTGTTTTGTCCTCATACTGAGGTGTCATTTGTTTATTTCGGACCAGCAGTGCGGTTACAACAAACAAAAATGTAACGCGAGTGACTTTTTTTTCCATATGTGTTTTTCAAAAAATCATAATAAATTTAATTTTCGGATTTTTTTTAATTACAAAAACTTGACATAGTTTGTATTGTTTTGTCCTCAAGCTGAGGTGTCATTTGTTTATTTCGGACCAGCAGGGCGGTTACAACAAACAAAAATGTAACGCGAGTGACTTTTTTCTTCATATGTGTTTTTCAAAAAATCATAATAAATTCAATTTTTGGATTTTTTTTAATTACAAAAACTTGACATAATTTGTATTGTTTTGTCCTCAAACTGAGGTGTCATTTGTTTATTTCGGACCAGCAGTGCGGTTACAACAAACAAAAATGTAACGCGAGTGACTTTTTTGTCCATATGTGTTTTTCAAAAAAATCATAATAAATTCAATTTTTGGATTTTTTTTAATTACAAAAACTTGACATAATTTGTATTGTTTTGTCCTCAAACTGAGGTGTCATTTGTTTATTTCGGACCAGCAGTGCGGTTACAACAAACAAAAATGTAACGCGAGTGACTTTTTTTTTCAAATGTGTTTTTCAAAAAATCATAATAAATTCAATTTTCGGATTTTTTTAATTACAAAAACTTGACATAATTTGTATTGTTTTGTCCTCAAACTGAGGTGTTATTTGTTTATTTCGGACCAGCAGTGCGGTTACAACAAACAAAAATGTAACGCGAGTGACTTTTTTTTCCATATGTGATTTTCAAAAAATCATAATAAATTCAATTTTTGGATTTTTTTTAATTACAAAAACTTGACATAATTTATATTGTTTTGTCTTCATACTGAGGTGTCATTTGTTTATTTCGGACCAGCAGTGCGGTTACAACAAACAAAAATGTAACGCGAGTGACTTTTTTTTCCATATGTGTTTTTCAAAAAATCATAATAAATTTAATTTTCGGATTTTTTTTAATTACAAAAACTTGACATAGTTTGTATTGTTTTGTCCTCAAGCTGAGGTGTCATTTGTTTATTTCGGACCAGCAGGGCGGTTACAACAAACAAAAATGTAACGCGAGTGACTTTTTTCTTCATATGTGTTTTTCAAAAAATCATAAATTCAATTTTCAGATTTTTTTTAATTACAAAAACTTGACATAATTTGTATTGTTTTGTCATCAAACTGAGGTGTCATTTGTTTATTTCGGACCAGCAGTGCGGTTACAACAAACAAAAATTCAACACGAGTGACTTTTTTTTCCATATGTGTTTTTCAAAAAATCATAATAAATTCAATTTTCGGACTTTTTTTAATTACAAAAACTTGATATAGTTTGTATTGTTTTGTCCTCAAACTGAGGTGTCATTTGTTTATTTCGGACCAGCAGTGCGGTAACAACAAACAAAAATTCAACACGAGTGACTTTTTTGTCCATATGTTTTTCAAAAAAATCATAATAAATTCAATTTTCGGATTTTTTTTAATTACAAAAACTTGACATAATTTGTATTGTTTTGTCCTCAAACTGAGGTGTAATTTGTTTATTTCGGACCAGCAGTGCGGTTACAACAAACAAAAATGTAACGCGAGTGACTTTTTTGTCCATATGTGTTTTTCAAAAAATCATAATAAATTTAATTTTCGGATTTTTTTTAATTACAAAAACTTGATATAGTTTGTATTGTTTTGTCCTCAAACTGAGGTGTCATTTGTTTATTTCAGACCAGCAGTGCGGTTACAACAAACAAAAATGTAACGCGAGTGACTTTTTTTTCCATATGTGTTTTTCAAAAAATCATAATAAATTCAATTTTCGGATTTTTTTAAATTACAAAAACTTGACATAATTTGTGTTGTTTTGTCCTCATACTGAGGTGTCATTTGTTTATTTCGGACCAGCAGTGCGGTTACAACAAACAAAAATGTAACGCGAGTGACTTTTTTTTCCATATGTGTTTTTCAAAAAATCATAATAAATTCAATTTTCGGATTTTTTTAAATTACAAAAACTTGACATAATTTGTGTTGTTTTGTCCTCATACTGAGGTGTCATTTGTTTATTTCGGACCAGCAGTGCGGTTACAACAAACAAAAATGTAACGCGAGTGACTTTTTTTTCCATATGTGTTTTTCAAAAAATCATAATAAATTCAATTTTCGGATTTTTTTTAATTACAAAAACTTGACATAGTTTGTATTGTTTTGTTCTCAAACTGAGGTGTCATTTGTTTATTTAGGACCAGCAGTGCGGTTACAACAAACAAAAATGTAACGCGAGTGACTTTTTTGTCCATATGTGTTTTTCAAAAAATCATAATAAATTCAATTTTTGGATTTTTTTTAATTACAAAAACTTGACATAATTTGTATTGTTTTGTCCTCATACTGAGGTGTTATTTGTTTATTTCGGACCGGCAGTGCGGTTACAACAAACAAAAATGTAACGCGAGTGACTTTTTTTCCATATGTGTTTTTCAAAAAATCATAAAAAAATCAATTTACGATTTTTTTTTAATTACAAAAACTTGACATAGTGTGTATTGTTTTGTCCTCAAAAAATCTAATTTGTAAGGACAAACTTTTAGTAAACTTTTAAGGATATTTGTTTATATTTCGCGCGGACCGGTTAGTTAGTCACTCTCCGCTCGCAGGTGAATTAAACAAAGACGCGGGCCTACCTACCTGGCGGAGTGGTTGGTGGGGTACAGGTACAGGTATCCTAGCC
The DNA here is from genome assembly GCA_963942505.1 of Lordithon lunulatus. Lineage (NCBI taxonomy): Eukaryota > Metazoa > Arthropoda > Insecta > Coleoptera > Staphylinidae > Lordithon > Lordithon lunulatus. The sequence continues at coordinate 4,200,031 of OZ012675.1, forward strand.
ATTGTTGTCATCAGTTGATCCGCGCCCGCTCCCACCTGAGGTCCTGCGACTCGCTAGTGCGCGCCCGCCGTTTCGCGTGTGACTTAATTTCTCTAGTAAACAGTGCGTGATTATTTTTTGAGTGCCACCCCCAGACGAAAAACGGATTATCCTTAGCAGCAGGACCTGAAATAATTAGGTAAGTCTATTTTATTTGATTCATACCAAAAAAATAAATGACGGTCGCTGACCGGTGCAATACAATTCAACCTCCAGCGCGCTTATCTCTCAATGCGATTTGCGTTTTTTTTTTGTCAGGATGACGATTCATTTCACGGACGCTGCATAATTATTACCACCGAAAATAAAACATAATAATAATGATAATAAACATTTGATAATATTAACACACAACCTGACTTACTACGATTATGACAGGGAAATTTCCTAATACAGTTACAAAAAATAATAACATTAAAGTAAACACACACAAAGCAAACAGCTGACAAACAACCTTTTCCAATTTTATTTTCTATCTTTTCGTTATAAATAATAAATATACTTATTATTATTTATATTATTATATATTATATATATATATATATATATATATATATATATATTATTTATAACGAAAAATATAGACAATTCTAACCGCATTATAATATCAGTAGAAAATCAAGGTTGTGTTTTGTCGCAATAAAATCCAACGCCTGTCGCGATTAAAATGAATAAAATAAAAATCAAGTGGGCGTCGTTTTGATATCGAAACAATCCAAAATTGTTCAAGGTGATCACGGTTCGCATTGATCGACTTTTCAGAGCACGATAACGTGTAATTGGGTTAGATAAAGGTTGTCAAAATTAATGATTTGCATTTTGCTCATTATAATGATTAACCCCATGAAAAACAGGGTTAATAATGGAAATTGGATTTTAAAATTTAGTACCGTGTTAGACGGAATATTTATAAACAATCTACAATAAATTTCATTTATTTTCAAAAATGAATAACTGAATTACAGCGTGTTTTCTAAAAAGAACTACTAATTTTGGAAATGCCAGTACTTTAACCCCACGAAAACAGGTTTAATAATGGAAATGGGATTTTTAAATTTAGTACCATGTTGGATAGAATATTTATAAACAATCTACAATAAATTTCATTTATTTTCAAAAATTAATAACTGAATTACAGCGTGTTTTCTAAAAAGAACTACTAATTTTGGAAATGCCAGTACTTTAACCCCACGAAAACAGGTTTAATAATGGAAATGGGATTTTTAAATTTAGTACCATGTTAGATCGAATATTTATAAACAATCTACTATAAATTTCATTTATTTTCAAAAATTAATAACCGAATTACAGCGTGTTTTCTAAAAAAACTACTAATTTAGGAAATGCCAGTACTTTAACCTCACGAAAACAGGGTTAATAATGGAAATAGGATTTTTAAATTTAGTACCATGTTAGATGGAATATTTATAAACAATCTACAATAAATTTCATTTATTTTCAAAAATGAATAACCGAATTACAGCGTGTTTTCTAAAAAAAAAATTACTAATTTTGGAAATGCCAATACTTTAACCCCACGAAAACAGGGTTAATAATGGAAATGGGATTTTTAAATTTAGTACCATGTTAGATGAAATATTTATAAACAATCTACAATAAATTTCATATATTTTCAAAAATGAATAACCGAATTACAGTGTGTTTTCTAAAAAAAAACTACTAATTTTGGAAATGCCAGTACTTTAAGCCCACGAAAACAGGGTTAATAATGGAAATGGGATTTATAAATTTAGTACCATGTTAAATCGAATATGTATAAACAATCTACAATAAATTTCATTTATTTTCAAAAATGAATAACCGAATTACAGTGTGTTTTCTAAAAAAAAACTACTAATTTAGGAAATGCCAGTACTTTAAGCCCACGAAAACAGGGTTAATAATGGAAATGGGATTTTTAAATTTAGTACCATGTTAAATGGAATATTTATAAACAATCTACAATAAATTTCATTTATTTTCTAAAATGAATAACCAAATTACAGCGTGTTTTCTAAAAAAAACTACTAATTTTGGAAATGCCAGTACTTTAACCCCACGAAAACAGGGTTAATAATGGAAATGGGATTTTTAAATTTAGTACCATGTTAGATGGAATATCTATAAACAATTTACAATAAATTTCATTTATTTTCAAAAATTAATAACCGAATTACAGCGGATTTTCTAGAAAAAAAACTACTAATTTAGGAAATGCCAGTACTTTAACCACACGAAAACAGGGTTAATAATGGAAATGGGATTTTTAAATTTAGTCCCATGTTAGATGGAATATTTATAAACAATCTACAATAAATTTCATTTATTTTCAAAAATGAATAACCGAATTACAGTGTGTTTTCTAAAAAAAACTACTAATTTTGGAAGTGCCAGTACTTTAACCCCACGAAATCAAGTCTGCTGTTGAATAAGTTTTTTGAAAATTTCAATTTATATTCTTTACTAATGTATTACTCATGGTGTGAAGTTTGAAAACTGTAGCATTTTAATTTTCGAAATTACAACGATTTAAACAGCCACAACAGCCTGAATTGGGGGTGTTTGTTTAATAAAACCGTTGTAATTACTGGGTCTGTTGTTGAATTTCTTTGAAAATTTCAATTTATATTCTTTATTAATGTATTAGTCATGGTGTGAAGTTTGAAAACTGTAGCTTTTTAATTTTCGAAATTACAACGATTTAATCAGCCACAACAGCCTGAATCGGGGGTGTTTGTTTAATAAAACCGTTGTAATTACTTGGTCTGTAGTCGGACTTTTTTGAAAATTTCAATTTATATTCTTTATTAATGTATTAGTCACGGTGTGAAGTTTGAAAACTATAGCTATTTAATTTTTGAAATTACAACGATTTAAACACCCACAACAGCCTGAATTGGGGGTGTTTGTTTAATAAAACCGTTGTAATTACTGGGTCTGTAGTTGGATTTTTTTGAAAATTTTAATTTATATTCTTTATTAATGTATTAGCCACGGTGTGAAGTTTGAAAACTGTAGCTTTTTAATTTTCGAAATTACAACCATTTAAACACCCACAACAGCCTGAATCGGGGGTGTTTGTTTAATAAAACCGTTGTAATTACTGGGTCTGTAGTCGGATTGTTTTGAAAATTTCAATTTATATTCTTTATTAATGTACTAGTCATGATGTGAAGTTTGAAAATTGTAGCTTTTTAATTTTCGAAATTACAACGATTAAACAGCCACAACGACCTAAATCGGGGGTGTTTGTTTAATAAAACCGTTGTAATTACTGGGTCTGTAGTTGGATTTTTTTGAAAATTTCAATTTATATTTTTTATTAATGTATTAGCCACGGTGTGAAGTTTGAAAACTGTAGCTTTTTAATTTTCGAAATTACAACGATTTAAACAACCACAACAGCCTGAAATGGGGGTGTTTGTTTAATAAAACCGTTGTAATTACTGGGTCTGTATTTGGATTTTTTTTGAAAATTTCAATTTATATTCTTTATTAATGTACTAGTCATGATGTGAAGTTTGAAAACTGTAGCTATTTAATTTTCGAAATTACAACGATTTAAACACCCACAACAGCCTGAATCGGGGGTGTTTGTTTAATAAAACCGTTGTAATTACCGGGTCTATAGTTGGATTTTTTTGAAAATTTCAATTTATATTCTTTATTAATGCATTAGTCACGGTGTGAAGTTTGAAAACTGTAGATATTTAATTTTCGAAATTACAACGATTTAAACAACCACAACAGCCTGAATCGGGGGTGTTTGTTTAATAAAACCGTTGTAATTACCGGGTCTGTTGTTGGATTTTTGTTGAAAATTTCAATTTATATTCTTTATTAATGTATTAGTCACGGTGTGAAGTTTGAAAACTGTAGCTTTTTAATTTTCGAAATTACAACGATTTAAACACCCACAACAGCCCGAATCGGGGGTGTTTGTTTAATAAAACCGTTGTATTTACTGGGTCTGTTGTTGCATTTTTTTTGAAAATTGCAATTTATATTCTATATTAATGTATTAGTCACGGTGTGAAATTTGAAAACTGTAGCTTTTTAATTTTCGAAATTACAACGATTTAAACAGCCACAACAGCCTTAATCGGGGGTGTTTGTTTAATAAAACCGTTGTAATTATTGGGTCTGTTGCTGGATTTTTTTGAAAATTTCAATTTATATTCTTTATTAATGTATTAGTCATGTTGTGAAGTTTGAAAACTGTAGCTTTTTAATTTTTGAAATTACAACGATTTAAACACCCACAACAGCTTGACTCGGGGGTGTTTGTTTAATAAAACCGTTGTAATTACTGGGTCTGTAGTTGAATTTTCTTGAAAATTTCAATTTATATTCTTTATTAATGTATTAGCCATGGTGTGAAGTTTGAAAACTGTATCTTTTTAATTTTCGAAACTACAACGATTTAAACAGCCACAACAGCCTGAATCGGGGGTGTTTGTTTAATAAAACCGTTGTAATTACTGGGTCTGTAGTTGGATTTTTTTGAAAATTTCAATTTATATTCTTTATTAATGTATTAGTCGTGGTGTGAAGTTTGAAAACTGTAGCCTTTTAATTTTCCAAATTACAACGATTTAAACACCCACAACAGCCTGAATCGGGGGTGTTTGTTTAGTAAAACCGTTGTAATTATTAAGTCTGTAGTTGGATTTTTTTGAAAATTTCAATTTATGTTCTTTATTAATGTATTAGTCACGGTGTGGAGTTTGAAAACTGTAGCTATTTAATTTTTGAAATTACAACGATTTAAACAGCCACAACAGCCTGAATCGGGGGTGTTTGTTTAATAAAACCGTTGTAATTACTGGGTCTGTTGTTGGATTTTTTTGAAAATTTCAATTTATATTCTTTATTAATGTATTAGTCATGTTGTGAAGTTTGAAAACTGTAGCTTTTTAATTTTCGAAATTACAACGATTTAAACACCCACAACAGCCTGAATCGGGGGTGTTTGTTTAATAAAACCGTTGTAATTACTGGGTCTGTAGTTGGATTTTTTTGAAAATTTCAATTTATAGTCTTTATTAATGTATTAATCACGGTGTGAAGTTTGAAAACTATAGCTATTTTATTTTCGAAATTACAACGATTTAAACACCCACAACAGCCTTAATCGGGGGTGTTTGTTTAATAAAACCATTGTAATTACTGGGTCTGTAGTTGGATTTTTTTGAAAATTTCAATTTATATTTTTTATTAATGTACTAGTCACGGTGTGAAGTTTGAAAACTGTAGCTTTTTAATTTTCGAAATTACAACGATTTAAACACCCACAACAGCCTGAAATGGGTATGTTATACATTTTTGGTGATATAATGAAAACCGGTTAATGAATTTTCATGATATTCACCAGTTTTGTAGCTAAGAAGTTACGATTTCATAAAATATAAAAATGAAAATTGTAGCTTTTCTAGTTATTCAGCAATCGCCCGCCAAAGTTCGATGTAATAATAATTTTTTTTTTTAATATTTTGACTTGTAATTGATATAAGATGATGAAAATAGCTCTCAAATTGGGTGAATGTATTGACTAGAGTAAAACTGTATCGTTTGAGTAAACTGGGACAACCACCGTACACTATGCGTCGAAAGTCGATCGCGGGGAGCTTAGCAACAGCTCTAACAACAAAACGCGAGGGGTTAATAATTTCCAGAAGCCGCCCCCATGTTTTTTCAATAGTATAAAAAAATGTATTACACCAATAACAGTGTAAAATAACTAGATCGTTTTTATAAATATTGTATGTTAAAAAACAGTGTATACATTTTGTAGATAAATTGTAGATAATTAAAAAACTGTGAGTTTCTCTGTAATACAGCAAATTACAGTAAATACCCTAAAACATCATTATTAACGTTATTTAAAAATGAGAAACTTGTAATGAGTCTGGCGACAGTAAATTCATTTTTAATGCCAGCAACAGTATTTCGGGGCCAAACCAACATAATCGTAGCAATCCCAAGAAACAGGTTCAATGGATGTGATTAAAAAAAACGCAGAAGGTCTTCGCCGGTCACGTCCGTGCGCACACTAATTAACAACAAAGAAGCTGCGAGAATCACGCCAACGTTGGGAACATTTTAATTGCGCCATGTTCACAAACATAAATCACAATCAGGACGGGTTTCTAGTGCAATTGCAGGCTAACTGCAATATTAAATTAGCTCAAACAAAAAAACTTAATTAAGTTTCACTAATCAAGTTGGCCAATGTCGATTGCGATTGAATTGTCGAATGGTTATGTCAATTGTTTCTACTAAATTGCTCAATCACACTAATTAAGATCCAATTGTGAATTTTTGTGATTGCAAAATTGATTTAATTGTTAACGCTATTCGCCCAAACTCAAGTTTTTTTGTGAGTTTCCGGTTAAAAATAACAATAACAATAATAATCACGTTGGTTAATGTTGTGGCATTGTTTGCGAATCATCGCAGCCTTCTTGATTGGCTTTTAATTCGTCAGAGCAATTCCCACGGGAGGAGGACGCGCTTCCTTTTCAAGGAATTAAATGGCAGGGAAAAAAACGCGACCGCAGGAAGCGTTGTGAGAAATAAATTGTATGTTAAAGCTGTATCTTAATAAATATTTCATGTGCAAATAAGAAAAATCTTAAAAAATTAGATTAAAATATTTTGAAAATTATAAAAAGGCTATTAGTATAGCTATTTATTAGGCTACAAAATGAGATACATTTAAATTATTTTTATTAATTAATAAAGTCTCACGGATGAAATTTGCTAGACAAGCCGTATCTCAATAAATATTTCATGTGCAAATAAGAAAAATCATAAAAAAATTAGATTAAAATATTTTGAAAATTATAAAAAGGCTATTAGTATAGCTGTTTATTAGGCTACAAAATGAGATACATTTAAATTATTTTCATTAATTAATAAAGTCTCACGGATGAAATTTGCTAGACAAGCTGTATCTCAATAAATATTTCATGTGCAAATAAGAAAAATCATAAAAAATTAGATTAAAATATTTTGAAAATTATAAAAAGGCTATTAGTATAGCTGTTTATTAGGCTACAAAATGAGATACATTTAAATTATTTTCATTAATTAGTAAAGTCTCACGGATGAAATTTGCTAGACAAGCTGTATCTCAATAAATATTTCATGTGCAAATAAGAAAAATCATAAAAAATTAGATTAAAATATTTTGAAAATTATAAAAAGGCTATTAGTATAGCTGTTTATTAGGCTACAAAATGAGATATATTTAAATTATTTTCATTTATTAGTAAAGTCTCTCGGATGAAATTTGATAGACAAGCTGTTTCTCAATAAATATTTCATGTGCAAATAAGAAAAATCATAAAAAATTAGATTAAAATATTTTGAAAATTATAAAAATGCTATTAGTATAGCTGTTTATTAGGCTACAAAATGAAATACATTTAAATTATTTTCATTAATTAGTAAAGTCTCACGGATGAAATTTGCTAGACAAGCTGTATCTCAATAAATATTTCATGTGCAAATAAGAAAAATCATAAAAAATTAGATTAAAATATTTTGAAAATTATAAAAAGGCTATTAGTATAGTTGTTTATTAGGCTACAAAATGAGATACATTTAAATTATTTTCATTAATTAGTAAAGTCTCACGGATGAAATTTGCTAGACAAGCTGTATCTCAATAAATATTTCATGTGCAAATAAGAAAAATCATAAAAAATTAGATTAAAATATTTTGAAAATTATAAAAAGGCTATTAGTATAGCTGTTTATTAGGCTACAAAATGAGATACATTTAAATTATTTTCATTAATTAGTAAAGTCTCACGGATGAAATTTGCTAGACAAGCTGTATCTCAATAAATATTTCATGTGCAAATAAGAAAAATCATAAAAAATTAAATTAAAATATTTTGAAAATTATAACAAGGCTATTAGTATAGCTGTTTATTAGGCTACAAAATGAGATACATTTAAATTATTTTCATTAATTAGTAAAGTCTCACGGATGAAATTTGCTAGACAAGCTGTATCTCAATAAATATTTCATGTGCAAATAAGAAAAATCATAAAAAATTAAATTAAAATATTTTGAAAATTATAAAAAGGCTATTAGTATAGCTGTTTATTAGGCTACAAAATGAGATACATTTAAATTATTTTCGTTAATTAGTAAAGTCTCACGGATTAAATTTGCTAGACAAGCTGTGTCTCAATAAATATTTCATGTGCAAATAAGAAAAATCATAAAAAATTAGATTAAAATATTTTGAAAATTATAAAAAGGCTATTAGTATAGCTGTTTATTAGGCTACAAAATGAGATATATTTAAATTATTTTCATTTATTAGTAAAGTCTCACGGATGAAATTTGCTAGATAAGCTGTATCTCAATAAATATTTCATGTGCAAATAAGAAATTCCTAAAAAAATTAGATTAAACTATTTTGAAAATTATAAAAATGCTATTAGTATAGCTGTTTATTAGGCTACAAAATGAGATACATTTAAATTATTTTCATTAATTAGTAAAGTCTCACTGTTGAAATTTGCTAGACAAGCTGTGTCTCAATAAATATTTCATGTGCAAATAAGAAAAATCATAAAAAATTAGATTAAAATATTTTGAAAATTATAAAAAGGCTATTAGTATAGCTGTTTATTAGGCTACAAAATTAGATACATTTAAATTATTTTCATTGATTAGTAAAGTCTCACGGATGATATTTGCTAGACAAGCTGTATCTCAATAAATATTTCATGTGCAAATAATAAAAATCATAAAAAATTAGATTAAAATATTTTGAAAATTATAAAAAGGCTATTAGTATAGCTGTTTATTAGGCTACAAAATGAGATACATTTAAATTATTTTCATTAATTAGTAAAGTCTCACTGTTGAAATTTGCTAGACAAGCTGTGTCTCAATAAATATTTCATGTGCAAATAAGAAAAATCATAAAAAATTAGATTAAAATATTTTGAAAATTATAAAAAGGCTATTAGTATAGCTGTTTATTAGGCTACAAAATTAGATACATTTAAATTATTTTCATTGATTAGTAAAGTCTCACGGATGATATTTGCTAGACAAGCTGTATCTCAATAAATATTTCATGTGCAAATAATAAAAATCATAAAAAATTAGATTAAAATATTTTGAAAATTATAAAAAGGCTATTAGTATAGCTGTTTATTAGGCTACAAAATGAGATACATTTAAATTATTTTCATTAATTAGTAAAGTCTCACGGATGAAATTTGCTAGACAAGCTGTTTCTCAATAAATATTTCATGTGCAAATAAGAAAAATCATAAAAAATTAGATTAAAATATTTTGAAAATTATAAAAAGGCTATTAGTATACCTGTTTATTAGGCTACAAAATGAGATACATTTAAATTATTTTCATTAATTAGTAAAGTCTCACGGATGAAATTTACTAGACAAGCTGTATCTCAATAAATATTTCATGTGCAAATAAGAAAAATCATAAAAAATTCGATTAAAATATTTTGAAAATTATAAAAAGGCTATTAGTATAGCTGTTTATTAGGCTACAAAATGAGATACATTTAAATTATTTTCATTAATTAGTAAAGTCTCACGGATGAAATTTGCTAGACAAGCTGTATTTCAATAAATATTTCATGTGCAAATAATAAAAATCATAAAAAAATTAGATTAAAATATTTTGAAAATTATAAAAAGGCTATTAGTATACCTGTTTATTAGGCTACAAAATGAGATATATTTAAATTATTTTCATTAATTAGTAAAGTCTCACTGTTGAAATTTGCTAGACAAGCTGTATCTCAATAAATATTTCATGTGCAAGTAAGAAAAATCATAGAAAATTAGATTAAAATATTTTGAAAATTATAAAAATGCTATTAGTATAGCTGTTTACTAGGCTACAAAATAAGATACATTTACGTAATTTGCATTAGTTAGTAAAGTCTCAGTATAGAATTTTGTAAGGCATGTTATTTCCTAATAAATATTGCATGTTCAATATTCAGTAAAAATTCGAAATAACTAGTTTTCCATAAAATTTAAATCTCATAGAAAATATCCGTTATCGTTATCAGCTCCACCGCCGCCGGTATTGTTTTTATTTTGGTTGCGCGGGCGGCGGCCGCCTCGCGCTCTCGTGACATTGACGCACCTGGGGCGGCGTTATCGCGGCGAAAACATACGCGAAAAAACATTATCACAACCTCGAATTTTTATTGCCCACTTGCGTCAAACAGGAAAAATAAATAAAAAGCGCGCTAATGAACGAGATAAAGGAAATACAATGAAGGATGTAAAATAAAAAATAAACTTTCATAATTGTTGCAAATATTTTTATTTGAAAAATCGTAAAAAATCCAGTTTTCAAACTACATACTAGTTAATGAGTATACTACTTTCTGCAAGTATACTAAATGTCGGTGGCATGTTTCAAGTAGTTTGAACAACTGCAACTGGAGTTATATCGATTTAATTCGAGTAACTTTCATAATTATTGAAAATATTTTTATTTAAAAAATCGTAAAAAATCCAGTTTTTAAACTACATACTAGTTAATGAGTATACTACTTTCTGCAAGTATACTAAATGTCGGTAGCAAGTTTCAAGTAGTTTGAACAACTGCAACTCGAGTTATTTCGATTTAATTCGAGTAACTTTCATAATTGTTGCAAATATTTTTGTTTGAAAAATCGTAAAAAATCCAGTTTTCAAACTACATACTAGTTAATGAGTATACTACTTTCTGCAAGTATACTAAATGTCGGCAGCAAGTTTCAAGTAGTTTGAACAACTGCAACTCGAGTTATATCGATTTAATTCGAGTAACTTTCATAATTATTGAAAATATTTTTATTTGAAAAATCGTAAAAAATCCACTTTTCAAACTACATACTAGTTAATGAGTATACTACTTTCCGCAAGTATACTAAATGTCGGTAGCAAGTTTTAAGTAGTTTGAACAACTGAAACTCGAGTTATATCGATTTAATTCGAGTAACTTTCATAATTGTTGCAAATATTTTTATTTGAAAAATCGTAAAAAATCCAGTTTTCAAACTACATACTAGTAAATTAGTATACTACTTTCTGCAAGTATACTAAATGTCGGTAGCAAGTTTTAAGTAGTTTGAACAACTGCAACTTGAGTTATATCAATTTAATTCGAGTAACTTTCATAATTGTCGCAAATATTTTTATTTGAAAAATCGTAAAAAATCTAGTTTTCAAACTACGTACTAGTTAATGAGTATACTACTTTCCTCAAGTATACTAAATGTCGGTAGCAAGTTTTAAGTAGTTTGAACAACTGCAACTCGAGTTATATCGATTTAATTCGAGTAACTTTCATAATTGTTGCAAATATTTTTATTTGAAAAATCGTAAAAAATCTAGTTTTCAAACTACGTACTAGTTAATGAGTATACTACTTTCCGCAAGTATACTAAATGTCGGTAGCAAGTTTCAAGTAATTTGAACAATTGCAACTCGAGTTATAAGGATTTAACTTGAGTAGAGTAATATCGACCATGCATTGAAGTCTCTCAAAATTAGGTTGTGAATATTTTACTAACAACATTGCGACTTTCTTTTTCCTCATGTCTGTCATTGTTATATAAAACTATAATTAATTTATGCAATCTCCACCAAAAGTAGAGGTCACACGTTAGTCAGCCGTGAGTCAGTCTGCTGTTTGTTCTTGACCTTTTAAGAAAAACTTTAAACATCGCGTTTCGCCTTTCCTGTATTGCCAATTTTAAAATTAACATTTTGTTTTGTTTTCGCAGATTTTGTTTATATGTGGGACGCCAGCTAACAGCCGCGATGTGCAGCATGGCGCGCTCTTCCGGCTCCCGGGGGCGGTTGTGAGGCATGGCCACGCTCGAGGATTATATAGTGGACCTGGAAAAGCGCGGCGTCGCCATGATGGACGGCGGCGAGGACGTCTGGACGCAGCTGCGGCTGAAGGAAAACGACCTGCAGCTCGCTGCGGAGCTTGGGAAAGCGCTACTGGAGAAGAATGAGGAGCTCAAGAAGCAGCAGGATGCTATGAGTGAGGAGTTTTCAAAAAAGTTAGAGGTAAGTGTTGTAAATTGTAAATTTTATTAAAATTGTTAGATTATTATCACTAATCAACAAAATTGAGTAAAATCTTCTATAAATTATAACTTTCGCAATAACATTCAACAGTGTTCCGCGCAGTTAATCATCTCTTTTATTTTCCACCTTATTGCTCTATTCATCTGCAATTGTTGATGTTGAAAAACCGCGACGCAATCGCCCGTCAGTTCCGCGCAGTGGTCGCGAATTGTTGCGAAATAATGGAAAGTGCGCTCCCCCCATGGGTGGCCTTGGGGGTGGCCGCGCCGCCGCCCAGGGTCGTGCCGTGTTGAGTCACTCGCCAAGTAGAACGAACTGTGCGAAAAGAAATTAACCGAATCGCTTTGCAGAACTGACAATAGCAACAGCGGCCGGAAACGCACTGAAAATCAACAAAGAAAAATAGCGCTGCGCTATTGTTGGGCGCGCTTTTCGCGGAAAATCGCGGGGTCAAAAACCGCGCGTGTTTGTGCGGCCACTCACGCATGGTGTACGGCTATTATTATGATAATAATCCATGATGGAATTTAAATAGATTTCTTGTAATCAATAAAAAAATCAAGCTAAATTATATCCAAAGTTTGTAACGAAATAAATCCAAAACTAGCCCGCCGATTTTTTGGTTTATTATATTTTTGATTAAACAATTAAATTGGTGATGCACCGGCTTATTTTTGAAAAAAATCCTCCTACTAATTTTCAAAATATTCGCGAAAATGTGTTTGAATCACGCTATATTGAAATTAATTCTAATCCAAAGTTTGTCACTAGATAAATCTAAAACTACCCTGGCGATTTTTTGGTTTATTATATTTTTGATTAAACAATTAAATTGGTAATGCACAGAGTTATTTTGAAAAAAATCCTTCTATTGATTTTCAAAATATTCGCGTAAATGTACTGAATCACGTTATATTGAAGGTAAATCTAATCCAAAGTTTGTTACTAGATAAATCTAAAACTAGCCAAACGATTTTTTGATTTATTATATTTTTGATGAAACAATTAAGTTTGTAATGCACAGGATTATTTTGAAAAAAATCCTTCTATTGATTTTCAAAATATTCGCCAAAATGTGATTGAATCACGCTATATTGAAGCTAAATCTAATCCAAAGTTTGTCACCAGATAAATCTAAAACTAGCCCGGCGATATTTTTGTTTATTATATTTTTGATTAAACAATTAAGTTGGTAATGCACTGGGTTATTTTGAAAACAATTCTCGTATTGATTTTCAAAATATTCGCGAAAGAAGGCGTTCCTTTCTATCAACCGTAACGCAGTTGCACGCCCAATTGAGCTCATTAGCATTGTCTTCTATGGCATCTAAGCGTGCACCTGCTCGGAACCATTTTGAGGACAATGAGGACCCGTTGGGGGAAATTGCGTGCGAGAAAGCGTACAGCAATCGCAAACGGAGCAGCAAGATGAGCAAGTTGTGCAAAAAAGTGATGCGCGAGAGGGCCACAATGGCAGGAAGGAAATGCATAATTTATTCAGGTTCAGGATTTAATCCTATTAATCCTTTTTCGGTGTTTAAAGTGTGATAGCTCTAGTTGTATCCTATGTAATACAATGAAATTTATTGAGAATATGGAAAATATATTCAAAAAAATAATTACAAAATTTAAAATATTTATCACAAAAATTGAATTTTTTGGCGAATTTTCTAAACAAATTGTATAATTTTCAAATCTTTTTCGGTGTTTAAAGTGTGATAACTCTAGTTGTACCCTATGGAATATAATGAAATTCATTGAGAATATTGAAAATATATTCAAAAAAATAATTACAAAATTTAAAATATTTATCGCAAAAATTGAATTTTTGGTGAATTTTCTAAACAAATTATATAATTTTCAAATCTTTTTCGGTGTTTAAAGTGTGATAACTCTAGTTGTACCCTATGTAATATAATGAAATTCATTGAGAATATGGAAAATATATTCAAAAAAATAATTACAAAATTTAAAACATTTATCGCAAAAATTGAATTTTTGGCGAATTTTCTAAACAAATTGTATAATTTTCAAATCTTTTTCGGTGTTTAAAGTGTGATAACTCTAGTTGTACCCTATGTAATATAATGAAATTTATTGAAAATATGGAAAATATATTCAAAAAAATAATTACAAATTTTAAAATATTTATCGCAAAAATTGAATTTTTGGTGAATTTTCTAAACAAATTGTATAATTTTCAAATCTTTTTTGGTGTTTAAAGTGTCATAACTCTAGTTGTACCTAATGTAATACAATGAAATTTATTGAAAATATGGAAAATATATTCAAAAAAATAATTACAAAATTTAAAACATTTATCGCAAAAATTGAATTTTTGGCGAATTTTCTAAACAAGTTGTATAATTTTCAAATCTTTTTCGGTGTTTAAAGTGTGATAACTCTATTTGTATCCTATGTAATGCAATGAAATTTATTGAGAATATGGAAAATATATTCAAAAAAATAATTACAAAATTTAAAATATTTATCACAAAAATTGAATTTTTTGGCGAATTTTCTAAACAAATTGTATAATTTTCAAATCTTTTTCGGTGTTTAAAGTGTGATAACTTTAGTTGTACCCTATGGGATATAATGAAATTCATTGAGAACATGGAAAATATATTCAAAAAAATAATTACAAAATTTAAAACATTTATTGCAAAAATTGAATTTTTGGCGAATTTCTAAACAAATTGTATAATTTTTAAATCTTTTTCGGTGTTTAAAGTGTGATAACTTTAGTTGAACCCTATGTAATACAATGAAATTTATTGAGAATATGGAAAATATATTCAAACAAATTATTAGAAAATTTAAAACATTTATCGCAAAAATTGAATTTTTGGCGATTTTTCTAAACAAATTGTATAATTTTCAAATATTTTTCGGTGTTTAAAGTGTGATAACTTTAGTTGTGCCCTATGTAATATAATGAAATTTATTGAAAATATGGAAAATATATTCAATAAAATAATTACAAAATTTAAAACATTTATTGCAAAAATTGAATTTTTGGCGAATTTTCTAAACAAATTATATAATTTTCAAAACTTTTTCGGTGTTTAAAGTGTGATAACTCTAGTTGTATCCTATATAATGCAATGAAATTTATTGAAAATATGGAAAATATATTCAAAAAAATAATTACAAAATTTAAAACATTTATCGCAAAAATTTAATTTTTGGCGAATTTTCTAAACAAATTGTATAATTTTCAAATCTTTTTCGGTGTTTAAAGTGTAATAACTCTAGTTGTACCTTATGTAATATAATGAAATTTATTGAAATTATGGAAAATATATTCAAAAAAAATAATAACAAAATTTAAAGCATTTATCGCAAAAATTTAATTTTTGGCGAATTTTCTAAACAAATTGTATAATTTTTAAATCTTTTTCGGTGTTTAAAGTGTGATAACTCTAGTTGTACCTTATGTAATATAATGAAATTTATTGAGAATATGGAAAATATATTCAAAAAAATAATTACAAAATTTAAAATATTTATTGCAAAAATTGAATTTTTGGCGAATTTTCTAAACAAATTGTATAATTTTCAAATCTTTTTCGGTGTTTAAAGTGTGATAGCTCTAGTTGTATCCTATGTAATACAATGAAATTTATTGAGAATATGGAAAATATATTCAAAAAAATAATTACAAAATTTAAAATATTTATCACAAAAATTGATTTTTTTGGCGAATTTCCAAACAAATTGTATAATTTTCAAATCTTTTTCGGTGTTTAAAGTGTGATAACTCTAGTTGTACCCTATGGAATATAATGAAATTCATTGAGAATATTGAAAATATATTCAAAAAAATAATTACAAAATTTAAAATATTTATCGCAAAAATTGAATTTTTGGTGAATTTTCTAAACAAATTATATAATTTTCAAATCTTTTTCGGTGTTTAAAGTGTGATAACTCTAGTTGTACCCTATGTAATATAATGAAATTCATTGAGAATATGGAAAATATATTCAAAAAAATAATTACAAAATTTAAAACATTTATCGCAAAAATTGAATTTTTGGCGAATTTTCTAAACAAATTGTATAATTTTCAAATCTTTTTCGGTGTTTAAAGTGTGATAACTCTAGTTGTACCCTATGTAATATAATGAAATTTATTGAAAATATGGAAAATATATTCAAAAAAATAATTACAAATTTTAAAATATTTATCGCAAAAATTGAATTTTTGGTGAATTTTCTAAACAAATTGTATAATTTTCAAATCTTTTTCGGTGTTTAAAGTGTGATAACTCTAGTTGTACCCTATGTAATATAATGAAATTTATTGAAAATATGGAAAATATATTCAAAAAAATAATTACAAATTTTAAAATATTTATCGCAAAAATTGAATTTTTGGTGAATTTTCTAAACAAATTGTATAATTTTCAAATCTTTTTTGGTGTTTAAAGTGTCATAACTCTAGTTGTACCTAATGTAATACAATGAAATTTATTGAAAATATGGAAAATATATTCAAAAAAATAATTACAAAATTTAAAACATTTATCGCAAAAATTGAATTTTTGGCGAATTTTCTAAACAAGTTGTATAATTTTCAAATCTTTTTCGGTGTTTAAAGTGTGATAACTCTATTTGTATCCTATGTAATGCAATGAAATTTATTGAGAATATGGAAAATATATTCAAAAAAATAATTACAAAATTTAAAATATTTATCACAAAAATTGAATTTTTTGGCGAATTTTCTAAACAAATTGTATAATTTTCAAATCTTTTTCGGTGTTTAAAGTGTGATAACTTTAGTTGTACCCTATGGGATATAATGAAATTCATTGAGAACATGGAAAATATATTCAAAAAAATAATTACAAAATTTAAAACATTTATTGCAAAAATTGAATTTTTGGCGAATTTCTAAACAAATTGTATAATTTTTAAATCTTTTTCGGTGTTTAAAGTGTGATAACTTTAGTTGAACCCTATGTAATACAATGAAATTTATTGAGAATATGGAAAATATATTCAAACAAATTATTAGAAAATTTAAAACATTTATCGCAAAAATTGAATTTTTGGCGATTTTTCTAAACAAATTGTATAATTTTCAAATATTTTTCGGTGTTTAAAGTGTGATAACTTTAGTTGTGCCCTATGTAATATAATGAAATTTATTGAAAATATGGAAAATATATTCAATAAAATAATTACAAAATTTAAAACATTTATTGCAAAAATTGAATTTTTGGCGAATTTTCTAAACAAATTATATAATTTTCAAAACTTTTTCGGTGTTTAAAGTGTGATAACTCTAGTTGTATCCTATATAATGCAATGAAATTTATTGAAAATATGGAAAATATATTCAAAAAAATAATTACAAAATTTAAAACATTTATCGCAAAAATTTAATTTTTGGCGAATTTTCTAAACAAATTGTATAATTTTCAAATCTTTTTCGGTGTTTAAAGTGTAATAACTCTAGTTGTACCTTATGTAATATAATGAAATTTATTGAAATTATGGAAAATATATTCAAAAAAAATAATAACAAAATTTAAAGCATTTATCGCAAAAATTTAATTTTTGGCGAATTTTCTAAACAAATTGTATAATTTTTAAATCTTTTTCGGTGTTTAAAGTGTGATAACTCTAGTTGTACCTTATGTAATATAATGAAATTTATTGAGAATATGGAAAATATATTCAAAAAAATAATTACAAAATTTAAAATATTTATTGCAAAAATTGAATTTTTGGCGAATTTTCTAAACAAATTGTATAATTTTCAAATCTTTTTCGGTGTTTAAAGTGTGATAGCTCTAGTTGTATCCTATGTAATACAATGAAATTTATTGAGAATATGGAAAATATATTCAAAAAAATAATTACAAAATTTAAAATATTTATCACAAAAATTGATTTTTTTGGCGAATTTCCAAACAAATTGTATAATTTTCAAATCTTTTTCGGTGTTTAAAGTGTGATAACTCTAGTTGTACCCTATGGAATATAATGAAATTCATTGAGAATATTGAAAATATATTCAAAAAAATAATTACAAAATTTAAAATATTTATCGCAAAAATTGAATTTTTGGTGAATTTTCTAAACAAATTATATAATTTTCAAATCTTTTTCGGTGTTTAAAGTGTGATAACTCTAGTTGTACCCTATGTAATATAATGAAATTCATTGAGAATATGGAAAATATATTCAAAAAAATAATTACAAAATTTAAAACATTTATCGCAAAAATTGAATTTTTGGCGAATTTTCTAAACAAATTGTATAATTTTCAAATCTTTTTCGGTGTTTAAAGTGTGATAACTCTAGTTGTACCCTATGTAATATAATGAAATTTATTGAAAATATGGAAAATATATTCAAAAAAATAATTACAAATTTTAAAATATTTATCGCAAAAATTGAATTTTTGGTGAATTTTCTAAACAAATTGTATAATTTTCAAATCTTTTTTGGAGTTTAAAGTGTCATAACTCTAGTTGTACCTAATGTAATACAATGAAATTTATTGAAAATATGGAAAATATATTCAAAAAAATAATTACAAAATTTAAAACATTTATCGCAAAAATTGAATTTTTGGCGAATTTTCTAAACAAGTTGTATAATTTTCAAATCTTTTTCGGTGTTTAAAGTGTGATAACTCTATTTGTATCCTATGTAATGCAATGAAATTTATTGAGAATATGGAAAATATATTCAAAAAAATAATTACAAAATTTAAAATATTTATTGCAAAAATTGAATTTTTAGCGAATTTTCTAAACAAATTGTATAATTTTAAAATCTTTTTCGGTGTTTAAAGTGTGATAACTCTAGTTGTACCTTATGTAATATAATGAAATTTATTGAAAATATGGAAAATATATTCAAAAAAATAATTACAAAATTTAAAACATTTATTGCAAAAATTGAATTTTTGGCAAATTTTCTAAACAAATTGTATAATTTTCAAATCTTTTTCGGTGTTTAAAGTATGACAACTTTAGTTGTACCCTATGTAATATAATGAAATTCATTGAGAACATGGAAAATATATTCAAAAAAACTATTAGAAAATTTAAAACATTTATTGCAAAAATTGAATTTTTGGCGAATTTTCTAAACAAATTGTATAATTTTCAAATCTTTTTCGGTGTTTAAAGCGTGATAACTTTAGTTGTACCCTATGTAATATAATGAACTTCATTGAGAACATGTAAAATATATTCAAAAAAATAATTACAAAATTTAAAACATTTATTGCAAAAATTGAATTTTTGGCGTATTTTCTAAACAAATTGTATAATTTTTAAATCTTTTTCGGTGTTTAAAATGTGATAACTCTAGTTGTACCCTGTGTAATATAATGAAATTCATTGAAAATATGGAAAATATATTCAAAAAAATAATTACAAAATTTAAAACATTTATCGCAAAAATTGAATTTTCGGCGAATTTTCTAAACAAATTGTAAATTTTTTAAATCTTTTTCGGTGTTTAAAGTGTGATAACTTTAGTTGTACCCTATGGAATATAATGAAATTCATTGAGAACATGGAAAATATATTCAAAAAAATAATTACAAAATTTAAAACATTTATCACAAAAATTGAATTTTTGGCGAATTTTCTAAACAAATTGTATAATTTTCAAAACTTTTTCGGTATTTAAAGTGTGATAACTCTAGTTGTACCCTATGTAATACAATGAAATTTATTGAGAATATGGAAAATATATTCAAAAAAATAATTACAAAATTTAAAATATTTATTGCAAAAATTGAATTTTTAGCGAATTTTCTAAACAAATTGTATAATTTTAAAATCTTTTTCGGTGTTTAAAGTGTGATAACTCTAGTTGTACCTTATGTAATATAATGAAATTTATTGAAAATATGGAAAATATATTCAAAAAAATAATTACAAAATTTAAAACATTTATCGCAAAAATTGAATTTTTAGCGAATTTTCTAAACAAATTGTATAATTTTAAAATCTTTTTCGGTGTTTAAAGTGTGATAACTCTAGTTGTACCTTATGTAATATAATGAAATTTATTGAAAATATGGAAAATATATTCAAAAAAATAATTACAAAATTTAAAACATTTATCGCAAAAATTGAATTTTTGGCGTATTTTCTAAACAAATTGTATAATTTTCAAATCTTTTTCGGTGTTTAAAGTGTGATAACTCTAGTTGTATCCTATGTAATGCAATGAAATTTATTGAGAATATGAAAAATATATTCAAAAAAATAATTACAAAATTTAAAACATTTATCGCAAAAATTGAATTTTTGGCGAATTTTCTAAACAAGTTGTATAATTTTCAAATCTTTTTCGGTGTTTAAAGTGTGATAACTCTATTTGTATCCTATGTAATGCAATGAAATTTATTGAGAATATGGAAAATATATTCAAAAAAATAATTACAAAATTTAAAATATTTATTGCAAAAATTGAATTTTTAGCGAATTTTCTAAACAAATTGTATAATTTTAAAATCTTTTTCGGTGTTTAAAGTGTCATAACTCTAGTTGTACCTTATGTAATATAATGAAATTTATTGAAAATATGGAAAATATATCCAACAAAGAATTACAAAATTTAAAACATTTATTGCAAAAATTGAATTTTTGGCGAATTTTCTAAACAAATTGTATAATTTTCAAAACTTTTTCGGTGTTTAAAGTGTGATAAATCTAGTTGTATCCTATGTAATGCAATGAAATTTATTGAAAATATGGAAAATATATTCAAAAAAATAATTACAAAATTTAAAACATTGATCGCAAAAATTGAATTTTTGGCGAATTTTCTAAACAAATTGTATAATTTTCAAATCTTTTTCGGTGTTTAAAGTGTGATAACTTTAGTTGTACCCTGTGTAATATAATTAAATTCATTGAGAATATGGAAAATATATTCAAAAAAATTATTACAAAATTTAAAACATTTATTGCAAAAATTGAAATTTTGGCGAATTTTCTAAACAAATTGTATAATTTTCAAATCTTTTTCGGTGTTTAAAGTGTGATAACTTTAGTTGTACCCTGTGTAATATAATTAAATTCATTGAGAATATGGAAAATATATTCAAAAAAATTATTACAAAATTTAAAACATTTATTGGAAAAATTGAATTATTGGCGAATTTTCTAAACAAATTGTATAATTTTCAAATCTTTTTCGGTGTTTAAAGTGTGATAACTCTAGTTGTACCCTATGTAATATAATGAAATTCATTGAAAATATGGAAAATATATTCAAAAAAATAATTACAAAATTTAAAATATTTATCACAAAAATTGAATTTTTGGCGTATTTTCTAAACTAATTGTATAATTTTCAAATCTTTTTCGGTGTTTAAAGTGTGATAACTCTAGTTGTACCCTATGGAATATAATGAAATTCATTGAGTATATGGAAAATATATTCAAAAAAATAATTACAAAATTTAAAACATTTATTGCAAAAATTGAATTTTTAGCGAATTTTCTAAACAAATTGTATAATTTTTAAATCTTTTTCGGTGTTTAAAGTGTGATAACTTTAGTTGTACCCTAAGTAATATAATGGAATTCTTTGGGAATATGGAAAATATATTCAAAAAAATAATTACAAAATTTATAATATTTATTGTACAAATTGAATTTTTGGTGAATTTTCTAAACAAATTGTATAATTTTAAAACCTTTTTCGGTGTTTAAAGCGTGATAACTTTAGTTGTACCCTATGAAATATAATGAAATTTATTGAGAATATGGAAAATATATTCAAAAAAATAATTACAAAATTTAAAACATTTATTGCAAAAATTGAATTTTTGGCGATTTTGCTAAACAAATTGTATAATTTTCAAATCTTTTTCGGTGTTTAAAGTGTGATAACTCTAGTTGTACCCTATGGAATATAATGAAATTCATTGAAAATATGGAAAATATATTCACAAAAATTATTACAAAATTTAAAATATTTATCGCAAAAATTGAATTTTTGGCGAATTTTCTAAACATATTGTATAATTTTCAAATCTTTTTCGGTGTTTAAAGTGTGATAACTCTAGTTGTACCTTATGTAATATAATGAAATTCATTGAAAATATGGAAAATATATTCAAAAAAATAATTACAAAATTTAAAACATTTATTGCAAAAATTGAATTTTGGCGAATTTTCTAAACAAATTGTATAATTTTTAAATCTTTTTCGGTGTTTAAAGTGTGATAACTCTAGTTGTACCTTATGTAATATAATGAAATTTATTGAAAATATAGAAAATATATTCAAAAAAATAATTACAAAATTTAAAACATTTATCGCAAAAATTGAATTTTTGGCGAATTTTCTAAACAAATTGTATAATTTTCAAATATTTTTCGGTGTTTAAAGTGTGATAACTCTAGTTGTATCCTATGTAATGCAATGAAATTTATTGAGAATATGGAAAATATATTAAAAAAAATAATTACAAAATTTAAAACATTTATTGCAAAAATTGAATTTTTGGCGAATTTTCTAAACAAATTGTATAATTTTCAAATATTTTTCGGTGTTTAAAGTGTGATAACTCTAGTTGTATCCTATGTAATGCAATGAAATTTATTGAGAATATGGAAAATATATTAAAAAAAATAATTACAAAATTTAAAACATTTATTGCAAAAATTGAATTTTTGGCGAATTTTCTAAACAAATTGTATAATTTTCAAATATTTTTCGGTGTTTAAAGTGTGATAACTCTAGTTGTACCCTATGTAATATAATGAAATTTATTGAGAATATGGAAAATATATTCGAAAAAATAATTACAAAATTTAAAACATTTATCGCAAAAATTGAATTTTTGGCGAATTTTCTAAACAAATTATATAATTTTCAAAACTTTTTCGGTCTTTAAAGTGTGATAACTCTAGTTGTACCATATATAATACAAGGAAATTTATTGAGAATATGGAAAATATATTCAAAAAAATAATTACAAAATTTAAAACATTTATCGCAAAAATTGAATTTTTGGCGAATTTTCTAAACAAATTGTATAATTTTCAAATCCTTTTCGGTGTTTAAAGTGTGATAACTTTAGTTGTACCCTATGTAAAATAATGAAATTCATTGAAAATATGGAAAATATATTCAAAAAAATAATTACAAAATTTAAAACATTTATCCCAAAAATTGAATTTTTGGCGAATTTTCTAAACAAATTGTATAATTTTCAAAACTTTTTCGGTGTTTAATAAATTGTGATAAATATAGTTGTACCCTATGTAATATAATGAAATTTATTGAGAATATGGAAAATATATTCAAAAAAATAATTACAAAATTTAAAACATTTATTGCAAAAATTGAATTTTTGGCGAATTTTCTAAACATATTGTATAATTTTCAAATCTTTTTCGGTGTTTAAAGTGTGATAACTCTAGTTGTACCTTATGTAATATAATGAAATTCATTGAAAATATGGAAAATATATTAAAAAAAAATAATTACAAAATTTAAAACATTTATTGCAAAAATTGAATTTTTGGTGAATTTTCTAAACAAATTGTATAATTTTCAAATCTTTTTCGGTGTTTAAAGTGTGATAACTCTAGTTGTACCTTATGTAATATAATGAAATTCATTCAGAATATTGAAAATATATTCAAAAAAATAATTACAAAATTTAAAACATTTATCGCAAAAATTGAATTTTTGGCGAATTTTCTAAACAAATTGTATAATTTTCAAATCTTTTTCGGTGTTTAAAGTGTGATAACTCTAGTTGTACCTTATGTAATATAATGAAATTCATTCAGAATATTGAAAATATATTCAAAAAAATAATTACAAAATTTAAAACATTTATCGCAAAAATTGAATTTTTGGCGAATTTTTTAAACAAATTGTATAAATTTCAAATCTTTTTCGGTGTTTAAAGTGTGATAACTCTAGTTGTACCCTATGGAATATAATGAAATTCATTGAGTATATGGAAAATATATTCAAAAAAAAAATTACAAAATTTAAAACATTTATTGCAAAAATTGAATTTTTGGCGAATTTTCTAAACAAATTGTATAATTTTCAAATCTTTTTCGGTGTTTAAAGTGTGATAACTCTAGTTGTACCCTATGGAATATAATGAAATTCATTGAGTATATGGAAAATATATTCATAAAAATAATTACAAAATTTAAAATATTTATTGCAAAAATTGAATTTTTGGTGTATTTTCTAAACAAATTGTATAATTTTCATTAATAATCTTTTTCGGTGTTTAAAGTGAGATAACTTTAGTTGTATCCTATGAAATATAATGAAATTCTTTGGGAATATGGAAAATATATTCAAGAAAATAATTAGAAAATTTAAAATATTTATCGCAAAAATTGAATTTTTGGCGAATTTTCTAAACAACAGCTGATAATGTTAGCATACAAATTTAAATCTGTTATAACTTGAATTCTAGCGAAGCTACGTGAATTATATTAATACAGTATGTTCTTCATATACATAAAATATGATTATCATATAGATAACTCGATTAAACTCACTTTTCATGCGCATACCCAAGAAAATGCGTCGCGTGCAGCGAAAAATCGCAAGGAGAAAACGGTGTGCGGTCATCGCTGTTTAAAAAGTCGGCCAGTATATTTTATGTAGAAACTATATTTACATCACGAGCACATTAATAAATGTGCGCAATTAGAACATAACTGGTCGTAAAAATACCTAACAGAGACTTTAATTTCTTCATTGAAGAAATCTCATGAAGCTTATATCAGTAAACTCTTTTATTATTTATTATAGTTCTCTAATATGGTATTTTATGTTTTATTATTAATATTATCATTGATGTCATGAAGAATTATATCATTAAAACGTATAGATGCGTTTTTAATTGAGCCACCGTCTGTGTCGCGCTCCAAAAATTCTTTATCGTGCATAACGGTGACTGATAACGTTCGCGTAATCAAATATCATCAGTAAAATTAATCCTGCCGCGAGTTAGTCACGTCCATTGTGTCATAGACTGGGAAAGCGTCGCAGATGGCAAGTAATCTCGATTAAAAGCACGGACGCAACTTTCAAATGCAACCTTTTACAATGGGAATTGTGTTGCTTAATTGCGCGCGCGCGTACGTTATATGTGTGCGCTCGCGCTGTCGTTTTGAAAACGAAAAATTAAATTATTTGCTTGCACAATCGCTGCAATTACGTGAGAACTTACGAGGGGACTAATTTATGCATTTAATGCACTAAACCGTGTGTGAATGCGTTGTGAAATCAACGAGAACGGGCTGTTGCTGCTGGTAAATGCTTGTAAATTACAAGTTAGAGTTTCAAAAAATAATATCTCAAAAAATGTAGGGCTAATTTTAGTAATATTAACGCGGATATTATCCTGAAGGACTAGGCTACTTGTATAAAAATTAAGGATACGAACAAATCCTGTTAAGTATTTTTTAACTCCATCTGAAATCAATCGAAATGCTTGTAAATTACAAGTTGGAGTTTCAAAAAATAATATCTCAAAAAATATAGGGCTAATCTTAGTAATATCAACGCGGATATTATCCTGAAGGACTATACTACTTGTATAAAAAATAAGGATAACAACGAATCCTGCTAAGTATTTTTTAACTCCATCTGAAAACAATCGAAATGCTTGTAAATTACAAGTTAGAGTTTCAAAAAATAATATCTCAAAAAATATAGGGCTAATTTTAGTAATATTTACGTGGATATTATCCTGAAGGACTAGACTACTTGTATAAAAAATAAGGATAACAACGAATCCTGCTAAGTATTTTTTAACTCCATCTGAAAACAATCGAAATGCTTGTAAATTACAAGTTAAGAGTTTGAAAAAATAATATCTTAAGAAATGTAGGTCTAATCTTAGTAATATCAACGCGGATATTATCCTGAAGGACTAGGCTAGTTGTATAAAAAATAAGGACAACAACCAATCCTGCTAAGTATTATACTTAAGATATATTAGATATACGTAAGATATATTTGATATACTTTAGATATACTTGATATATACTTAGGATATACTTGAGATATACTAAAGATATACATGAGATATATTCGAAATATACTAGAGATATACTTAAACATATAATTGAGATATATTTGAGATATACACGAGACATACTAGAGATATATACATATAAGAAAAAGTATGTAAACATAAAAAGTAAGTAATGCAAATACTTGTAATTTTATTTATACTAAAAGGATAAATATAATTATGTTAGTAACAGTCCATTGACACTAACAAAATCTCTTCGTTCCCCCGTCTTAAAAATTCAACGCACTCTTCTGGTTGAGCGTGTCGAAGACGCGACCCTTCTGGGGCACTTCAGGCCGCGGCACGTGGTTGCACCGACCCGTGGGGCAGTAGCTAAAACTCGGCGGCCGCCCCTCGTTCGCCAGGGTGGGCCGCGAGTTCTGGCGCAGCTCCACAATGCGCCCGATAAGTTGCGCCGGCGGCTCCACTCGCTTGTACTCCGAATACAGATTCTTCTTCTCCAACAGATTTTTATTGAACTTAATATTGAGCGGGATGTCCTGTAGGTTTATAGGGCCGGACACGGTGCGATAGGTCAGGCAGGGCACTAGTTGTTGCTTGGGCACATGCCTTGGGGACTGCCGGTATTTATTGTACAGGGGGTGCAGCTTGCGGTCGGAGAGTTCGAGGAGCCGTTGGGGCACGTCCTCGAACTTCGGCACGGGGTCCTCGAGCAGCTCCTTTATGTCGGGGTGCACCTCGATTTTCTTCAACAGCAACTCTTCCCGCTCGAGGCAGGGCTCGCTCACGGGCAGCATGTCCTTTTGCACCACATAGGCTCGGCCTGACGTTCGGTATGCCTTGCCACCGAAACTTGATAGGTCTGGGTCGACACGGTCATCAGCTAAAATTATTATATAGATTAACTATGCTATATGTATTTGATCTATTATAACTCTAATACATCAGTAATATATCTCTTATATATCTCTATTATAGCTCTAATATATCTTTAATATATCTCTAATATACCTCTAAAATATAGCTCTAATATATCTCTAATATATGTGAAATATATCTCAAATATGTCTATATAAAAAATTGAAAATATGAAAAGATAAAAATTAAAGATATATCTCTAAAATATATCTTTATTATAGCTCTAATATATCTCTAATATATGTGACATATATCTCAAATAAATACATATAAAAAATTGAAAATATGAAAAGTAAAAATTAAAGATATATCTCAAATATATTTCAATTATATCTTAAGTATATCTCTAGTATATCTAAAGTATATCTAAAGTATATCTCAAGTATAACTAAAGCATATCTCAAGTATATGTGAAGTATATTTCAAATATATCTAAAGTATATCATTAGTATATTTGAAGTATAGGTATCTTAAGTATTTTTCAAATATATCTCTATTATAGCTATAAAATATCTCTAAAATATATATCAAATATACATAATAAAGGTACAAATTAGAGCTATAATTTTAATTTATATATTTATATATATATATATATATATTTATATATATATATATATATATATATATATATATATATATATATATATATATATATATATATATATATATATATATATATATATATATATCTCAAGTATATCTTTAATATATTTCAAATATATCTCATGCATCTCTTTAGTATATCTTTAGTATATCTAGAATGTATCTCAAATATATCTTATGTATATCTTTAGTATATTTCAAGTATATCTCAAATATATCTCATGTATATCTTTAATATATTTCAAATATATCACAAATATATTTCAAATATATCTCAAGTATATCTCATGTATATCTCAAGTATATCTAAAATATACCTCAAGTATATCTAAAATATATCTCAAGTATATCTCACGTATATTTCAAATATATCTCAAATATATCTCATGTATATCTTTTAATATATTTCAAATATATCTTTAGTATATCTAAAATATATCTCAAGTATATCTCAAGAATATTTCAAATATATCTCATGTATATCTTTAATATATTTCAAATATATCACAAGTATATTTTAAATATATCTCATGTATATCTTTAGTATATCTCTAATATATGTGAAATATATCTCAAATATATCCATATAAAAAAGATAAAATTTAAAGTTATATTTCAAAAATATATCTCAAATATACATAATAATATATATAATAAAGATATATATTACAGGTATATTAGAGCAAAAATAGAGATATAAACTTTAATTTATATATATATATATATATATATATATATATATATTATTTTTTATTAAAACTCTAATATATGTAAAATGTATCTAAAATGTATCCATATAAAAAATTGTAAATATGAAAACATACAAATTAAATTATATCTTTAAAATATATCTCTATTATAGCTCTAATATCACTAAAATATATCTTTTTTTATAGCTCTAATACATCACTAATATATCTCTAATATATCTGTATAAAAAATTGATAATAATAAAAGATAAAAATTAAAGATATATCTTTATTATAGGTCTAATATATCTCTAATATATGTGAAATATTTCTCAAATATATCCATATAAAAGATTGAAAATATGAAAAGATATATCTCTAAAATATATCTTTATTATATCTCTAATATATGTGAAATATATCTAAAATATATCCATATAAAAAATTGAAACTACGAAAAGATAAAAATTAAACATATATCTCTAAAATATATCTTTATCATAGCTCTAATATATCTCAAATATATCCATATAAAAAATTGAAATAATAAAAAGATAAAAATTAAAGTTATATCTTTAAGATATATCTCTATTATAGCTCTAATATCTCTAAAATATATCTTTATTTATAGCTCTAATACATCACTAATATATCTCTAATATATCTATATAAAAAATTGAAAATATGAAATGATTAAAATTATAAAGATATATTTCTAAAATATATCTTTATTATAGCTCTAATATATCTCAAGTATATCCATATAAAAAGTTGAAAATATGAATAGATAAAAACTACAGAGATATATCACTAAAAAATATCTTTATTATAGCTTTAATATGTCTCCAATATATGTATAATATATCTTAAATATATCTATATGAAAAATTGAATAAATAAAAAGATAAAAATTAAAGATATATCTTTATTATAGCTTTAATATATCTCTAATATGTAAAATATGTCTCAAAGATATCCATATAAAAAATTAAAATATATTAAAAGATAAAAATTAAAGATATATCTCTAAAATATATTTTTATTATAGCTCTAATATATCTCTAATATATGTGAAATAGATTTAAAATATATACATATAAAAAATTGAAAATACGAAAAGATTAAAATGAAAGATATATCTTTAAAATATATCTCTATTATAGCTCTAATATCTCTAAAATATATCTTTTTTATAGCTGTAATACATCACTAATATATCTCTAATATATCTATATAAAAAATTAATAATAATAAAAGATAAAAGTTAAAGATATATCTCTAAAATATATCTTTATTATAGCTCTAATATATCTCTAATATATGTGAAATAGATTTAAAATATATACATATAAAAAATTGAAAATACGAAAAGATTAAAATGAAAGATATATCTTTAAAATATATCTCTATTATAGCTCTAATATCTCTAAAATATATCTTTTTATAGCTGTAATACATCACTAATATATCTCTAATATATCTATATAAAAAATTAATAATAATAAAAGATAAAAGTTAAAGATATATCTCTAAAATATATCTTTATTATAGTTCTAATATATCTCTAATATATGTGAAATATTTCTAATATATCTCAAATATATCTCATGTATATCTTTAATATATTTCAAATATATCACAAGTATATTTTAAATATATGTCAAGTATATCTCATGTATATTTTTAGTATATCTCTAATATATGTAAAAAAATTAAAATACGAAATGATTAAAATGAAAGATATATATCTTTAAAATATATCTCTATTATAGCTCTAATATCTCTAAAATATATCTTTTTATAGCTCTAATACATCACTAATATATCTCTAATATATCTATATAAAAAATTGAAAATATGAAAAGATAAAAATTAAAGTTATATCTTTATAATTATATCTCTATTATAGCGCAAATATCTCTAAAATATATTTTCTTTATTGCTCTGATACATCACTAATATATCTCTAATATATCTATATAAAAAATTGAAAATATGAAAAGATTAAAATTAAAGATATATCTCTAAAACATATCTTTATTATAGCTCTAATATATCTCTAATATATGTGATATATATCTAAAATATATCCATATAAAAAATCGAAAATACGAAAAGATTAAAATGAAAGATATATTTTTAAAATATATCTCTATTATAGCTCTAATATCTCTAAAATATATCTTTTTTATAGCTATAATACATCACTAATATATCTCTAATATATCTATATAAAAAATTGAAAATATTAAATGATTAAAATTAAAGATATATTTCTAAAATATATCTTTATTATAGCTCGTAACATATCTCAAGTATATCCATATAACAAGTTGAAAATATGAAAAGATTAAAATTAAAGATATATCTCTAATATATATATATATATATATATATATATATATAATATATATATATATATATATAATATATATATATATATATATATATATATATATATTATATATATATATATATACACACAAAAATTGAAAAATAATACGATAAAAATTATAGTTGTATCTTCTAGTATATTGAGATATAATTTAGAGATATATTAGAGATATACTAAAGATATACATGAAATATATTTTAGAGATATAACTATAATTGTTAACTTTTCATATTTCCAATTTTTATATGGATATGTTAGAGATATATTAGAGCTGTAATAAAGATATATTTTAGAGATATATTAGAGCTATAATAGAGATATATTTTAGAAATAATAAGTTATATCCTTAAAATATATTTCTATTATAGCTCTAATATCTCTAAAATATCTTTTTTATAGCTCTAATACATCACTAATATATCTCTAATTAATCTATATAAAAAATTAAAAATATGAAGATTAAAATTAAAGATATATCTCTAAAATATATCTTTATTATAGCTCTAATATATCTCAAGTATATCCATATAAAAACTAGAAAATAAAAGATATATCTCGAATATATGTGAAATATATCTATATTATAGCTCTAAAAAATTACTAATATATCTCTAATTAATATATTATATTGAAATGAAAAGATAAAAATTAAAGATATAGTTCTAATATATCTCTAATATATGTAAAATATATCTCAAATATATCCATATACAAAATTGAAAAAATAAAAAGATAAAAAAAAGTTATATCTTTAAAATATATCTCTATTCTAGCTCTAATATATCTCTGAAATATATCTATATTATAGCTCTAATAAATCACTAATATATCTCTAATTAATATATTAAATTGAAAATATGAAAAGATAAAAATTAAAGATGTATCTCTAAAATATATCTCTTAATATATGTTTATTATAGCTTTAATATATCTCTAATAAATGTGAAATATATCTCAAAAAATTGAAAAAATAAAAAGTAAAGTTATATCTTTAAAATGTATCTCTAATATTTCCATATGAAAAGATAAAAATTAAAGATGTATCTCTAAAATATATCTCTAAAATATATGTTTATTATAGCTTTAATATATCTCTAATAAATGTGAAATATATCTCAAATATATCCATATACAAAATTTAAAAATAAAAAGTAAAGTTATATCTTTAAAATGTATCTCTAATATATCCATATAAAAATTGAAAATATGAAAAGATAAGAATTAAAGTTATAGCTATATATAAAATTAAAAATATGATAAGATACAAATTAATGATTTATCTCTAAAATAATCCGATGGGACTAGAACATACGTCTCCGGGTTTGGCGGCCGTCGTTATGTACAGATATACTAGAGATATACTAGAGATATACTAGAGATATACTAGAGATATACTAGAGATATACTAGAGATATACTAGATATATACTAGAGATATACTAGAGATATACTAGATATATACTAGAGATATACTAGATATATACTAGAGATATACTAGAGAAATACTAGAGATACACTAGGGATATACTAGAGATATACTAGAGATATACTAGAGATATACTAGAGATATACTAGCGATATACTAGAGATATACTAGAGATATACTCGCGGTATACTAGAGGTACACTAGAATTTACTACAGATATACTAGATTTATTAGAGACACACTAGGTATTTGCTAGAGATATAAAAGAGATATACTATTATTACAGCTATATCAGCGACATATTAGAGATATATCAGAAATACGAATGATATACGAGAGATAAATGAGAGATATATATATATAAGAGATTTATTCCTGATACACTAAAATATAATTTTAAGAGATATACTATAAAAATATGTACGCGAAATATACTAGAGATATACTAGAAATATACTAGAGATATATAAAGCATGTACAAGACATATATAGGAGAGTTATATGAGAGATATATTCCTGATTTATTAGAAAATAATTTCTGGAGACATAATAGAAATATACTAGAGATATACGAGATATATTGAAGAAATATACGAGAGATCTACTACATAAATATATTTTATACATATATTCCTAATATTTTATGTTAATTTGTATTTTTTTTATTTTTTATTTTTATAAAAGTTTTTTTTGTGCAAATATGCCAAATAAATCCTTTTTATTTTTTATTCCTGATATACTAGAGTGTATCTTTTTAGAGATATACGAGATTTGCATGAAAGATATATGAGATATGTATGAAATATATATGACCGATATGCGAGAGAGATATTCCTGATATACAGTATATATCTTTGAGATATACGAAAGATATACGACAGAAATAGAAGATATGCATGAAAGATATATGAGATTTGTATGAAATATATATGACAGATATGCGAGAGAGTGATTCCTGATATACAGTGTATATTTTTTAGAGATATACGAAAGATATACAACAAAAATAGAAGATATACATGAAAGGTATATGAGATATGTATGAAATATATATGACAGATATGCGAGAGAGTGATTCCTGATATACAGTATATATTTATTAGAGATATACGAAAGATATACAACAAAAATAGAAGATATACATGAAAGGTATATGAGATATGTATGAAATATATATGACAGATATGCCAGAGAGTGATTCCTGATATACAGTGTATATTTTTTAGAGATATACGAAAGATATGCAACAAAAATAGAAGATATGCATGAAAGGTATATGAGATATTTATGAAATATATATGACAGCTATGCAAGAGAGATATTCCTGATATACTAGTGTATTTTTTAGAGATATAATACAGACATACTAAAGATATACAATATAAATACGAAGGATGTATTAGAGATATACTAGATATATTATATATATATATATATATATATATATATATATATATATATATATATATTTATATATTATATTTTACCTCTTTAAACATTAGTACATCTAAGGATGATTTGTATGAAGAAATAAATATGACTATGACTATTTACACCGTTATGGCGTCCATCCACTAGGTAGACCAACAACCCATTGGATGGACAATAGGTATACAAGAGACATAGAAGAGATATGCTAGAGATTTTATAGAAAATCAAAATTATATTCTATATCATCTAATATTTTGTTTAGAAGACACAAAATTACTCACAATAAAATTTAACCCTGCAACACGCGATCGGCGGCGCGCGTTTTTTCGCGTCCTCCTCCGCGTCCACCTCCGCGGGGTCCCGGCGCGAGAAAATCGACTGCCAGAAGGACTTCTTCTTGTTGCAGGGTGGTTTGCACGGCTTCTCCGGCCCTTTGCACTGGAAATGCCTGCGGTTTTCAATATTGTACATGCGGTTCTTGTGCAGGAACATCGCGTCCATGCACGCGCCGGAGGTTCTACGCAAATTTACAAAAGCCATTCTATATGGTGGCGTTTGAAACACATTGATTTGGATCTTTGAATCGAAAATGTTTGTAGAAAACTTGACAGATGTAAGTGAATTATTGATTAAGTGGACAATTGTGGCTGGCTTTGATTTGCGATGTTTTTTTTTCTTTCTGTGATTCATACTGGTTGCATCATTGTTGAGCGCATCCTGATCGAAAATAAGAAGTAAATGCTTACAAACGGTAAACCGGTTTAGTGTTTAGTCAGCACGGTGTTTGTGTGTAGGAAGATGAATGGGCGAAAGAGATCGCTGCGGATACTGCTCTCGTGAGGTGAATCCGGAATGGTTTGTCATCGTTATTTTATTATGCAGGATGATGTCAATTGTTTTGTGTTTTTGCAAAATTGTGTGATCAGCGATTAGCGGTTTGCATGATAATTAGTTGACATTATACGTGTTAAAAGATTAAATAATCAATAATGCTTCCTGATTAAAAAAATCGTAATAAATCAACTTTTCAAATTTTTGATCACTACAAAAACTTATCGTATTTCATGTTGTTTAAGCTTCAATTTGAGATATAACTTGTTTATTTTGAACTAATAGTACTATTATAGCAAACAAAAATTCAAAGCGAGATAAATTTTTTCAAATGTTTCGTTTTCAAAAAATCGTAATAAATCAACTTTTCGAATTTTTGATCACTACAGAAACTTATCGTATTCCCTGTTGTTTTAGCTTCAATTTAAGATATAACTTGTTTATTTTGAATTAACAGTACAATTATTGCAAACAAAAATTCAATGCGAGGTACATTTTTTCAAATGTTTCGTTTTCAAAAAATCGTAATAAATCAACTTTTCGAATTTTTGATCACTACAAAAACTTATCGTATTCCCTGTTGTTTAAGCTTCAATTTGAGATATAACTTGTTTATTTTG
This sequence comes from Lordithon lunulatus, assembly GCA_963942505.1. Lineage (NCBI taxonomy): Eukaryota > Metazoa > Arthropoda > Insecta > Coleoptera > Staphylinidae > Lordithon > Lordithon lunulatus. Next base: position 4,235,111 of record OZ012675.1, read on the forward strand.
AATTAACAGTACAATTATAGCAAACTAAAATTCAATACGATGTACATTTTTTCAAATGTTCAGTTTTCAAAAAATTGTAATAAATCAACTTTTCGAATTTTTGATCACTGCAAAAACTTATCGTATTTCCTGTTGTTTTAGCTTCAATTTGAGATATAACTTGTTTATTTTGAATTAACAGTACAATTATAGCAAACAAAAATTCAATTCGAGGTACATTTTTTCAAATGTTTCGTTTTCAAAAAATCGTAATAAATCAACTTTTCGAATTTTTGATCACTACAAAAACTTATCATATTTCCTGTTGTTTAAGCTTCAATTTGAGATATGACTTGTTTATTTTGAATGAACAGTACAATTATAGCAAACAAAAATTCAATACGAGATACATTTTTTCAAATGTTTCGTTTTCAAAAAATCGTAATAAATCAACTTTTCGAATTTTTGATCACTACAAAAACTTATCGTATTTCCTGTTGTTTTAGCTTCAATTTAAGATATAACTTGTTTATTTTGAATTAACAGTACAATTATAGCAAACAAAAATTCAATTCGAGATCAATTTTTTCAAATGTTTCGTTTTCAAAAAATCGTAATAAATCAACTTTTCGAATTTTTGATCACTACAAAAACTTATCATATTTCCTGTTGTTTAAGCTTCAATTTGAGATATGACTTGTTTATTTTGAATGAACAGTACAATTATAGCAAACAAAAATTCAATACGAGATACATTTTTTCAAATGTTTCGTTTTCAAAAAATCGTAATAAATCAACTTTTCGAATTTTTGATCACTACAAAAACTTATCGTATTTCCTGTTGTTTTAGCTTCAATTTAAGATATAACTTGTTTATTTTGAATTAACAGTACAATTATAGCAAACAAAAATTCAATTCGAGATCAATTTTTTCAAATGTTTCGTTTTCAAAAAATCGTAATAAATCAACTTTTCGAATTTTTGATCACTACAAAAACTTATCGTATTTCATGTTGTTTTAGCTTCAATTTGAGATATAACTTGTTTATTTTGAATTAACAGTACAATTATTGCAAACAAAAATTCAATGCGAGGTACATTTTTTCAAATGTTTCGTTTTCAAAAAATCGTAATAAATCAACTTTTCGAATTTTTGATCACTACAAAAACTTATCGTATTTCATGTTGTTTTAGCTTCAATTTGAGATATAACTTGTTTATTTTGAATTAACAGTACAATTATAGCAAACAAAAATTCAATTCGAGATAAATTTTTTCAAATGTTTCGTTTTCAAAAAATCGTAATAAATCAACTTTTCGAATTTTTGATCACTACAAAAACTTATCATATTTCCTGTTGTTTAAGCTTCAATTTGAGATATGACTTGTTTATTTTGAATGAACAGTACAATTATAGCAAACAAAAATTCAATACGAGATACATTTTTTCAAATGTTTCGTTTTCAAAAAATCGTAATAAATCAACTTTTCGAATTTTTGATCACTACAAAAACTTATCGTATTTCCTGTTGTTTTAGCTTCAATTTAAGATATAACTTGTTTATTTTGAATTAACAGTACAATTATAGCAAACAAAAATTCAATTCGAGATCAATTTTTTCAAATGTTTCGTTTTCAAAAAATCGTAATAAATCAACTTTTCGAATTTTTGATCACTACAAAAACTTATCGTATTTCATGTTGTTTTAGCTTCAATTTGAGATATAACTTGTTTATTTTGAATTAACAGTACAATTATTGCAAACAAAAATTCAATGCGAGGTACATTTTTTCAAATGTTTCGTTTTCAAAAAATCGTAATAAATCAACTTTTCGAATTTTTGATCACTACAAAAACTTATCGTATTTCATGTTGTTTTAGCTTCAATTTGAGATATAACTTGTTTATTTTGAATTAACAGTACAATTATAGCAAACAAAAATTCAATTCGAGATAAATTTTTTCAAATGTTTCGTTTTCAAAAAATCGTAATAAATCAACTTTTTGAATTTTTGATTACTACAAAAACTTATCGTATTCCCTGTTATTTTAGCTTCAATTTGAGATATAACTTGTTTATTTTGAATTAACAGTGCAATTATAGCAAACAAAAATTCAATGCGAGGTACATTTTTTCAAATGTTTCGTTTTCAAAAAATCGTAATAAATCAACTTTTCGAATTTTTGATCACTACAAAAACTTATCGTATTCCCTGTTGTTTTAGCTTCAATTTGAGATATAACTTGTTTATTTTGAATTAACAGTACAATTATAGCAAACAAAAATTCAATTCGAGATCAATTTTTTCAAATGTTTCGTTTTCAAAAAATCGTAATAAATCAACTTTTCGAATTTTTGATTACTACAAAAACTTATCGTATTTCCTGTTGTTTAAGCTTCAATTTGAGATATAACTTGTTTATTTCGAATTAACAGTACAATTATAGCAAACAAAAATTCAATTCGAGATCAATTTTTTCAAATGTTTCGTTTTCAAAAAATCGTAATAAATCAACTTTTCGAATTTTTGATTACTACAAAAACTTATCGTATTTCCTGTTGTTTAAGCTTCAATTTGAGATATAACTTGTTTATTTCGAATTAACAGTACAATTATAGCAAACAAAAATTCAATGCGAGGTACATTTTTTCAAATGTTTCGTTTTCAAAAAATCGTAATAAATCAATTTTTCGAATTTTTGATCACTACAAAAACTTATCGTATTTCTTGTTGATTAAGCTTCAATTTGAGATATAACTTGTTTATTTTGAATTAACAGTACAATTATAGCAAACAAAAATTCAATTCGAGATAAATTTTTTCAAATGTTTCGTTTTAAAAAAATCGTAATAAATTAACTTTTCGAATTTTTGATCACTACAAAAACTTATCGTATTCCCTGTTGTTTTAGCTTCAATTTGAGATATAACTTGTTTATTTTGAATTAACAGTACAATTATTGCAAACAAAAATTCAATGCGAGGTACATTTTTTCAAATGTTTCGTTTTCAAAAAATCGTAATAAATCAACTTTTCGGATTTTTGATCACTACAAAAACTTATCGTATTCCCTGTTGTTTTAGCTTCAATTTGAGATATAACTTGTTTATTTTGAATTAACAGTACAATTATAGCAAACAAAAATTCAATGCGAGGTACATTTTTTCAAATGTTTCGTTTTCAAAAAATCGTAATAAATCAACTTTTCGAATTTTTGATCACTACAAAAACTTATCGTATTTCCTGTTGTTTAAGCTTCAATTTGAGATATAACTTGTTTATTTTGAATTAACAGTACAATTATAGCAAACAGAAATTCAATGCGAGATACATTTTTTCAAATGTTTCGTTTTCAAAAAATCGTAATAAATCAAATTTTCAAATTTTTGATCACTACAAAAACTTATCGTATAGCCTCTTGTTTTAGCTTCAATTTGAGATATAACTTGTTTATTTTGAACTAACAGTACAATTATAGCAAACAAAAATTCAATGCGAGACTTTTTTTTTCAATTATGTAGAGAATATAATAATTAGTGTTAAGTTGTGTAGTCACAACTAATTAACGTGCTGCACACGCAATAATTACAGAAACAATGTGAGAACGCCTAAAATTTCCGTTTCAGTTAATTTGCATAAACGCAACAACACAAGGACTGTGTGGTTTCAATTAATAAAGGACAATCGCTGCTGATGTCCTTCCTAACACTGGTATCCGGTGAATTTACTTACAAACCTAAATACTTGTGTTTCTGATAAAAGCTATAAATATTTCCATTGACGTAAGTACAAGGAAGCGTTGAACAATTTGGGAATCCGGGTGGTCGTTAGCATAAACTCTGACTTCCTCTGAATTAGCAGCAACGGCACGCGCTCTTCTGGTATGAAATTATAATTGGTAGCGCGAGGCCGCCCCCAATTGGTACCGTTGCATGAAGGAGCGCGCTCTGAAAACTAACCAACGCAACCAAGACAGTCGAATGTTGTCACGATATTTTTTTGTGGTTTTAAGTTATATAAAAAAATATTTTGATAGTTCTATAGTGACCTAGAAAATTTGATTCGCTTTTGTTTTCGCATCGAATTCTAGGCGCCCGTTCTTCCGAATCTGGGTTAGCATGTTATCCAACGTCCGAATTTTTTGGTTGCACAATCGGTCGCGTGTGGCTCTTTAACAAAAAAAACTGCCTCGGGGTGTTATCCAACAATTCAGTCGGTTTGCGAAATGTAGTTTCTTTCGCGACACATTCTTATATTGAAATATATATAAATATTACTTAGTATCACCAAAAATTTGCCACAAAACAACATTTTTAGTGAGAAAATTTAATTTATTAGTAGTTTATGTAATATTAAGCACACAAAAATTTATCAAGAATTCCATGTATGCAATTTCTCTCGTAAACAAGTGAAAACATTCACACAATGTTTGTGCCTAATTAATTAATTGCAAACCAAACTCAAATTGAAGATGGACAGAAATATAACCCGATTTCTAGGCAAGACGATCGCTCTCAGCATGTGGCAACTTGATCTCTAATAAATAATTAATGGGATTAATTATCGCCGCGTTTCTATTCGAAACCACACACATACACATGTTCGTAACAATATACAAATTTATTATTGCGTCACCGCTAAATGGGGTGCCAATGCATCGATCGCGGCCGGGTGACATTGAATCACCAATTATACTAATCGATGCGAGGCTATTCTTATCGAGCTAGCTATGAATTTATTTCTATAAAACATTGTAATATTAAAATATTATTATATAATTCAGATCAGTTCTATATAATAAACCGTTGAGTGTAGCATACAGTCTCCTATGTATGTGTGTGACCTCATCAAAGCGGCCGCAGAAAGTAAAAGGGAATTTGAGCCCCGCAGAGGAAGTCGTAAACCAATTCTCTTTTATTTTTGCTGCTCGATGGAGCGAGACGGTTTTGTTGTGCAGAGCAGATATCACGTAGAGCACGATTGCGGAACATATTTGATACACAAAAACTTGATAAAATCGTAAGATTTTGTTATATTTAAGTTTGAAGATCAAAAACGTATAGAACCAGTTGAGTTACAATTTTCAAAATTTATATATAAGAAGCACAATTATTTACAAGTACCATCTGAAAATTTAGTGAAATTTGGTGTATAAATAAATAAGTTAAGTCACTTTTTGAGGTACATATCCGAAAATTATGTTATATTTAAGTTTGAAGATCAAAAACGTATAGAACCAGTTGAGTTACAATTTTCAAAATTTATATATAAGAAGCACAATTATTTACAAGTACCATCTGAAAATTTAGTGAAATTTGGTATATAAATAAATAAGTTACAGTCACTTTTTGAGGTACATATCCGAAGATTATGTTATATTTAAGTTTGAAGATCAAAATCGTATACAACCAGTTGAATTACAATTTTCAAAATTTATATATAAGAAGCACAATTATTTACAAGTACCATCTGAAAATTTAGTGAAATTTGGTATATAAATAAATAAGTTACAGTCTCTTTTTGAGGTACATATCCGAAAATTATGTTATATTTAAGTTTGAAGATCAAAAACGTTTAAAACCAGCGGAGTTATAATTTTCAAAATTTATATATAAGAAGCACAATTATTTACAAGTACCATCTGAAAATTTAGTGAAATTTGGTATATAAATAAATAAGTTACAGTCACTTTTTGAGGTACATATCCGAAGATTATGTTATATTTAAGTTTGAAGATCAAAATCGTATACAACCAGTTGAATTACAATTTTCAAAATTTATATATAAGAAGCACAATTATTTACAAGTACCATCTGAAAATTTAGTGAAATTTGGTATATAAATAAATAAGTTACAGTCTCTTTTTGAGGTACATATCCGAAAATTATGTTATATTTAAGTTTGAAGATCAAAAACGTTTAAAACCAGTGGAGTTATAATTTTCAAAATTTATATATAAGAAGCACAATTATTTACAAGTACCATCTGAAAATTTAGTGAAATTTGGTATATAAATAAATAAGTTACCATCACTTTTTGAGGTACATATCCGAAGATTATGTTATATTTAAGTTTGAAGATCAAAAACGTTTAAAACCAGTTGAGTTATAATTTTCAAAATTTATATATAAGAAGCACAATTATTTACAAGTACCATCTGAAAATTTAGTGAAATTTGGTATATAAATAAATAAGTTACAGTCACTTTTTGAGGTACATATCCGAAGATTATGTTATGTTTAAGTTTGAAGATCAAAAACGTATAGAACCAGTTGAGTTACAATTTTCAAAATCTATATATAACAAGCAACATTTGGTATATAAATAAATAAGTTACAATCACTTTTTGAGGTACATATCCGAAGATTATGTTATGTTTAAGTTTGAAGATCAAAAACGTATAGAACCAGTTGAGTTACAATTTTCAAAATTTATATATAAGAAGCACAATTATTTACAAGTACCATTTGAAAATTTAGTGAAATTTTGTGTATAAATAAATAAGTTACAGTCACTTTTTGAGGTACATATCCGAAGATTATGTTATATTTATGTTTGAAGATCAAAAACGTATAGAACCAGTTGAGATACAATTTTCAAAATTTATATATAAGAAGCACAATTATTTTCAATTACCATCTGAATATTTAGTGAAATTTGGTATATAAATAAATAAGTTACAGTCACTTTTTGAAGTATATATCATAAGATTTTGTAATATTTAAGTTTGAAGCTCAAAAACGTATAGAACCAGTTGAGTTACAATTTTCAAAATTTATATATAAGCAGCACAATTATTTACAAGTACCATCTGAAAATTTAGTGAAATTTGGTATATTACTAAATAAATTACATTCACTTTATAAGGATTTAAGTTTGAAGCTCAAAAACGTATAGAAGTAGTTGAGTTACAATTTTCGAAATTTATATATAAGAAGCACAACTATTTACAAGTACCACCTGAAAATTTAGTGAAATTTGGTATATAAATAAATAAGTTACAGTCACTTTTTGAGGTACATATCCGAAAATTATGTTATATTTAAGTTTGAAGATCAAAAACGTATTGAACCAGTTGAGTTACAATTTTCAAAATTTATATATATAAAAAGTACAATTATTTACAAGTACCATCTGAAAATTTAGTGAATTTTGGTATATAAATAAATAAGTTACAGTCACTTTATAAGGTACATATCCGAAGATTATGTTACATTTAAGTTTGAAGATCAAAAACGTATAGAACCAGTTGAGTTACAATTTTCAAAATTTATATACAAGAAGCACAATTATTTATGAAACTTATTACCGACAGTTAGTATACTTACGGAAAGTAGTATACTCATTTACTAGTATGTAGTTTGAAAACTGGATTTTTTACGATTTTTCAAATAGAAATATTTGCTACAATTATGAAAGTTACTCGAATTAAATCGGTATAACTCGAGTTACAGTTGTTCAAACTACTTGAAACTTGCTACCGACATTTAGTATACTTACGGAAAGTAGTATACTCATTTACTAGTATGTAGTTTGAAAACTGGATTTTTTACGATTTTTCAAATAGAAATATTTACAACAATTATGAAAGTTACTCAAATTAAATCGATATAACTCGAGTTACAGTTGTTCAAACTACTTGAAACTTGCTACCGACATTTAGTATACTAACGGAAAATAGTATACTCATTTACTAGTATGTGGTTTGAAAACTGGATTTTTTACGATTTTTCAAATAAAAATATTTGCAACAATTATGAAAGTTACTCGAATTAAATCGGTATAACTCGAGTTACAGTTGTTGAAACTACTTGAAACTTGCTGCCAACATTTAGTATACTTGCGGAAAGTAGTATACTCATTTACTAGTATGTAGTTTGAAAACTGGATTTTTTACGATTTTTCAAATAGAAATATTTGCAACAATTATGAAAGTTACTCGAATTAAATCGGTATAACTCGAGTTGCAGTGGTTCAAACTACTTGAAACTTACTACCGACATTTAGTATACTTACGGAAAGTAGTATACTTATCTACTAGTATGTAGTTTGAAAACTGGATTTTTTACGATTTTTCAAATAGAAATATTTGCAACAATTATGAAAGTTACTCGAATTAAATCGGTATAACTCGAGGTACAGTTTTTCAAACTACTTGAAACTTGCTGCCAACATTTAGTATACTTGCGGAAAGTAGTATACTCATTTACTAATATGTAGTTTGAAAACTGGAATTTTTACGATTTTTCAAATAGAAATATTTGCAACAATTATGAAAGTTACTCGAATTAAATCGGTATAACTCGAGTTACAGTTGTTCAAACTACTTGAAACTTGCTGCCAACATTTAGTATACTTGCGGAAAGTAGTATAATCATTTACTAGTATGTAGTTTGAAAACTGGATTTTTTACGATTTTTCAAATAAAAATATTTGCAACAATTATGAAAGTTACTCGAATTAAATCGGTATAACTCGAGTTGCAGTTGTTCAAACTACTTGAAACTTGCTACCTACATTTAGTATACTTACGGAAAGTAGTATACTCATTTACTAGTATGTAGTTTGAAAACTGGATTTTTTACGATTTTTCAAATAGAAATATTTGCAACAATTATGAAAGTTACTTGAATTAAATCGATATAACTCGAGTTACTGTTGTTCAAACTACTTGAAACTTGCTACCGACATTTAGTATACTCATTTACTAGTATGTAGTTTGAAAACTGGATTTTTTACGATTTTTCAAATAGAAATATTTGCAACAATTATGAAAGTTACTCGAATTAAATCAGTATAACTCAGGTTGCAGTTGTTCAAACTACTTGAAACTTGCTACCTACAGTTAGTATACTACAATTTGGTAATATATATATATATATATATATATATATATATATATATATATATAAATATATATATATATATATATATATATATATATATATATATATGTACATCTAAAACTGTCTATTTAACGACAAAAAATATATATAATTTTAAATGTGTCCGGAGTCAAAGCCATAAAAAATAACGGAGTCAGCAGAGTACGAAGAAACGGCGCGAGCGATGGCCACGAAGATTCAAGATTATTAGAGCCTGAAGACGAATGATCTAATGTTGTGAGTTTGTGACACAGACAATATTAGAGATATAGTTCTGGTACCCGTCCAGAACTATATCTCTAATATTGAATGGCTGAAGGAGAATCGTGTTGTTATAAGCAATAACTATAGAATATAAAGACAATGGTTCGAAGCCCACCGACCTGTCATTTATGTGTTTTGTACAGTCAAGCAGTACAAAACTTTGAGCGATACAGCACGTCACGGGGCGGTTAAACGAAGGCACCTAATGTTATGAACAAAAAAGGTTTAAACTACATAACGAATATTTTTCCACTTAGCAATAAATTTTGAATAAAATAAATAATAATAATTTCAAACTGTTCTAATTTTAGTCCATCCCTCATAATGGCATGAGAACGAACTAATTTATATGGATTTTTTTCGGGCACAATCGCACCTCGTTGCCCACTTCCCACACACATTTTTTCCATCATTTCCCTTTACAATAATCATTTCTTTTAATTGCGCTTCCGTGTGTTATAAATATTAATACGATTGTGCACGAAACGAGGGCGTGCAATTATGAAGTTTCTCTTTCGTTGCGGCGCAACAGGAAATTCCGGCCTGTATTTGTCTAGTAGTACCATCTGAGAGGGTGAAAATTTCATCCCCTATACGGGATGTGCATCCCGCTCGGTTGCAAGCCGACAGGAAACATGTGCCCGATTGAAAATGAGGTGCAGCAAACAATAAACTGTTAGCATGCACGCACCTGTCCCATGTGTCACGCATGGGTGGATGATACAAACAAAAGGTGGGTGCAATACGAACCCTGATAGATTTTTTTTGAAGTGTTCACTCCCAAAAATATCGTTTACAACTATAGAGACGTTTTTTTTTTCGACGCTATAAGAAACATAATCTAACAACTTTCGCAACATTTGAACTTACAAGTTTAAAAATGTATAAAAAATATAATCAAAAATAAATATGAATTGAAAATCGCCATCAATAATCTTACTTATTTTCTGTATTGAATTCTATTAAGTTTATTGAATTTTGATATTTGCAACTCGAGTTATAGTGATTTTACTCAAACAACTTTCGCAATATTTGAACTTACAGGTTTAAAAAATTATAAAAAATATAATTAAAAATAAATAAAAATTGAAAATCGCCATGAATAATCCTACTTATTTTCTGTATTGAATCCTATTAAGTTTATTGAATTTTGATATTTGTAACTCGAGTTATAGTGATTTTACTCAAACAACTTTCGCAACATTTGAACTTACAAGTTTAAAAATTTATAAAAAATATAATCAAAAATAAATATTAATTGAAAATCGCCATCAATAATCATACTTATTTTCTGTATTGAATTCTATTAAGTTTGTTGAATTTTGATTTTTGCAACTCGAGTTATAGTGATTTTACTCAAACAACTTTCGCAATATTTGAACTTACAGGTTTAAAAAATTATAAAAAATATAATTAAAAATAAATAAAAATTGAAAATCGCCATCAATAATCCTACTTATTTTCTGTATTGAATCCTATTAAGTTTATTGAATTTTGATATTTGTAACTCGAGTTATAGTGATTTTACTCAAACAACTTTCGCAACATTTGAACTTACAAGTTTAAAAATTTATAAAAAATATAATCAAAAATAAATATGAATTGAAAATCGCCATCAATAATCATACTTATTTTCTGTATTGAATTCTATCAAGTTTGTTGAATTTTGATATTTGCAACTCGAGTTATAGCGATTTTACTCAAACAACGTTCGCAATATTTGAACTTACAAGTTTAAAAATTTATAAAAAATATAATTAAACATAAATAAAAATTGAAAATCGCCATGAATAATCCTACTTATTTTCTGTATTGAATCCTATTAAGTTTATTGAATTTTGATATTTGTAACTCGAGTTATAGTGATTTTACTCAAACAACTTTCGCAACATTTGAACTTACAAGTTTAAAAATTTATAAAAAATATAATTAAAAATAAATAAAAATTGAAAATCGCCATCAATAATCCTACTTATTTTCTGTATCGAATTCTATTAAGTTTGTTGAATTTTAATATTTGTAACTCGAGTTATAGCGATTTTACTCAAACAACTTTCACAACATTTGAACTTACAGGTTTAAAAATTTATAAAAAAATATAATTAAAAATAAATAAAAATTTAAAACAGCCACCAATAATCCTACTTATTTTCTGTATTGAATTCTATTAATTTTATTGAATTTTGATATTTGCAACTCGAGTTATAGCGATTTTACTCAAACAACTTTCGCAACATTTGAACTTACAGGTTTAAAAATTTATAAAAAATATAATTAAAAATAAATAAAAATTAAAAATCGCCATCAATAATCCTACTTATTTTCTGTATTGAATTCTATTAAGTTTGTTGAATTTTGATATTTGCAACTCGAGTTATAGCGATTTTACTCAAACAACTTTCGCAACATTTGAACTTACAGGTTTAAAAATTTATAAAAAATATAATTAAAAATAAATAAAAATTGAAAATCGCCATCGATAATCCTACTTATTTTCTGTATTGAATTCTATTAAGTTTGTTGAATTTTGAAATTTGTAACTCTAGTTATAGTGATTTTACTCAAACAACTTTCGCAACATTTGAATTTACAAGTTTAAAAATTTATAAAAAATATAATTAAAAATAAATTAAAATTGAAAATCGCCATCAATAATCCTACTTACTTTCTGTATTGAATTCTATTAAGTTTGTTGAATTTTGATTTTTGCAACTCGAGTTATAGCGATTTTACTCAAACAACTTTCGCAACATTTGAACTTACAAGTTTAAAAATTTATAAAAAATATAATTAAAAATGAATAAAAATTTAAAATCGCCACCAATAATCCTACTTATTTTCTGTATTGAATTCTATTAATTTTATTGAATTTTGATATTTGCAACTCGAGTTATAGCGATTTTACTCAAACAACTTTCGCAACATTTGAACTTACAGGTTTAAAAATTTATAAAAAATATAATCAAAAATAAATATGAATTGAAAATCGCCATCAATAATCATACTTATTTTCTGTATTGAATTCTATCAAGTTTGTTGAATTTTGATATTTGCAACTCGAGTTATAGCGATTTTACTCAAACAACGTTCGCAATATTTGAACTTACAAGTTTAAAAATTTATAAAAAATATAATTAAACATAAATAAAAATTGAAAATCGCCATGAATAATCCTACTTATTTTCTGTATTGAATCCTATTAAGTTTATTGAATTTTGATATTTGTAACTCGAGTTATAGTGATTTTACTCAAACAACTTTCGCAACATTTGAACTTACAAGTTTAAAAATTTATAAAAAATATAATTAAAAATAAATAAAAATTGAAAATCGCCATCAATAATCCTACTTATTTTCTGTATTGAATCCTATTAAGTTTATTGAATTTTGATATTTGTAACTCGAGTTATAGTGATTTTACTCAAACAACTTTCGCAACATTTGAACTTACAAGTTTAAAAATTTATAAAAAATATAATTAAAAATAAATAAAAATTGAAAATCGCCATCAATAATCCTACTTATTTTCTGTATCGAATTCTATTAAGTTTGTTGAATTTTAATATTTGTAACTCGAGTTATAGCGATTTTACTCAAACAACTTTCACAACATTTGAACTTACAGGTTTAAAAATTTATAAAAAAATATAATTAAAAATAAATAAAAATTTAAAACAGCCACCAATAATCCTACTTATTTTCTGTATTGAATTCTATTAATTTTATTGAATTTTGATATTTGCAACTCGAGTTATAGCGATTTTACTCAAACAACTTTCGCAACATTTGAACTTACAGGTTTAAAAATTTATAAAAAATATAATTAAAAATAAATAAAAATTAAAAATCGCCATCAATAATCCTACTTATTTTCTGTATTGAATTCTATTAAGTTTGTTGAATTTTGATATTTGCAACTCGAGTTATAGCGATTTTACTCAAACAACTTTCGCAACATTTGAACTTACAGGTTTAAAAATTTATAAAAAATATAATTAAAAATAAATAAAAATTGAAAATCGCCATCGATAATCCTACTTATTTTCTGTATTGAATTCTATTAAGTTTGTTGAATTTTGAAATTTGTAACTCTAGTTATAGTGATTTTACTCAAACAACTTTCGCAACATTTGAATTTACAAGTTTAAAAATTTATAAAAAATATAATTAAAAATAAATTAAAATTGAAAATCGCCATCAATAATCCTACTTACTTTCTGTATTGAATTCTATTAAGTTTGTTGAATTTTGATTTTTGCAACTCGAGTTATAGCGATTTTACTCAAACAACTTTCGCAACATTTGAACTTACAAGTTTAAAAATTTATAAAAAATATAATTAAAAATGAATAAAAATTTAAAATCGCCACCAATAATCCTACTTATTTTCTGTATTGAATTCTATTAATTTTATTGAATTTTGATATTTGCAACTCGAGTTATAGCGATTTTACTCAAACAACTTTCGCAACATTTGAACTTACAGGTTTAAAAATTTATAAAAAATATAATTAAAAATAAATAAAAATTGAAAATCGCCATCAATAATCCTACTTATTTTCTGTATTGAATTCTATTAAGTTTGTTGAATTTTGAAATTTGTAACTCTAGTTATAGTGATTTTACTCAAACAACTTTCGCAACATTTGAATTTACAAGTTTAAAAATTTATAAAAAATATAATTAAAAATAAATAAAAATTGAAAATCGCCATCAATAATCCTACTTACTTTCTGTATTGAATTCTATTAAGTTTGTTGAATTTTGATTTTTGTAACTCGAGTTATAGCGATTTTACTCAAACAACTTTCGCAACATTTGAGCTTACAAGTTTAAAAATTTTAAAAAATATATTTAAAAATAAATTAAAATTAAAAATAGCCATCAATAATCCTACTTATTTTCTGTATTGAATTCTATTAAGTTTGTTGAATTTTGATATTTGCAACTCGAGTTATAACGATTTTACTCAAACAACTTTCGCTACATTTGAACTTACAGGTTTAAAAATTTATAAAAAATATAATTAAAAATAAATAAAAATTGAAAATCGGCATCAATAATCCTACTTATTTTCTGTATTGAATTCTATTAAGTTTATTGAATTTTGATATTTGCAACTCGAGTTATAGCGATTTTACTCAAACAACTTTCGCAACATTAGAACATACAAGTTTAAAAATTTATAAAAAATATAATCAAAAATAAATATTAATTGAAAATCGCCATCAATAATCCTACTTATTTTCTGTATTGAATTCTATCAAGTTTATTGAATTTTGATATTTGTAACTCGAGTTATAGCGATTTTACTCAAACAACTTTCACTTACATATTAAAAATATAATAATCTCCTTGTTCTCTTTGCAGGAAGTTGAGCAGGACAGGCACCTATTGAAGAGGAAGCTGGCGAACAGAGAGTCTGAATTTGAGGCGCGTACAATCGAGCTGCAGAATGATGTGGCTGAAATGAGTGCGAAGCTGACAACGAAAGAACAAACCATCAAGCAGTGGGAGCGGGAGAAATCAGGACTCCTTGCGGAGCTAACAGCCCAGAATGCCAGGCTGACAGGACAATTAAAAGGTAAGATACTTAGTTTGTGGGTTCTTGTTTTATTGTTATTCTTTATAATTTTATTAGATTTAAGATCAAAATTGAAAAATTCAAAAAAACTTCACCTTAAGAATACATTTTCTTGATTAGATTTCATACTTTATTCATATCAAATTGTAAAAAGTGTGACTAGTAGGTATACTGTCACCCCCACCACTACTCATCCTGGCCACGCCCAGTTCCCCCACTCTTCGTGACCTTCATACAAGGTCATCTGTCATATGTCATCTGTCATCTGTCATCTGTCATCTGTCATCTGTCATCTGTCATCTGTCATCTGTCATCTGTCATCTGTCATCTGTCATCTGTCATCTGTCATCTGTCATCTGTCATCTGTCATCTGTCATCTGTCATCTGTCATCTGTCATCTGTCATCTGTCATCTGTCATCTGTCATCTGTCATCTGTCATATGTCATCTGTCATCTGTCATCTGTCTTTTGTCTATAGTTTTTATATTTTATTTTTTATTTGTAGAAGCGTCGATGGTTGAAATGCAGCTGCAGCAGCAGATAATGCTGCTGAAGGAGCAGTGCTCACTAGATAAGGCCAATCTGCAGGAGCACGTGAGCAGTGTGGACGCGCTGCGGGATGAGCTCGACTTGGTGAGTGAAAAGAAGAACGAGCTGGAGAGGCGGTTGCAAATGTCCGCGGTTGAACGTGATAACATGGGGACGGCTTTGGAGGAGGCTTCTGATCGCATACTGCTGCTCGAAAGACATGCCCGCGAGCAGGACATCCGGTACCAGCAGTCCTTGAAGGAGTACACCCTGCCACAGGAGAGGCTTTCCATTGAGGATAGATTGAACAGTAAGTGATTTGTTTTTAACACATGGGATTACATCAGGTTTGCTTACTACTAACTGCAGAAGATTGGTAGATACAATTTTTTTTAATTGTGAACTTAATAATTGAGTCAAATTAACTAATTATATCTTATTTTGTAGCTGATTAAGTAGCTAATTCAATCATCCAATCACTATTGGAATTATCCATTAATTGGATTTATTACAATTTTTATAATACAAACATTTATTAATCTGGCACCCTTTGCGTTATTTTTCTTAATTCAGGACTTAATAATTGAGTCAAATTCACTAATTATGTCTTATTTTGTAGCTGATTAGGTAGCTAATTCAATAATCCAATCACAATTGGATTTATCCATTAATTGGATTTATTACAATTTTTATATTACAAACATTTATTAATCTGGCAACCTTTGCGTTATTTTTCTTAATTACGGACTTAATAATTGAGTCAAATTCACTAATTATGTCTTATTTTGTAGCAGATTAAGTAGCTAATTCAATCATCCAATCACAATTGGATTTATCCATTAATTGGATTTATTACATTTTTTATAATACAAACATTTATTAATCTGGCACCCTTTGCGTTATTTTTCTTAATTACGGACTTAATAATTGAGTCAAATTAACTAATTATGTCTTATTTTGTAGCTGATTAGGTAGCTAATTCAATCAACCAATCACTATTGGATTTATCCATTAATTGGATTTTTTACAATTTTTATAATACAAACATTTATTAATCTGGCACCCTTTGCGTTATTTTTCTTAATTACGGACTTAATAATTGAGTCAAATTCACTAATTATGTCTTATTTTGTAGCTAATTAGGTAGCTAATTCAATCAACCAATCACAATTGGAATTATCCATTAATTGGATTTATTACAATTTTTATAATACAAACGTTTATTAAACTGACACCCCTTGCGTTATTTTTCTTAATTACGGACTTAATAATTAAGTCAAATTAACTAATTATATCTTATTTTGTAGCTAATTAGGTAGCTAATTCAATCAACCAATCACAATTGGAATTATCCATTAATTGGATTTATTACAATTTTTATAATACAAACGTTTATTAAACTGACACCCCTTGCGTTATTTTTCTTAATTACGGACTTAATAATTAAGTCAAATTAACTAATTATATCTTATTTTGTAGCTAATTAGGTAGCTAATTCAATCAACCAATCACAATTGGTATTATCCATTAATTGGATTTTTTACAATTTTTATAATACAAACATTTATTATTCTGGCACCCTATTGCGTTATTTTTCTTAATTACGGACTTAATAATTGAGTCAAATTAACTAATTATGTCTTATTTTGTAGCTGATTAAGTAGCTAATTCAATCAACCAATCACAATTGGTATTATCCATTAATTGGATTTTTTACAATTTTTATAATACAAACATTTATTAATCTGGCACCCTTTGCGTTATTTTTCTTAATTACGGACTTAATAATTGAGTCAAATTCACTAATTATGTCTTATTTTGTAGCTGATTAGGTAGCTAATTCAATCATCCAATCACAATTGGTATTATCCATTAATTGGATTTTTTACAATTTTTATAATACAAACATTTATTAATCTGGCACCCTTTGCGTTATTTTTCTTAATTACGGACTTAATAATTGAGTCAAATTCACTAATTATGTCTTATTTTGTAGCTGATTAGGTAGCTAATTCAATCATCCAATCACAATTGGATTTATCCATTAATTGGAC
The DNA here is from genome assembly GCA_963942505.1 of Lordithon lunulatus. Taxonomy (NCBI): domain Eukaryota; kingdom Metazoa; phylum Arthropoda; class Insecta; order Coleoptera; family Staphylinidae; genus Lordithon; species Lordithon lunulatus. Next base: position 4,252,408 of record OZ012675.1, read on the forward strand.
TTATTACAATTTTTATAATACAAACATTTATTAATCTGGCACCCTTTGCGTTATTTTTCTTAATTACAGACTTAATAATTGAGTCAAATTCACTAATTATGTCTTATTTTGTAGCTGATTAGGTAGCTAATTCAATCAACCAATCACAATTGGTATTATCCATTAATTTTTTACAATTTTTATAATACAAATGTTTATTTCGGTAACTGCTTGGTACTAACAACAGCACAGCAGCAGGTTTATTATTATAGAAACATATTATTCGGGCAGTAAAATCAGAAGAAGAAAAAAATAACAATTGTTTATTGGCTGATATTGTTATCACAGTAGCGAACGGCTCAATTGCCGTGCGCCATTGTTAGCAATTTCAATGACGCGCGTTATCTCTCGCGGGAGGGCAATCCTTATCGGTGGAAAAATGGAAATTTGCAGGATGTTTGGCGTGTTTTGTGCATACGCACGGCGTTGCGGGACTTCAAGTTCAATGCCAACAAAATTATGACATTTCAAATTCTTTTTGTAGAAATTTGTACAAGGTTTTTACAATTAGGACGATTGAAACTTGTAAGTTCAAATGTAGCGAAAGTTGTTTGAGTAAAATCGCTATAACTAGAGTTTCAAATATCAAAATTCAACAAACTTAATAGAATTCAATACAGAAAATAAGTAGGATTATTGATGGCGATTTTCAATTTTTATTTATTTTTAATTATATTTTTTATAAATTTTTAAACTTGTAAGCTCAAATGTTGTGAAAGTTGTTTGAGTAAAATCGCTATAACTCGAGTTGCAAATATCAAAATTCAACAACCTTCATAGCATTTAATAGAGAAAATATGTAAGATTATTGATAGCGATTTTTAATTTTAATTTTTTTTTAATTATATTTTTTATAAATTTTTAAACTTGTAATTTGAAATGTTTTGAAAGTAGTTTATTGAGTAGATATATAGAATCTAAGAATGTATACATATATACATATATATATATATATATATATATATATATATATATATATATATATATATATATATATATAATGATAGAGTTAAAACTGTGTTAAATTATGTACTACCCTACTAACCATGATTAACCCCAAGTGCATGATGTATGTCCTCAATGTTGTATTAATTAATTATACAATTGTGACTATTGTGTATGTATTACTAACATATTAATGGTTATTAACAGCTGGTGAACATCGCTCTTTATTAGTAGAAATGGACATTTCGGAACCGACACTGTCGCAGGAGTGCATGTCTGTGTACCGACAACTGCGGTCGCTATGCCAGCAGCTTAAGTCGCACAACGACGACGACAGTGGGCTGCACTCGGATTGTTCGACGAGTACGGAGGACGATAAACAGTTTTCCGCGGGCATTCTGAATGAGGTAGCGCAGGAGCTGGTGGGCCTGGTGCTCGATACGGACGTGGTTAGAATCCTGGAGCGGCTGGAGCAGGCGCGCCGGGAGATACAAGAGCGAGACCTGGAGCTGCAGCGGAGGGCTGATAGTATTATGGAACTTACCACTAAGGTAAGAATATATATTTTTATATTTTAGTGACTACAAGTATAAAGTATAAAGTATAAAGTATAAAGTATAAAGTATAAAGTATAAAGTATAAAGTATAAAGTATAAAGTATAAAGTATAAAGTATAAAGTATAAAGTATAAAGTATAAAGTATAAAGTATAAAGTATAAAGTATAAAGTATAAAGTATAAAGTATAAAGTATAAAGTATAAAGTATAAAGTATAAAGTATAAAGTATAAAGTATAAAGTATAAAGTATAAAGTATAAAGTATAAAGTATAAAGTAAGTAAGTATAAAGTATACAGTATACAGTATACAGTAGACAAAGTACAGAGTACACCATTAAGTTTAAATTACTATTTTATATTCAACGTTTGTTTTTTCTTTTACAGTTTTCTGTGTGTGAAGTGGAACTACACGCGGCAGTTGAGGACAGAGACAGGGCTCGGACGGATGCTTCACATACTTCACTGGATCAGGATGAAGTAGTGTCGAAGGCGAGGGAGGTGCGCGACCAAGCTGTGACGAGGAAAAACAAAGCGGAGGTGGAATTGGCGAAAACACGCGTGGAGTTGATGCAAGCCAACAGTCAGCTGCTGGAAGCCATCCAGCAGAAGGTGGAGCTGAGTCAACAGTTGGAGCAGTGGCAGGTTGGTATTTTATACATGCACTAATATGTTAAAGACTAAGAACAAGACGCAAAAAGGAAGCCAGAATCAGAAGCAGCACAAGAATATGAACAAGCACATGAACATGAATAACATATACCAATATACCAATATACCAATATACCAATATACCACTATACCAATATACCAATATACCAATATACCACTATACCAATATACCAATATACCAATATACCAATATACCAATATACCAATATACCAATATACCAATATACCAATATACCAATATACCAATATACCAATATACCAATATACCACTATACCAATATACCAATATACCAATATACCAATATACCAATATACCAATATACCAATATACCAATATACCAATATACAAATATACCAATATACCAATATACCAATATACCAATATACCAATATACCAATATACCAATATACCAATATACCAATATACCAATATACCAATATACCAATATACCAATATACCAATATACCAATATACCAATATACCAATATACCAATATACCAATATACCAATATACCAATATACCAATATACCAATATACCAATATACCAATATACCAATATACCAATATACCAATATACCAATATACCAATATACCAATATACCAATATACCAATATACCAATATACCAATACCCAATACCAATACCCAATACCAATACTCAATACCAATACCCAATACCAATACCAATACCAATACCCAATACCAATACCCAATACCAATACCCAATACCAATACCAATACCCAATACCAATACCCAATACCAATACCCAATACCAATACCCAATACCAATACCCAATACCCAATACCCAATACCAATACCCAATACCAATACCCAATACCAATACCCAATACCAATACCCAATACCAATACCCAATACCAATACCCAATACCAATACCCAATACCAATACCCAATACCAATACCCAATACCCAATACCAATACCCAATACCAATACCCAATACCAATACCAATACCAATACCCAATACCAATACCCAATACCAATACCCAATACCAATACCCAATACCAATACCCAATACCAATACCCAATACCAATACCCAATACCAATACCCAATACCAATACCCAATACCAATACCCAATACCAATACCCAATACCAATACCCAATACCAATACCCAATACCCAATACCAATACCCAATACCAATACCCAATACCAATACCCAATACCAATACCCAATACCAATACCCAATACCAATACCCAATACCAATACCCAATACCAATACCCAATACCAATACCCAATACCAATACCCAATACCAATACCCAATACCAATACCCAATACCAATACCCAATACCAATACCCAATACCAATACCCAATACCAATACCCAATACCAATACCCAATACCAATACCCAATACCAATACCCAATACCAATACCCAATACCAATACCCAATACCAATACCCAATACCAATACCCAATACCAATACCCAATACCAATACCCAATACCAATACCCAATACCAATACCCAATACCAATACCCAATACCAATACCCAATACCAATACCCAATACCAATACCCAATACCAATACCCAATACCAATACCCAATACCAATACCCAATACCAATACCCAATACCAATACCCAATACCAATACCCAATACCAATACCCAATACCAATACCCAATACCAATACCCAATACCAATACCCAATACCAATACCCAATACCAATACCCAATACCAATACCCAATACCAATACCCAATACCAATACCCAATACCAATACCCAATACCAATACCCAATACCAATACCCAATACCAATACCCAATACCAATACCCAATACCAATACCCAATACCAATACCCAATACCAATACCCAATACCAATACCCAATACCAATACCCAATACCAATACCCAATACCAATACCCAATACCAATACCCAATACCAATACCCAATACCAATACCCAATACCAATACCCAATACCAATACCCAATACCAATACCCAATACCAATACCCAATACCAATACCCAATACCAATACCCAATACCAATACCCAATACCAATACCCAATACCAATACCCAATACCAATACCCAATACCAATACCCAATACCAATACCCAATACCAATACCCAATACCAATACCCAATACCAATACCCAATACTAGGTACTTAAGAACTTCGGTACTTAAGAACTTCGGTACTTAGGCACTTGGGTACTTAGGCACTTGGGTACTTAGGTACTTGGTTACTTGGGTACTTGGGTACTTGGGTACTTGGGTACTTGGGTACTTCGGTACTTATGTACTATGGTACTAAGGCAATTGAGGTATTTGGCTACTTAGGTGCTTCGATGCTTCGGTGCTTACTTGCTTAAATGCTTAAGTGCTCAGATACTTGGACACTTAGGTACATGTACTTGATACTAGGTATTGAGTTTTTGGGTACTAGGTACTTCAGTAGTATTTTGTAGTAGGGTGGTTTTGTGCTTTTATGTGTTGGTACTTAAAATACTTGCGTGTGATGAGTCGCGTATTTTGATACCTTGATACTTTAATGATTTGGTACTTTGGTACTTGAATACTTGAATACTTGAATACTTGAATACTTGAATACTTGATTACTTGAATACTTGAATACTTGAATAATTGAATACTTGAATACTTGAATACTTGACTATACTTGACTATACTTGACTATACTTGACTATACTTGACTATACTTGACTATACTTGACTATACTTGACTATACTTGACTATACTTGACTATACTTGACTATACTTGACTATACTTGACTATACTTGACTATACTTGACTATACTTGACTATACTTGACTATACTTGACTATACTTGACTATACTTGACTATACTTGAATATACTTGAATATACTTGAATATACTTGAATATACTTGAATATACTTGAATATACTTGAATATACTTGAATATACTTGAATATACTTGAATATACTTGAATATACTTGAATATACTTGAATATACTTGAATATACTTGAATATACTTGAATATACTTGAATATACTTGAATATACTTGAATATACTTGAATATACTTGAATATACTTGAATATACTTGAATATACTTGAATATACTTGAATATACTTGAATATACTTGAATATACTTGAATATACTTGAATATATTTGAATATATTTGAATATACTTGAATATACTTGAATACTTGAATACTTGAATACATGAATACTTCAATACTTGAATACTTGAATATACTTGAATATACTTGAATATACTTGAATATACTTGAATATACTTGAATATACTTGAATATACTTGAATATACTTTAATATACTTTAATATACTTGAATATACTCGAATATGCTCGAATATACTTGAATATACTTGAATACTTGATTACTTGAATATACTTGAATATACTTGAATATCCTTGAATATACTTGAATATACTTGAATATACTTGAATATACTTGAATATACTTGAATATACTTGAATATACTTGAATATACTTGAATATACTTGAATATACTTGAATATACTTGAATATACTTGAATATACTTGAATATACTTGAATATACTTGAATATACTTGAATACTTGAATACTGGAATAATTGAATACTTGAATACTTAAATACTCCGGCATTGGTCCTTAGTGTTTTTGTATTTTGATATATTGATATATTGACGTTTTGATAAAACCATCAAACGTCTTTGGTACTTTGCTGCTTCATTGCTGTAGTACTTTGGTTCGTAGGGGCTTACACAATAGAGCACATGGTTACTTGGACATTTAGGTACTTCAGTACTTATTTGCTTAGGTGTTCAGCCACTCAGACACCTAAGTACATATATTACATTTTGTACTTGATACTAGGTACTGAGTAATCAGGTAATTGGTACTTGGTACTTGATACTAGGTACTGAGTAATCAGGTACTTGATACTTGGCAATTGGCACTTGGTACTTGGTGCTTTGGTGGTTTCTACGCATAATACGTTTCTACTTCGATTATGTGGTTTTTTAAGCGTTAGTATTTAGATATTTGACTACTTGGGTACTTAGGTACTTAAATAGTTAGGTAATTAGGTACTTAGATAGTTAGATACTTGGGTACTTAACTACTTGGTATTTAGGTATTTAGGTATTTAGGTATTTAGGTATTTAGGTATTTAGGTATTTAGGTATTTAGGTATTTAGGTATTTAGGTATTTAGGTATTTAGGTATTTAGGTATTTAGGTATTTAGGTATTTAGGTATTTAGGTATTTAGGTATTTAGATATTTATGTATTTAGAAGTATCTAGGTATCTAAACATTTATTTAGGTATTTAGGTATTTAGGTATTTAGGTATTTAGGTATTTAGGTATTTAGGTATTTAGGTATTTAGGTATTTAGGTATTTAGGTATTTAGGTATTTAGGTATTTAGGTATTTAGGTATTTAGGTATTTAGGTATTTAGGTATTTAGGTATTTAGGTATTTAGATATTTATGTATTTAGAAGTATCTAGGTATCTAAACATTTATTTAGGTATTTAGGTATTTAGGTATTTAGGTATTTAGGTATTTAGGTATTTAGGTATTTAGGTATTTAGGTATTTAGGTATTTAGGTATTTAGGTATTTAGGTATTTAGGTATTTAGGTATTTAGGTATTTAGGTATTTAGGTATTTAGGTATTTAGATATTTAGGTATTTAGAAGTATCTAGGTATCTCAACATTTATTTAGGTATTTAGGTATTTAGGTATTTAGAAGTATCTAGGTATCTAAGCATTTAGGTATTTAGGTATTTAGGTAGTTATATACTTAGTACTTGGGCACTTCGATACTTACATACTTAACACTTGGGCACATAGGTACTTAAGTACTTGGACACGTAGATACTTAGGTGCTTCGATACTTATGTGCTTGGGTACTTGGGTACTTCGATCCGTGGGTGCTTTAGTACTTGAATATTTAATTATTTTGGTACTATTAAATACTGCACTTCTCACATTTTAACATTATTTTAAACGATTTTCTTCTTTCTTCTAGATGGATATGCAGGAGTTGATCGACGAGCAACTGAAGAGCAAGCTGACGTCGCAAGAAATCAAAATGCGGCAGGTGGACTCATCCACCCCGGTCTCAGGCGCCCGAAAACGACTGCTCAACTTCTTCCAGCGATAGCCCCCGCGACGAACAATTACCGCCGGCGTAATTTAATAATTTATTAAAGTCTTAATAATTAGAAGAACTCTCAGTGCGTGAGTGCTCAGCGACCTTCCTTCTAGTCCTCAGCTGTGCCCACACACACACACACAACACACACAACATACACACATCCCCACAAGTGCAAATAACAGACACTCAAGAATAAAAAGTGATTTACTTGAATATAATAAATTAAATAAAGCTCTGTGATGATTATTGTAAAAAAAAGAATTCAACACGAAATCGTGAATATTAACTAATATATCTTTTGTTTGTAAGATAAATAATTTATATTATATAAGAAAATAGACTATTGTATATTATGTTTTTGTTTAGGATAATTGTATGTTAAAACGAATATTAGAGCCCTGTTTATAGTACCGCTCGATTAGATCTTGAAATATGTCAAAATAATTATTAACTATAATATTATCTGAACACCTGGCACTTTAGTACCTAGTACTTAGTACCTAATACTTAAGTATATAGTACTTAGTACCTAATACTTAAGTATATAGTACTTAGTACCTAATACTTAAGTATATAGTACTCAGTATCTAATACTTAAGTATATAGTACGCAGTACCTAATACTTAAGTATATAGTACTTAGTACCTCATACTAATTAATAGATTTAGTACTTTAGTACTTTAGTACTTTAGTACTTTCGTACTTAGTACTTGGTACTGGTTCCTAGTACGTAGTACCTACTACCTAGTACTCAGTACTTGCTACTGGTTCCTAGTACGTAGTACCTACTACCTAGTACATAGTACGTAGTACCTACTACCTAGTACTTAATACGTAGTACCTACTACCTAGTACTTAGCACTTATTACCTACTACCTAGTACTTAGTACTTTTGTACTTTGTACTTTTGTACTTTTGTACTTTTGTACTTTTGTACTTTTGTACTTAGTACTTAGTACTTTTGTACTTAGTACTTTTGTACTTAGTACTTTTGTACTTAGTACTTTTGTACTTAGTACTTTTGTACTTAGTACTTTTGTACTTAGTACTTTTGTACTTAGTACTTTTGTACTAAGTACTTTTGTACTTAGTACTTTTGTACTTAGTACTTTTGTACTTAGTACTTTTGTACTTAGTACTTTTGTACTTAGTACTTTTGTACTTAGTACTTTTGTACTTAATACTTTTGTACTTTTGCACTTAGGCCTTTTGTACTTAGTACTTTTGTACTTAGTACTTAGTACTTACTTTAGTACTTCCTACTTGGTACTTACTTTAGTACTTCCTACTTGGTACATACTTTGGTACTTGGTACTTGGTACTTGGTACTTGGTACTTGGTACTTGGTACTTGGTACTTGGTACTTGGTACTTGGTACTTGGTACTTGGTACTTGGTACTTGATACATGTATTTTTTTATGACAGTTCTCGAGTTCTGTTCGAGTGGATACATATTTCTGTATTTATCTGTGAATAGAGCCCTAAAAATTAACCAAAAGCGAATCGGGAAAAATTATGCGCCTTCGTAAACAAATAAACAACGCATTCACCGTCCATTTTGAATACGCCAGACAGTGGCGTAGCCAAATTATAATAACAACGATAACTAAAATACTAATTACTAATTAATTTTGATATGCTATTAAAAAAAAAAAAAACTGCTGATGTAATTAGGTCTACGCCACTGCCAACTTTGAGATTATTATTAAAAATTGTTAACAACACAAAATGGTGCTGTACATCAGATTTTTCGAAATAAATATTTTAATAACATTTAAAGCACCAAAAGTGTCAGATCCTATCTTTATAGTTATGTATCTCTTTTTAGTTATGGAGATACAGTGCAAATAGGCGTCTTCAAAACGAGTGGACGGGATACATAGGTGGCGAACGTAATTTTTCTTCAACCACGCTAAATCAAGGGGATTTCTCCTCAACTACTATTGCTCTCCGTATAGAAAAAATCGAGTTAAAGCGATTGCAAAAAACTGCAACACGCTATCTCTTTTAGTTATTGAGATACATTGCGAAATAGGTGTCTTCAAAACGAGTTATCGAGATACATAGGTGGTGAACATCATTTTGCTTCAACCACGCTAAATCAAGCGAGTTTTTCCTCAACTACTATTGCTCCCCGTATAGAAAAATTGGAGTTAAAGCGATTGCAAAAAACTGCAAAACGATATCTCTTTTAGTTATTGAGATACAGTGTTTCTTCAAAACGAGTTCTTGAGATACATAGATGGCGCACGTCATTTTTCTTCATCCACGCTAAATCAAGCAAGTTATTCCTCAACTGATATTGCTCCCCGTATAGGAAAATTCGAGCTGAAGCGATTGCAAGAAACCGCAACACGCTATCTCTGTTAGTTATTGAGATATGGTGTATCTTCAAAACGAGTTCTTGAGATACATAGGTGGCGCATGTAATTTTTCTTCAACCACGCTAAATCAAACGGTTTTTTCCTCAACTGCTATTGCTCCCCGTATAGAAAAATTCGAGTTGAAGCGATTGCAAGAAACCGCAACACGCTATCTCTTTCAGTTATTGAGATACAGTGCAAAATAAGTTTCTTCAAAACGAATTCTCGAGATATATAAATGGCGAACGTCATTTTTCTTCAACCACGCTAAATCAAGCGGGTTTTTCCTCAACTCCCATTGCTCCCCGCATGGAAAAATTCGAGCTATAGCTATTGCAAGAAACCGCAATACGCTATCTCTTTTGGTTATTGAGATACAGTGCGTCTTCAAACCGAGTTCTTGAGATATATAGGTTGCCAACGTAATTTTCCTTCAACCACGCTAAATCAAGCGGGTTTTTCCTTAACTGCTATTGGTTCCCGTATAGAAAACTTCGAGCTGAAGCGATTTCAGGAAACTGCAACACGCTATCTCTTTTAGTTATTGAGATACAGTGCAAAATAAGTGTCTTCAAAACGAATTCTCGAGATATATAGGTGGCGAACGTCATTTTCCTGCAACCATGCCAAATCAAGCGGAATTTTCCTCAAGTGCTATTGCTCCCCGTATAGCAAAATTCGAGATAAAGCGATTGCAAGAAACCGCAACACGCTGTCTCTTTTAGTTATTGAGATACACTGCGTCTTCAATACGAGTTCTCGAGATACATAGGTGGCGCACGTAATTTTTCTTCAACCACGCTAAATCAAGCGGGTTTTTCCTCAACTGCTATTGCTCCCCGTATGGAATAATTCGAGCTAAAGCGATTGCAAGAAACCGCAACACGCTATCTCTTTTGGTTATTGAGATACAGTGCGTCTTCAAAACGAGTACTCGAGATACATAGGTGGCGAACGTCATTTTCCTTCAACCATGCAAAATCAAGAGAAATTTTCCTCAACTGCTATTGCTCCCCGTATAGAAAAATTCGAGATAAAGCGATTACAAGAAACCGCAACACGCTATCTCTTTTAGTTATTGAGATATAGTGCGTCTTCAAAACGAGTTCTTGAGATACATAGGTGGCGCACGTAATTTTTCTTCATCCACGCTAAATCAAGCAAGTTTTTCTTCAACTGCTATTGCTCCCCGTATAGAAAAATTCGAGCTGAAGCGATTGCAAGAAACCGCAACACGCTATTTCTTTTAGTTATTGAGATATAGTGCGTCTTCAAAACGAGTTCTCGAGATACATAGATGGCGCACGTAATTTTTCTTCAACCACGCTAAATCAAGCGGGTTTTTCTTCAACTGCTATTGCTCCCCGTATAGAAAAATTCGAGATAAAGCGATTGCAAGAAACCGCAACACGCTGTCTCTTTTAGTTATTGAGATACAGTGCGTCTTCAAACCGAATTCTTGAGATATATAGGTTGCCAACGTTATTTTTCTTCAACCACGCTAAATCAAGCAAGTTTTTCCTCAACTGCTATTTCTCCCCGTATAGAAAAAATCGAGCTGAAGCTATTGCAAGAAACCGCAACATGCTATCTCTTTTAGTTATTGAGATACAGTGCAAAATAAGTGTCTTCAAAACGAATTCTCGAGATATATAGGTGGCGAACGTCATTTTCCTTCAACCATGCCAAATCAAGCGGAATTTTCCTCAACTGCTGTTGCTCCCCGTATAGAAAAATTCGAGATAAAGCGATTGCAAGAAACCGCAACACGCTGTCTCTTTTAGTTATTGAGATACAGTGCGTCTTCAAACCGAGTTCTTGAGATATATAGGTTGCCAACGCTATTTTTCTTCAACCACGCTAAATCAAGCAAGTTTTTCCTCAACTGCTATTTCTCCCCGTATAGAAAAAATCGAGCTGAAGCTATTGCAAGAAACCGCAACATGCTATCTCTTTTAGTTATTGAGATACAGTGCAAAATAAGTGTCTTCAAAACGAATTCTCGAGATATATAGGTGGCGAACGTCATTTTCCTTCAACCATGCCAAATCAAGCGGAATTTTCCTCAACTGCTGTTGCTCCCCGTATAGAAAAATTCGAGATAAAGCGATTGCAAGAAACCGCAACACGCTGTCTCTTTTAGTTATTGAGATACAGTGCGTCTTCAAACCGAGTTCTTGAGATATATAGGTTGCCAACGTAATTTTCCTTCAACCACGCTAAATCAAGCGGGTTTTTCTTTAACTACTATTGCTCCCCGTATAGAAAAATTCGAGCTGAAGCGATTGCAAGAAACCGCAACACGCTATCTCTTTTAGTTATTGAGATACAGTGCGTCTTCAAAACAAGTTCTTGAGATAGATAGGTGGCGTACGTAATTTTCCTTCAAGCACGCTAAATTAAGCGGGTTTTTTTCTCAACTACTATTGCTCCCCGTATAGAAAAATTCGAGATAAAGCGAATGCAAGTAACCGCAACATGCTATCTCTCTTAGTTATCGAGATACAGTGCAAAATATGCGTCTTCAACGAGATAAAAAAAAACCTTGTAATTTGTGCAAATTGTTTTTTTTTATTACTTTATCACAATATTATATACAAGCACTTACATTTAATAACTATTATTTATATTTATGTATATATTTATATAAAATGAGAGTTCACCAGTATAACACTAACATATAGGTGCCGCAATAATAAATAGAATTGTCAACCGATTTTTAAACAAACAACGTACGCATTCAAATGTCCTTTACACCCAATAATATAATATGTACAAAAAACTCTTATACAAATGTCTATAATTACAATAATAATAATAATGAGAGATAGAATTCACACACTTTGGTAGTTTCAAGTAGCAATCAATACACGCTTTGAAGAAATTGAGCTAAAAACGTTTTTTTCTTTTTTTGTTGTTGTTGATATGTTCGATTAAATAGAATGAACATAATGTGAAATGATTTTTGTTTTAAATATAATTAAGCTGATCGGTAAACATTTTTTTTGTTTGTTTGTTTGTTTCATTTCATTCAATATGCAATTTTTGGTGTAAAGTCACACATCAGCTTATTTCATATATCAGGCCATAGTCATAGTCATAGTCATAATCATAGTCATAGTCATAGTCACAGTCACAGTCACAGTCACAGTCACAGTCACAGTCACAGTCACAGTCACAGTCACAGTCACAGTCACAGTCACAGTCACAGTCACAGTCACAGTCACAGTCACAGTCACAGTCACAGTCACAGTCACAGTCACAGTCACAGTCACAGTCACAGTCACAGTCACAGTCACAGTCACAGTCACAGTCACAGTCACAGTCACAGTCACAGTCACAGTCACAGTCACAGTCACAGTCACAGTCACAGTCACAGTCACAGTCACAGTCACAGTCACAGTCACAGTCACAGTCACAGTCACAGTCACAGTCACAGTCACAGTCACAGTCACAGTCACAGTCACAGTCACAGTCACAGTCACAGTCACAGTCACAGTCACAGTCACAGTCACAGTCACAGTCACAGTCACAGTCACAGTCACAGTCACAGTCAGATTCAGCACGAGAAATTATATAATATAAAATTATTTATACCTGAAATTGCATATTAAATTGAAAAATTATTGTGACTAGAATTTTGTCCATCGTCCGCCTTAAAAGTTACGTTCTAATTTTTAAATATATATATATTTATATATGTATATTATTAATATGGCCGGCAATATTTTCCCATCAAAAATGACAAGTTCCCCCCTGAAAGACAGAAATCATAACGCACAATAGGGTTGCATTATATACAGAAGTAAAACGAAAACCCGCCCCTATTTTTGAGGAATTTAAAAAATCGTTTACAATATAGTTTAAAAACACACGCACACACGCGCTCGGTTATTATTATTATTATTATTTAATTTGGTATTAGTTAATCACGAAAGCATTTACGTTTTATTTTACGCCACCCCTTAAAAATCAATTGCACTAATCTTCAAATTTATTTACAATAGAAGCATACAGTTAATGAAATTTCTCTAACTAACTTAAGGGTTGGCCTACGCGATCGAGCTGCCCGACATGGTGGTGATGCAGGTCTTCTCGCACGCCGAGTCGGTGTTCTCCGAGCTGGACCGAACCGCGGCCTTGGGTGCGCTGGGCAGCTGCGCGAGGCTCGTTTCGGTGTTGTTGTTGGTGGATGCGCGGCGGCCGGCGTCGCGGGCAGCCGTGCGCACGTCGAACACGGAGCACTCGCTCTCCAGGTCGCTACCCTCCAGCTGCAACACATTCAACTGGAACAGGCGGTTTATTAAAACAGGAAGATCTACGAGGGCGTGAGGTTGGGGCTGGATTAGGGCCGGGGTGGTTCGTTTCGGAGTTGGGGGTACTCACTTGTCGCGTGTTGAGGTACAGCTCGCTAGAATCGGAACCACAACTAGAACTCTCGCTGATTTCAGTGGTGAATTTGCGTTGCGCTCGAGGGCTCGGCGGGGGGCGGCGGGTGCAGACTTGCGCTTGGATGTGCTCACAAACACGCCGGAATCGTCTTATATTACCTACAATCAATTAAATCCTTTTTAGATAATAATTAAAGACAGAATATAATAACGTACCAGAAAGTAACGTGAAGGTAATAGCAAAAAGATGCTCTTTGGCGTTATCAGTAGTCTGCTTGGTGATGGTTGAGATATCTACTTGAAATCGTACGTGACGTTGAAACATTGCTGGACCAGTAGAGCCCCGTTTGTACTCCACCCGAAACGACATTGGACTGGAGACTGAATGACTCAACTCAGTTATCTAAAAATTATTAAAATTCATCTAACATTGCCACCACGAATTTTAGTAACAACCAAAATCACGATTTGTTACCATTGAAATTCTCAACATTTTACCATAAGAATTACTTTGATCGCACTTAAAATAAAAAAGTTAGAGTCCAAAAATTGTAAGTTATATTTTTTGAGTGATTTAGACTATTCAAAATAATTACCGATAGGAACGCGTGAATTAAATCGGCCTTCACCGTCGCCAGGGGCTTTCCTTTCACCAGTATCGTAAACGTTTCGTCCTTCTCAGTAGTCATCAAACTCCCAAACCAGGACTTCTTCGTCAGCTCGGGAGATGATTCCGGCGTAAGGTGGACCTCCTCGGACGATGCTGAAATTATTACCAGGTTATCAGTTTCTTCAGTAAACCCGCTGTAACTTCCTTAATAATTTTCAAAAATGTATGAAATTGATTGAGATTTATTTGCCAATAGTCCTTCTAATACAGTACTAAATTTGAGAATCACATTTCTATTATTATTACCTTTTTCCTGAGGTTAAATTGATGAAATATCAAAATCAGTTCAGTTATTTCAGAAAAACAGCTGTAACTTCCTTAATAATTTTCAGAAATGTATGAAATTGATTGAGATTTATTTGCCGATAGTCCTTCTAATATGGTACTAAATTTGAGAATCTCATTTCAATTATTATTACCTTTTTCCTTGGGTTAAATTGATGAAATATCAAAATCAGTTCAGTTATTTCAGAAAAACAGCTGTAACTTCCTTAATAATTTTCAGAATTGTATGAAATTGATTGAGATTTATTTGCCGATAGTCCTTCTAATATGGTACTAAATTTGAGAATCCCATTTCAATTATTATTACCTTTTTCCTGCGGTTAAATTGATGAAATATCCCAAATCAGTTCAGTTACTTCAGAAAAACAGCTGTAACTTCCTTAATAATTTTCAGAATTGTATGAAATTGATTGAGATTTATTTGCCGATAGTTCCTCTAATATGGTACTAAATTTGAGAATCCCATTTCAATTATTATTACCTTTTTCCTGGGGTTAAATTGATGAAATATCCCAAATCAGTTCAGTTACTTCATAAAACAGCTGCAACTTCCTTAATAATTTTCAGAATTGTATGAAATTGATTGAGATTTATTTGACCATAGTCCTTCTAATATGGTACTAAATTTGAGAATCCCATTTTAATTATTATTACCTTTTTCCTGCGGTTAAATTGATGAAATATCCTAAATCAGTTCAGTTACTTCAGAAAAACATCTGTAACTTCCCTAATAATTTTCAGAATTGTATGAAATTGATTGAGATTTATTTGCCGATAGTCCTTCTAATATGGTACTAAATTTGAGAATCCCATTTCAATTATTATTACCTTTTTCCTGGGGTTAAATTGATGAAATATCAAAATCAGTTCAGTTATTTCAGAAAAACAGCTGTAACTTCCTTAATAATTTTCAGAAATGTATGAAATTGATTGAGATTTATTTGCCGATAGTCCTTCTAATATGGTACTAAATTTGAGAATCTCATTTCAATTATTATTACCTTTTTCCTTGGGTTAAATTGATGAAATATCAAAATCAGTTCAGTTATTTCAGAAAAACAGCTGTAACTTCCTTAATAATTTTCAGAAATGTATGAAATTGATTGAGATTTATTTGCCGATAGTCCTTCTAATATGATACTAAATTTGAGAATCCTATTTCAATTATTATTACCTTTTTCCTGCGGTTAAATTGATGAAATATCAAAATCAGTTCAGTTATTTCAGAAAAACAGCTGTAACTTCATTAATAATTTTCAGAATTGTATGAAATTGATTGAGGTTTATTTTCCTATAGTCCTTCTAATATGCTACTAAATTTGAGAATCCCATTTCAATTATTATTACCTTTCTCCTGGGGTTAAATTGATGAAATATCCCAAATCAGTTCAGTTACTTCAGAAAAACAGCTGTAATTTCCTTAATAATTTTCAGAAATGTATGAAATTGATTGAGATTTATTTGCCAATAGTCCTTCTAATATGGTACTAAATTTGAGAATCCCATTTCAATTATTATTACCTTTTTCCTTGAGTTAAATTGATGAAATATCCAAAATCAGTTCAGTTACTTCAGAAAAACAGCTGTAATTTCCTTAATAATTTTCAGAATTGTATGAAATTGATTGAGATTTATTTGCCAATAGTCCTTCTAATATGGTACTAAATTTGAGAATCCCATTTCAATTATTATTACCTTTTTCCTAGGGTTGAATTGATGAAATATCCCAAATCAGTTCAGTTACTTCAGAAAAACAGCTGTAACTTCCTTAATAATTTTCACAATTGTATGAAATTGATTGAGGTTTATTTGCCGATAGTCCTTCTAATATAGTACTAAATTTGAGAATCCCATTTCAATTATTATTACCTTTTTCCTGAGGTTGAATTGATGAAATATCCCAAATCAGTTCAGTTACTTCAGAAAAACAGCTGTAACTTCCTTAATAATTTTCAGAATTGTATAAAATTGATTGAGATTTATTTGCCGATAGTCCTTCTAATATGGTACTAAATTTGAGAATCCCATTTCAATTATTATTACCTTTTTTCTGGGGTTAAATTGATGAAATATCCAAAATCAGTTCAGTTATTTCAGAAAAACAGCTGTAACTTCCTTAATAATTTTCAAAAATGTATGAAATTGATTGAGATTTATTTGCCGATAGTCCTTCTAATATGGTACTAAATTTGAGAATCGCATTTCAATTATTATTACCTTTTTCCTGAGGTTGAATTGATGAAATATCCCAAATCAGTTCAGTTACTTCAGAAAAACAGCTGTAACTTCCTTAATAATTTTCAGAATTGTATAAAATTGATTGAGATTTATTTGCCGATAGTCCTTCTAATATGGTACTAAATTTGAGAATCCCATTTCAATTATTATTACCTTTTTCCTGAGGTTGAATTGATGAAATATCCCAAATCTGTTCAGTTACTTCAGAAAAACAGCTGTAATTTCCTTAATAATTTTCAGAAATGTATGAAATTGATTGAGATTTATTTGCCGATAGTCCTTCTAATATGGTACTAAATTTGAGAATCCCATTTCAATTATTATTACCTTTTTCCTAGGGTTGAATTGATGAAATATCCCAAATCAGTTCAGTTATTTCAGAAAAACAGCTGTAACTTCCTTATTAATTTTCAGAATTGTATGAAATTGATTGAGATTTATTTGTCGATAGTCCTTCTAATATGATACTAAATTTGAGAATCCTATTTCAATTATTATTACCTTCTTCCTGCGGTTAAATTGATGAAATATCCTAAATCAGTTCAGTTATTTCAGAAAAACAGCTGTAACATCCTTAATAATTTTCAGAATTGTATGAAATTGATTGAGATTTATTTGCCGACAGTCCTTCTAATATGGTACTAAATTTGAGAATCCCATTTCAATTATTATTACCTTTTTCCTTGGGTTAAATTGATGAAATATCAAAATCAGTTCAGTTATTTCAGAAAAACAGCTGTAACTTCCTTAATAATTTTCAGAATTGTATGAAATTGATTGAGATTTATTTACCAATAGTCCTTCTAAATTGGCACTAAATTTGAGAATCCCATTTCAATTATTATTACCTTTTTCCTAGGGTTAAATTGATGAAATATCAAAATCAGTTCAGTTATTTCAGAAAAACAGCTGTAACTTCCTTAATAATTTTCAAAAATGTACGAAATTGATTGAAATTTATTAGCCGATAGTACTTCTAATATGGTACTAAATTTGAGAATCCCATTACAATTATTATTACCTTTTTACTTGGGTTAAATTGATGAAATATCAAAATCAGTTCAGTTATTTCAGAAAAACAGCTGTAACTTCCTTAATAATTTTCAGAAATGTATGAAATTGATTGAGATTTATTTGCCGATAGTCCTTCTAATATGGTACTAAATTTGAGAATCCCATTTCAATTATTATTACCTTTTTCCTTGGGTTAAATTGATGAAATATCCAAAATCAGTTCAGTTACTTCAGAAAAACAGCTGTAATTTCCTTAATAATTTTCAGAATTGTATGAAATTGATTGAGATTGATTTGCCGATAGTCCTTCTAATATGGTACTAAATTTGAGAATCCCATTTCAATTATTATTACCTTTTTCCTGAGGTTGAATTGATGAAATATCCCAAATCAGTTCAGTTACTTCAGAAAAACAGCTGTAACTTCCTTAATAATTTTCAGAATTGTATGAAATTGATTGAGATTTATTTGCCAATAGTCCTTCTAATACGGTACTAAATTTGAGAATCCCATTTCAATTATTATTACTGTTTTCCTGGGGTTAAATTGATGAAATATCCCAAATCAGTTCAGTTATTTCAGAAAAACAGCTGTAACTTCCTTAGTAATTTTCAGAAATGTATGAAATTGATTGAGATTTATTTGCCGATAGTCCTTCTAATATAGTACTAAATTTGAGAATCCCATTTCAATTATTATTACCTTTTTCCTTGGGTTAAATTGATGAAATATCAAAATCAGTTCAGTTATTTCAGAAAAACAGCTGTAACTTCCTTAATAATTTTCAGAAATGTATGAAATTGATTGAGATTTATTTGCCGATAGTCCTTCTAATATGGTACTAAATTTGAGAATCCCATTTCAATTATTATTACCCTTTTCCTGGGGTTAAATTGATGAAATGTTTCTTTGACTAAAATCTCAAGAAAAATACCTTGCATTTTCCTCCTGTGAAACCTGGGCGACCCCAGGAAACTGTTCTTGATGGTGGTGAGCCGCGTCCTCCAATGGTGGCCGGTGTTGCTCGCATGAGGCGACCCTGGCGGTGTCATCGGCGCCAAAATCGCGGTGTTCGTCGTGAGGTTGGCGGTGTCCGAATCCGGCGAGGACATCGCGGAGAGCAGATACGGCCCCGTCGTGCCGCCACTGCTGTTCGCGCGGTGGTGCGTCGGCGTCGACGGGGGCGGCGTCACCGTCACATGCGTATTGGACGTCACATGTGTCGAGCTGCGGTGGGGGGCGTGCTGCGAGGCCGACCGCTGACCCACAGGCGATGACATTCCTAGAATAATTCGCAATCAGTTGCTAAATTCGAGAAGTCTTTTTAGGAAGATTTATATGGTTGGATAGAAAATTTTATTCTCTTCAAGACTCCGTAATTAGTTTTTGAGTAGCCTATGAAATTTAGAGACAATCGCACTTTTTGTATCATAAGACATGCAATGTGGTAAACCGTGATATCTTACAAAATTGTAGAAGTCTTTCTATGAAGTTATACATCATCGGGTAGGGCATTTTATACTCTTTCAGAATCCGTAATTGGTTTTTGTATAACCTATAAAATGTAGTTGCTATCCCACTTTTTGTGTCATATGA
Organism: Lordithon lunulatus; assembly: GCA_963942505.1. Lineage (NCBI taxonomy): Eukaryota > Metazoa > Arthropoda > Insecta > Coleoptera > Staphylinidae > Lordithon > Lordithon lunulatus. The sequence goes on from OZ012675.1 coordinate 4,272,313, forward strand.
CTCAAGATATCAAGGTTTATCATATTGTATATGATAAACCTTGATATCTTATGAAATTTGTTAAGTCTTTTTATGTTGTTATATATCGTCGGATAGGGTATTTTATGCTCTTTTAGAAACCGTAATTGGTTTTATTATAACCTACAAAATTTAGTGGCAATCTCATTTTTAGTGTCATATGACCTACAAAGTGGAAAACCTTGATATCATACAAAGTTAGAGAAGTCTTTTTATGAAGTCATATATCGTTGGATGGGCCATTTTGTGATCTTTAAGCCACTGCAATTGATTTTTATATAACTTTTAAAATGAAGTAGCTATGCCAGTTTTTGTGGCATATAGCTTACAAAATGGTGAAACTTGATTTTCTACTAAAAATTAGTCAATTTTTTGTATGTTGTTATACATTTAATGAATAAAATGTCTACTAACTCTTACTATGTGAGTTGGTGGGCGTCGTACTGTTGAAGAGAACTGGACTTGAGGCGCCCGAGGACGACCTCGTGGGCGAGTGGATGCTGAGGCTGCTGTGGGTGCTCCCGGTGGATGGACTCCGGCGCGCGTGGTGCCTCCTAAACAGACCCCTTTTTCAATTAAATAAAACTTCAACTTGCACAGCTCGACGTACTTATAGTGCGACCTCCGAGGGGTCAGAGGCGAGCCCTCACTGATTTGCCCAAACTGAAGCGTGTTCTGGCCGTTCACGCGACACGTGTCGATGCGTTTCCTCGGAGGATCGGACACCTCAGTCCTGATGCGCAGAATGGAGTCGGTGTCGTCCTCGCAGGCGGGCCGTCGACGTTTCCGGTCCAGAAGTAGGAAGTAGATCACTTTTTCCGTATTGTGACTACAATCAAATTTTCAAAATCACGTCACACATGTAAAGCAGTATAAAAGGACGTAGTAAGGAAGCAGGATGTAGGAAGAAGGAAGAAGGCGTTCCTGGATGTTCCCTCTACATACCTAGGACTCAAAAGATGTTGAATAAGCTTCTCGCGTTCCTTAAAACACCCCAAACTACAAATAGCTTGAAGTACATCCGGGTCAACAGACTCAATTGAAGGCAGGACATGCGTTTGCACCACCTCCATCATGGGTAGCTCAAGCTCGAGTTCACCCTTACCACCAGCCGTTACCCAGGGATGTTTGTTAATATCAGCAAGCTGCGGAAACATAAAAAAAATGTCTTCAAACACAACAAATCTGATGTCATATCAGTGACAGGATGAAAATAAGTTGGTACAATAAAAAGCTTGTAATTTCGAAGATAATTGACCGATTTTGAAAAACCTTTAACCATCTACAAGATAATTAATTGTAGAACATAGTTCTTTAAACCGCATTAATTTATCAGTAATATACTTGTAGTAGCAACTCTACAAACACAACACTCTGATTTCATAGCATTTACTCGATGTAAATAAACTAGTGCACTAAAAGCCTTGTATTTTTGAAAATAATTGATCGATTTTGAAAAATTTTTGATCATCAAGATGATAATTAATTGTAGAACATAATTCTTTAAACCGCATTAATTTATCAGTAATATACTTGTAGTAACAGCTCTACAAACACAACATTTCTGATTTCATATAATTTACCCGATGTAAATAAACTAGTGTAGTAAAAGCCTTGTATTTTCGAAAATAATTGATCGATTTTGAAAAATCTTTAATCATCTAGATGATAATTAATTGTAGAACATAATTCTTTAAACCGCATTAATTTATCAGTAATATACTTGAAGTACCAACTCTACAAACACAACATTTCTGATTTCATATCATTTACCCGATGTAAATAAACTAGTGTTGTATTTTCGAAAATAATAGATCGATTTTGAAAAATCTTTAATCATTTAGAAGATAATTAATTGTAGAATATAATTTCTTAGAGAACATAAATTTTCAAAAATCATTATTTTATCTGCGCCTGATTGTTGGTAATGAATTTAAAAATAGATGTGTTTAATTATAACGTTACTTACAGTAAGTCTTTTTTCAGGGTTGACTTCAATCATTCCTCGCAGCAAACTTTGGCAATCTGGTGGCACAAAATGTGGGATATGGAAGACACCCCGCTTCACCTTCTCCAGCAGCTGCCGAAGGTTGTCGTCGTCGAAAGGCAACGCGCCCACGAGGAGGGCGTACAGGATCACCCCGCAAGACCATACGTCCGCCCTGCGGCCATCATACTTTTCTCCCTAGGGTAATAATAATTAAAAACTACCACTTTATGTCTTTGTGAAAGGTTTACCCTAATGACTTCAGGGCAGGCGTAATGCGGTGACCCGCAGCTCGTCTCCAGCATGGAACCCTGAGGTTGAAGCGACGCCATTCCGAAATCCGCGATCTTGATGTTGTTCTTCTCATCCAACAGCAGGTTTTCCGGCTTCAAGTCTCTATGACTACAATAGAAAAGGTTAGTTGGAATTCATTCTAAAGGGTAATAAACCTGCTATTAGTATCTTTTTTAAAAAAAATTAAAATCTGAAAATTTGATTTTTTATGATTTTTTAAAGAAAATGCTCCATGGAAGAGTAACACTTCGTGATATTTCAATCACTGTGACTTTAATAATAAATATAAAAAATCAGCTAGTACCTCATTCTAAAGGGCAATAAACGTGCTATTAGCATATTTTTTCAAAAAAATTAAAATCCAAAAATTTGATTTTTTATGATTTTTTAAATATAATGCTCTATAGAAGAATACCATTTTGTGATGTTTGAATCACTGTGACTTTAATAATAAATATAATAAATCAGCTAATACCTCATTCTAAAGGGTAATAAAAGTGCTATTAGGATCTTTTTTCAAAAAAATTAAAATCTGAAAATTTGATTTTTTATGATTTTTTAAAGAAAATGCTCTATAGAAGAATACCATTTCGTGATGTTTCAATCACTGTGACTTTAATAATAAATATAAGAAATCAGCTAATACGTCATTCTAAAGGGTAATAAACGTGCTATTAGCATCTTTTTTCAAAAAAATTAAAATCTGAAAATTTGATTTTTTATGATTTTTTAAAGAAAATGCTCTATAGAAGAATACCATTTCGTGATGTTTCAATCACTGTGACTTTAATAATAAATATAAGAAATCAGCTAATACGTCATTCTAAAGGGTAATAAACGTGCTATTAGCATCTTTTTTCAAAAAAATTAAAATCTGAAAATTTGTATTTTTTTATGATTTTTTAAAGAAAATGCTCTATAGAAGAATACCATTTCGTGATGTTTCAATCACTGTGACTTTAATAATAAATATAATAAATCAGCTAATACCTCATTCTAAAGGGTAATGAACGTGCTATTAGTATCTTTTTTCAAAAAAATTAAAATGCGAAAATTTGATTTTTTATGATTTTTTAGACAAAATGCTGCATAGAAAATGACACTTCGTGATGTTTCAATCACTGTGACTTTAATAATAAATATAAAAAATCAGCTAGTACCTCATTCTAAAGGGCAATAAACGTGCTATTAGCATATTTTTTCAAAAAAATTAAAATCCAAAAATTTGATTTTTTATGATTTTTTAAATAAAATGCTCTATAGAAGAATACCATTTTGTGATGTTTCAATCACTGTGACTTTAATAATAAATATAATAAATCAGCTAATACCTCATTCTAAAGGGTAATAAACGTGCTATTAGTATCTTTTTTCAAAAAAATTAAAATCTGAAAATTTGATTTTTTATGATTTTTTAAAGAAAATGCTCTATAGGAGAATACCATTTCGTGATGTTTCAATCACTGTGACTTTAATAATAAATATAATAAATCAGCTTAATACCTCATTCTAAAGGGTAATAAACGTGCTATTAGCATCTTTTTTCAAAAAAATTAAAATCTGAAAATTTGATTTTTTATGATTTTTTAAAGAAAATGCTCTATAGAAGAATACCATTTCGTGATGTTTCAATCACTGTGACTTTAATAATAAATATAATAAATCAGCTAATACCTCATTCTAAAGGATAATCAACGTGCTATTAGCATCTTTTTTCAAAAAAATTAAAATCTGAAAATTGGATTTTTTATGATTTTTTAAAGAAAATGCTCTATAGAAGAATACCATTTCGTGATGTTTCAATCACTGTGACTTTAATAATAAATATAATAAATCAGCTAATACCTCATTCTAAAGGGTAATAAACGTACTATTAGCATCTTTTTTCAAAAAAAATAAAATCTGAAAATTTGATTTTTTATGATTTTTTAAATATAATGCTCTATAGAAGAATACCATTTCGTGATGTTTCAATCACTGTGACTTTAATAATAAATATAATAAATCAGCTAATACCTCATTCTAAAGGGTAATAAACGTGCTATTAGTATCTTTTTTCAAAAAAATTAAAATCTGAAAATTTGATTTTTTATGATTTTTTAAAGAAAATGCTCCATAGAAGAATATCATTTCGTGATGTTTCAATCACTGTGACTTTAATAATAAATATAATAAATCAGCTAATACCTCATTCTAAAGGGTAATAAACGTGCTATTAGCATCTTTTTTAAAAAAAATTAAAATCTGAAAATTTGATTTTTTATGATTTTTTAAAGAAAATGCTCTATAGAAGAATACCATTTCGTGATGTTTCAATCACTGTGACTTTAATAATAAATATAATAAATCAGCTAATACGTCATTCTAAAGGGTAATAAACGTGCTATTAGCATCTTTTTTAAAAAAAATTAAAATCTGAAAATTTGATTTTTTATGATTTTTTAAAGAAAATGCTCTATAGAAGAATACCATTTCGTGATGTTTCAATCACTGTGACTTTAATAATAAATATAATAAATCAGCTAATACCTCATTCTAAAGGGTAATAAACGTGCTATTAGCATCTTTTTTCAAAAAAATTAAAATCTGAAAATTTGATTTTTTATGATTTTTTAAAGAAAATGCTCTATAGAAGAATACCATTTCGTGATGTTTCAATCACTGTGACTTTAATAATAAATATAATAAATCAGCTAATACGTCATTCTAAAGGGTAATAAACGTGCTATTAGCATCTTTTTTAAAAAAAATTAAAATCTGAAAATTTGATTTTTTATGATTTTTTAAAGAAAATGCTCCATAGAAGAATATCATTTCGTGATGTTTCAATCACTGTGACTTTAATAATAAATATAATAAATCAGCTAATACCTCATTCTAAAGGGTAATAAACGTGCTATTAGCATCTTTTTTCAAAAAAATTAAAATCTGAAAATTTGATTTTTTATGATTTTTTATGATTTTTTATGATTTTTTAAAGAAAATGCTCTATAGAACAATACCATTTCGTGATGTTTCAATCACTGCATAGAAAAATAACACTTCGTGATGTTTCAATCACTGTGACTTTAATAATAAATATAATAAATCAGCTAATACCTCATTCTAAAGAGTAATAAGCGTGCTAATAGGATCTTTTTTCAAAAAAATTAAAATCTGAAAAATTGATTTTTTATAATTTTTTAAACAAAAAGCTGCATTGAAAAATAACACTTCGTGATTTTTCAATCACTGTGACTTTAATAATAAATATAATAAATCAACTAATACCTCATTCTAAAGGGTAATAAAAGTGCTATTCGCATTTTTTTCAAAAAAATTAAAATCTGAAACTTTGATTTTTTATGATTTTTTAAATAAAATGTTGCATAAAAAAATAACACTTCGTGATGTTTCAATCACTGTGACTTTAATAATACACATAATAAATCAGCTAATACCTCATTCTAAAGGGTAATAAACGTGCTATTAGCATCTTTTTTCAATAAAATTAAAATCTGAAAATTTGATTTTTTATGATTTTTTAAAGAAAATGCTCTATAGAAGAATACCATTTCGTGATGTTTCAATCACTGTGACTTTAATAATAAATATAATAAATCAGCTAATACCTCATTCTAAAGGGTAATCAACGTGCTATTAGCATCTTTTTTCAAAAAAATTAAAATCTGAAAATTTGATTTTTTATGATTTTTTAAAGAAAATGCTCCATAGAAGAATATCATTTCGTGATGTTTCAATCAGTGTGACTTTAATAATAAATATAATAAATCAGCTAGTACCTCATTCTAAAGGGCAATAAACGTGCTATTAGCATATTTTTTCAAAAAAAATTGAAATCCAAAAATTTGATTTTTTATGATTTTTTAAATAAAATGCTCTATAGAAGAATACCATTTTGTGATGTTTCAATCACTGTGACTTTAATAATAAATATAATAAATCAGCTAATACCTCATTCTAAAGGGTAATAAACGTGCTATTAGTATCTTTTTTCAAAAAAATTAAAATCTGAAAATTTGATTTTTTATGATTTTTTAAAGAAAATGCTCTATAGAAGAATACCATTTCGTGATGTTTCAATCACTGTGACTTTAATAATAAATATAATAAATCAGCTTAATACCTCATTCTAAAGGGTAATAAACGTGCTATTAGCATCTTTTTTCAAAAAAATTAAAATCTGAAAATTTGATTTTTTATGATTTTTTATGATTTTTTATGATTTTTTAAAGAAAATGCTCTATAGAAGAATACCATTTCGTGATGTTTCAATCACTGCATAGAAAAATAACACTTCGTGATGTTTCAATCACTGTGACTTTAATAATAAATATAATAAATCAGCTAATACCTCATTCTAAAGAGTAATAAGCGTGCTAATAGGATCTTTTTTCAAAAAAATTAAAATCTGAAAAATTGATTTTTTATAATTTTTTAAACAAAAAGCTGCATAGAAAAATAACACTTCGTGATGTTTCAATCACTGTGACTTTAATAATAAATATAATAAATCAACTAATACCTCATTCTAAAGGGTAATAAAAGTGCTATTCGCATTTTATTTTCAAAAAAATTAAAATCTGAAACTTTGATTTTTTATGATTTTTTAAATAAAATGTTGCATAAAAAAATAACACTTCGTGATGTTTCAATCACTGTGACTTTAATAATACACATAATAAATCAGCTAATACCTCATTCTAAAGGGTAATAAACGTGCTATTAGCATCTATTTTCAAAAAAATTAAAATCTGAAAATTTGATTTTTTATGATTTTTTAAAGAAAATGCTCTATAGAAGACCATTTCGTGATGTTTCAATCACTGTGACTTTAATAATAAATATAATAAATCAGCTAATACCTCATTCTAAAGGGTAATAAACGTGCTATTAGCATATTTTTTCAAAAAAATTAAAATCTGAAAATTTGATTTTTTATGATTTTTTAAAAAAATGCTCTATAGAAGAATACCATTTCGTGATGTTTCAATCACTGTGACTTTAATAATAAATATAATAAATCAGCTAATACGTCATTCTAAAGGGTAATAAACGTGCTATTAGCGTCTTTTTTCAAAAAAATTAAAATCTGAAAATTTGATTTTTTATGATTTTTTAAAGAAAATGCTCTATAGAAGAATACCATTTCGTGATGTTTCAATCACTGTGACTTTAATAATAAATATAATAAATCAGCTAATACCTCATTCTAAAGGGTAATAAACGTGCTATTAGCATCTTTTTTCAAAAAAAATAAAATCTGAAAATTTGATTTTTTATGATTTTTTAAAGATAATGCTCTATAGAAGAATACCATTTCGTGATGTTTCAATCACTGTGACTTTAATAATAAATATAATAAATCAGCTAATACCTCATTCTAAAGAGTAATAAACGTGCTATTAGCATCTTTTTTCAAAAAAATTAAAATCCGTAAATTTGTTTTTTTATGATTTTTTTAAAAATACACATTTTTATATTTACGCTACTTGGTTTGAGTTTCTCACCAAATTGAATGACTATGGCAGAAATCTAGAGCAGAAATTATCTGCCTGAAGAATCTGCGAGCTTCCTTCGGCGTAAGCCTACCCTTCTTCACTAGGTAATCAAATAACTCGCCCCCCGATACATGTTCGAGCACCAAATACCTAGAAATAGAATGGTGCAAATAAAAAAATAGTGTAAACAATAATAAATAAAATTAGTAACAGTTTGTGATTAAGTCTTACAGATATTTCTTGTTTTCGTAGACGTCCGACAGCCCCAGCACGTGGGGATGGTCGATCAGTTTCATTATTGCAATCTCCCGTTCCACCTAAACCATACAATTTTTTTATGAAACACGTGAATACTTTAAAAATTAAAGAAAAACAAATACCTTCATTAAAACACTCTCACTCAGCTTCTCCCTGTTGATAATTTTTATGGCCACCTTCTTGCCAGTAACGCAGTGCACGCCGAGCTTCACCAAACCTGCAATTTGAACACATTGGTTATTGCAGTATTTTAATAAAGCTCGTTTTGACGAGCCGGGGGGGTGGCGCGTCCCCCCATGTCGCCGAATTTAATCAATTAGAACGCAATCGAAGCGTTATTTGGGTCAGGTGGCGCGTAAAGGGGCTGTTTTACGCCGAAATCTTTAAATAAACTTCTTTCCGGTCTCCCGGACGCGAATCCAGAAGAAACCCGTTTCCGTTTTCATTTCGATTCAGTAATTACAAGCGGGGGATTAGATTAAATCTTAAATCTCAATTATTGAGGTTTTAAACATCTGTAGCTAAATCTCAACCTCTTGTAACTCATTTGATTGGATTAGGTAATCTGGGGGATGTAGGTCTTCCTACCGGTTTGTCCTTTCCCCAGTGTTTTTTCGAGTCGGTAGGGCCCGACGTACTGGTGGACCTCCGGCGAGGCGTTCGCGGTGTCCTTCTGCATGTCGGCGAACTCTCAGAGCAGCCCACTCACATGTCAAAAGCTTTTCACCTTCTCGTTCAGACACCGCTGCACGCTGTTTATCAGGAACGCGTACATCTGTCCGGCCGGCGGCTGCAGCGGCGGCGAGAGTGGGCCTCTTCGCCGTGGGGGCTGCTAGTTTTGGGGGGCTAAACGCGACGAATGCGCGACTGCGGAATACTCGGCATCATCCAATATAATCCTGAAACATATGAAAACTATAGTCACAAGTTCAAGTGACTGTCACTATAAAACTAGTGATGTTACAGCATTGCCGTTTGAAAATTCTGATTTATCATTTAATTCAATTTAATAAAATATGTTTTTCAAAAACCATCCCTTTTTATTCGCATAAATACAGCTGAATTGCAATCAACACATCTTTTATTAGTTGTGAGATTTTGAAATTAATTATGTTCAGTTCAAGTGACTGTCACTGTAAAACTAGTGACGCTACAGCATTGCCGTTTGAAAATTCTGATTCACCATTTAATTCAATTTAATAAAATGTGTTTTTCAAAAACCATCCCTTTTTATTCACATAAATACAGCTGAATTTCAATCAACACATCTTTTATTAGTTGTGAGATTTTGAAATTAATTATGTTCAGTTCAAGTGACTGTCGCTATAAAACTAGTGATGTTACAGCATTGCAGTTTGAAAATTCTGATTTATCATTTAATTCAATTCAATAAAATATGTTTTTCAAAAACCATCCCTTTTTATTCACATAAATACAGCTGAATTTCAATCAACACATCTTTTATTAGTTGTGAGATTTTGAAATTAATTATGTTCAGTTCAAGTGACTGTCACTATAAAACTAGTGATGTTACAGCATTGTCGTTTAAAAATTCTGATTTACAATTTAATTCAATTCAATAAAATATGTTTTTCAAAAACCATCCCTTTTTATTCACATAAATACAGCTGAATTTCAATCAACACATCTTTTATTAGTTGTGAGATTTTGAAATTAATTATGTTCAGTTCAAGTGACTGTCACTATAAAACTAGTGACGTTACAGCATTGCCGTTTGAAAATCCTGATTTATCATTTAATTCAATTCAATAAAATATGTTTTTCAAAAACCATCCCTTTTTATTCACATAAATACAGCTGAATTTCAATCAACACATCTTTTATTAGTTGTGAGATTTTGAAATTAATTATGTTCAGTTCAAGTGACTGTCACTATAAAACTAGTGATGTTACAGCATTGCCGTTTGAAAATTCTGATTTACCATTTAATTCAATTCAATAAAATATGTTTTTCAAAAACCATCCCTTTTTATTCACATAAATACAGCTGAATTTCAATCAACACATCTTTTATTAGTTGTGAGATTTTGAAATTAATTATGTTCAGTTCAAGTGACTGTCACTATAAAACTAGTGATGTTACAGCATTGCCGTTTGAAAATTCTGATTTACCATTTAATTCAATTCAATAAAATATGTTTTTCAAAAACCATCCCTTTTTATTCACATAAATACAGCTGAATTTCAATCAACACATCTTTTATTAGTTGTGAGATTTTGAAATTAATTATGTTCAGTTCAAGTGACTGTCACTATAAAACTAGTGATGTTACAGCATTGCCGTTTGAAAATTCTGATTTACCATTTAATTCAATTCAATAAAATATGTTTTTCAAAAACCATCCCTTTTTATTCACATGAATACAGCTGAATTTCAATCAACACATCTTTTATTAGTTGTGAGATTTTGAAATTAATTATGTTCAGTTCAAGTGACTGTCACTATAAAACTAGTGATGTTACAGCATTGCCGTTTAAAAATTCTGATTTACAATTTAATTCAATTCAATAAAATATGTTTTTCAAAAACCATCCCTTTTTATTCACATAAATACAGCTGAATTTCAATCAACACATCTTTTATTAGTTGTGAGATTTTGAAATTTATTATGTTCTGTTCAAGTGACTGTCACTATAAAACTAGTGATGTTCCAGCATTGCGGTTTGAAAATTCTGATTTATCATTTAATTCAATTCAATAAAATATGTTTTTCAAAAACCATCCCTTTTTATTCACATAAATACAGCTGAATTTCAATCAACACATCTTTTATTAGTTGTGAGATTTTGAAATTAATTATGTTCAGTTCAAGTGACTGTCGCTATAAAACTAGTGATGTTACAGCATTGCAGTTTGAAAATTCTGATTTATCATTTAATTCAATTCAATAAAATATGTTTTTCAAAAACCATCCCTTTTTATTCACATAAATACAGCTGAATTTCAATCAACACATCTTTTATTAGTTGTGAGATTTTGAAATTAATTATGTTCAGTTCAAGTGACTGTCACTATAAAACTAGTGATGTTACAGCATTGTCGTTTAAAAATTCTGATTTACAATTTAATTCAATTCAATAAAATATGTTTTTCAAAAACCATCCCTTTTTATTCACATAAATACAGCTGAATTTCAATCAACACATCTTTTATTAGTTGTGAGATTTTGAAATTAATTATGTTCAGTTCAAGTGACTGTCACTATAAAACTAGTGACGTTACAGCATTGCCGTTTGAAAATCCTGATTTATCATTTAATTCAATTCAATAAAATATGTTTTTCAAAAACCATCCCTTTTTATTCACATAAATACAGCTGAATTTCAATCAACACATCTTTTATTAGTTGTGAGATTTTGAAATTAATTATGTTCAGTTCAAGTGACTGTCACTATAAAACTAGTGATGTTACAGCATTGCCGTTTGAAAATTCTGATTTACCATTTAATTCAATTCAATAAAATATGTTTTTCAAAAACCATCCCTTTTTATTCACATAAATACAGCTGAATTTCAATCAACACATCTTTTATTAGTTGTGAGATTTTGAAATTAATTATGTTCAGTTCAAGTGACTGTCACTATAAAACTAGTGATGTTACAGCATTGCCGTTTGAAAATTCTGATTTACCATTTAATTCAATTCAATAAAATATGTTTTTCAAAAACCATCCCTTTTTATTCACATAAATACAGCTGAATTTCAATCAACACATCTTTTATTAGTTGTGAGATTTTGAAATTAATTATGTTCAGTTCAAGTGACTGTCACTATAAAACTAGTGATGTTACAGCATTGCGGTTTGAAAATTATAATTTATCATTTAATTCAATTCAATAAAATATGTTTTTCAAAAACCATCCCTTTTTATTCACATAAATACAGCTGAATTTCAATCAACACATCTTTTATTAGTTGTGAGATTTTGAAATTTATTATGTTCTGTTCAAGTGACTGTCACTATAAAACTAGTAATGTTACAGCATTGCCGTTTGAAAATTCTGATTTACCATTTAATTCAATTCAATAAAATATGTTTTTCAAAAACCATCCCTTTTTATTCACATAAATACAGCTGAATTTCAATCAACACATCTTTTATTAGTTGTGAGATTTTGAAATTTATTATGTTCTGTTCAAGTGACTGTCACTATAAAACTAGTGATGTTACAGCATTGCCGTTTGAAAATTCTGATTTACCATTTAATTCAATTCAATAAAATATGTTTTTCAAAAACCATCCCTTTTTATTCACATAAATACAGCTGAATTTCAATCAACACATCTTTTATTAGTTGTGAGATTTTGAAATTAATTATGTTCAGTTCAAGTGACTGTCACTATAAAACTAGTGATGTTACAGCATTGCCGTTTGAAAATCCTAATTTATCATTTAATTCAATTCAATAAAATGTGTTTTTCAAAAACCATCCCTTTTTATTCACATAAATACAGCTGAATTTCAATCAACACATCTTTTATTAGTTGTGAGATTTTGAAATTAATTATGTTCAGTTCAAGTGACTGTCACTATAAAACTAGTGATGTTACAGCATTGCGGTTTGAAAATTCTGATTTATCATTTAATTCAATTCAATAAAATATGCTTTTCAAAAACCATCCCTTTTTATTCACATAAATACAGCTGAATTTCAATCAACACATCTTTTATTAGTTGTGAGATTTTGAAATTAATTATGTTCAGTTCAAGTGACTGTCACTATAAAACTAGAGATGTTACAGCATTGCCGTTTGAAAATCCTGATTTACCATTTAATTCAATTCAATAAAATATGTTTTTCAAAAACTACCCCTTTTTATTCACATAAATACAGCTGAATTTCAATCAACACATCTTTTATTAGTTGTGAGATTTTGAAATTAATTATGTTCAGTTCAAGTGACTGTCACTATAAAACTAGAGATGTTACAGCATTGCCGTTTGAAAATCCTGATTTACCATTTAATTCAATTCAATAAAATATGTTTTTCAAAAACCATCCCTTTTTATTCACATAAATACAGCTGAATTTCAATCAACACATCTTTTATTAGTTGTGAGATTTTGAAATTAATTATGTTCAGTTCAAGTGACTGTCACTATAAAACTAGTGATGTTACAGCATTGCCGTTTGAAAATCCTGATTTACGATTTAATTCAATTCAATAAAATATGTTTTTCAAAAACTACCCCTTTTTATTCACATAAATACAGCTGAATTTCAATCAACACATCTTTTATTAGTTGTGAGATTTTGAAATTAATTATGTTCAGTTCAAGTGACTGTCACTATAAAACTAGTGATGTTACAGCATTGCCGTTTGAAAATTCTGATTTACCATTTAATTCAATTCAATAAAATATGTTTTTCAAAAACCATCCCTTTTTATTCACATAAATACAGCTGAATTTCAATCAACACATCTTTTATTAGTTGTGAGATTTTGAAACTAATTATGTTCAGTTCAAGTGACTGTCACTATAAAACTAGTGATGTTACAGCATTGCCGTTTGAAAATTCTGATTTACCATTTAATTCAATTCAATAAAATATGTTTTTCAAAAACCATCCCTTTTTATTCACATAAATACAGCTGAATTTCAATCAACACATCTTTTATTAGTTGTGAGATTTTGAAATTAATTATGTTCAGTTCAAGTGACTGTCACTATAAAACTAGTGATGTTACAGCATTGCGGTTTGAAAATTCTGATTTATCATTTAATTCAATTCAATAAAATGTATTTTTCAAAAACCATCCCTTTTTATTCGCATAAATACAGCTGAATTTCAATTTTTGTTATTATAATAATTATAATATAATGTTATAAAAATATTATAGTTTGCATTGATTATTATATCATTATTATTGTATGAATGTCCTTGAGGATAGAAAGCTACAATAAAAAGATTACATGCAATCAATCGTATTAAATTAACAGGATTTGTGTTGAACTTTTTTTTGTGTACATCATAACTTAATTTTTATCAATAATCTGACTGCTATTACAACCAAATGTCTGCTAAGTTTAAATTTAATCAAGTGGGCTGTATTAAATTCTGCACGGGGGTGGTTTTATGATATTCCAAACTATAAGAGCTAGATAGAGCTTACCACACGTATTATCCTGTCGTGCACACACATACACGTACACACACTCAAGAAAAACACACAAAACAAGATTCGCAGGGGGTGCGCTTTTAAAATCCAGGCCCGCGCCGCCCCACACGTCCAGCACTCGCGTCGGCCCACGGGCTGCGGCCGCGGAATTTCTCGCTCGCTAGCGTCGCCGACGGTCCCGGTGTCACCCCCCAACGTAATCGGGAACTGACGGACGTTACTATAACGCAAGGGTGGCAAAAATCAATATTATGGACGGCACGGTGTCCGCGCGAAAGTCCCTGCTCGCGCCACCCCCTCCGTGTTCGCCCGCGCGCAAAATCCTGCAATGCGAATTGCACCCGTGGATTTGCACGCGATGTTGAAATGCAATTGATGCTCTAATTGCGGTGTTTGATTTTTTTTTTTGTTAGGGCGAGATTAGTTATTTAAGGGTGGCATTTGTGGGTGGCTGGGTTGGGGTGGTTGAGGGTGCGTCGCGTGCTCGACGCACGCGCGTGAATATAATAAGAAGTTGGCACAAGTTTTACAAATTTAACTGAATATTATTTCTGAGTTTACAGACCAACATTTTGTTAGATTTAAGTTTGAAGCCCTAAAACATATAGAAGCATTAGAGTAATATTTTTCAAAATTTATATCTAACAAACTTAAGTATTGACAAGTATATACTGAAAATTTTGTGTAAGTGGATGCAGCAAAACATAAACTACAGTCACTTTTCTTGGCTCACATCTGATGATTTTGTTAGATTTCAGTTTGGAGTCCTAAAACTTATAAAAGCATTAGAGTTATATTCTCCAAAATTTATATATATCAAACATAATTATTGACAAGTATATTCTGAAAATTTTGTGAAAGTGGATGCACGAAAACATAAACTACAGTCACTTTTCTTGGCTCACATCTGATGATTTTGTTAGATTTCAGTTTGGAGCCCTAAAACTTATAGAAGCATTAGAGTCATATTTTCCAAAATTTATATCTATCAAACATAATTATTGATAAGTATATTCTGAAAATTTTGTGAATGTGGATGTAGGAAAACATAAACTACAGTCACTTTTCTTGGTTCACATCTGATGATTTTGTTAGTTTTCAGTTTGGAGGCCTAAAACTTATAGAAGCATTACAGTTATATTCTCCAAAATTTATATATATCAAGCATAATTATTGACAAGTATATTCTGAAAATTTTGTGAAAGTGGATGCACGAAAACATAAACTACAGTCACTTTTCTTGGTTCACATCTGATGATTTTGTTAGTTTTCAGTTTGGAGCCCTAAAACTTATAGAAGCATTAGAGTTATATTTTCCAAAATTTATATCTGTCAAACATAATTATTGACAAGTATATTCTGAAAATTTTGTGAAAGTGGATGCACGAAAACATAAACTACAGTCACTTTTCTTGGTTCACATCTGATGATTTTGTTAGTTTTCAGTTTGGAGGCCTAAAACTTATAGAAGCATTAGAGTTATATTCTCCAAAATTTATATACATCAAACATAATTATTGACAAGTATATTCTGAAAATTTTGTGAGAGTGGATGCAGGAAAACATAAACTACAGTCACTTTTCTTGGTTCACATCTGATGATTTTGTTAGTTTCCAGTTTGGAGCCCTAAAACTTATAGAAGCATTATAGTTATATTTTCCAAAATTTATATCTATAAAACATAATTATTGATAAGTATATTCTGAAAATTTTGTGAAAGTGAATGCACGAAAACATAAACTACAGTCATTTTTCTTGGTTCACATCTGATGAGTTTGTTAGATTTCAGTTTGGAGGCCTAAAACTTATAGAAGCATTAGAGTTATATTTTCCAAAATTTATATCTATCAAACATAATTATTAACAAGTACATTCTGAAAATTTTGTGAAAGTGGATGCAGGAAAACATAAACTACAGTCACTTTTCTTGGTTCACATATGATGATTTTGTTAGATTTCAGTTTAGAGCCCTAAAACTTATAGAAGCATTAGAGTTATATTCTCCAAAATTTATATATGTCAAACATAATTATTGGCAAGTATATTCTGGAAATTTTGTGAAAGTGGATGCACGAAAACATAAACTACAGTCACTTTTCTTGGTTCACATCTGATGATTTTGTTAGTTTTCAGTTTGGAGGCCTAAAACTTATAGAAGCATTAGAGTTATATTTTCCAAAATTTATATCTATAAACATAATTATTAACAAGTACATTCTGAAAATTTTGTGAAAGTGGATGCAGGAAAACATAAACTACAGTCATTTTTCTTGGTTCACATCTGATGAGTTTGTTAGATTTCAGTTTGGAGGCCTAAAACTTATAGAAGCATTAGAGTTATATTTTCCAAAATTTATATCTATCAAACATAATTATTGACAAGTATATTCTGAAAATTTTGTGAAAGTGGATGCAGGAAAACATAAACTACAGTCACTTTTCTTGGTTCACATATGATGATTTTGTTAGATTTCAGTTTAGAGGCCTAAAACTTATAGAAGCATTAGAGTTATATTCTCCAAAGTTTATATATGTCAAACATAATTATTGGCAAGTATATTCTGGAAATTTTGTGAAAGTGGATGCACGAAAACATAAACTACAGTCAGTTTTCTTGGCTCACATCTGATGATTTTGTTAGTTTTCAGTTTGGAGGCCTAAAACTTATAGAAGCATTAGAGTTATATTCTCCAAAATTTATATACATCAAACATAATTATTGACAAGTATATTCTGAAAATTTTGTGAGAGTGGATGCAGGAAAACATAAACTACAGTCACTTTTCTTGGTTCACATCTGATGATTTTGTTAGTTTCCAGTTTGGAGCCCTAAAACTTATAGAAGCATTATAGTTATATTTTCCAAAATTTATATCTATAAAACATAATTATTGATAAGTATATTCTGAAAATTTTGTGAAAGTGAATGCACGAAAACATAAACTACAGTCATTTTTCTTGGTTCACATCTGATGAGTTTGTTAGATTTCAGTTTGGAGGCCTAAAACTTATAGAAGCATTAGAGTTATATTTTCCAAAATTTATATCTATCAAACATAATTATTAACAAGTACATTCTGAAAATTTGGTGAAAGTGGATGCAGGAAAACATAAACCACAGTCACTTTTCTTGGCTCACATCTGATGATTTTGTTAGTTTCCAGTTTGAAGGCCTAAAACTTATAGAAGCATTAGAGTTATATTCTCCAAAATTTATATCTATCAAACATAATCATTGATAAGTATGTTCTGAAAATTTTGTGAAAGTGGATGCAGGAAAACATAAACTACAGTCACTTTTCTTGGCTCACGTCTGATGATTTTGTTAGATTTCAGTTTGGAGCCCTAAAACTTATAGAAGCATTAGAGTTATATTTTCTAAAATTTATGTCTATCAAACATAATTATTGACAAGTATATTCTGAAAATTTTGTGAAAGTGGATGCTGGAAAACATAAACTACAGTCACTTTTCTTGGTTCACATCTGATGATTTTGTTAGATTTCAGTTTGGAGCCCTAAAAATTATAGAAGCATTAGAGTTATATTCTCCAAAATTTATATATATATATATATATCAAACATAGTTATTGACAAGTTTATTCTGAAAATTTTGTGAAAGTGGATGCACGAAAACATAAACTACAGTCACTTTTCTTGGCTCACGTCTGATGATTTTGTTAGATTTCAGTTTGGAGCCCTAAAACTTATAGAAGCATTAGAGTTATATTTTCTAAAATTTATGTCTATCAAACATAATTATTGACAAGTATATTCTGAAAATTTTGTGAAAGTGGATGCTGGAAAACATAAACTACAGTCACTTTTCTTGGTTCACATCTGATGATTTTGTTAGATTTCAGTTTGGAGCCCTAAAAATTATAGAAGCATTACAGTTATATTCTCCAAAATTTATATATATCAAGCATAATTATTGACAAGTATATTCTGAAAATTTTGTGAAAGTGGATGCACGAAAACATAAACTACAGTTACTTTTCTTGGCTCACGTCTGATGATTTTGTTAGATTTCAGTTTGGAGCCCTAAAACTTATAGAAGCATTAGAGTTATATTTTCCAAAATTTATATCTATCAAACATAATTATTGACAAGTATATTCTGAAAATGTTGTGAATGTGGATGCAGGAAAACATAAACTACAGTCACTTTTCTTGGCTTACATCTGATGATTTTGTTATATTTCAGTTTGGAGCCCTTAAACTTATAGAAGCATTAGAGTCATATTTTCCAAAATTTATATCTATTAAACATAATTATTGATAAGTATATTCTGAAAATTTTGTGAAAGTGGATGCAGGAAAACATAAACTACAGTCACTTTTCTTGGCTTACATCTGATGATTTTGTTAGATTTCAGTGTGGAGCCCTAAAACTTATAGAAGCATTAGAGTTATATTTTCCAAAATTTATATCTATGAAACATAATTATTGATAAGTATATTCCGAAAATTTTGTGAATGTGGATGCAGAAAAACATAAACTACAGTCACTTTTCTTGGCTTACATCTGATGATTTTGTTAGATTTCAGTTTGGAGCCCTAAAACTTATAGAAGCATTAGAGTTATATTTTCCAAAATTTATATCTATGAAACATAATTATTGATAAGTATATTCCGAAAATTTTGTGAATGTGGATGCAGAAAAACATAAACTACAGTCACTTTTCTTGGCTTATATCTGATGATTTTGTTTGGAGCCCTAAAACTTATAGAAGCAACATATAACATTATTGAAGTTTTAAATATTGCACCCTATTGCATAACTAATAAGCTACAAAATAATACCTCATTTGTTTATTAGCCTCAATTAATAAGGTCACACTGAGGACATTTTGATGAAACATCTACCATATCCATATATTTTTATTAATGTAAATTATAATATAAAGTACACTTTTTATTTAGACAAATAAAGTTATTATAATATTAATTATATACACATATAAAATTAAAATGTCTGCATTTACTGGTTTAGTAGTGGTATTAACACTCTTCCCCTAATAGTGGCCATGATCGTGTCCATTAATTTAATAGTCTCCCCTTTGAACTGAGAGTATGCACTTCCCCCCAATTTTCTAAATATCTCTCTATAAGCATCTTGTGATTTTTCAGAAAAACAATTGAATATGGCCGTAACACGTTTGCAGTCGTCTTTCATTTTTGAATGAGTAGATGCACATTTTTTATAAATTAATTCGTATCGCAACACGTGCATTCCATGCAATGGTGCTAGTTTCATAAATAGTCGAAACTGTGGATAATTATGACTGTCAATTAAATGCATGCGCTGAAGAACGCATACCAAATTACAATGATTTTTGATTCCGTTATAATCAAGAACATACTTATTTGATACTTTAAGAATATCAACTGCAGAATAAAATTGATAAGTATAAGTCTGTTTATCTTTATCTTCCTTTGCACATATCTTTGCATTCAGATTTATTGTTGTGTTTATAAACTTTACCACACCACGAACGACACAATCATATCGCTTTTGTGTTAATTCACACAAGGAATCTGTATTTCGTGTAATATTGTTTTGGCATTCCAGCATAATATTTTTGACGAATTTAAAATGTACATGATCAACAATAAATGAACTATTTTCATAAATTAGCAGTGAACTTCGGTAAGCATAATAACTAATACATTTATAGTCTTGCAAATTTTGCGTATCCGGAATTGGTGTATCTAGTTGCTTGAAGGCAGCTTTTGTGGCTTTGGCTACAATTGTACCATCCAGAGCATTAAACATCTGAAAATAAGTAATTAGTGATATAATCATCCATAATATAAAGACACAGCCATATCCAAATTGTTATAAATTGCGCGTGATTCATACAAGTCTACGACTCTCTAGGACTATATACAAATATACTTTATACTATATAAATATACTATATACTATATACAATATTTTGTATCGGTAATACAAATTTGTTATAGGCTCCACACTTATTTTCAAACAAATTAATATTAAAAGAAAATGTTGGTGGCCAGTGCACAATAATTTATCATACGTATCAATAATCACACACATACAAACACATATAGGATGTCCCAAAAGTATCGAATAAATTCGAAAAAAACTTTATGATTATTTCAAAAATTGCTCAAAACTGACTCAAATACAACATATTTCAAAATATAACTAAATCACATATTTGACGCTTCATTTCCTACAGTAATTTAATACTGCAATGCAAGTACTATACATCAAATTGAAGGTGATTAAATGCAGATTGTAGTGATGCTAAATGTTTTACAAAATTTCCAAAAATAACCTAGTTGTGATCAAAAATCTAACATGACTCAAACAAAAATATCTTTAAAGCTGCTGTTTGTATAGTAATTTAGTAGTATTATGCAAGTACTATACATCAAATTGAAGGTGATTAAATGCAGATTGTAGTGGTGCTAAATGTTTTACAAAATTTCCAAAAATAACCTAGTTGTGATCAAAAATCTAACATGACTCAAACAAAAATATCTTTAAAGCTGCTGTTTGTATAGTAATTTAGTAGTATTATGCAAGTACTATACATCAAATTGAAGGTGATTAAATGCAAATTGTAGTGGTGCTAAATGTTTTACAAAATTTCCAAAAATAACCTAGTTGTGATCAAAAATCTAACATGACTCAAACAAAAATATCTTTAAAGCTGCTGTTTGTATAGTAATTTAGTAGTACTATGCAAGTACTATACATCAAATTGAAGGTGATTAAATGCAGATTGTAGTGGTGCTAAATGTTTTACAAAATTTCCAAAAATAACCTAGTTGTGATCAAAAATCTAACATGACTCAAACAAAAATATTTTTAAAGCGGCTGTTTGTATAGTAATTTAGTAGTACTATGCAGGTACTATACATCAAATTGAAGGTGATTAGATGCAGATTGTAGTGGTGCTAAATGTTTTACAAAATTTCCAAAAATAACCTAGTTTGATCAAAAATCTAACATGACTCAAACAAAAATAACTTTAAAGCTGCTGTTTGTATAGTAATTTAGTAGTACTATGCAAGTACTATACATCAAATTGAAGGTGATTAGATGCAGATTGTAGTGGTGCTAAATGTTTTACAAAATTTCCAAAAATAACCTAGTTGTGATCAAAAATCTAACATGACTCAAACAAAAATATCTTTAAAGCTGCTGTTTGTATAGTAATTTAGTAGTACTATGCAAGTACTATACATCAAATTGAAGGTGATTAAATGCAGATTGTAGTGGTGCTAAATGTTTTACAAAATTTCCAAAAATAACCTAGATGTGATCAAAAATCTAACATGACTCAAACAAAAATATCTTTAAAGCTGCTGTTTGTATAGTAATTTAGTAGTACTATGCAAGTACTATACATCAAATTGAAGGTGATTAAATGCAGATTGTAGTGGTGCTAAATGTTTTACAAAATTTCCAAAAATAACCTAGATGTGATCAAAAATCTAACATGACTCAAACAAAAATATCTTTAAAGCTGCTGTTTGTATAGTAATTTAGTAGTACTATGCAAGTACTATACATCAAATTGAAGGCGATTAAATGTAGATTGTAGTGGTGCTAAATGTTTTACAAAATTTCCAAAAATAACCTAGTTGTGAACAAAAATCTAACATGACTCAAACAAATATATCTTAAAACTGCTGTTTGTATAGTAATTTAGTAGTACTATGCAAGTACTATACATCAAATTGAAGGTGATTAAATGTAGATTGTAGTGGTGCTAAATGTTTTACAAAATTTCCAAAAATAACCTAGACGTGATCAATAATCTAACATGACTCAAACAAAAATATCTTTAAAGCTGCTGTTTGTATAGTAATTTAGTAGTACTATGCAAGTACTATACATCAAATTGAAGGTGATTAAATGCAGATTGTAGTGGTGCTAAATGTTTTACAAAATTTCCAAAAATAACCTAGTTGTGATCAAAAATCTAACATGACTCAAACAAAAATATCTTTAAAGCTTCTGTTTGTATAGTAATTTAGTAGTACTATGCAAGTACTATACATCAAATTGAAGGTGATTAAATGCAGATTGTAGTGGTGCTAAATGTTTTACAAAATTTCCAAAAATAACCTAGACGTGATCAAAAATCTAACATGACTCAAACAAAAATATCTTTAAAGCTTCTGTTTGTATAGTAATTTAGTAGTACTATGCAAGTACTATACATCAAATTGAAGGTGATTAAATGTAGATTGTAGTGGTGCTAAATGTTTTACAAAATTTCCAAAAATAACCTAGACGTGATCAATAATCTAACATGACTCAAACAAAAATATCTTTAAAGCTGCTGTTTGTATAGTAATTTAGTAGTACTATGCAAGTACTATACATCAAATTGAAGGTGATTAAATGCAGATTGTAGTGGTGCTAAATGTTTTACAAAATTTCCAAAAATAACCTAGTTGTGATCAAAAATCTAACATGACTCAAACAAAAATATCTTTAAAGCTTCTGTTTGTATAGTAATTTAGTAGTACTATGCAAGTACTATACATCAAATTGAAGGTGATTAAATGCAGATTGTAGTGGTGCTAAATGTTTTACAAAATTTCCAAAAATAACCTAGTTGTGATCAAAAATCTAACATGACTCAAACAAAAATATCTTTAAAGCTGCTGTTTGTATAGTAATTTAGTAGTACTATGCAAGTACTATACATCAAATTGAAGGTGATTAAATGCAGATTGTAGTGGTGCTAAATGTTTTACAAAATTTCCAAAAATAACCTAGTTGTGATCAAAAATCTAACATGACTCAAACAAAAATATCTTTAAAGCTGCTGTTTGTATAGTAATTTAGTAGTACTATGCAAGTACTATACATCAAATTGAAGGTGATTAAATGCAGATTGTAGTGGTGCTAAATGTTTTACAAAATTTCCAAAAATAACCTAGTTGTGATCAAAAATCTAACATGACTCAAACAAAAATATCTTTAAAGCTGCTGTTTGTATAGTAATTTAGTAGTACTATGCAAGTACTATACATCAAATTGAAGGTGATTAAATGCAGATTGTAGTGGTGCTAAATGTTTTACAAAATTTTCAAAAATAACCTAGTTGTGATCAAAAATCTAACATGACTCAAACAAAAATATCTTTAAAGCTGCTGTTTGTATAGTAATTTAATAGTACTATGCAAGTACTATACATCAAATTGAAGGTGATTAAATCTAGATTGTAGTGGTGCTAAATGTTTTACAAAATTTCCAAAAATAACCTAGGTGTGATCAAAAATCTAACATGACTCAAACAAAAATATCTTTAAAGCTGCTGTTTGTATAGTAATTTAGTAGTACTATGCAAGTACTATACATCAATTTGAAGGTAATTTAATATTGAATATAGTCATTGTAAATAGATTATGTTTTTTCATTAAACTAGTTTATAGTACTTGTAAATAAAAAACTATTCTAAAATGTAACTAAATCACATGTTTGATGCTTTATTTCTTACAATACTTTGATAGTACCATGCAAGTACTATACATCAAATTAAATATATGATTACTGGAGTATAGTTGAGAGTATAATTAAACAAAGTTCACACATGTCAATAAAAACACCCCAAATAAAACTATTGCACTATACTTACAGCGCCATAAGTGAAGGAAACCGACAGGAAAACCAATGCAACTGTGAAGAGAGACATGTTTACATACATGTTGAAGTATATACTAGCGATTGTTTGTGGCTCCACAATTATTTATACTTGTTTCGACAATTATTTTTAATAGTCATACATTTATTGGGGTAAACGCCATATTAGTAGTGAATAATAAAAAAAAATCTATTACAAAAAGTGCTCACCTTGGATTTTAATTTATTTTATATTAGGTTGTAATTGAAAGCTTTCAACTTAAGTTGAGGTGCCAAATGTAGTTTTATCATTGTAGTAAATTATGCACCAAGGCTGGGAAGACAATCATAATAAACCGAAGGTTAATTATATTGGCAACCATTTTGTTTGTATATAATATTTCTACTGATTCCTAGCAACATAATTAATAATTCTACAATGAATTTTCCTATTAATAATCAAATAAGTGATCATAAATATCTATTTAATATAACATTCATTTTAAAATTAACATTGATGCAAATAATTTATTTACAATCATAATTAGAGATATAAAACCACTTTAAACTCGGTAGCCCTTTTATTTCAAATGCTAGAGAGATGATTTATGTATCAAAATGTAGAGTATTTTAGTGCCTACAAATTGAAGCTTAGGCACTTTTCTCTAGCTATTACCACATGTGTTTATTAGCCTCAATTAATAAGGTCACACTGAGGTCATTTTGATGAAACATCGTCATTTCATCCAAATGTTGTATTTTATAAAAATTGTAATAAATCAAATTTGAGGTTTATTCAAGTTTTAGATATTGCACCCTATTACACAACTAATAAGCTACAAAATGATACCTCATGTGTTTATTAGCCTCAATTAATAAGGCCACACTGAGGACATTTTGATGAAACATCGTCATTTCATCCAAATGTTGTATTTTATAAAAATTGTAATAAATCAAATTTGAGGTTTATTCAAGTTTTAAATATTGCACCCTATTACACAACTAATAAGCTACAAAATGATACCTCATGTGTTTATTAGCCTCAATTAATAAGGCCACACTGAGGACATTTTGATGAAACATCGTCATTTCATCCAAATGTTGTATTTTATAAAAATTGTAATAAATCAAATTTGAGGTTTATTCAAGTTTTAAATACTGCACCCTATTACATAACTAATAAGCTACAAAATGATATGTCATGTGTTTATTAGCCTCAATTAATAAGGTCACACTGAGGTCATTTTGATGAAACATCGTCATTTCATCCAAATGTTGTATTTTATAAAAATTGTAATAAATCAAATTTGAGGTTTATTCAAGTTTTAAATATTGCACCCTATTACACAACTAATAAGCTAAAAAATGATACCTCATGTGTTTATTAGCCTCTATTAATAAGGCCACACTGAGGACATTTTGATGAAACATCGTCATTTCATCCAAATGTTGTATTTTATAAAAATTGTAATAAATCAAATTTGAGGTTTATTCAAGTTTTAAATATTGCACCCTATTACACAACTAATAAGCTAAAAGATGATACCTCATGTGTTTATTAGCCTCAATTAATAAGGCCACACTGAGGTCATTTTGATGAAACATCGTCATTTCATCCAAATGTTGTATTTTATAAAAATTGTAATAAATCAAATTTGAGGTTTATTCAAGTTGTAGATATTGCACCCTATTACACAACTAATAAGCTACAAAATGATACCTCATGTGTTTATTAGCCTCAATTAATAAGGCCACACTGAGGACATTTTGATGAAACATCGTCATTTCATCCAAATGTTGTATTTTATAAAAATTGTAATAAATCAAATTTGAGGTTTATTCAAGTTTTAAATATTGCACCCTAATACACAACTAATAAGCTACAAAATTATACCTCATATGTTTATTAGCCTCAATTAATAAGGTCACACTGAGGACATTTTGATGAAACATCGTCATTTCATCCAAATGTTGTATTTTATAAAAATTGTAATAAATCAAATTTGAGGTTTATTCAAGTTTTAAATATTGCACCCTATTACACAACTAATAAGCTACAAAATGATACCTCATGTGTTTATTAGCCTCAATTAATAAGGCCACACTGAGGACATTTTGATGAAACATCGTCATTTCATCCAAATGTTGTATTTTATAAAAATTGTAATAAATCAAATTTGAGGTTTATTCAAGTTTTAAATACTGCACCCTATTACATAACTAATAAGCTACAAAATGATATGTCATGTGTTTATTAGCCTCAATTAATAAGGTCACACTGAGGTCATTTTGATGAAACATCGTCATTTCATCCAAATGTTGTATTTTATAAAAATTGTAATAAATCAAATTTGAGGTTTATTCAAGTTTTAAATATTGCACCCTATTACACAACTAATAAGCTAAAAAATGATACCTCATGTGTTTATTAGCCTCTATTAATAAGGCCACACTGAGGACATTTTGATGAAACATCGTCATTTCATCCAAATGTTGTATTTTATAAAAATTGTAATAAATCAAATTTGAGGTTTATTCAAGTTTTAAATATTGCACCCTATTACACAACTAATAAGCTAAAAGATGATACCTCATGTGTTTATTAGCCTCAATTAATAAGGCCACACTGAGGTCATTTTGATGAAACATCGTCATTTCATCCAAATGTTGTATTTTATAAAAATTGTAATAAATCAAATTTGAGGTTTATTCAAGTTGTAGATATTGCACCCTATTACACAACTAATAAGCTACAAAATGATACCTCATGTGTTTATTAGCCTCAATTAATAAGGCCACACTGAGGACATTTTGATGAAACATCGTCATTTCATCCAAATGTTGTATTTTATAAAAATTGTAATAAATCAAATTTGAGGTTTATTCAAATTTCATTATATTGAGACGTTCTGTTAGGAAATAAATAAATAAAACATGTATAATATTCACATATTTTTATTAATTATACCAACGTACACTTTTTAATTAAACAAAAACACTATTATAATATTAATCTATTAATTATATAAACATATAAAATTAAAATGTGTGCATTTACTGGTTTAGTAGTGGTATTAACACTCTTCCCCTATAATTGGCAATCACCTCGTCCATTACTCTTAATGCCGACATTTTCGTCTCAGAAAATATACTTCCCCCTAATTTTCTAAATATGTCTCTATAAACATTTTGTGATTTTTCAGAAAAACAATGGAATATGGCCGTAACACGTTTACACTGTCCTATTACTTTTGAATGAGTGGACGCACATTTGTTATAAATTAATTCATACCGAAACACATGCATTCCATGCAATGGTGCTCCTTTCATAAATAATCGAAACTGTGGATAATTATGACTGTCAATTAAATGCATGCGCTGAAGAACGCATACCAAATTACAATGATTTTTGATTGCTTTATAATCAAGAACATAATTAAGTGATACTGTAAAAATATCAACTACAGGATAAAAATTATAAGTATAAGTCTGTTTATCTTCGTCTTCCTTGGCACAAATCTTTGCATTCATATTTATTGTTGTGTTTATGAACTTTACCACACCATCAACGACACACTCATATCGCTTTTCTGTTAATTCACACAAGGAAGATTTATTTCGTTCAATATTTATTTGACATTCCAACATAATATTTTTCAGGAATTTGAAATGGACATGCTCAATTATATATGTACCATTTTTAAAAATTAGCAGTGATTTTCGGAAAACATAATGCTCCCTACAATTACGGCGGCTTATATCTTTAGTTACGTTATTTTCCCGACTCAGACTGTAGAGGTCATCCAAATAAGCTTTGTTGGCTTTGGCTAGAATTGTACAATCCAGAGCATTGAACATCTGAAAATAAGTAAAGTTTTAACTAACATGTTTTTAATATTGCTAGTAAGTTTAGCAAAACATGTTGGCATATACTTACAGCACTATAAGTGAATGAAATCGACAGGAAAACCAACGCAACTGTAAAGAGATACTTGTTTACGTACATGTTGAAGTATATACTAGCGATTGTTTGTGACTCCACAATTATTTATACTTATTTCGGCAATTATTTTTAATAGTCATACATTTATTGGGCTAAAAGCCATATTAGTACTGAATAATAAAAAAAAATCCATTACAAAAAGTGTTCACCTTGGATTTTAATTTATTTTATATTGGCTTGTAATTGAAAGCTTTCAATTTAAGTTGAGGTGCTATATGTAGTTTTATCATTGTAATAAATTATGCACCAAGGATTAGAAGACAATCATAATAAACCGAAGGATAATTATATTGGTAACCATTTTGTTTGTAGATATTGTTTCTACTGATTCCTAGCAACATAATTAATAATTTTACAATGAATTTTCTTATTAATAATCAAATGATTGATCATAAATATTTATTTAAAATAACGTTCATAGTTTCATAGTTTCATAGTTTCATATGTTTTAATAAAAAGTGTTGTAAATTAATGTGATTGACTATTTAAAAATTCGCCAAAAATACAATTTTTTATTTACCAATTTCAACTTGTATTTGGTGAATAATAAACATGTTTTCACTATAGCTAATAATTTGTAGCAATATTCAACAGCTACAACTCGAGTTATAGCTGTTTTAATAAAATGAGTTTGTAAATAAATGTGATTGACTTTTTAAAAATTCGCCAAAAATACAATTTTTTGTTTAACAATTTCAACTTGTATTTGGTGAATAATCAACATGTTTTCACTATAGCTGATAATTTGTAGCAATATTCAACAGCTACAACTCGAGTTATAGCTGTTTTAATAAAATGTGTTTGTAAATTAATGTGATTGACTTTTTAAAAATTCGCCAAAAATACAATTTTTTGTTTAGCAATTTCAACTTGTATTTGGTGAATAATCAACATGTTTTCACTATAGCTGATAATTTGTAGCAATATTCAACAGCTACAACTCGAGTTATAGCTGTTTTAATAAAATGTGTTTGTAAATTAATGTGATTGACTTTTTTAAAATTCGCCAAAAATACAATTATTTGTTTAACAATTTTAACTTGTATTTGGTGAATAATCAACATGTTTTCACTATAGCTGATAATTTGTAGCAATATTCAACAGCTACAACTCGAGTTATAGCTGTTTTAATAAAATGAGTTTGTAAATAAATGTGATTGACATTTTAAGAATTCGTCAAAAATACAATTTTTTGTTTAACAATTTCAACTTGCATTTGGTGAATAGTCAACATGTTTTCACTATAGCTGATAATTTGTAGCAATATTCAACAGCTACAACTCGAGTTATAGCTGTTTTAATAAAATGAGTTTGTAAATAAATGTGATTGACTTTTTAAAAATTCGCCAAAAATACAATTTTTTGTTTAACAATTTCAACTTGTAGTTGGTTAATAATCAACATGTTTTCACTATAGCTGATAATTTGTAGCATTATTCAACAGCTACAACTTGAGTTATAGCTGTTTTAATAAAATGTGTTTGTAAATTAATGTGATTGACTTTTTAAAAATTCGCCAAAAATACAATTTTTTGTTTAACAATTTCAACTTGTATTTGGTGAATAATCAACATGTTTTCACTATAGCTGATAATTTGTAGCAATATTCAACAGCTACAACTCGAGTTATAGCTGTTTTAATAAAATGTGTTTGTAAATTAATATGATTGACTTTTTAAAAATTCGCCAAAAATACAATTTTTTGTTTAACAATTTCAACTTGTATTTGGTGAATAATCAACATGTTTTCACTATAGCTGATAATTTGTAGCAATATTCAACAGCTACAACTCGAGTTATAGCTGTTTTAATAAAATGTGTTTGTAAATTAATATGATTGAATTTTTAAAAATTCGCCAAAAATACAATTTTTTGTTTAACAATTTCAACTTATATTTGGTGAATAATCAACATGTTTTCACTATAGCTGATAATTTGTAGCAATATTCAACAGCTACAACTCGAGTTATAGCTGTTTTAATAAAATGTGTTTGTAAATTAATGTGATTGACATTTTAAAAATTCGCCAAAAATACAATTTTTTGTTTAACAATTTCAACTTGTATTTGTTGAATAACCAACATGTTTTCACTATAGCTAATAATTTGTAGCAATATTCAACAGCTACAACTCGAGTTATAGCTGTTTTAATAAAATGTGTTTGTAAATTAATGTGATTGACATTTTAAAAATTCGCCAAAAATACAATTTTTTGTTTAACAATTTCAACTTGTAGTTGGTGAATAATCAACATGTTTTCACTATAGCTAATAATTTGTAGCAATATTCAACAGCTACAACTCGAGTTATAGCTGTTTTAATAAAATGTGTTTGTAAATTAATATGATTGACTTTTTAAAAATTCGCCAAAAATACAATTTTTTGTTTAACAATTTCAACTTGCATTTGGTGAATAGCCAACATGTTTTCACTATAGCTGATAATTTGTAGCAATATTCAACAGCTACAACTCGAGTTATAGCTGTTTCAATAAAATGTGTTTGTAAATTAATGTGATTGACATTTTAAAAATTCGCCAAAAATACAATTTTTTGTTTAACAATTTCAACTTGTATTTGTTGAATAACCAACATGTTTTCACTATAGCTAATAATTTGTAGCAATATTCAACAGCTACAACTCGAGTTATAGCTGTTTTAATAAAATGTGTTTGTAAATTAATATGATTGACTTTTTAAAAATTCGCCAAAAATACAATTTTTTGTTTAACAATTTCAACTTGCATTTGGTGAATAGTCAACATGTTTTCACTATAGCTGATAATTTGTAGCAATATTCAACAGCTACAACTCGAGTTATAGCTGTTTTAATAAAATGAGTTTGTAAATAAATGTGATTGACTTTTTAAAAATTCGCCAAAAATACAATTTTTTGTTTAACAATTTCAACTTTTATTTGGTGAATAATCAACATGTTTTCACTATAGCTGATAATTTGTAGCATTATTCAACAGCTACAACTTGAGTTATAGCTGTTCTAATAAAATGTGTTTGTAAATTAATGTGATTGACTTTTTAAAAATTCGCCAAAAATACAATTTTTTGTTTAACAATTTCAACTTGCATTTGGTGAATAGCCAACATGTTTTCACTATAGCTGATAATTTGTAGCAATATTCAACAGCTACAACTCGAGTTATAGCTGTTTTAATAAAATGTGTTTGTAAATTAATGTGATTGACTTTTTAAAAATTCGCCAAAAATACAATTTTTTGTTTAACAATTTCAACTTGCATTTGGTGAATATCCAACATGTTTTCACTATAGTTGATAATTTGTAGCAATATTCAACAGCTAAAACTCGAGTTATAGCTGTTTTAATAAAATGTGTTTGTAAATTAATATGATTGACTATTTAAAAATTCGCCAAAAATACAATTTTTTGTTTAACAATTTCAACTTGTATTTGGTGAATAATCAACATGTTTTCACTATAGCTGATAATTTGTAGCAATATTCAACAGCTACAACTCGAGTTATAGCTGTTTTAATAAAATGTGTTTGTAAATTAATATGATTGAATTTTTAAAAATTCGCCAAAAATACAATTTTTTGTTTAAAAATTTCAACTTGTATTTGGTGAATAATCAACATGTTTTCACTATAGCTGATAATTTGTAGCAATATTCAACAGCTACAACTCGAGTTATAGCTGTTTTAATAAAATGTGTTTGTAAATTAATGTGATTGACTTTTTAAAAATTCGCCAAAAATACAATTTTTTGTTTAACAATTTCAACTTGTACTTGTTGAATAATCAATATGTTTTCACTATAGCTAATAATTTGTAGCAATATTCAACAGCTACAACTCGAGTTATAGCTGTTTTAATAAAATGTGTTTGTAAATTAATGTGATTGACTTTTTAAAAATTCGCCAAAAATACAATTTTTTGTTTAACAATTTCAACTTGTATTTGGTGAATAGTCAACATGTTTTCACTATAGCTGATAATTTGTAGCAATATTCAACAGCTACAACTCGAGTTATAGCTGTTTTAATAAAATGTGTTTGTAAATAAATGTGTTTGACTTTTTAAAAATTCGCCAAAAATATAATTTTTTGTTTAACAATTTCAACTTGTATTTGGTAAATAGTCAACATGTTTTCACTATAGCTGATAATTTGTAGCAATATTCAACAGCTACAACTCGAGTTATAGCTGTTTTAATAAAATGTGTTTGTAAATTAATGTGATTGACTTTTTAAAAACTCGCCAAAAATACAATTTTTTGTTTAACAATTTCAACTTGCATTTAGTGAATAGCCAACATGTTTTCACTATAGCTGATAATTTGTAGCAATATTCAACAGCTACAACTCGAGTTATAGCTGTTTTAATAAAATGTGTTTGTAAATTAATGTGATTGACTATTTAAAAATTCGCCAAAAATACAATTTTTTGTTTAACAATTTCAACTTGTATTTGGTAAATAGTCAACATGTTTTCACTATAGCTGATAATTTGTAGCAATATTCAACAGCTACAACTCGAGTTATAGCTATTTTAATAAAATGTGTTTGTAAATAAATGTGATTGACTTTTTAAAAATTCGCCAAAAATACAATTTTTTGTTTAACAATTTCAACTTGTATTTGGTGAATAGTCAACATGTTTTCACTATAGCTGATAATTTGTAGCAATATTCAACAGCTACAACTCGAGTTATAGCTGTTTAAATAAAATGTGTTTGT
The DNA here is from genome assembly GCA_963942505.1 of Lordithon lunulatus. Taxonomy (NCBI): domain Eukaryota; kingdom Metazoa; phylum Arthropoda; class Insecta; order Coleoptera; family Staphylinidae; genus Lordithon; species Lordithon lunulatus. The sequence continues at coordinate 4,304,852 of OZ012675.1, forward strand.
AAATTAATGTGATTGACTATTTAAAAATTCGCCAAAAATACAATTTTTTGTTTAACAATTTCAACTTGTATTTGGTAAATAGTCAACATGTTTTCACTATAGCTGATAATTTGTAGCAATATTCAACAGCTACAACTCGAGTTATAGCTATTTTAATAAAATGTGTTTGTAAATAAATGTGATTGACTTTTTAAAAATTCGCCAAAAATACAATTTTTTGTTTAACAATTTCAACTTGTACTTGTTGAATAATCAATATGTTTTCACTATAGCTAATAATTTGTAGCAATATTCAACAGCTACAACTCGAGTTATAGCTGTTTTAATAAAATGTGTTTGTAAATTAATGTGATTGACTTTTTAAAAATTCGCCAAAAATACAATTTTTTGTTTAACAATTTCAACTTGTATTTGGTGAATAGTCAACATGTTTTCACTATAGCTGATAATTTGTAGCAATATTCAACAGCTACAACTCGAGTTATAGCTGTTTTAATAAAATGTGTTTGTAAATAAATGTGATTGACTTTTTAAAAATTCGCCAAAAATATAATTTTTTGTTTAACAATTTCAACTTGTATTTGGTAAATAGTCAACATGTTTTCACTATAGCTGATAATTTGTAGCAATATTCAACAGCTACAACTCGAGTTATAGCTGTTTTAATAAAATGTGTTTGTAAATTAATGTGATTGACTTTTTAAAAACTCGCCAAAAATACAATTTTTTGTTTAACAATTTCAACTTGCATTTAGTGAATAGCCAACATGTTTTCACTATAGCTGATAATTTGTAGCAATATTCAACAGCTACAACTCGAGTTATAGCTGTTTTAATAAAATGTGTTTGTAAATTAATGTGATTGACTATTTAAAAATTCGCCAAAAATACAATTTTTTGTTTAACAATTTCAACTTGTATTTGGTAAATAGTCAACATGTTTTCACTATAGCTGATAATTTGTAGCAATATTCAACAGCTACAACTCGAGTTATAGCTATTTTAATAAAATGTGTTTGTAAATAAATGTGATTGACTTTTTAAAAATTCGCCAAAAATACAATTTTTTGTTTAACAATTTCAACTTGTATTTGGTGAATAGTCAACATGTTTTCACTATAGCTGATAATTTGTAGCAATATTCAACAGCTACAACTCGAGTTATAGCTGTTTAAATAAAATGTGTTTGTAAATTAATGTGATTGACTATTTAAAAATTCGCCAAAAATACAATTTTTTGTTTAACAATTTCAACTTGTATTTGGTAAATAGTCAACATGTTTTCACTATAGCTGATAATTTGTAGCAATATTCAACAGCTACAACTCGAGTTATAGCTATTTTAATAAAATGTGTTTGTAAATAAATGTGATTGACTTTTTAAAAATTCGCCAAAAATACAATTTTTTGTTTAACAATTTCAACTTGTATTTGGTGAATAGTCAACATGTTTTCACTATAGCTGATAATTTGTAGCAATATTCAACAGCTACAACTCGAGTTATAGCTGTTTTAATAAAATGAGTTTGTAAATAAATGTGATTGACTTTTTAAAAATTCGCCAAAAATACAATTTTTTGATTAACAATTTCAACTTGTATTTGGTGAATAATCAACATGTTTTCACTATAGCTGATAATTTGTAGCAATATTCAACAGCTACAACTCGAGTTATAGCTGTTTTAATAAAATGTGTTTGTAAATTAATGTGATTGACTTTTTTAAAATTCGCCAAAAATACAATTATTTGTTTAACAATTTTAACTTGTATTTGGTGAATAATCAACATGTTTTCACTATAGCTGATAATTTGTAGCAATATTCAACAGCTACAACTCGAGTTATAGCTGTTTTAATAAAATGAGTTTGTAAATCAATGTGATTGACATTTTAAGAATTCGTCAATAATACAATTTTTTGTTTAACAATTTCAACTTGCATTTGGTGAATAGTCAACATGTTTTCACTATAGCTGATAATTTGTAGCAATATTCAACAGCTACAACTCGAGTTATAGCTGTTTTAATAAAATGAGTTTGTAAATAAATGTGATTGACTTTTTAAAAATTCGCCAAAAATACAATTTTTTGTTTAACAATTTCAACTTGTATTTGGTGAATAATCAACATGTTTTCACTATAGCTGATAATTTGTAGCATTATTCAACAGCTACAACTTGAGTTATAGCTGTTTTAATAAAATGTGTTTGTAAATTAATGTGATTGACTTTTTAAAAATTCGCCAAAAATACAATTTTTTGTTTAACAATTTCAACTTGCATTTGGTGAATAGCCAACATGTTTTCACTATAGCTGATAATTTGTAGCAATATTCAACAGCTACAACTCGAGTTATAGCTGTTTTAATAAAATGTGTTTGTAAATTAATGTGATTGACTTTTTAAAAATTCGCCAAAAATACAATTTTTTGTTTAACAATTTTAACTTGCATTTGGTGAATAAATAACATGTTTTCACTATAGCTGATAATTTGTAGCAATATTCAACAGCTACAACTCGAGTTATAGCTGTTTTAATAAAATGTGTTTGTATATTAATGTGATTGACTTTTTAAAAATTCCCCAAAAATACAATTTTTTGTTTAACAATTTCAACTTGCATTTGGTGAATAGTCAACATGTTTTCACTATAGCTGATAATTTGTACCAATATTTAACAGTTACAACTCGAGTTACATCAATACATCAAAATGTAGAGTATTTCAGTGCTTGCAAATTGAGGTTTAGGCACTTTTCTCTAGCACTTACCGTTTACACGCTACAACCGCCAGCAAATGTGAAAATCAAGAAATTTCATGCAATTTTCCAGTTTAAACGCGGTAGCGCTTTTATTTAAAATGCTAGAGAGATGATTTATATATCAAAATGTAGGATATTATTTTAGTAAATAATATTTGTTATATTTGTGAAATTTACATTGCTTTAAGACTTGGGAAATAAATAAATAAAACATCTACAATACCCACACATTTTTATTAATGTAAATTATAAAAAACACTTTTTATTTAAACAAATAACGTTATTATAATATTAATCTATTAATTATATACACATATAAAATTAAATTGTTTGCATTTACTGGTTTAGTAGTGGTATTAATACTCGTCCCGCTAAGTAAGACGAGAGTAAGTCCCTCCATTTAAATGGCATCCTAGTAAGTTGACCAACTAAATTATATCCAATTTTTCTAAATTTGTCTCTATAAACATCTTGTGATTTTTCAGAAAAACAATTGAATATGGCCGTAACACGTTTACAGTGTTCTGTCACTTTCGAATGTTTAGATTCACATTTGTTATAAATTAATTCATACCTTAACACGTGCATTCCATGCAATGGTGCTCGTTTCATAAATAATCGAAATTGTGGATAATAATTAGAGTCTATTAAATGCATTCGGCGAAGAACGCATACCAAATTACAATGATTTTTTATTGTTTTATAATCAAGAACATAATTATATGATATTTTAATAGTATCGAATGATTCATGAAAATTATAAGTATAAGTCTGTTCATCATTAACTTCCTTTGCACATATCTTTGCATTCATATTAATGGTTGTGTTTATGAAGTTTACCACACCATCAACAACACAATGATATCGCTTTTCTGTTAATTCACACAAGGTATTACGTGTAATATTGTTTTGGCATTTCAGCATAATATTTTTGACGAATTTAAAATGTACATGATCAACAATAAATGAACTATTTTCATAAATTAGCAGTGATTTTCGGAAAGTATAATAAATAATACAATTATGTTGTTGTACATTTTCCGTGTTTCTATCCGGCGTCCGTCTGTGCTGATCCATGTTGACACCTTTGTAGGCTTTGGCTAGAATTGTACCATCCAGAGCATTAAACATCTGAAAATAAGTAATTAGTGATATAATCATCCATAATACAAATACAGAACCACGTCCAAATTGTTCAATTTTCAATTAGTTTTATAAAATTACAACATGAATATTGGCTTTAAAAATCCATAAAAAAATTAATTGGAGATATATGTAATACAAAATTACTAATTTAAACAACTGCAACTAGAGTTATGGTACTTGAAAGTATTAAAAAGTATATACGACCTCATTATAAAATTCAAAATTCAAACAGGTGTTAACTAACATGTTTTTAATATTGCTAGCAAGTTTCAACTTGTTTCCACAACTGCAACTGGAGTTATGGCCCTTGAAAGCACTAAAAACACGAATGTTGGTTTTAAAAATGCATAAAAAAAATCAATTGGTGTTGTATATAATTTAAAATTTGAATAGGGTTTAGCTAACATATTTTTAATATTGCTAGCAAGTTTAGAAAAATTGTTGGCCTATACTTACAGCGCCATAAACGAATGAAATCGACAGGAAAACCAATGCAACTGTGAAGAGAGACATGTTTATGTACATGTTGAAGTACATACTGGGGATTGTTTGTGGCTCCACAATTATTTATACTTGTTTCGACAATTATTTTTAATAGTCATACATTTATTGGGGTAAAAGCCATATTAGTACTGAATAATAAAAAAAAATCCATTACAAAAAGTGTTCACCTTGGATTTTAATTTATTTTATATTGGCTTGTAATTGAAAGCTTTCAACTTAAGTTGACAAGCCAAATGTAGTTTTATCATTGTAGTAAATTATGCATCAAGAATTAGAAGACAATCATAATAAACCGAAGGATAATTATATTAGCAACCATTTTGTTTGTATATAATATTTCTATCAACATAATTTAAATCACATTAATTTACAAACACATTTTATTAAAACAGCTATAACACGAGTTGTAGCTGTTGAATATTGCTACAAATTATCAGCTATAGTGAAAACATGTTGACTATTACCAACTACAAGTTGAAATTGTTAAACAAAAAATTGTATTTTTGGCGAATTTTTAAAAAGTCAATCACATTAATTTACAAACACATTTTATTAAAACAGCTATAACTCGAGTTGTAGCTGTTGAATATTGCTACAAATTATCAGCTACAGTGAAAACATGTTGATTATTTAACAAATACAAGTTGAAATTGTTAAACAACAAATTGTATTTTTGACGAATTTTTAAAATGTCAATCACATTTATTTACAAACACATTTTATTAAAACAGCTATAACTCGAGTTGTAGCTGTTGAATATTGCTACAAATTATTAGCTATAGTGAAAACTTGTTGATTATTCACCAAATACAAGTTGAAATTGTTAAACAACAAATTGTATTTTTGACGAATTTTTAAAATGTCAATCACATTTATTTACAAACACATTTTATTAAAACAGTTATAACTCGAGTTGTAGCTGTTGAATATTGCTACAAATTATTAGCTATAGTGAAAACTTGTTGATTATTCACCAAACACAAGTTGAAATTGTTAAACAAAAAATTGTATTTTTGGCGAATTTATAAATAGTCAATCACATTAATTTACAAACACATTTTATTATAACAGCTATAACTCGAGTTGTAGCTGTTAAATATTGCTACAAATTAGCAGCTATAGTGAAAACATGTTGACTATTCACCAAATACAAGTTGAAATTGTTAAACAAAAAATTGTATTTTTGGCGAATTTTTAAATAGTCAATCACATTAATTTACAAACACATTTTATTAAAACAGCTATAACTCGAGTTGTAGCTGTTGAATATTGCTACAAATTATCAGCTACAGTGAAAACATGTTGATTATTCAACAAATACAAGTTGAAATTGTTAAACAAAAAATTGTATTTTTGGCGAATTTTTAAATAGTCAATCACATTAATTTACAAACACATTTTATTAAAACAGCTATGACTCGAGTTGTAGCTGTTGAATATTGCTACAAATTATCAGCTACAGTGAAAACATGTTGATTATTCAACAAATACAAGTTGAAATTGTTAAACAAAAAATTGTATTTTTGGCGAATTTATAAATAGTCAATCACATTAATTTACAAACACATTTTATTATAACAGCTATAACTCGAGTTGTAGCTGTTAAATATTGCTACAAATTATCAGCTACAGTGAAAACATGTTGATTATTCAACAAATACAAGTTGAAATTGTTAAACAAAAAATTGTATTTTTGGCGAATTTATAAATAGTCAATCACATTAATTTACAAACACATTTTATTATAACAGCTATAACTCGAGTTGTAGCTGTTAAATATTGCTACAAATTAGCAGCTATAGTGAAAACATGTTGACTATTCACCAAATACAAGTTGAAATTGTTAAACAAAAAATTGTATTTTTGGCGAATTTTTAAATAGTCAATCACATTAATTTACAAACACATTTTATTAAAACAGCTATAACTCGAGTTGTAGCTGTTGAATATTGCTACAAATTATCAGCTACAGTGAAAACATGTTGGTTATTCAACAAATACAAGTTGAAATTGTTAAACAAAAAATTGTATTTTTGGCGAATTTTTAAATAGTCAATCACATTAATTTACAAACACATTTTATTAAAACAGCTATAACTCGAGTTGTAGCTGTTGAATATTGCTACAAATTATCAGCTACAGTGAAAACATGTTGATTATTCAACAAATACAAGTTGAAATTGTTAAACAAAAAATTGTATTTTTGGCGAATTTATAAATAGTCAATCACATTAATTTACAAACACATTTTATTAAAACAGCTATAACTCGAGTTGTAGCTGTTGAATATTGCTACAAATTATCAGCTATAGTGAAAACATGTTGGTTATTCACCAAATACAAGTTGAAATTGTTAAACAAAAAATTGTATTTTTGGCGAATTTTTAAATAGTCAATCACATTAATTTACAAACACATTTTATTAAAACAGCTATAACTCGAGTTGTAGCTGTTGAATATTGCTACAAATTATCAGCTACAGTGAAAACATGTTGATTATTCAACAAATACAAGTTGAAATTGTTAAACAAAAAATTGTATTTTTGGCGAATTTATAAATAGTCAATCACATTAATTTACAAACACATTTTATTATAACAGCTATAACTCGAGTTGTAGCTGTTAAATATTGCTACAAATTAGCAGCTATAGTGAAAAGATGTTGACTATTCACCAAATACAAGTTGAAATTGTTAAACAAAAAATTGTATTTTTGGCGAATTTTTAAATAGTCAATCACATTAATTTACAAACACATTTTATTAAAACAGCTATAACTCGAGTTGTAGCTGTTGAATATTGCTACAAATTATCAGCTACAGTGAAAACATGTTGATTATTCAACAAATACAAGTTGAAATTGTTAAACAAAAAATTGTATTTTTGGCGAATTTTTAAATAGTCAATCACATTAATTTACAAACACATTTTATTATAACAGCTATAACTCGAGTTGTAGCTGTTAAATATTGCTACAAATTAGCAGCTATAGTGAAAAGATGTTGACTATTCACCAAATACAAGTTGAAATTGTTAAACAAAAAATTGTATTTTTGGCGAATTTTTAAATAGTCAATCACATTAATTTACAAACACATTTTATTAAAACAGTATAACTCGAGTTGTAGCTGTTGAATATTGCTACAAATTATCAGCTACAGTGAAAACATGTTGATTATTCAACAAATACAAGTTGAAATTGTTAAACAAAAAATTGTATTTTTGGCGAATTTTTAAATAGTCAATCACATTAATTTACAAACACATTTTATTAAAACAGCTATAACTCGAGTTGTAGCTGTTGAATATTGCTACAAATTATCAGCTACAGTGAAAACATGTTGACTATTCACCAAATACAAGTTGAAATTGTTAAACAAAAAATTGTATTTTTGGCGAATTTTTAAATAGTCAATCACATTAATTTACAAACACATTTTATTAAAACAGCTATAACTCGAGTTGTAGCTGTTGAATATTGCTACAAATTATCAGCTACAGTGAAAACATGTTGATTATTCAACAAATACAAGTTGAAATTGTTAAACAAAAAATTGTATTTTTGGCGAATTTTTAAATAGTCAATCACATTAATTTACAAACACATTTTATTAAAACAGCTATAACACGAGTTGTAGCTGTTGAATATTGCTACAAATTATCAGCTATAGTGAAAACATGTTGGTTATTCACCAAATACAAGTTGAAATTGTTAAACAAAAAATTGTATTTTTGGCGAATTTTTAAAAAGTCAATCACATTAATTTACAAACACATTTTATTAAAACAGCTATAACTCGAGTTGTAGCAGTTGCATATTGCTACAAATTATCAGCTACAGTGAAAACATGTTGATTATTCAACAAATACAAGTTGAAATTGTTAAACAAAAAATTGTATTTTTGGCGAATTTTTAAATAGTCAATCACATTAATTTACAAACACATTTTATTAAAACAGCTATAACACGAGTTGTAGCTGTTGAATATTGCTACAAATTATCAGCTATAGTGAAAACATGTTGGTTATTCACCAAATACAAGTTGAAATTGTTAAACAAAAAATTGTATTTTTGGCGAATTTTTAAAAAGTCAATCACATTAATTTACAAACACATTTTATTAAAACAGCTATAACTCGAGTTGTAGCAGTTGCATATTGCTACAAATTATCAGCTATAGTGAAAACAGGTTGACTATTCACCAAATACAAGTTGAAATTGTTAAACAAAAAATTGTATTTTTGGCGAATTTTTAAAAAGTCAATCACTTTAATTTACAAACACATTTTATTAAAACAGCTATAACTCGAGTTGTAGCTGTTAAATATTGCTAGAAATTATCAGCTATAGTGAAAACATGTTGATTATTCACCAAATACAAGTTGAAATTGTTAAACAAAAAATTGTATTTTTGACGAATTTTTAAAATGTCAATCACATTAATTTACAAACATATTTTATTAAAACAGCTATAACTCGAGTTGTAGCTATTGAATATTGCTACAAATTATCAGCTATAGTGAAAACATGTTGACTATTCACCAAATGCAAGTTGAAATTGTTAAACAAAAAATTGTATTTTTGGCGAATTTTTAAATAGTCAATCACATTAATTTACAAACACATTTTATTATAACAGTTATAACTCGAGTTGTAGCTGTTGAATATTGCTATAAATTATCAGCTACAGTGAAAACATGTTGACTATTCACCAAATGCAAGTTGAAATTGTTAAACAAAAAATTGTATTTTTGGCGAATTTTTAAAAAGTCAATCATATTAATTTACAAACACATTTTATTAAATCAGCTATAACTCGAGTGGTAGCTGTTGAATATTGCTACAAATTATCAGCTATAGTGAAAACATGTTGACTATTCACCAAATGCAAGTTGAAATTGTTAAACAAAAAATTGTATTTTTGGCGAATTTTTAAATAGTCAATCACATTAATTTACAAACACATTTTATTAAAACAGCTATAACTCGAGTTGTAGCTGTTGAATATTGCTACAAATTATCAGCTACAGTGAAAACATGTTGATTATTCAACAAATACAAGTTGAAATTGTTAAACAAAAAATTGTATTTTTGGCGAATTTATAAATAGTCAATCACATTAATTTACAAACACATTTTATTATAACAGCTATAACTCGAGTTGTAGCTGTTAAATATTGCTACAAATTAGCAGCTATAGTGAAAACATGTTGACTATTCACCAAATACAAGTTGAAATTGTTAAACAAAAAATTGTATTTTTGGCGAATTTTTAAAAAGTCAATCACATTAATTTACAAACACATTTTATTAAAACAGCTATAACTCGAGTTGTAGCTGTTGACTATTGCTACAAATTATCAGCTATAGTGAAAACATGTTGATTATTCACCAAATATAAGTTAAAATTGTTAAACAAAAAATTGTATTTTTGGCGAATTTTTAAATAGTCAATCACATTAATTTACAAACACATTTTATTAAAACAGCTATAACTCGAGTTGTAGCTGTTGAATATTGCTACAAATTATCAGCTACAGTGAAAACATGTTGCTTATTCAACAAATACAAGTTGAAATTGTTAAACAAAAAATTGTATTTTTGGCGAATTTTTAAATAGTCAATCACATTAATTTACAAACACATTTTATTAAAACAGCTATAACACGAGTTGTAGCTGTTGAATATTGCTACAAATTATCAGCTATAGTGAAAACATGTTGGTTATTCACCAAATACAAGTTGAAATTGTTAAACAAAAAATTGTATTTTTGGCGAATTTTTAAAAAGTCAATCACATTAATTTACAAACACATTTTATTAAAACAGCTATAACTCGAGTTGTAGCAGTTGCATATTGCTACAAATTATCAGCTATAGTGAAAACAGGTTGACTATTCACCAAATACAAGTTGAAATTGTTAAACAAAAAATTGTATTTTTGGCGAATTTTTAAAAAGTCAATCACATTAATTTACAAACACATTTTATTAAAACAGCTATAACTCGAGTTGTAGCAGTTGCATATTGCTACAAATTATCAGCTATAGTGAAAACATGTTGACTATTCACCAAATGCAAGTTGAAATTGTTAAACAAAAAATTGTATTTTTGGCGAATTTTTAAATAGTCAATCACATTAATTTACAAACACATTTTATTAAAACAGCTATAACTCGAGTTGTAGCTGTTGAATATTGCTACAAATTATCAGCTACAGTGAAAACATGTTGATTATTCAACAAATACAAGTTGAAATTGTTAAACAAAAAATTGTATTTTTGGCGAATTTATAAATAGTCAATCACATTAATTTACAAACACATTTTATTATAACAGCTATAACTCGAGTTGTAGCTGTTAAATATTGCTACAAATTAGCAGCTATAGTGAAAACATGTTGACTATTCACCAAATACAAGTTGAAATTGTTAAACAAAAAATTGTATTTTTGGCGAATTTTTAAATAGTCAATCACATTAATTTACAAACACATTTTATTAAAACAGCTATAACTCGAGTTGTAGCTGTTGAATATTGCTATAAATTATCAGCTATAGTGAAAACATGTTGGTTATTCACCAAATACAAGTTGAAATTGTTAAACAAAAAATTGTATTTTTGGCGAATTTTTAAAAAGTCAATCACATTAATTTACAAACACATTTTATTAAAACAGCTATAACACGAGTTGTAGCTGTTGAATATTGCTACAAATTATCAGCTATAGTGAAAACATGTTGGTTATTCACCAAATACAAGTTGAAATTGTTAAACAAAAAATTGTATTTTTGGCGAATTTTTAAAAAGTCAATCACATTAATTTACAAACACATTTTATTAAAACAGCTATAACTCGAGTTGTAGCAGTTGCATATTGCTACAAATTATCAGCTATAGTGAAAACAGGTTGACTATTCACCAAATACAAGTTGAAATTGTTAAACAAAAAATTGTATTTTTGGCGAATTTTTAAAAAGTCAATCACTTTAATTTACAAACACATTTTATTAAAACAGCTATAACTCGAGTTGTAGCTGTTAAATATTGCTAGAAATTATCAGCTATAGTGAAAACATGTTGATTATTCACCAAATACAAGTTGAAATTGTTAAACAAAAAATTGTATTTTTGACGAATTTTTAAAATGTCAATCACATTAATTTACAAACATATTTTATTAAAACAGCTATAACTCGAGTTGTAGCTATTGAATATTGCTACAAATTATCAGCTATAGTGAAAACATGTTGACTATTCACCAAATGCAAGTTGAAATTGTTAAACAAAAAATTGTATTTTTGGCGAATTTTTAAATAGTCAATCACATTAATTTACAAACACATTTTATTATAACAGTTATAACTCGAGTTGTAGCTGTTGAATATTGCTATAAATTATCAGCTACAGTGAAAACATGTTGACTATTCACCAAATGCAAGTTGAAATTGTTAAACAAAAAATTGTATTTTTGGCGAATTTTTAAAAAGTCAATCATATTAATTTACAAACACATTTTATTAAATCAGCTATAACTCGAGTGGTAGCTGTTGAATATTGCTACAAATTATCAGCTATAGTGAAAACATGTTGACTATTCACCAAATGCAAGTTGAAATTGTTAAACAAAAAATTGTATTTTTGGCGAATTTTTAAATAGTCAATCACATTAATTTACAAACACATTTTATTAAAACAGCTATAACTCGAGTTGTAGCTGTTGAATATTGCTACAAATTATCAGCTACAGTGAAAACATGTTGATTATTCAACAAATACAAGTTGAAATTGTTAAACAAAAAATTGTATTTTTGGCGAATTTATAAATAGTCAATCACATTAATTTACAAACACATTTTATTATAACAGCTATAACTCGAGTTGTAGCTGTTAAATATTGCTACAAATTAGCAGCTATAGTGAAAACATGTTGACTATTCACCAAATACAAGTTGAAATTGTTAAACAAAAAATTGTATTTTTGGCGAATTTTTAAAAACTCAATCACATTAATTTACAAACACATTTTATTAAAACAGCTATAACTCGAGTTGTAGCTGTTGACTATTGCTACAAATTATCAGCTATAGTGAAAACATGTTGATTATTCACCAAATATAAGTTAAAATTGTTAAACAAAAAATTGTATTTTTGGCGAATTTTTAAATAGTCAATCACATTAATTTACAAACACATTTTATTAAAACAGCTATAACTCGAGTTGTAGCTGTTGAATATTGCTACAAATTATCAGCTACAGTGAAAACATGTTGATTATTCAACAAATACAAGTTGAAATTGTTAAACAAAAAATTGTATTTTTGGCGAATTTTTAAATAGTCAATCACATTAATTTACAAACACATTTTATTAAAACAGCTATAACACGAGTTGTAGCTGTTGAATATTGCTACAAATTATCAGCTATAGTGAAAACATGTTGGTTATTCACCAAATACAAGTTGAAATTGTTAAACAAAAAATTGTATTTTTGGCGAATTTTTAAAAAGTCAATCACATTAATTTACAAACACATTTTATTAAAACAGCTATAACTCGAGTTGTAGCAGTTGCATATTGCTACAAATTATCAGCTATAGTGAAAACAGGTTGACTATTCACCAAATACAAGTTGAAATTGTTAAACAAAAAATTGTATTTTTGGCGAATTTTTAAAAAGTCAATCACATTAATTTACAAACACATTTTATTAAAACAGCTATAACTCGAGTTGTAGCAGTTGCATATTGCTACAAATTATCAGCTATAGTGAAAACATGTTGACTATTCACCAAATGCAAGTTGAAATTGTTAAACAAAAAATTGTATTTTTGGCGAATTTTTAAATAGTCAATCACATTAATTTACAAACACATTTTATTAAAACAGCTATAACTCGAGTTGTAGCTGTTGAATATTGCTACAAATTATCAGCTACAGTGAAAACATGTTGATTATTCAACAAATACAAGTTGAAATTGTTAAACAAAAAATTGTATTTTTGGCGAATTTATAAATAGTCAATCACATTAATTTACAAACACATTTTATTATAACAGCTATAACTCGAGTTGTAGCTGTTAAATATTGCTACAAATTAGCAGCTATAGTGAAAACATGTTGACTATTCACCAAATACAAGTTGAAATTGTTAAACAAAAAATTGTATTTTTGGCGATTTTTTAAATAGTCAATCACATTAATTTACAAACACATTTTATTAAAACAGCTATAACTCGAGTTGTAGCTGTTGAATATTGCTATAAATTATCAGCTATAGTGAAAACATGTTGGTTATTCACCAAATACAAGTTGAAATTGTTAAACAAAAAATTGTATTTTTGGCGAATTTTTAAAAAGTCAATCACATTAATTTACAAACACATTTTATTAAAACAGCTATAACTCGAGTTGTAGCTGTTGACTATTGCTACAAATTATCAGCTATAGTGAAAACATGTTGATTATTCACCAAATATAAGTTAAAATTGTTAAACAAAAAATTGTATTTTTGGCGAATTTTTAAATAGTCAATCACATTAATTTACAAACACATTTTATTAAAACAGCTATAACTCGAGTTGTAGCTGTTGAATATTGCTACAAATTATCAGCTACAGTGAAAACATGTTGATTATTCAACAAATACAAGTTGAAATTGTTAAACAAAAAATTGTATTTTTGGCGAATTTATAAATAGTCAATCACATTAATTTACAAACACATTTTATTATAACAGCTATAACTCGAGTTGTAGCTGTTAAATATTGCTACAAATTAGCAGCTATAGTGAAAACATGTTGACTATTCACCAAATACAAGTTGAAATTGTTAAACAAAAAATTGTATTTTTGGCGAATTTTTAAATAGTCAATCACATTAATTTACAAACACATTTTATTAAAACAGCTATAACTCGAGTTGTAGCTGTTGAATATTGCTACAAATTATCAGCTACAGTGAAAACATGTTGATTATTCAACAAATACAAGTTGAAATTGTTAAACAAAAAATTGTATTTTTGGCGAATTTATAAATAGTCAATCACATTAATTTACAAACACATTTTATTATAACAGCTATAACTCGAGTTGTAGCTGTTAAATATTGCTACAAATTAGCAGCTATAGTGAAAACATGTTGACTATTCACCAAATACAAGTTGAAATTGTTAAACAAAAAATTGTATTTTTGACGAATTTTTAAAAAGTCAATCACATTAATTTACAAACACATTTTATTAAAACAGCTATAACTCGAGTTGTAGCTGTTGAATATTGCTATAAATTATCAGCTATAGTGAAAACATGTTGCTTATTCACCAAATACAAGTTGAAATTGTTAAACAAAAAATTGTATTTTTGACGAATTTTTAAAAAGTCAATCACATTAATTTACAAACACATTTTATTAAAACAGCTATAACTCGAGTTGTAGCTGTTGAATATTGCTACAAATTATCAGCTATAGTGAAAACATGTTGACTATTCACCAAATGCAAGTTGAAATTGTTAAACAAAAAATTGTATTTTTGGCGAATTTTTAAATAGTCAATCACATTAATTTACAAACACATTTTATTAAAACAGCTACAACTTGAGTTGTAGCTATTGAATATTGCTACAAATTATCAGCTATAGTGAAAACATGTTGACTATTCACCAAATACAAGTTGAAATTGTTAAACAAAAAATTGTATTTTTGGCGAATTTTTAAAAAGTCAATCACATTAATTTACAAACACATTTTATTAAAGCAGCTATAACTCGAGTTGTAGCTGTTGAATATTGCTACAAATTATCAGCTATAGTGAAAACATGTTGATAATTCATCAAATACAAGTCGAAATTGTTAAACAAAAAATTGTATTTTTGGCGAATTTTTAAATAGTCAATCACATTTATTTACAAACACTTTTTATTAAAACAACTATAACTCGAGTTATATGAAACTATGAAAGTATGAAACTATGAAATTATGAACACAGTTTTCTTTTAAATTTTGTTACACTAATTATGATGTAAGTAAATTACGCATTAATGTTGATTTTAAAATGAATGTTATTTTAAATAAATATTTATGATCAATCATTAATAAGAAAATTCATTGTAAAATTATTAATAATTATCCTTCGGTTTATTATGATTGTCTTCCCAGCCTTGGTGCATAATTTACTACAATTATAAAACTACATTTGGCACCTCAACTTAAGTTGAATGCTTTCAATTACAAGTCAATATAAAATAAATTAGAATACAAGGTGGGCACTTTTTGTAATGGATTTTTTTATTATTCAGTAGTAATATGGCTTTTACTCCAATAAATGTATGACTATTAAAAATAAGTGTCGAAACCAGTATAAATATTTGTGGAGCCACAAACAATTGTCAGTATGTACTACAACATGTACGTAAACATGTCTCTCTTTACAGTTGCGTTGGTTTTCCTGTCGATTTCATTCACTTATAGTGCTGTAAGTATATGCCAACATGTTTTGCTAAACTTACTAGCAATATTAAAAACATGTTAGTTAAAACTTGTTCAAATTTCGAATTATATACAACACCAATTGATTTTTTTTTATGAATTTTTAAAACCAAGATGCATGTATATATATATATATATATATATATATAAATATATATATATATATATATATATATATATATATATATATGTATATATATATATATATATATATATATATATATATATATATATATATATATATGCCACACACAATTTATATACTTGGATGTGGCTGTGTATTTGTGTTATACATGATTGTATCACTTATTTTCAGATGTTTAATGCTCTGGATGGTACAATTCTAGCCAAAGCTTACAAAGCTTTTGGTCAGGAGGACGACAGTGTGGCTCGGGAACATAACATAACTGGAGGTACACTATTCCGCCAAAATTGTGCGATGTATTATGCTTTCCGAAAATCACTGCTAATATATAAAAATGGTTCATATATTATTGAGCATGTACATTTCAAATTCGTGAAGAATATTATGTTGGAATGTCAAATAAATATTGAACGAAATAAATCTTCCTTGTGTGAATTAACAGAAAAGCGATATGATTGTGTCGTTGATGGTGTGGTAAAGTTCATAAACACAACAATAAATATGAATGCAAAGATATGTGCCAAGGAAGACGAAGATAAACAGACTTATACTTATAATTTTTATCCTGCAGTTGATATTTTTACAATATCAATTAATTACGTTCTTGATTATAACGGAATCAAAAATCATTGTAATTTGGTATGCGTTCTTCAACGCATGCGTTTAATAGACTCTAATAATTATCCCCAGTTTCGACTATTTATGAAACTAGCACCATTGCATGGAATGCACGTGTTTAGGTATGAATCAATTTATAACACATGTGCGTCCACTCATTCAAAAGTGATAGGACAGTGTAAACGTGTTACGGCCATATTCAATTGTTTTTCTGAAAAATCACAAAATGCTTATAGAGAGATATTTAGAAAATTGGGGGGAAAAGAATACTCTGAGTTCAAAAGGGAGAATAATAGAATAATGGACGAGATCATGGCCGCTATTAGGGGAAGAGTGTTCATACCACTACTAGACCAGTGAATGAACACAATTTAATTTTATATGTGTATATAATTAATAGATTAATATTATAATAGTGTTATTTGTTTAATTAAAAAGTGTACTTTGGTATAATTTATATTAATAAAAATATGTGAATATTATACATGTTTTATTTATTTATTTCCTAACAGAACGTCTCAACATAATGAAATTTGAATAAACCTCAAATTTGATTTATTACAATTTTTATAAAATACAACATTTGGATGAAATGACGATGTTTCATCAAAATGTGCTCAGTGTGATCTTATTAATTGAGGCTAATAATCACATGAGATATCATTTTGTAGCTTATTAGTTGTGTAATAGGGTGCAATATTTAAAACTTGAATTAACCTCAAATTTGATTTATTACAATTTTTATAAAATACAACATTTGGATGAAATGACGATGTTTCATCAAAATGTGCTCAGTGTGATCTTATTAATTGAGGCTAATAATCACATGAGATATCATTTTGTAGCTTATTAGTTGTGTAATAGGGTGCAATATTTAAAACTTGAATAAACCTCAAATTTGATTTATTACAATTTTTATAAAATACAACATTTGGATGAAATGACGATGTTTCATCAAAATGTGCTCAGTGTGATCTTATTAATTGAGGCTAATAATCACATGAGATATCATTTTGTAGCTTATTAGTTGTGTAATAGGGTGCAATATTTAAAACTTGAATAAACCTCAAATTTGATTTATTACAATTTTTATAAAATACAACATTTGGATGAAATGACGATGTTTCATCAAAATGTGCTCAGTGTGATCTTATTAATTGAGGCTAATAAACACATGAGATATCATTTTGTAGCTTATTAGTTATGTAATAGGGTGCAATATTTAAAACTTGAATAAACCTCAAATTTGATTTATTACAATTTTTATAAAATACAACATTTGGATGAAATGACGATGTTTCATCAAAATGACCTCAGTGTGACCGTATTAATTGAGGCTAATAAACATATGAGGTATCATTTTGTAGCTTATTAGTTGTGTAATAGGGTGCAATATTTAAAACTTGAATTAACCTCAAATTTGATTTATTACAATTTTTATAAAATACAACATTTGGATGAAATGACGTTGTTTCATCAAAATGTCCTTAGTGTGGCCTTATTAATTAAGGCTAATAAACACATGAGGTATCATTTTGTAGCTTATTAGTTGTGTAATAGGGTGCAATATTTAAAACTTGAATTAACCTCAAATTTGATTTATTACAATTTTTATAAAATACAACATTTGGATGAAATGACGATGTTTCATCAAAATGTGCTCAGTGTGATCTTATTAATTGAGGCTAATAATCACATGAGAAATCATTTTGTAGCTTATTAGTTGTGTAATAGGGTGCAATATTTAAAACTTGAATTAACCTCAAATTTGATTTATTACAATTTTTATAAAATACAACATTTGGATGAAATGACGATGTTTCATCAAAATGTGCTCAGTGTGATCTTATTAATTGAGGCTAATAATCACATGAGATATCATTTTGTAGCTTATTAGTTGTGTAATAGGGTGCAATATTTAAAAATTGAATAAACCTCAAAGTTGATTTATTGCAATTTTTATAAAATACAACATTTGGATGAAATGACGATGTTTCATCAAAATGACCTCAGTGTGACCGTATTAATTGAGGCTAATAAACATATGAGGTATCATTTTGTAGCTTATTAGTTGTGTAATAGGGTGTAATATTCAAAACTTGAATACACCTCAAATTTGATTTATTGCAATTTTTATAAAATACAACATTTGGATGAAATAACGATGTTTCATCAAAATGTCCTCAGTGTGATCTTATTCATTGAGGCTAATAAACACATGAGGTATCATTTTGTAGCTTATTAGTTGTGTAATAGGGTGCAATATTTAAAACTTGAATAAACCTCAAATTTGATTTATTGCAATTTTTATAAAATACAACATTTGGATGAAATGACGATGTTTCATCAAAATGACCTCAGTGTGACCGTATTAATTGAGGCTAATAAACATATGAGATATCATTTTGTAGCTTATTAGTTATGTAATAGGGTGCAATATTTAAAACTTGAATAAACCTCAAATTTGATTTATTACAATTTTTATAAAATACAACATTTGGATGAAATGACGATGTTTCATCAAAATGTCCTCAGTGTGATCTTATTAATTGAGGCTAATAAACACATGAGGTATCATTTTGTAGCTTATTAGTTGTGTAATAGAGTGCAATATTTAAAACTTGAATAAACCTCAAATTTGATTTATTACAATTTTTATAAAATACAACATTTGTATGAAATTACGATGTTTCATCAAAATGTCCTCAGTGTGGCCTTATTAATTGAGGCTAATAAACATGTGAGGTATCATTTTGTAGCTTATTAGTTGTGTAATAGGGTGCAATATTTAAAACTTGAATAAACCTCAAATTTGATTTATTACAATTTTTATAAAATACAACATTTGGATGAAATGACGATGTTTCATCAAAATGACCTCAGTGTGACCGTATTAATTGAGGCTAATAAACATATGAGGTATCATTTTGTAGCTTATTAGTTGTGTAATAGGGTGTAATATTCAAAACTTGAATACACCTCAAATTTGATTTATTGCAATTTTTATAAAATACAACATTTGGATGAAATTACGATGTTTCATCAAAATGTCCTCAGTGTGACCTTATTAATTGAGGCTAATAAACATGTGAGGTATCATTTTGTAGCTTATTAGTTGTGTAATAGGGTGCAATATTTAAAAATTGAATAAACCTCAAAGTTGATTTATTGCAATTTTTATAAAATACAACATTTGGATGAAATGAAGATGTTTCATCAAAATGACCTCAGTGTGACCGTATTAATTGAGGCTAATAAACATATGAGGTATCATTTTGTAGCTTATTAGTTGTGTAATAGGGTGCAATATTTAAAACTTGAATAAACCTCAAATTTGATTTATTACATTTTTTATAAAATACAACATTTGGATGAAATGACGATGTTTCATCAAAATGACCTCAGTGTGACCGTATTAATTGAGGCTAATAAACATATGAGGTATCATTTTGTAGCTTATTAGTTGTGTAATAGAGTGTAATATTCAAAACTTGAATACACCTAAATTTGATTTATTGCAATTTTTATAAAATACAACATTTGCATGAAATTACGATGTTTCATCAAAATGTCCTCAGTGTGACCTTATTAATTAAGGCTAATAAACACATGAGGTAGCATTTTGTAGCTTATTAGTTGTGTAATAGGGTGCAATATTTAAAACTTGAATAAACCTCATATTTGATTTATTACAATTTTTATAAAATACAACATTTGGATGAAATGACGATGTTTCATCAAAATGTCCTCAGTGTGACCTTATTAATTGAGGCTAATAAACACATGAGGTATCATTTTGTAGTTTATTAGTTGTGTAATAGGGTGCAATATTTAAAAATTGAATAAACCTCAAAGTTGATTTATTGCAATTTTTATAAAATACAACATTTGGATGAAATGACGATGTTTCATCAAAATGACCTCAGTGTGACCGTATTAATTGAGGCTAATAAACATATGAGGTATCATTTTGTAGCTTATTAGTTGTGTAATAGGGTGTAATATTCAAAACTTGAATACACCTCAAATTTGATTTATTGCAATTTTTATAAAATACAACATTTGGATGAAATTACGATGTTTCATCAAAATGTCCTCAGTGTGACCTTATTAATTGAGGCTAATAAACACATGAGGTATCATTTTGTAGTTTATTAGTTGTGTAATAGGGTGCAATATTTAAAACTTGAATAAACCTCAAATTTGATTTATTACATTTTTTATAAAATACAACATTTGGATGAAATGACGATGTTTCATCAAAATGACCTCAGTGTGACCTTATTAATTGAGGCTAATAAACACATGAGGTATCATTTTGTAGTTTATTAGTTGTGTAATAAGGTGCAATATTTAAAAATTGAATAAACCTCAAAGTTGATTTATTGCAATTTTTATAAAATACAACATTTGGATGAAATTACGATGTTTCATCAAAATGTCCTCAGTGTGACCTTATTAATTGAGGCTAATAAACACATGAGGTATCATTTTGTAGTTTATTAGTTGTGTAATAGGGTGCAATATTTAAAAATTGAATAAACCTCAAAGTTGATTTATTGCAATTTTTATAAAATACAACATTTGGATGAAATTACGATGTTTCATCAAAATGTCCTCAGTGTGACCTTATTAATTGAGGCTAATAAACACATGAGGTATCATTTTGTAGCTTATTAGTTGTGTAATAGGGTGCAATATTTATAACTTGAATAAACCTCAAATTTGATTTATTACATTTTTTATAAAATACAACATTTGGATGAAATGACGATGTTTCATCAAAATGACCTCAGTGTGACCTTATTAATTGAGGCTAATAAACACATGAGGTATCATTTTGTAGTTTATTAGTTGTGTAATAGGGTGCAATATTTAAAAATTGAATAAACCTCAAAGTTGATTTATTGCAATTTTTATAAAATACAACATTTGGATGAAATGACGATGTTTCATCAAAATGACCTCAGTGTGACCGTATTAATTGAGGCTAATAAACATATGAGGTATCATTTTGTAGCTTATTAGTTGTGTAATAGGGTGTAATATTCAAAACTTGAATACACCTCAAATTTGATTTATTGCAATTTTTATAAAATACAACATTTGGATGAAATTACGATGTTTCATCAAAATGTCCTCAGTGTGACCTTATTAATTGAGGCTAATAAACACATGAGGTATCATTTTGTAGTTTATTAGTTGTGTAATAGGGTGCAATATTTAAAACTTGAATAAACCTCAAATTTGATTTATTACATTTTTTATAAAATACAACATTTGGATGAAATGACGATGTTTCATCAAAATGACCTCAGTGTGACCTTATTAATTGAGGCTAATAAACACACGAGGTATCATTTTGTAGTTTATTAGTTGTGTAATAGGGTGCAATATTTAAAAATTGAATAAACCTCAAAGTTGATTTATTACAATTTTTATAAAATACAACATTTGGATGAAATGACGATGTTTCATCAAAATGACCTCAGTGTGACCGTATTAATTGAGGCTAATAAACATATGAGGTATCAATTTGTAGCTTATTAGTTTTGTAATAGGGTGTAATATTCAAAACTTGAATACACCTCAAATTTGATTTATTGCAATTTTTATAAAATACAACATTTGGATGAAATTACGATGTTTCATCAAAATGTCCTCAGTCTGACCTTATTAATTGAGGCTAATAAACATGTGAGGTATCATTTTGTAGCTTATTAGTTGTGTAATAGGGTGCAATATTTAAAACTTGAATAAACCTCAAATTTGATTTATTACAATTTTTATAAAATACAACATTTGGATGAAATGACGATTTTTCATCAAAATGTACTCAGTGTGATCTTATTAATTGAGGCTAATAAACACATGAGATATCATTTTGTAGCTTATTAGTTATGTAATAGGGTGCAATATTTAAAACTTGAATAAACCTCAAAGTTGATTTATTGCAATTTTTATAAAATACAACATTTGGATGAAATGACGATGTTTCATCAAAATGACCTCAGTGTGACCGTATTAATTGAGGCTAATAAACATATGAGGTATCATTTTGTAGCTTATTAGTTGTGTAATAGGGTGCAATATTTAAAACTTGAATAAACCTCAAATTTGATTTATTACAATTTTTATAAAATACAACATTTGGATGAAATGACGATTTTTCATCAAAATGTACTCAGTGTGATCTTATTAATTGAGGCTAATAAACACATGAGATATCATTTTGTAGCTTATTAGTTATGTAATAGGGTGCAATATTTAAAACTTGAATAAACCTCAAATTTGATTTATTACAATTTTTATAAAATACAACATTTGGATGAAATGACGATGTTTCATCAAAATGACCTCAGTGTGATCTTATTAATTGATGCTAATAAACACATGAGGTATCATTTTGTAGTTTATTAGTTGTGTAATAGGGTGCAATATTTAAAAATTGAATAAACCTCAAAGTTGATTTATTACAATTTTTATAAAATACAACATTTGGATGAAATGACGATGTTTCATCAAAATGACCTCAGTGTGACCGTATTAATTGAGGCTAATAAACATATGAGGTATCAATTTGTAGCTTATTAGTTTTGTAATAGGGTGTAATATTCAAAACTTGAATACACCTCAAATTTGATTTATTGCAATTTTTATAAAATACAACATTTGGATGAAATTACGATGTTTCATCAAAATGTCCTCAGTGTGACCTTATTAATTGAGGCTAATAAACACATGAGGTATCATTTTGTAGTTTATTAGTTGTGTAATAGGGTGCAATATTTAAAAATTGAATAAACCTCAAAGTTGATTTATTGCAATTTTTATAAAATACAACATTTGGATGAAATGACGATGTTTCATCAAAATGACCTCAGTGTGATCTTATTAATTGATGCTAATAAACACATGAGGTATCATTTTGTAGCTTATTAGTTGTGTAATAGGGTGCAATATTTAAAACTTGAATAAACCTCAAATTTGATTTATTACAATTTTTATAAAATACAACATTTGGATGAAATGACGATTTTTCATCAAAATGTGCTCAGTGTGATTTTATTAATTGAGGCTAATAAACACATGAGATATCATTTTGTAGCTTATTAGTTATGTAATAGGGTGCAATATTTAAAACTTGAATAAACCTCAAATTTGATTTATTACAATTTTTATAAAATACAACATTTGGATGAAATGACGATGTTTCATCAAAATGACCTCAGTGTAGATCATAAATCATCTCTCTAGCATTTGAAATAAAAACGCTACCGAGTTTAAACTGGAAAATTCCATGAAATTTCATGATTTTCACATTTGCTGGTGGTTGTAGATATGTAGGTTATGGATATTTTTATTAATGTAAATTATACAAACGTACATTTTTTATTTAAACAAATAACACTATTATAATATTATTCTATTAATCATGTACATGTATAAAATAGAAATGTGTGCATTTATTGGTTTCCTATTGTAATTAAAACTCTTCCCCTATGTAGGGATGTGATTATGTCCATTGCTCTGAATGAGTAAAACTTCAAACCAGCAAATATTTGTAACCCTAATTTTCTAAACATTTTTCTATAAACATTTTGTGATTTTTCAGAAAAACAATTGAATATGGCCGTAACACGTTTACACTGTCCTATCACTTTTGAATGAGTGGACGCACATTTGTTATAAATTGATTCATACCTTAACACGTGCATCCTATGCAATGGTGCTAGTTTCATAAATAGTCGAAACTGTGGATAATTATGACTGTCAATTAAATGCATGCGCTGAAGAACGCATACCAAATTACAATGATTTTTGATTGCTTTATAATCAAGAACATAATTATGTGATACTTTAAAAATATCAAATGCAGGATAAAAATCATAAGTATAAGTCTGTTTATCTTCGTCTTCCTTGGCACAAATCTTTGCATTCATATTTATTGTTGTGTTTATGAACTTTACCACACCATCAACGACACACTCATGTCGCATCTCTGCTAATTCACACAAGGAATATTTTTTTCGTTCAATATTTATTTGACATTCCAACATAATATTCTTCACGAATTTGAAATGTACATGCTCAATAATATATGTACCATTTGTATATATTAGCAGTGATTTTCGGAAAGCATAATACATCGCACAACTTTGGCGGAATAGTGAACCTCCAGTTATGTTATGTTCCCGAGTCACACTGTCGGCCTCCTGACCAAAAGCTTTGTAAGCTTTGGCTAGAATTGTACCATCCAGAGCATTGAACATCTGAAAATAAGTAAATAATAAAGTAATCATCCAGAATACAAATACACAGTCGTGTGTGTGTGGTATATATATATATATATATATATATATATATATATATATATATATATATATATATACATATATATGTATATATATATATATATATATATATATATGTGTGTGTAGTTTGAATATCTTAATATTTTCAACTTGAAAACACACACTTTACAAAAAAAAACATGTTTTCAATATTGTTAGCAGCAAGTTTCAACTACTTTTCACAACTGCAACAAAGAGTTATGGCACTTGAAAGTACTAAAAACATGAATATTGGTTTTAAAAATTCATTAAAAAAAATTCAATTGGTGTTGTATATAATTCAAAATTTGAACAAGTTTTAACTAACATGTTTTTAATATTGCTAGCAAGTTAAGCAACAAATGTTGGCCTATACTTACAGCGCTATAAGTGAATGAAATCAACAGGAAAACCAATGCAACTGTGAAGAGAGACATGTTGTAGTACATGTTGAAGTACATACTGGGGATTGTTTGTGGCTCCACAATTATTTATACTTGTTTCGACAATTATTTTTAATAGTCATACATTTATTGGGGTAAAAGCCATATTAGTACTGAATAATAAAAAAATCTATTACAAAAAGTGCTCACCTTGGATTTTAATTTATTTTATATTGGCTTGTAATTGAAAGCTTTCAATTTAAGTTGAGGTGGCAAATGTAGTTTTATCATTGTGGTAAATTATGCACCAAGGCTTGGAAGACAATCATAATAAGCCGAAGGATAATTATATTGGCAACCGTTTTGTTTGTATATATTATTTCTACTGATTCCTAGCAACATAATTAATAATTCTACAATGAATTTTCCTATTAATAATCAAATGAGTGATCATAAATATCTATTTAATATAACATTCATTTTAAAATTAACATTGATGCAAATAATTTATTTACAATCATAATTAGAGATATAAAACCACTTTAAACTCGGTAGCCCTTTTATTTCAAATGCTAGAGAGATGATTTATGTATCAAAATGTAGAGTATTTGAGTGCTTACAAATTGAGGCTTAGGCACTTTTCTCTAGCTCTTACCGTTTACCCGCTACAACCACCAGCAAATGTGAAAATCATGAAATTTCATACAATTTTCCAGTTTAAACTCGGTAGCGTTTATATTTCAAATGATAGAGAGATGATTTATGTATCAAAATGTAGAGTATTTGAGTGCTTACAAATTGAGGCTTAGGCACTTTTCTCTAACTCTTACCGTTTACACGCTACAACCGCCAGCAAATGTGAAAATCATGAAATTTCATGGAATTTTCCAGTTTAAACTCGGTAGCGTTTTTATTTCAAACGCTAGAGAGATGATTTATGTATCAAAATGTAGAGTATTTCAGTGCCTACAAATTGAGGCTTAGGCACTTTTCTCTAGCTCTTACCGTTTACCCGCTACAACCACCAGCAAATGTGAAAATCATGAAATTTCATGCAATTTTCCAGTTTAAACTCGGTAGCGTCTTTATTTAAAATGCTAGAGGGATGGTATATATACCAAAATGTAGAGTATTTCAGTGCTTACAAATTGAGGCTTAAGCACTTTTCTCTAGCTCTTACCGTTTACACGCTACAACCACCAGCAAATGTGAAAATCATGAAATTTCATGGAATTTTCCAGTTTAAACTCGGTAGCGTTTTTATTTCAAACGCTAGAGAGATGATTTATGTATCAAAATGTAGAGTATTTCAGTGCCTACAAATTGAGGCTTAGGCACTTTTCTCTAGCTCTTACCGTTTACCCGCTATAACCGCCAGCAAATGTGAAAATCATGAAATTTCATGCAATTTTCCAGTTTAAACTCGGTAGCGTCTTTATTTAAAATGCTAGAGGGATGGTATATATACCAAAATGTAGAGTATTTCAGTGCTTACAAATTGAGGCTTAAGCACTTTTCTCTAGCTCTTACCGTTTACACGCTACAACCACCAGCAAATGTGAAAATCATGAAATTTCATGGAATTTTCCAGTTTAAACTCGATAGCGTTTTTATTTCAAATGCTAGAGAGATGATTTATGTATCAAAATGTAGAGTATTTCAGTGCCTACAAATTGAGGCTTAGGCACTTTTCTCTAGCTCTTACCGTTTACCCGCTACAACCACCAGCAAATGTGAAAATCATGAAATTTCATACAATTTTCCAGTTTAAACTCGGTAGCGTTTATATTTCAAATGATAGAGAGATGATTTATGTATCAAAATGTAGAGTATTTGAGTGCTTACAAATTGAGGCTTAGGCACTTTTCTCTAACTCTTACCGTTTACACGCTACAACCGCCAGCAAATGTGAAAATCATGAAATTTCATGGAATTTTCCAGTTTAAACTCGGTAGCGTTTTTATTTCAAATGCTAGAGAGATGATTTATGTATCAAAATGTAGAGTATTTCAGTGCTTACAAATTGAGGCTTAGGCACTTTTCTCTAGCTCTTACCGTTTACCCGCTATAACCGCCAGCAAATGTGAAAATCATGAAATTTCATGCAATTTTCCAGTTTAAACTCGGTAGCGTCTTTATTTAAAATGCTAGAGGGATGGTATATATACCAAAATGTAGAGTATTTCAGTGCTTACAAATTGAGGCTTAAGCACTTTTCTCTAGCTCTTACCGTTTACACGCTACAACCACCAGCAAATGTGAAAATCATGAAATTTCATGGAATTTTCCAGTTTAAACTCGATAGCGTTTTTATTTCAAATGCTAGAGAGATGATTTATGTATCAAAATGTAGAGTATTTCAGTGCCTACAAATTGAGGCTTAGGCACTTTTCTCTAGCTCTTACCGTTTACCCGCTACAACCACCAGCAAATGTGAAAATCATGAAATTTCATACAATTTTCCAGTTTAAACTCGGTAGCGTTTATATTTCAAATGATAGAGAGATGATTTATGTATCAAAATGTAGAGTATTTGAGTGCTTACAAATTGAGGCTTAGGCACTTTTCTCTAGCTCTTAGCGTTTACACGCTACAACCAGCAGCAAATGTGAAAATCATGAAATTTCATGCAATTTTCCAGTTTAAACTCGGTAGCGTCTTTATTTCAAATGCTAGAGAGATGATTTATGTATCAAAATGTAGAGTATTTCAGTGCCTACAAATTGAGGTTTAGGCACTTTTCTCTAGCTCTTACCGTTTACACGCTACAACCGCCAGCAAATGTGAAAATCATGAAATTTCATGCAATTTTCCAGTTTAAACTCGGTAGCATCTTTATTTAAAATGCTAGAGGGATGGTTTATATACCAAAATGTAGAGTATTTCAGTGCTTACAAATTGAGGCTTAGGCACTTTTCTCTAGCTCTTACCGTTTACACGCTACAACCGCCAGCAAATGTGAAAATCATGAAATTTCATGCAATTTTCCAGTTTAAACTCGGTAGCGTCTTTATTTAAAATGCTAGAGGGATGGTTTATATACCAAAATGTAGAGTATTTCAGTGCTTACAAATTGAGGCTTAGGCACTTTTCTCTAGCTCTTACCGTTTACGCGCTACAACCGCCAGCAAATGTAAAAAT
Source organism: Lordithon lunulatus (assembly GCA_963942505.1). Lineage (NCBI taxonomy): Eukaryota > Metazoa > Arthropoda > Insecta > Coleoptera > Staphylinidae > Lordithon > Lordithon lunulatus. The sequence continues at coordinate 4,333,368 of OZ012675.1, forward strand.
CATGAAATTTCATGCAATTTTCCAGTTTAAACTCGGTAGCGTCTTTATTTCAAATGCTAGAGGGATGGTTTATATACCAAAATGTAGAGTATTTCAGTGCTTACAAATTGAGGCTTAGGTACTTTTCTCTAGCTCTTACCGTTTACACGCTACAACCGCCAGCAAATGTGAAAATCATGAAATTTCATGTAATTTTCCAGTTTAAACTCGGTAGCGTTTTTATTTCAAATGCTAGAGAGATGATTTATGTATCAAAATGTAGAGTATTTCAGTGCTTACAAATTGAGGCTTAGGCACTTTTCTCTAGCTCTTACCGTTTACACGCTACAACCACCAGCAAATGTGAAAATCATGAAATTTCATGGAATTTTCCAGTTTAAATTCGGTAGCGTTTTTATTTCAAATGCTAGAGAGATGATTTATGTATCAAAATGTAGAGTATTTCAGTGCCTACAAATTGAGGTTTAGGCACTTTTCTCTAGCTCTTACTGTTTACACGCTACAACCACCAGCAAATGTGAAAATCATGAAATTTCATGAAATTTTCCAGTTTAAACTCGGTAGCGTTTTTATTTCAAATGCTAGAGAGATGATTTATGTATCAAAATGTAGAGTATTTCAGTGCTTACAAATTGAGGATTAGGCACTTTTCTCTAGCTCTTACCGTTTACACGCTACAACCACCAGCAAATGTGAAAATCATGAAATTTCATGGAATTTTCCAGTTTAAATTCGGTAGCGTTTTTATTTCAAATGCTAGAGAGATGATTTATGTATCAAAATGTAGAGTATTTCAGTGCTTACAAATTGAGGCTTAAGCACTTTTCTCTAACTCTTACCGTTTACACGCTACAACCGCCAGCAAATGTAAAAATCATGAAATTTCATGCAATTTTCCAGTTTAAACTCGGTAGCGTCTTTATTTCAAATGCTAGAGGGATGGTTTATATATCAAAATGTAGAGTATTTCAGTGCCTACAAATTGAGGCTTAGGCACTTTTCTCTAGCTCTTAGCGTTTACACGCTACAACCAGCAGCAAATGTGAAAATCATGAAATTTCATGCAATTTTCCAGTTTAAACTCGGTAGCGTCTTTATTTCAAATGCTAGAGGGATGGTTTATATATCAAAATGTAGAGTATTTCAGTGCCTACAAATTGAGGCTTAGGCACTTTTCTCTAGCTCTTAGCGTTTACACGCTACAACCGCCAGCAAATGTGAAAATCATGAAATTTCATGCAATTTTCCAGTTTAAACTCGGTAGCGTCTTTATTTAAAATGCTAGAGGGATGGTTTATATACCAAAATGTAGAGTATTTCAGTGCTTACAAATTGAGGCTTAGGCACTTTTCTCTAGCTCTTACCGTTTACACGCTACAACCGCCAGCAAATGTGAAAATCATGAAATTTCATGCAATTTTCCAGTTTAAACTCGGTAGCGTCTTTATTTAAAATGCTAGAGGGATGGTTTATATACCAAAATGTAGAGTATTTCAGTGCTTACAAATTGAGGCTTAGGCACTTTTCTCTAGCTCTTACCGTTTACACGCTACAACCACCAGCAAATGTGAAAATCATGAAATTTCATGGAATTTTCCAGTTTAAATTCGGTAGCGTTTTTATTTCAAATGCTAGAGAGATGATTTATGTATCAAAATGTAGAGTATTTCAGTGCTTACAAATTGAGGCTTAAGCACTTTTCTCTAACTCTTACCGTTTACACGCTACAACCGCCAGCAAATGTGAAAATCATGAAATTTCATGCAATTTTCCAGTTTAAACTCGGTAGCGTCTTTATTTAAAATGCTAGAGGGATGGTTTATATACCAAAATGTAGAGTATTTCAGTGCTTACAAATTGAGGCTTAGGCACTTTTCTCTAGCTCTTACCGTTTACACGCTACAACCACCAGCAAATGTGAAAATCATGAAATTTCATGGAATTTTCCAGTTTAAATTCGGTAGCGTTTTTATTTCAAATGCTAGAGAGATGATTTATGTATCAAAATGTAGAGTATTTCAGTGCTTACAAATTGAGGCTTAAGCACTTTTCTCTAACTCTTACCGTTTACACGCTACAACCGCCAGCAAATGTGAAAATCATGAAATTTCATGCAATTTTCCAGTTTAAACTCGGTAGCGTCTTTATTTAAAATGCTAGAGGGATGGTTTATATACCAAAATGTAGAGTATTTCAGTGCTTACAAATTGAGGCTTAGGCACTTTTCTCTAGCTCTTACCGTTTACACGCTACAACCACCAGCAAATGTGAAAATCATGAAATTTCATGGAATTTTCCAGTTTAAATTCGGTAGCGTTTTTATTTCAAATGCTAGAGAGATGATTTATGTATCAAAATATAGAGTATTTCAGTGCTTACAAATTGAGGCTTAGGCACTTTTCTCTAACTCTTACCGTTTACACGCTACAACCACCAGCAAATGTGAAAATCATGAAATTTCATGGAATTTTCCAGTTTAAACTCGGTATCGTTTTTATTTCAAATGCTAGAGAGATGATTTATGTATCAAAATGTAGAGTATTTCAGTGCCTACAAATTGAGGCTTAGGCACTTTTCTCTAGCTCTTACCGTTTACACGCTACAACCGCCAGCAAATGTGAAAATCATGAAATTTCATATAATTTTCCAGTTTAAACTCGGTAGCGTTTTTATTTCAAATGCTAGAGAGATGATTTATGTATCAAAATGTAGAGTATTTCAGTGCCTACAAATTGAGGCTTAGACACTTTTCTCTAACTCTTACCGTTTACACGCTACAACCACCCGCAAATGTGAAAATCATGAAATTTCATGGAATTTTCCAGTTTAAACTCGGTAGCGTTTTTATTTCATATGCTAGAGAGATGATTTAAGTATCAAAATGTAGAGTATTTCAGTGCCTACAAATTGAGGCTTAAGCACTTTTCTCTAGCTCTTACCGTTTACCCGCTACAACCACCAGCAAATGTGAAAATCATGAAATTTCATGGAATTTTCCAGTTTAAACTCGGTAGCGTTTTTATTTCAAATGCTAGAGAGATGATTTATGTATCAAAATGTAGACTATTTCAGTGCTTACAAATTGAGGCTTAGGCACTTTTCTCTAGCTCTTACCGTTTACACGCTACAACCGCCAGAAAATATGAAAATCATGACATTTCATGGAATTTTCCAGTTTAAACTCGGTAGCATTTTTATTTCAAATGCTAGAGAGATGATTTATGTATCAAAATGTAGAGTATTTCAGTGCCTACAAATTGAGGCTTAGGCACTTTTCTCTAGCTCTTACCGTTTACACGCTACAACCGCCAGCAAATGTGAAAATCATGAAATTTCATAGAATTTTCCAGTTTAAACTCGGTAGCGTTTTTATTTCAAATGCTAGAGAGATGATTTATGTATCAAAATGTAGACTATTTCAGTGCTTACAAATTGAGGCTTAGGCACTTTTCTCTTGCACTTACCGTTTACACGCTACAACCACCAGCAAATGTGAAAATCATGAAATTTCATGCAATTTTCCAGTTTAAACTCGGTAGCGTTTTTATTTCAAATGCTAGAGAGATGATTTATGTATCAAAATGTAGAGTATTTCAGTGCCTACAAATTGAGGCTTAGACACTTTTCTCTAACTCTTACCGTTTACACGCTACAACCACCCGCAAATGTGAAAATCATGAAATTTCATGGAATTTTCCAGTTTAAACTCGGTAGCGTTTTTATTTCATATGCTAGAGAGATGATTTAAGTATCAAAATGTAGAGTATTTCAGTGCCTACAAATTGAGGCTTAAGCACTTTTCTCTAGCTCTTACCGTTTACCCGCTACAACCACCAGCAAATGTGAAAATCATGAAATTTCATGGAATTTTCCAGTTTAAACTCGGTAGCGTTTTTATTTCAAATGCTAGAGGGATGATTTATATATCAAAATGTAGAGTATTTCAGTGCTTACAAATTGAGGCTTAGGCACTTTTCTCTAACTCTTACCGTTTACACGCTACAACCGCCAGCAAATGTGAAAATCATGAAATTTCATAGAATTTTCTAGTTTAAACTCGGTAGCGTTTTTATTTCAAATGCTAGAGGGATGATTTATGTATCAAAATGTAGAGTATTTCAGTGCTTACAAATTGAGGCTTAGGCACTTTTCTCTAGCTATTACCGTTTATACGCTACAACCGCCAGCAAATGTGAAAATCATGAAATTTTATAGAATTTTCCAGTTTAAACTCGGTAGAGTTTTTATTTCAAATGCTAGAGGGATGATTTATGTATCAAAATGTAGAGTATTTCAGTGCCTACAAATTGAGGCTTAGACACTTTTCTCTAGCTCTTACCGTTTACACGCTACAATCGCCAGCAAATGTGAAAATCATGAAATTTCATACAATTTTCCATTATGTTTGAAACTTAACTTACAAGGTTTTAAACTCGCCTGCAAGGTTAAATTCGACAGTCTGGCTTGGTATTTATCTATACAGTTTTAAACTTCATTACAAAGTTTGAAACTTGACCGCAAGTCTTGACACTGGACTACATTGCTTAAAAGTTGATTACAAGGTTTGAAACTTAAATTTGACTGCAAGCATAGACTATGTGTCAAAGATGATAGTGCCAACCAAAGAACTAACACATTTTAACCTGGAAAACCCTATAAAAATTAATAAAATCTTAATACAGTAGCGCCATCTGTTGTAGGGCATCGTAAATAAAGGCTCCACTTCCATGGCCCTGACTGCAAGGGTTAGGTTTGAAACTTGGCTTGTAACTTAAAGAAATCTATATATAATGAATAACGCCATCTATGTTCGAGAAACTGCCAAAAAAAAATCAGAAACTTTTAATAATGTCACTTTTCCAAAGATGTCGCTTTGCTCTTCAAGGTGACCGTTGTCAGTTGAAGTTTGGCCGAAAGTTTTCCTGAAAAACGTGGAAATTCCTCCACCCAGCGGGTGAAAAGCTCGCCCGGGACAAAGGTTACCCGTTACACACCCCAAATTAGTAAGTTTCACCCGAATTGGTAGCCGAATAGTCCTGAAAACACCATTCGAAGTGTTGTCCTAACCTAAAAAACCGTTTTTTATTTGAATTTTCAAAAAAAGTAAATCCACGTACGATGATTTCCCTGCTCGCCCGGCGTTCGTAGAGGGATGGCGAAGCGACGACGGCACAGACGCAACAAGCGGCGGCACTACCACCAGCCGCCCCACAATAATAGCTCGCCGCAGCAACAATCGCCGGCGGAGGAGAAAGAAAATGTGTGCCCCACACCAGCCGCCCCCATAAACAACTCAATCACCACAACGCCGCGCAAACAAACCTCCCCAAACTCGCGGGTCTTCCGCAGCAACTCAATGGTCTTCACCAAGAAGGTCAACAATGAACTGCTGCGGTCCCGCAGCCAGTCCTTTGTCACCCCCAAAAACCACTTGGTCGAGAAAGTGCTCAACAACACCCTCAACTGCACCAATCTGAACCATCTGTTTGAGGAGTCCAGCTTTAAGTTCACCAATGTATCTCAGCTGAACATACTGGGCCGCATCCAGGAAAAAAGCACTGCAAAGTCCTGCATTAAAGTGGACGTTGCCACTCAAACCGTTTACTTTGACAACTCCAAAGAGACTGAATTCACCCTGCCACCCTTTGCACACATATACGAGACCCCCAAGCACTCGCAACAGCAGGTGATTGAATGCAGTCCTGCAACCACCGAGTTTGTTTTTGCCCCGCACTACCTGTCCACACCTGTGGAGAGTGATGAGCATGCGAATTTCGCAAAGAAACTGCTGCAGAGTAAGGGGATTAAGTTGGGCAGTCCGTTTCATTACAGTTTCGGACCTGATGCTATGGTGAGTCATTACAACAATTTATTTATTTTTTTCATATGAACTAAAATTAGTTACATGCAGTTGTTGCTCGGCTTCTTGCGGACATAAACCATCTGCAACAGTTTGTACTGGGTGAAGTAGTTCAAAAGTTATCCAACAAAAACCAGTTGCAGGAGATCAACGAGTGAACAGTTTTTGTCCTCCAGAGTTGTCATTCTGTTTGTCATGCTAAAACTACTGTCTTACAATTGTTACTCGACTTCTTGCAGAGTTAAAACATGTGCAACTGTTTGATCTAGTTGAAGTAGTTCAAAAGATATCCAACAAAAACCAGATTTTGTCTTCTAGAGTTGTTATTTTGTTAGTAATGCTGAAACTATTGTCTTGCAGTTACCTGACTTCTTGCAGAGTTAAAACATATGCAACTGTTAGTTCTGGGTGAAGTAGTTCAAATGTTATCCAACAAAATCTAGTTGTCAAAATTTGACATTTTTGGTTTATTTAACTTTTTTGTTCAAATTCCAGTTGTCAAAACGTCTTGTCTGTCACATGGACATTTACAATTTTGAACGTTACAATGGGCTTGTGTACAGTCAAAACAGGTACAACTTGAGGCCTGGTTATTTGCTGACTCGTCATATTCTAGGGTTTGAATGCGAGACTAGTGGGGGATTCCCCGCTCTACGTGAAGAACAAGGTGTTCTCGGTGAACAAGCACCGCTTCTTCAAGAGCGTCTCGCCGAAGCTCAACCGCAATGCGTGCCTGAAGCCGTCCAACATCAGCAGGCGGCCAGAGGTGGTTAGCCCGCGGCGCAGCTACAGGGTGGCGGATGACTACACGGTGCCGAAGAGTTTCTCCCCGGCGGTTAAGCGACTGATGGGCGATAAGACGGATGGCGCAGGCGCGGGGGGCAGCCGGTTTCTCACGCGCATGCGCAACTTCCACAAGAAGTTCACGTCGAAGCTCACCCAGAAGCTGATGGAGGTGTGCGCTGCGTTAGGTTTAACTATTAAAATGGTAAGCAATACATAACCACATAAAATGTAAACTCTATACTCAGTCAGAGTAAACACAGATAAAACTACTTCCGGTTTAACGTAACTGGAAGTAGTTGCATATATCCGGTTTATTAAAACATGGAGTAGTTTCGTATATCCGGTTTGTTGTGACATGAATAAATTTCATACATAATGTTTCGCACAACCGGAAGTAGTTTCATACATCCGGTTTATCAAAACATGGAGTAGTTTCGTATATCCGGTTTGTTGTGACATGAATAAATTTCATACATAATGTTTCGCACAACCGGAAGTAGTTTCATACATCCGGTTTATCAAAACATGGAGTAGTTTCGTATATCCGGTTTGTTGTGACATGAATAAATTTCATACATAATGTTTCGCACAACCGGAAGTAGTTTCATACATCCGGTATATCAAAACATGGAGTAGTTTCGTATATCCAGTTTGTTGTGACATGAATAAATTTCATACATCATTTTTCGCACAACCGGAAGTAGTTTCATACATCCGGTTTATAAAAACATGGAGTAGTTTCGTATATCCGGTTTGTTGTGACATGAATAAATTTCATACATAATGTTTCGCACAACCGGAAGTAGTTTCATACATCCGGTTTGGCGCAACCGGAACCGTTTCTAAATGTCATAGTAAAATTCATATTTTCTAAATTCCCTAATATCTTTCTAGGGAATAGATGCAATATACAGACGGAGGTGGGGCGAACCATCGCCGCCGCCCCCTCAGCCGCTGCTGTGCTCGTGCGATTTGTACAAGTCGAAGATTGCTTCTCTGGAGAAGGACGTGGGGACGCTGAGTGCGGAGCTGATCAAGCTGAGGCACGAGTTTGCGGATTTGAAGCTGAATTTCTGTCGTAATGATCTGTGCAGCAAGAGGCCGCCCGATGTTGCGCCTCCACCGCCGCCGCCACCTCCTCCGCCGCCCATGGCGCCGCCCCCACCACCTCCGCCGCCGCCGCCACCACTACCACCGCTAACACAACTGCCGCGGTTGATTATAAAAAGCAACAGGGGCAGCAAGGAGAGCAAGGAGAATGAAGCACGACCGGTGATCTCACTGGATGATATTCTCAAGGTTAAACTGCGCAAACCTGGGGTAAGATTTATCTCTTAAACTCTTAAAATGATGAAATTTCACGAACTTTTCCGGTTCAAACTCGGTAGCGTCTTTATTTAAAATGCTAGAGGGATGATTTATATATCAAAATGTAGAGTATTTCAGTGCCTACAAATTGAGGCTTAGGCACTTTTCTCTAGCTCTTACCGTTTTCACGCTATAAGAGCCAGCAAATGTGAAAATGATGAAATTTCACGAACTTTTCCGGTTCAAACTCGGTAGCGTCTTTATTTAAAATACTAGAGGGATGATTTATATATCAAAATGTAGAGTATTTCAGTGCCTACAAATTGAGGCTTAGGCACTTTTCTCTAGCTCTTACCGTTTTCACGCTACAAGAGCCAGCAAATGTGAAAATGATGAAATTTCACGAACTTTTCCGGTTCAAACTCGGTGGCGTCTTTATTTAAAATACTAGAGGGATGATTTATATATCAAAATGTAGAGTATTTCAGTGCCTACAAATTGAGGCTTAGGCACTTTTCTCTAGCTCTTACCGTTTTCACGCTATAAGAGCCAGCAAATGTGAAAATGATGAAATTTTACGAACTCTTTCGGTTCAAACTCGGTAGCGTCTTTATTTAAAATGCTAGAGGGATGATTTATATATCAAAATGTAGAGTATTTCAGTGCCTACAAATTGAGGCTTAGGCACTTTTCTCTAGCTCTTACCGTTTTCACGCTATAAGAGCCAGCAAATGTGAAAATGATGAAATTTCACGAACTTTTCCGGTTCAAACTCGGTAGCGTCTTTATTTAAAATGCTAGAGGGATGATTTATATATCAAAATGTAGAGTATTTCAGTGCCTACAAATTGAGGCTTAGGCACTTTTCTCTAGCTCTTACCGTTTTCACGCTACAAGAGCCAGCAAATGTGAAAATGATGAAATTTTACGAACTCTTTCGGTTCAAACTCGCTAGCGTCTTTATTTAAAATGCTAGAGGGATGATTTATATATCAAAATGTAGAGTATTTCAGTGCCTACAAATTGAGGCTTAGGCACTTTTCTCTAGCTCTTACCGTTTTCACGCTATAAGAGGCAGCAAATGTGAAAATGATGAAATTTCACGAACTTTTCCGGTTCAAACTCGGTAGCGTCTTTATTTAAAATACTAGAGGGATGATTTATATATCAAAATGTAGAGTATTTCAATGCCTACAAATTGAGACTTAGGCACTTTTCTCTAGCTCTTACCGTTTTCACGCTATAAGAGCCAGCAAATGTGAAAATGATGAAATTTCACGTACTTTTCCGGTTCAAACTCGGTAGCGTCTTTATTTAAAATGCTAGAGGGATGATTTATATATCAAAATGTAGAGTATTTCAGTGCCTACAAATTGAGGCTTAGGCACTTTTCTCTAGCTCTTACCGTTTTCACGCTATAAGAGCCAGCAAATGTGAAAATGATGAAATTTCACGAACTTTTCCGGTTCAAACTCGGTAGCGTCTTTATTTAAAATGCTAGAGGGATGATTTATATATCAAAATGTAGAGTATTTCAGTGCCTACAAAGTGAGGCTTAGGCACTTTTCTCTAGCTCTTACCGTTTTCACGCTACAAGAGCCAGCAAATGTGAAAATGATGAAATTTCACGAACTTTTCCGGTTCAAACTCGGTGGCGTCTTTATTTAAAATACTAGAGGGATGATTTATATATCAAAATGTAGAGTATTTCAGTGCCTACAAATTGAGGCTTAGGCACTTTTCTCTAGCTCTTACCGTTTTCACGCTACAAGAGCCAGCAAATGTGAAAATGATGAAATTTCACGAACTTTTCCGGTTCAAACTCGGTAGCGTCTTTATTTAAAATGCTAGAGGGATGATTTATATATCAAAATGTAGAGTATTTCAGTGCCTACAAATTGAGGCTTAGGCACTTTTCTCTAGCTCTTACCGTTTTCACGCTACAAGAGCCAGCAAATGTGAAAATGATGAAATTTCACGAACTTTTCCGGTTCAAACTCGGTGGCGTCTTTATTTAAAATACTAGAGGGATGATTTATATATCAAAATGTAGAGTATTTCAGTGCCTACAAATTGAGGCTTAGGCACTTTTCTCTAGCTCTTACCGTTTTCACGCTATAAGAGCCAGCAAATGTGAAAATGATGAAATTTTACGAACTCTTTCGGTTCAAACTCGCTAGCGTCTTTATTTAAAATGCTAGAGGGATGATTTATATATCAAAATGTAGAGTATTTCAGTGCCTACAAATTGAGGCTTAGGCACTTTTCTCTAGCTCTTACCGTTTTCACGCTACAAGAGCCAGCAAATGTGAAAATGATGAAATTTCACGAACTTTTCCGGTTCAAACTCGGTGGCGTCTTTATTTAAAATGCTAGAGGGATGATTTATATATCAAAATGTAGAGTATTTCAGTGCCTACAAATTGAGGCTTAGGCACTTTTCTCTAGCTCTTACCGTTTTCACGCTATAAGAGCCAGCAAATGTGAAAATGATGAAATTTCACGAACTTTTCCGGTTCAAACTCGGTAGCGTCTTTATTTAAAATGCTAGAGGGATGATTTATATATCAAAATGTAGAGTATTTCAGTGCCTACAAATTGAGGCTTAGGCACTTTTCTCTAGCTCTTACCGTTTTCACGCTATAAGAGCCAGCAAATGTGAAAATGATGAAATTTCACGTACTTTTCCGGTTCAAACTCGGTAGCGTCTTTATTTAAAATGCTAGAGGGATGATTTATATATCAAAATGTAGAGTATTTCAGTGCCTACAAATTGAGGCTTAGGCACTTTTCTCTATCTCTTACCGTTTTCACGCTATAAGAGCCAGCAAATGTGAAAATGATGAAATTTCACGAACTTTTCCGGTTCAAACTCGGTAGCGTCTTTATTTAAAATGCTAGAGGGATGATTTATATATCAAAATGTAGAGTATTTCAGTGCCTACAAAGTGAGGCTTAGGCACTTTTCTCTAGCTCTTACCGTTTTCACGCTACAAGAGCCAGCAAATGTGAAAATGATGAAATTTCACGAACTTTTCCGGTTCAAACTCGGTGGCGTCTTTATTTAAAATACTAGAGGGATGATTTATATATCAAAATGTAGAGTATTTCAGTGCCTACAAATTGAGGCTTAGGCACTTTTCTCTAGCTCTTACCGTTTTCACGCTACAAGAGCCAGCAAATGTGAAAATGATGAAATTTCACGAACTTTTCCGGTTCAAACTCGGTAGCGTCTTTATTTAAAATGCTAGAGGGATGATTTATATATCAAAATGTAGAGTATTTCAGTGCCTACAAATTGAGGCTTAGGCACTTTTCTCTAGCTCTTACCGTTTTCACGCTATAAGAGCCAGCAAATGTGAAAATGATGAAATTTTACGAACTCTTTCGGTTCAAACTCGCTAGCGTCTTTATTTAAAATGCTAGAGGGATGATTTATATATCAAAATGTAGAGTATTTCAGTGCCTACAAATTGAGGCTTAGGCACTTTTCTCTAGCTCTTACCGTTTTCACGCTACAAGAGCCAGCAAATGTGAAAATGATGAAATTTCACGAACTTTTCCGGTTCAAACTCGGTAGCGTCTTTATTTAAAATGCTAGAGGGATGATTTATATATCAAAATGTAGAGTATTTCAGTGCCTACAAATTGAGGCTTAGGCACTTTTCTCTAGCTCTTACCGTTTTCACGCTATAAGAGCCAGCAAATGTGAAAATGATGAAATTTTACGAACTCTTTCGGTTCAAACTCGCTAGCGTCTTTATTTAAAATGCTAGAGGGATGATTTATATATCAAAATGTAGAGTATTTCAGTGCCTACAAATTGAGGCTTAGGCACTTTTCTCTAGCTCTTACCGCTTTCACGCTACAAGAGCCAGCAAATGTGAAAATGATGAAATTTCACGAACTTTTCCGGTTCAAACTCGGTAGCGTCTTTATTTAAAATGCTAGAGGGATGATTTATATATCAAAATGTAGAGTATTTCAGTGCATACAAATTGAGGCTTAGCCACTTTTCTCTAGCTCTTACCGTTTTCATGCTACAAGAGCCAGCAAATGTGAAATTGATGAAATTTCATGAACTTTTCCGGTTCAAACTCGGTAGCGTCTTTATTTAAAATGTTAGAGGGATGATTTATATATCAAAATGTAGAGTATTTCAGTGCCTACAAATTGAGGCTTAGGCACTTTTCTCTAGCTCTTACCGTTTTCACGCTACAAGAGCCAGCAAATGTGAAAATGATGAAATTTCACGAACTTTTTCGGTTCAAACTCGGTAGCGTCGTTATTTAAAATGCTAGAGGGATGATTTATATATCAAAATGTAGAGTATTTCAGTGCCTACAAATTGAGGCTTAGGCACTTTTCTCTATCTCTTACCGTTTTCACGCTATAAGAGCCAGCAAATGTGAAAATGATGAAATTTCACGAACTTTTCCGGTTCAAACTCGGTAGCGTCTTTATTTAAAATACTAGAGGGATGATTTATATATCAAAATGTAGAGTATTTCAGTGCCTACAAATTGAGGCTTAGGCACTTTTCTCTAGCTCTTACCGTTTTCACGCTATAAGAGCCAGCAAATGTGAAAATGATGAAATTTCACGAACTTTTCCGGTTCAAACTCGGTAGCGTCTTTATTTAAAATGCCACAGGGATGATTTATATATCAAAATGTAGAGTATTTCAGTGCCTACAAATTGAGGCTTAGGCACTTTTCTCTAGCTCTTACCGTTTTCACGCTACAAGAGCCAGCAAATGTGAAAATGATGAAATTTCACGAACTTTTCCGGTTCAAACTCGGTAGCGTCTTTATTTAAAATGCTAGAGAGATGATTTATATATCAAAATGTAGAGTATTTCAGTGCCTACAAATTGAGGCTTAGGCACTTTTCTCTAGCTCTTACCGTTTTCACGCTATAAGAGCCAGCAAATGTGAAAATGATGAAATTTCACGAACTTTTCCGATTCAAACTCGGTAGCGTCTTTATTTAAAATGCTAGAGGGATGATTTATATATCAAAATGTAGAGTATTTCAGTGCCTACAAATTGAGGCTTAGGCACTTTTCTCTAGCTCTTACCGTTTTCACGCTATAAGAGCCAGCAAATGTGAAAATGATGAAATTTCACGAACTTTTCCGATTCAAACTCGGTAGCGTCTTTATTTAAAATGCTAGAGGGATGATTTATATATCAAAATGTAGAGTATTTCAATGCCTACAAATTGAGGCTTAGGCACTTTTCTCTAGCTCTTACCGTTTTCACGCTACAAGAGCCAGCAAATGTGAAAATGATGAAATTTCACGAACTTTTCCGATTCAAACTCGGTAGCGTCTTTATTTAAAATGCTACAGGGATGATTTATATATCAAAATGTAGAGTATTTCAGGGTCTACAAATTGAGGCTTAGGCACTTCTCTCTATCTCTTACCGTTTTCACGCTATAAGAGCCAGCAAATGTGAAAATGATGAAATTTCACGAACTTTTCCGTTTCAAACTCGGTAGCGTCTTTATTTAAAATGCTAGAGAGATGATTTATATATCAAAATGTAGAGTATTTCAGTGCCTACAAATTGAGGCTTAGGCACTTTTCTCTAGCTCTTACCGTTTTCACGCTACAAGAGCCAGCAAATGTGAAAATGATGAAATTTCACGAACTTTTCCGATTCAAACTCGGTAGCGTCTTTATTTAAAATGCTACAGGGATGATTTATATATCAAAATGTAGAGTATTTCAGTGCCTACAAATTGAGGCTTAGGCACTTTTCTCTAGCTCTTACCGTTTTCACGCTATAAGAGCCAGCAAATGTGAAAATGATGAAATTTCACGAACTTTTCCGATTCAAACTCGGTAGCGTCTTTATTTAAAATGCTAGAGGGATGATTTATATATCAAAATGTAGAGTATTTCAGTGCCTACAAATTGAGGCTTAGGCACTTTTCTCTAGCTCTTACCGTTTTCACGCTACAAGAGCCAGCAAATGTGAAAATGATGAAATTTCACGAACTATTCCGGTTCAAACTCGGTAGCGCCTTTATTTAAAATGCTAGAGGGATGATTTATATATCAAAATGTAGAGTATTTCAGTGCTTACAAATTGAGGCTTAGGCACTTTTCTCTAGCTCTTACTGTTTTCACGCTACAAGAGCCAGCAAATGTGAAAATGATGAAATTTCACGAACTTTTCCGATTCAAACTCGGTAGCGTCTTTATTTAAAATGCTAGAGGAATGATTTATATATCAAAATGTAGAGTATTTCAGGGTCTACAAATTGAGGCTTAGGCACTTCTCTCTATCTCTTACCGTTTTCACGCTATAAGAGCCAGCAAATGTGAAAATGATGAAATTTCACGAACTTTTCCGGTTCAAACTCGGTAGCGTCTTTATTTAAAATGCTAGGGGGATGATTTATATATCAAAATGTAGAGTATTTCAGTGCCTACAAATTGAGGCTTAGGCACTTTTCTCTAGCTCTTACCGTTTTCACGCTACAAGAGCCAGCAAATGTGAAAATGATGAAATTTCACGAACTTTTCCGATTCAAACTCGGTAGCGTCTTTATTTAAAATGCTACAGGGATGATTTATATATCAAAATGTAGAGTATTTCAGTGCCTACAAATTGAGGCTTAGGCACTTTTCTCTAGCTCTTACCGTTTTCACGCTATAAGAGCCAGCAAATGTGAAAATGATGAAATTTCACGAACATTTCCGGTTCAAACTCGGTAGCGTCTTTATTTAAAATGCTAGGGGGATGATTTATATATCAAAATGTAGAGTATTTCAGTGCCTACAAATTGAGGCTTAGGCACTTTTCTCTAGCTCTTACCGTTTTCACGCTATAAGAGCCAGCAAATGTGAAAATGATGAAATTTCACGAACTATTCCGGTTCAAACTCGGTAGCGCCTTTATTTAAAATGCTAGAGGGATGATTTATATATCAAAATGTAGAGTATTTCAGTGCTTACAAATTGAGGCTTAGGCACTTTTCTCTAGCTCTTACTGTTTTCACGCTACAAGAGCCAGCAAATGTGAAAATGATGAAATTTCACGAACTTTTCCGATTCAAACTCGGTAGCGTCTTTATTTAAAATGCTAGAGGAATGATTTATATATCAAAATGTAGAGTATTTCAGGGTCTACAAATTGAGGCTTAGGCACTTCTCTCTATCTCTTACCGTTTTCACGCTATAAGAGCCAGCAAATGTGAAAATGATGAAATTTCACGAACTTTTCCGGTTCAAACTCGGTAGCGTCTTTATTTAAAATGCTAGAGAGATGATTTATATATCAAAATGTAGAGTATTTCAGTGCCTACAAATTGAGGCTTAGGCACTTTTCTCTAGCTCTTACCGTTTTCACGCTACAAGAGCCAGCAAATGTGAAAATGATGAAATTTCACGAACTTTTCCGATTCAAACTCGGTAGCGTCTTTATTTAAAATGCTACAGGGATGATTTATATATCAAAATGTAGAGTATTTCAGTGCCTACAAATTGAGGCTTAGTCACTTTTCTCTAGCTCTTACCGTTTTCACGCTATAAGAGCCAGCAAATGTGAAAATGATGAAATTTCACGAACATTTCCGGTTCAAACTCGGTAGCGTCTTTATTTAAAATGCTAGGGGGATGATTTATATATCAAAATGTAGAGTATTTCAGTGCCTACAAATTGAGGCTTAGGCACTTTTCTCTAGCTCTTACCGTTTTCACGCTATAAGAGCCAGCAAATGTGAAAATGATGAAATTTCACGAACTTTTCCGATTCAAACTCGGTAGCGTCTTTATTTAAAATGCTAGAGGGATGATTTATATATCAAAATGTAGAGTATTTCAGTGCTTACAAATTGAGGCTTAGGCACTTTTCTCTAGCTCTTACTGTTTTCACGCTACAAGAGCCAGCAAATGTGAAAATGATGAAATTTCACGAACTTTTCCGATTCAAACTCGGTAGCGTCTTTATTTAAAATGCTAGAGGAATGATTTATATATCAAAATGTAGAGTATTTCAGGGTCTACAAATTGAGGCTTAGGCACTTCTCTCTATCTCTTACCGTTTTCACGCTATAAGAGCCAGCAAATGTGAAAATGATGAAATTTCACGAACTTTTCCGGTTCAAACTCGGTAGCGTCTTTATTTAAAATGCTAGAGAGATGATTTATATATCAAAATGTAGAGTATTTCAGTGCCTACAAATTGAGGCTTAGGCACTTTTCTCTAGCTCTTACCGTTTTCACGCTACAAGAGCCAGCAAATGTGAAAATGATGAAATTTCACGAACTTTTTCGGTTCAAACTCGGTAGCGTCTTTATTTAAAATGCTAGAGGGATGATTTATATATCAAATTGTAGAGTATTTCAGTGCCTACAAATTGAGGCTTAGGCACTTTTCTCTAGCTCTTACCGTTTTCACGCTATAAGAGCCAGCAAATGTGAAAATGATGAAATTTCACGAACTTTTCCGGTTCAAACTCGGTGGCGTCTTTATTTAAAATACTAGAGGGATGATTTATATATCAAAATGTAGAGTATTTCAGTGCCTACAAATTGAGGCTTAGGCACTTTTCTCTAGCTCTTACCGTTTTCACGCTATAAGAGCCAGCAAATGTGAAAATGATGAAATTTTACGAACTCTTTCGGTTCAAACTCGGTAGCGTCTTTATTTAAAATGCTAGAGGGATGATTTATATATCAAAATGTAGAGTATTTCAGTGCCTACAAATTGAGGCTTAGGCACTTTTCTCTAGCTCTTACCGTTTTCACGCTATAAGAGCCAGCAAATGTGAAAATGATGAAATTTCACGAACTTTTCCGGTTCAAACTCGGTAGCGTCTTTATTTAAAATGCTAGAGGGATGATTTATATATCAAAATGTAGAGTATTTCAGTGCCTACAAATTGAGGCTTAGGCACTTTTCTCTAGCTCTTACCGTTTTCACGCTACAAGAGCCAGCAAATGTGAAAATGATGAAATTTTACGAACTCTTTCGGTTCAAACTCGCTAGCGTCTTTATTTAAAATGCTAGAGGGATGATTTATATATCAAAATGTAGAGTATTTCAGTGCCTACAAATTGAGGCTTAGGCACTTTTCTCTAGCTCTTACCGTTTTCACGCTATAAGAGGCAGCAAATGTGAAAATGATGAAATTTCACGAACTTTTCCGGTTCAAACTCGGTAGCGTCTTTATTTAAAATACTAGAGGGATGATTTATATATCAAAATGTAGAGTATTTCAATGCCTACAAATTGAGACTTAGGCACTTTTCTCTAGCTCTTACCGTTTTCACGCTATAAGAGCCAGCAAATGTGAAAATGATGAAATTTCACGTACTTTTCCGGTTCAAACTCGGTAGCGTCTTTATTTAAAATGCTAGAGGGATGATTTATATATCAAAATGTAGAGTATTTCAGTGCCTACAAATTGAGGCTTAGGCACTTTTCTCTATCTCTTACCGTTTTCACGCTATAAGAGCCAGCAAATGTGAAAATGATGAAATTTCACGAACTTTTCCGGTTCAAACTCGGTAGCGTCTTTATTTAAAATGCTAGAGGGATGATTTATATATCAAAATGTAGAGTATTTCAGTGCCTACAAAGTGAGGCTTAGGCACTTTTCTCTAGCTCTTACCGTTTTCACGCTACAAGAGCCAGCAAATGTGAAAATGATGAAATTTCACGAACTTTTCCGGTTCAAACTCGGTGGCGTCTTTATTTAAAATACTAGAGGGATGATTTATATATCAAAATGTAGAGTATTTCAGTGCCTACAAATTGAGGCTTAGGCACTTTTCTCTAGCTCTTACCGTTTTCACGCTACAAGAGCCAGCAAATGTGAAAATGATGAAATTTCACGAACTTTTCCGGTTCAAACTCGGTAGCGTCTTTATTTAAAATGCTAGAGGGATGATTTATATATCAAAATGTAGAGTATTTCAGTGCCTACAAATTGAGGCTTAGGCACTTTTCTCTAGCTCTTACCGTTTTCACGCTACAAGAGCCAGCAAATGTGAAAATGATGAAATTTCACGAACTTTTCCGGTTCAAACTCGGTGGCGTCTTTATTTAAAATACTAGAGGGATGATTTATATATCAAAATGTAGAGTATTTCAGTGCCTACAAATTGAGGCTTAGGCACTTTTCTCTAGCTCTTACCGTTTTCACGCTATAAGAGCCAGCAAATGTGAAAATGATGAAATTTTACGAACTCTTTCGGTTCAAACTCGCTAGCGTCTTTATTTAAAATGCTAGAGGGATGATTTATATATCAAAATGTAGAGTATTTCAGTGCCTACAAATTGAGGCTTAGGCACTTTTCTCTAGCTCTTACCGTTTTCACGCTACAAGAGCCAGCAAATGTGAAAATGATGAAATTTCACGAACTTTTCCGGTTCAAACTCGGTAGCGTCTTTATTTAAAATGCTAGAGGGATGATTTATATATCAAAATGTAGAGTATTTCAGTGCCTACAAATTGAGGCTTAGGCACTTTTCTCTAGCTCTTACCGTTTTCACGCTATAAGAGCCAGCAAATGTGAAAATGATGAAATTTTACGAACTCTTTCGGTTCAAACTCGCTAGCGTCTTTATTTAAAATGCTAGAGGGATGATTTATATATCAAAATGTAGAGTATTTCAGTGCCTACAAATTGAGGCTTAGGCACTTTTCTCTAGCTCTTACCGCTTTCACGCTACAAGAGCCAGCAAATGTGAAAATGATGAAATTTCACGAACTTTTCCGGTTCAAACTCGGTAGCGTCTTTATTTAAAATGCTAGAGGGATGATTTATATATCAAAATGTAGAGTATTTCAGTGCATACAAATTGAGGCTTAGCCACTTTTCTCTAGCTCTTACCGTTTTCATGCTACAAGAGCCAGCAAATGTGAAATTGATGAAATTTCATGAACTTTTCCGGTTCAAACTCGGTAGCGTCTTTATTTAAAATGTTAGAGGGATGATTTATATATCAAAATGTAGAGTATTTCAGTGCCTACAAATTGAGGCTTAGGCACTTTTCTCTAGCTCTTACCGTTTTCACGCTATAAGAGCTAGCAAATGTGAAAATGATGAAATTTCACGAACTTTTCCGATTCAAACTCGGTAACATCTTTATTTAAAATGCTAGAGATATGATTTATATATCAAAATGTAGAGTATTTCAATGCCTACAAATTGAGACTTAGGCACTTTTCTCTAGCTCTTACCGTATTCACGCTACAAGAGCCAGCAAATGTGAAAATGATGAAATTTCACGAACTTTTTCGGTTCAAACTCGGTAGCGTCGTTATTTAAAATGCTAGAGGGATGATTTATATATCAAAATGTAGAGTATTTCAGTGCCTACAAATTGAGGCTTAGGCACTTTTCTCTATCTCTTACCGTTTTCACGCTATAAGAGCCAGCAAATGTGAAAATGATGAAATTTCACGAACTTTTCCGGTTCAAACTCGGTAGCGTCTTTATTTAAAATACTAGAGGGATGATTTATATATCAAAATGTAGAGTATTTCAGTGCCTACAAATTGAGGCTTAGGCACTTTTCTCTAGCTCTTACCGTTTTCACGCTATAAGAGCCAGCAAATGTGAAAATGATGAAATTTCACGAACTTTTCCGGTTCAAACTCGGTAGCGTCTTTATTTAAAATGCTAGAGAGATGATTTATATATCAAAATGTAGAGTATTTCAGTGCCTACAAATTGAGGCTTAGGCACTTTTCTCTAGCTCTTACCGTTTTCACGCTACAAGAGCCAGCAAATGTGAAAATGATGAAATTTCACGAACTTTTCCGGTTCAAACTCGGTAGCGTCTTTATTTAAAATGCTAGAGAGATGATTTATATATCAAAATGTAGAGTATTTCAGTGCCTACAAATTGAGGCTTAGGCACTTTTCTCTAGCTCTTACCGTTTTCACGCTACAAGAGCCAGCAAATGTGAAAATGATGAAATTTCACGAACTTTTCCGGTTCAAACTCGGTAGCGTCTTTATTTAATATGCTAGAGGGATGATTTATATATCAAAATGTAGAGTATTTCAATGCCTACAAATTGAGGCTTAGGCACTTTTCTCTAGCTCTTACCGTTTTCACGCTATAAGAGCCAGCAAATGTGAAAATGATGAAATTTCACGAAGTTTTCCGGTTCAAACTCGGTAGCGTCTTTATTTAAAATGCTAGAGAGATGATTTATATATCAAAATGTAGAGTATTTCAGTGCCTACAAATTGAGGCTTAGGCACTTTTCTCTAGCTCTTACCGTTTTCACGCTACAAGAGCCAGCAAATGTGAAAATGATGAAATTTCACGAACTTTTCCGGTTCAAACTCGGTAGCGTCTTTATTTAAAATGCTAGAGAGATGATTTATATATCAAAATGTAGAGTATTTCAGTGCCTACAAATTGAGGCTACGCTATAACCCTCAGAAAATTTCAGGATAGGCCGCAACAGCAACAGATCATGCGATCGCAGCGTCGCAACACGCAGCCTGTCGTCTCCATGGACATGCTGAAACAAGTCAAGCTGCGCACGGTGTCACGTCCCCAGGCGTCCTCGTTCGCTGACATCTCGAACAGCACCAGTCTGTCCACCAGTCCCGCCTCCAGTCTGGTGCAGCTGCTCACCGGAAAAAGTGAGAACGTATGCAAACTGAAGCGTCTGCGCCGCATCGGGGGTTACAGTTGTGACGATCTTTCCAGGCGAACGCGCATTATGCAGCGTGAACACCACGGCTACTAGATTTTACTCCCACCACCACCATCACCTTTTGTTCCTCACGCCACCTACCGGAGAATGAGTTAGTCGTTAGGTGTTTCCCCCTCTCCCACTGTGTTTTCAGCGCGCGCAACCGGCGGGGTGAGTATGATGCGAGAAACCGGGCGCATTTGTAGTTTTTAATTGTTGCCCTGTTTTTCTTTTATTTTTCACAACAAAATGAGCCTATTTATTAAATGTTATTTTATAATTATATACGTATAAAAACTGAAACTGTGCAATACTATGTGTTTTCGGAGTTGTTCCGTATAAAAAAAAAATATTGTTTATGTGTTGACCATGATACTACCGGATGTGGACTGCATTTAATTGGCGCCGATCGTTGCTGGTGCATGTCTGAAGACAAAAATTAAATGTTGCTCGCGCAATTCGCACGTATCGTTTTTACGTCGTTTTTTTTTTATGCCATATGTTTTTATTTTTATGTGATACAAATTTGTGAAATTTTATGATAGAAATTTTTTATATGCACAGATTCTAATATTTTTGTAATATACTCCATGTGATGGAAGAGTTTATGATTTTTTTTTTTAATATTCCTCATCCTTCTTGCTACATAGCGTCGTTTTTGTGTTACTTCCGGTTTCACTTCCGGGTTGAACTTTCTTTTAAAGATCGGCTTGCTTCTTGATAAATATTGCTTATGATTTTTTTTAATATTCCTCATCCTTCTTGATACATACCGCTTTATTTCATGTACTTCCGGTTTCACATCCTGTTTCACTTCCGGGTTGTTTATAGTCTTCATAAGCCACATTCTGCTTGGTATCAAGCGCATGCGCGTTTAAAAATAACATCAAGCGCGCATGCGCATTTAAAAATAACATCTAGCGCGCATGCGCTCAGAAAACAATTGGGGGTCATCTCAAGTACCAAACACAGGGTGTACGTTTTGTATATTATTTATATAAAAAAATACTAACGGCATTGACTATGATATACACATATACATATATCATGCACATATTTTTTTTTTCATTCATTAATAATATAATATATATATTAATTACTGCTAAATTACGGTTTGCTTAAATAATAATAATCACAAGTTAATAATAATAATTATCGTAAAAAAAAAATAAAAAGAACACTCTTTGGTGAAACAACGGAACAGACCTCAAATAATTACAATACAATATTATAAGACGTCGGACGCAACGGAAAAATTATATATGTATACAGAGAATAATTCAAACAAACAAGAAAAAAAAAATCTGAATAACAGTGGATAATGAACATGTACAGTATTTTTTTTTGTAGTGCTAAATTGTGGGGGGCAGGGCGTTCAGGGTGTGCAAGCAAAAGGCGATAGTATTTACGAAATAAAAACACTGCAGATAATTTAAATTCACATCCGGTTTAAAACCGGAAACGTGCCTAAATTGCCTAATATAATTTGACAGTTCAAAGACAAGACTAAAAATCGACTAATGGTAAAAGTATGCAAATAATTCAATTCACTTCCGGTTTAACCGGAAGTAGCACCTACATTTTCTGACATAGTTTGACAGTTCAAGACAAACAAATTCAGTCTTGTATAGATCAATTTTGTTCGTCTTGAACGGTCTAACCGGAAGTAGTGCCTAAATTTGAGCCTAGTATAGCTCAATTTAATGCACTTCCGGCCTAACCGGAAGTTGCACATATATTTCCTAACATAGTTTGACAAACAAATTGAGCCTAGTATAGCTCAATTTAATGCACTTCCGGCATAACCGGAAGTTGCACATACATTTCCTAACATAGTTTGACAAACAATTTGAGCCTAGTATAGCTCAATTTAATGCACGTCCGGTCTAACCGGAAGTTGCACATACATTTCCTAACATAGTTTGACAAACAAATTGAGCCTAGTATAGCTCAATTTAATGCACTTCCGGTCTAACCGGAAGTTGCTCATATATTTCCTAACATAGTTTGACAAACAATTTGAGCCTAGTATAGCTCAATTTAATGCACGTCCGGTCTAACCGGAAGTTGCACATACATTTCCTAACATAGTTTGACAGTTCAAGACAAACAAATGAAGCCTAGTATAGCTCAATTTTTTGTCTTGAACTAACCGGAAGTAGTGCCTAAATTTCCTCACACAGTTCAAGACATACAAATTCAGTCTAGTATAACTCAATTGTTTACTGTACATCGAACGCTCGCTCTAGTGTGCGTCGAACGTGCGCTCGATGCACAACAATCAATGATGATAATAATCACTGATTGCTGTGCATCGAACGCGAATATATATAAATTGGCGCACGTTCGACGCACACTCGGGAGAGTTCAGTGGGTCGCGCGTTCGATGCACAGCAATCAATGAAAATATTTATATATATATATATATATGTATATATATATATATATATATATATATGTATATTTGTATATATATATATATATATATATATATATATATGTATATTTGTATATATATATATATATATATATATATATATATATATATATATATATATATAATCATTGATTGCTGTGCATTGAACGCGCGACGTTTTACGTTAAACCGGAAGTATGTCCATGCGTCATGATTGGTCTTATTAATGAATCCCAACATTTGTTTAAGATTGTATCAATTCTTAAAAATTAACTATGTCCGTTATAATTTACGTTCGACGCACACCCGAGTAAGTTCAGTGGGTCGCGCGTTCGATGCACAGCAATTAATGTAATATATATAATTATCATCATTGATTACTGTGCATCGAACGCTCGTTCTAGTGTGCGTCGAACGTGCGCGAATATATATATATATATATATATATATATATATATATATATATATATATATATATATATATATATATATATATATATATATATATATATATATATATATATATATATATATATATTGGCACCTCGAGCGAGCGTTCGATGCACAACATTTAATGATGATAATATCATTGATTGCTGTGCATCGAACGCGAATATATAAATTGGCGCTTCGACGCACACTGGGGTCGCGCGTTCGATGCACAGCAATCAATGATATTATCATCATCGATTGCTGTGCATCGAACGCTCGCTCTAGGTGCCAATTTATTATATATATATATATATATATATATATATATATATATATATATATATATATCGGACATCATCTTCAACGGTTCACTGACTCCCGGTGCTCAAAACTCGATTTGATTTTAGTCATTTTTATAAAATGTAGCGGGCTTCATCTGCTTTTATTTCATGATTTTAATTCGAAAATTGACCACTATAGTGGACATCATCTTCAGCGTTTGTTCAACACTTGGTGCACTAAACTTGATCAAAAAAGGTATTTATTTTGTCTCGAAAATGTAACGAATATAGAATTTGTTTCAATACTGTTTTACTCACAAATTGGAAATTTCAGTGGACATCGTCCACAGAGCTTGTTCCGACTCCTGGTGATCAAGTTAATTAATACAAAATTCAATGTTATTTTCATTCAATCTGGAAATTTAACGAATAAATATATTTTCAGTTTATCGTTAATCCGAAAAGTATGAATTTTAACGGACATCATCTTCAACGGTTTAGTGACTCCTGGTGGTATAACAAATGTTCATTAAATTTCACCAAATTTATCGGGAATATGCAGTTATTATATCATTGGTGTCTCAATATTTTTAGCAGGAGTGTCTTGGATTTATATAATTTATTACCCACGAATTGCAAATTTCAGTGGACATCGTCCACAGAGCTTGTTCCGACTCCTAGTGATCAAGTTATATATCAATACAAGATTAAAAGTTATTTCCATTCCTTCTGGCAAATGTAACAAATAATTATGTTTTTAGTGTACGTTAACCTGAAAAGTGTGAATTTTAACGGACACCATCTTCAGCGGTTTAGCGACTCCTGGTGGTATATGGTCGATGGTGCTCAAACAATTTGATTAGATTATTTTTAACAACATTTAGCAGCAGTGTCTAGAATTTTTATAATTGATTACTCATAAGTTGGAAATTTCAGTGGACATCGTCCACAGAGCTTGTTCGAACTCCTGGTGATCAAGTTAATTAATACTAAATTCAATGTTATTTCCATTCCTTCTGGAAAATGTAACAAATATATTTTTAGTGTATAATTAAGCCGGAAAATATTAATTTTAACGGACATCATCTTCAGCGGTTGAGCGACTCCTGGTGATATAACAAAATTTTCATTGAATTTCATCAAATTTATCGGGAAATTGCAGTTATTATATCATTTTTGTCTTAATATTTATAAATTTCAGTGGGCATCATCTACACAGACTATTCCTTGAATTTCATCAAATTTATCGGGAAAGTGCAGTTATTATATCATTTTTGTCTAAATATTTATAAATTTCAGTGGGCATCATCTACACAGACTATTCCGACTCCCGGTGATCAATTTAATCAATACAAAATTTATTTGATATTGAGATACATTCTGGAAAATGTAACGAATAACATTATTTTTAGTTTATCATTTACCCGATAGTTTTAACGGACACCATCCTCAACGCTTGATGAACTCTTGGTGCTCAAACAATTTGATTAGATTATTTTTTATAATTTCTAGCATGTGTGTCTTGGATTTATATAATTTATTACCCACAAATTTGGAAATTTCAGTGGACATCGTCCACAGAGCTTGTTCCGACTCCTGGTGATCAAGTAAACCAATACAGAATTTAATGTTATTTCCATTAAATCTGGAAAATGTAACGCATAAAATATACTTTCAATTTATCGTTAACCCGAAAAGTATTAGATTTAATGGACACCATCTTCAGCGGATGAGTGACTCCTAGTGATATAACAAATTTTCATTGAATTTCATCAAATTTATCGGGAATGTGCAGTTATTATATAATGTTTGTCTCAATATTTATGAATTTCAGTGGGCATCATCTACACAGCCCATTCCGACCCCCGGTGATCAACTTGAATCAATACAAAATTTTATTATTATTGTCACACATTCTGGAAAATATAACGAATAAATATATTTTTCGTTTATTGTTAAGCCAACAATGAAATCATCTTCAGCGAGTGATCGACTCTCGGTGCTCACATAAATTTCAATTTGTTTTAATTAATTTTTATGAAGATTTTAATTTACTTTTTACTCAAAAAATTTATTTATATAATTTATTACGAATAAATTGGAAATTTCAGTGGACATCATCCACAGAGCTGTTTCGACTTCAGGTGATTGAATGTTATTTTCAGTCATTCTGGATAATAAATATATTTTTGGTTTATCCCTAAACCGAATAATAACAATTTTAATGGACATCATCTTCAGCGGTTGATCGACTCTCGGTGGTCACATAAATATCAATTTGGTTTAATTAATTTTTATGAAGATTTTAATTTACTTTTTACTCAAAAAATTGATTTATATAATATATTACGCATAAATTGGAAATTTCAGTGGACATCATCCACAGAGCTTTTTCGACTTCAGGTGATTGAATGTTATTTTCAGTCATTCTGGATAATAAATATATTTTTGGTTTATCCCTAAACCGAATAATAACCATTTTAATGGACATCATCTTCAGCGGTTGATGACCAGACTAATCAAATTACAAGGAATTTGTTCGAATATTAAGTTTTCTTATTTTTTTTTTTAACGGGCATCATCTTCAGCGGTTGATCGACTCTCGGTGCTCACATAAATTTCAATTTGTTTTAATTAATTTTTATGAAGATTTTAATTTACTTTTTACTCAAAAAATTGATTTATATAATTTATTACACATAAATTGGAAATTTCAGTGGACATCATCCACAGAGCGTTTTCGACTTCAGGTGATTGAATGTCATTTTCAGTCATTCTGGATAATAAATATTTTTTTGGTTTATCCCTAAACCGAATAATAACAATTTTAGTGGACATCATCTTCAGCAGTTGATGACCAGACTAATCAAATTACAAGAAATTTGTTTAAATCTTAGAAATTTAGTTTTTTTTTCTTAAAATTCTATCAGTTTCAGTGATAATTATCGTCAATGGTTATTGGATTCCTAGTGATTAATTAAGAAGAAATTAAATGTATGCACTACTTTATGTAACTACAAGCTTATCGTATGTCAATTTTAGTGGACACCATCTTCAGCAGTTGTGTGCCTCCTGGTGCTCACATAAATAAATTACAATTGTATTGTTTCGGACTCAAATATAAAGCGTTTTTTTTTTGATCGGCTTCACCCCGTTATGATTTCAATGGACACCATCTTCAGCGGATATTATTAAAACAGCACAATTACTGTTTTCGTTATAGATTATATAATTTTATCTTGTATTCTGATAACTTTATAAGTAAAGTACTTTATGTAACTACAGGCTAATCGTATGTCAATTTTAGTGGACACCATCTTCAGCAGTTGTGTGCCTCCTGGTGCTCACATAAATAAATTACAATTGTATTGTTTCAGACTCGAATATAAAGCATTTTTTGTTGATCGGCTTTAACCCCTTATGATTTCAATGGGCGCCATCTTCAGCGGATATTATTAAAACAGCACAATTACTGTTTTCGTTATAGATTATATAATTGTATCTTGCATTCTGATAACTTTAGTACAGTACAGTACTTTATGTAACTACAAGCTTATCGTATGAAAATTTTAGTGGACACCATCTTCAGCAGTTGTATGCCTCCTGGTGCTCACATAAATAAATTACAATTGTATTGTTTCAGACTCTCAGACTCAAATATAAAACGTTTTTTTTTTTTGATCGGCTTATGATTTCAATGGACACCATCTTCAGCGGATATTATTAAAACGGCACAATTGCTGTTTTCTTTATAGATTATATAATTTTATCTTGCATTCTGATAACTTTGTAAGTAAAGTACTTATCATATGTCAATTTTAGTGGACACCATCTTCAGCAGTTGTATGCCTCCTGGTGCTCACATAAGTAAATTACAATCGTATTGGTTTAGTCTTGAATATAAAACGTTTTTTTTTTTTGATCGGCTTCAACCCCTTATGATTTCAATGGGCACCATCTTCAGCGGATGTTATTAAATCAGCTGTTTTCTTTATAGATTATATAATTTTATCATCACTTTGTAAGTAAAGTAAGTGATCCCCTAATGCTTGCACACCCCTACAACATCGAATGTATGAATCTACGAGGCACAATCACTCAACACTAACACACATAAATGTTAGGACCCCCTTACGTCTTACCCTTGACCTGTCGCCGGTCGACCAGCTTGACATCCCGCACCTGCAGGTCGTGGTCGCTCCTCGCGGCGAACTTAATCACCGCCTGCGTGGACACCTGCGCGGAGAACCGCAGGTCCAGCCGCGTCAAGCTCTCGCACTTGGCCAGGTGATCGAGACTGAGCTCGGTCACCAGTTTCGAGTGGCTCAGGTCGAGGCTCTGCAGGTTGGCGACGGTCGCCGCCGGCTTGGTGCTGAGCTGCGCGATGCCCGCGTCCGAGAGGCGCGCGCACGAGCTGAGGCTGAGGTGCCGCAGGTTGGGCAGGTACTGCGTGACGTACCGCATCGCGATGTCCGTGATGTCGGTGCCGGCCATGCGCAGCGTGTGCAGGTTGCGCAGCCGGATCTTGTCGTCGGTGAAGACCTGCCGCGAGTCGTTGTTGGGGCCGAGGATCTCGCGCAGCGCGCTGTCGTTGAAGCCCGTCACGAAGCTGACGTCGAGGCTCTGGAGCTGTGCGCAGTAGCAGGTGCGCAGCGCGATCACGGACGCGAGGTTCGTGCTGACGAGGCTGAGCTCTTTAAGGCACGGCGTCCGTTGGATCAGCCAGGGCAGCTGGTACTTGTTGACGTGGCACCAGTCGAGGATTAGGGACTCGGGCTGTCGCCGCACTATGCCCTTCAGCAAATCGGAGGAAATGTGTTTTTGCGAAAAGTTCATTCGTTTCCACAGTTGGGGGTCGATGCTGATTGTAGCCCATGTCTTGCACACTAGGCTACATGTGTACAAATGTTTGGGCAGCAAGTATTTAAACACAGGGATCATAATGCGTTTGTCCATTGCGGCATTTGCGCCGAGTAATTGGTTCAATGAGGCCACTGGTGCAGGTCTTACCACGTGCATCGGTTTCTTCAAAATCCGCGCTGTTGATGAAGTGATTTGTTGGGCGAGCTGCATCCTCATTGGCTGCCGTACCGTTGTGGTGCTTTGTGAAGGTTTCTGTTCATCCGTCTCATTACTCGGGCGTCGCTTCTTTAAAGGAACAACCACTTCCTTCAAGCTCTTCTTCATATCCTGTTCATTATCACTATTACTATCACTAAACGTCTCCTTCTCCTGTTTCAACTCTAATGCACTCGACGCATCCGAGCTTATAGACATCCGTCGCATATCAGACGATTTCTGACGGGCCCTGAAGTGCCTAGGTCGGTAGTCCGTGTTCTTGCCTAGTTTACAACACAGAGGACACTCCCATGAATTCGGCATGTCCTCATTAATATACCCCGTGAACTGAGGACATAACCGTTGCACGCATGCCGGATGAGCTATTTCATAGCACACCTAAACAAAAAATATTTTAAAATCAACACATATAACATTATGGCTAACATACCGAACATTCCATTAAACCACTAGCGCTCTCACATCGCTGCGGCCCTTTTTGTAGTGGAACAATAGGGGTCTGCCCCCACCCATCAAGTCCACAATGCGCACACGCCGCTGTAATCGGAAGCATCGGCTGCAGACACTGCCTCATATTGCACGTTTGTTTGGCCCGACCTGGCCCTCCAAATTTAACCATATCTACACAAATAATAAAGCCACATATAACCACCCATCCAAACCATAAATATTTCAAGGTTACCCAAACAGAAGCTGCATTCGCCACAGTCACTCCGCTGGCACGCCTCGCACTTTTTGCAGCGCGTGCGCCTGCGTCGCGGACCGCCGCCTTTGTCACCCCCTGGAACGCCCCCAATCTTGGAGGACTTCACCGGGCGGCCAGGTCCCTTGAAATGATGCGAGGGCGACGTTTTTAATTTCACCGGGTACTTCGACCTGTTGTCATGTTCATCAGGAACTAAAAAAACATAATGGTTACAAATTACTACTTAAAAATTGGGGTTACTTCAAGACATGACAAGTAATTCATATTGTACACACCAAGGATATGAATATATCTAGCA
Source organism: Lordithon lunulatus (assembly GCA_963942505.1). Classification (NCBI taxonomy): domain Eukaryota; kingdom Metazoa; phylum Arthropoda; class Insecta; order Coleoptera; family Staphylinidae; genus Lordithon; species Lordithon lunulatus. Next base: position 4,363,215 of record OZ012675.1, read on the forward strand.
TTTTGCACGAAAACGGTAAGAGATAGCGGAAAACAGCCAAAGGACCTTTTGTCGGGCTTGAAATTGTCTATAACTTGCAGTTTGAATTATGCTTCTAGCTTTAGAAAGAGAATAGTTACGGGCGAAAAACCTGAAAAAAAAACCTTACTATGTTTGCAATTTTATTTGGAAACGGGACGCGATATCGGAAATATCCTAATGGCTCTTTATCGAGCTTGAAATTATCTATAACTTTGCTATTTGAATCATGCTTCTAGCTTTAAAAAGAAAAAAGTTATGGCCGAAAAACCGTAAATAGCCTCAAAAATCACAAAAAATCTCGCCTCCAGCACAATATTGTAATCCGGCGACTACAACCGCTGAAGGTTATATCCATTAAAACTGACATTTGACCAAATCCGCAGTGACATACATAACAGAATACTTTTAGTAAATTATTTCGTCTTAAATAGCTCTATTTGCGCACCTGGAGTCGATCAACCGCTGAAGATGATGTCCATTAAAATTGACATTTAACAAAATCTGCACTTACATAAATTACAGAAAATATTCACTAAATAATTTCGTATTAAATAATTTTATTTGAGCATCAGGAGTCGATCAACCGCTGAAGATGATGTCCATTTAAAATTGACATTTGACAAAATCCGCAGTGACTAAAAGAACAGACCACATTTACCAAATTATTTCGTCATAAATAACTCTATTTTAGCACTAAGACTCGATCAACCGCTGAAGATGATGTCCATTAAAATTTACATCCAACAAAATTCGCAGTGACTTACATTACAGACTACTTTTACTGAATAATTTCGAACTAAATAGCTCTATTTGAGCACCAGGAGTCGATCAAACACTGAAGATGATATCCATTAAAATTTACATCTAACAAAATCCGCAGTGACTTACATTACAAACTACATTTACCGAATTATTTTGTCTTAAATAGCTCTATTTGTGCACCAGGAGTCGATCAACCGCTGAAGATGATGTTCAATAAAATTTAATTCTATAAAACCCGCAGTGAGCTACATTACAGACTACATTTACCAAATTATTTCGTCTTAAATAGCTCTATATCGGCACCAGGAGTCAATCAACCGCTGAAGATGATGTCCATTAAAATTTACATCTCACAAATTCGCAGTGACATAAATATCGGAATACTTTTACTAATTAATTTCGTCTTAAATAGCTCTATTTGAGCACCAGGAGTCGATCAACCGCTGAAGATGATATCCATTAAAATTTATACCTATGAAATCCGCAGTAAGCTACATTACAGACTACATTTACCAAAATATTTCGACTTAAATAGCTGTATAAGAGCACCAGGAGTCGATCAACCGCTGAAGATGATGTCCATTAAAATTGACATATAACAAATCTGCAGTGACATAAATATCAGAACACTTTTACTAAATAATTTCGTCTTAAATAGCTCTATTTGAGCACCAGGAGTCGATCAACCGCTGAAGATGATGTCCATTAAAATTGATATCTGATAAAATCCGCAGTGACATAAATTTCAGACAACATTTACCGAATAATTTCGTCTTAAATAGCTCTAGATGAGCACCAGGAGTCGGTCAACCGCTGAAGATGATGTCCATTAAAATTGATATCTGATAAAATCCGCAGTGACATAAATTATAGACAACGTTCTCGAAATCATTTCGTCTTAAATAGCTCTATTTGAGTACCAAGAGTCGAACAACCGCTGAAGATGATATCCATTAAAATTTACATCCAACAAAATCCGCAGTTACTTACATTACAGACTACTTTTGCTGAATAATTTCGTCCTAAATAGCTCTATTTGAGCACCAGGAGTCGATCAACCGCTGAAGATGATGTCCAATAAATTTGATATCTAACAAATCCGCAGTGACATAAATATCAGAATACTTTTACTAAATCATTTCGTCTTAAATAGCTCTATTTGAGCACCAGGAGTCGATCAACTGCTGAAGATGATGTCTATTAAAATTGAGATCTGACAAAATCCGCAGTGACATAAATATCAGAATACTTTTACTAAATTAGTTCGTCTTAAATAGCTCTAGTTTAGCACCAGGAGTCGATCAACCGCTGAAGATGATGTCCAATAAATTTGATATCTAACAAATCCGCAGTGACATAAATATCAGAATACTTTTACTAACATACTCAAATCTCAATACTCAAAATTCAAAAACTCAAATATTCAAAAAATTCTAATATTCAATAATTGAAAAAATGAAAAAATGAAAAATTGAAAAATACAAAAATTCAAAAAAGCAATGATTCAAATCAAAAATTTGGTAAATTTTAAGAAGAAAACAATTCAAAAACTCAAAAATTCAAATATTAAAAAAATTCAAGAATTTAAAAAAATTGAAAAAATGCAAAATATCAAAAATTCACAAATTGAAAAATTCAAAAATTCAGAAATTGAAAAATTGAAAAATTCACAAATTGAAAAATTCAACCTTTTTGTTTTCTTAGAAACTCAACTCAAATAATTTTAAAATTAAAATATTGAGTTTGTAAAAAACATTTATTGAGAATTTCGAATTGCTGTTAGAAACAACTTGAAACTCAATCAGCACAGCGATTGAGTTTCGAAATGTTACGAAACAGTAAATTTTTTTTTTTTAAATCTAAATTTTAAATTTCATAATATTTTTGTTGAGTTTGGAAATAAAATCGTTGCGTGTTTGGATTGGTTGTAAAAAAATATTTGAGACTAAAAAAAATTCAAAAACTCAATAATTTAAAAATTCAAAAAATCAAAAATTTGAGACTAAAAAAAATTCAAAAACTCAATAATTTAAAAATTCAAAAATTCTAAAACTCAAAAAATCAAAAATTCAATAATTCAATAATAAAAATTCAAAAATTAACCTTTTTGTTTTCTCAGAAACTCAAATAATTTGTAAACTAAAATATTTAGTTTGTAAAAGACATTTGTTGAGAATAGCAAATTGTTGTAAGAAACTACTTGAACCTCAATCAGCCAGCGATTGAGTTTGGAAATGTTTCGAAACAATACATTTTTTTTCTTTAAATCTAAATTTGAAATTTCATAATTTTGTTTGGAAAAAAAAACAAATTCAAAAGTTGAAAAATTCAAATAAAAAAATTCAAAAACCTAAAAATTCAAATATTCAAAAATTCCAAAAATTCAACCATTTTGTTTTCTTAGAAATTCAAAAATTCAAAAATCTAAAAACTCAAAAATTCTAAAAAATCAACCTTTTTGTTTTCTTAGAAATTCAAAAATTCAAAAATCTAAAAACTCAAAAATTCCAAAAAAATCAACCTTTTTGTTTTCTTAGAAATTCAAAAATTAAAAAATCCAAATATTAATAATTGAAAAAATGAAAAATTGAAAAATACAAAAATTCAAAAAAGCAATGATTCAAATCAAAAAATTGGTAAATTTTAAGAAGAAAACAATTCAAAAACTCAAAAATTCAAATATTAAAAAAATTCAAGAATTTAAAAAAATTAAAAAAATGCAAAATATCAAAAATTCACAAATTGAAAAATTCAAAAATTCACAAATTGAAAAATTCAAAAACTCAAAAATTCTAAAATTCTAAAATTCAAAAATTTAAAAATAAACCGTTTTGTTTTATCAGAAACTCAACTCAAATAGTTGGAAAACTAAAATATTGAGTTTGTAAAAAACATTTGTTCGGAATTTCAAATTGCTATAAGAAACTACTTGAAACTCAATCAGCTCAGCGATTGAGTTTCGAAATATTTCGAAACAGTACATTTAAAAAAAAAAATCTAAATAGAAATTTCATTACAATTTTGTTGAGTTTGGGAAAAAAACAAATTCAAAAGTTCAAAAATTCAAAAGTTCAAAAATTCAAATAAAAAAATTCAAAAACCTAAAAACTTAAAAAGTCAAAAATTCAAAAATTCAACCTTTTTGTTTTCTTTCTCAGAAACTATAAATATAAATATCAGAATACTTTTACTAAATCACATTTACATCCAACAAAATCCGTTACATACAAAAATACATTACAGACTACCTTTACTGAATAATTTTGTCCTAAATTACACACACTGCAGATTTGAGAGATGTTAATTTTAATGGACATCGTCTTCAGCGATTGATCGACTCCTGGTGCTCAAATAGAGCTAGTTAAGACGAAATAATTTGGTAAAAGTATTCTGGTATTTCTGTCACTGCGGATTTTATGAGATGTCAATTTTAATGGACATCATCTTCAACGGTTGATCGACTCCTGGTGCTCAAATGGAACTATTTAAGACGAAATTTTTTAGCTATAGTATTCTGCTATTTATGTCACTGCGGATTTATGAGATGGCACTTTTAATGGACATCATCATCAGCGGTTGATCGACTCCTGGTGCCCAAATAGAGCTATTTAAGACAAAATAATTCGGTAAATGTAGTATGTAATGTAAGTCACTGCGGATTTTGTTAGATGAATAAATTACAGACTACATCCACCAAATCATTTTGTCTTAAGTAACTCTATTTGAGCACCGGGAGTTGATCAACCGTTGAAGGTGATGTCCATTAAAATTTACATCTAAAAAAATCCGCAGTGACTTAATTACAGACTACATTTGCCGAATAATTTCCTCTTAAATAGCTCTATTTGTGCACCAGGTGTTGATCAACCGCTGAAGATGATATCCATTAAAATTTGCATCCAACAAAATCCACAGTGACTTACATTACAGGCTACTTTTACTAAATAATTTCGTCTTAAATCGCTCTATAAGAGCACCAGGAGTCGGTCAACCTCTGAAGATGATGTCCATTAAAATTGTCATCTAACAAATCCACAGTGACATAAATATCGGTATACTTTTACTAAATGATTTCGTCTTAAATAGCTCTATTTGAGCACCAGGAGTCGATCAACCGCTGAAGATGATGTCCATTAAAATTGACATCTACCAAATCCACAGTGAGATAAATATCAGAATACTATTACGAAATTATTTCGTTTTAAATAGCTCTATTTGAGCACCAGGAGTCGATCAACCGCTGAAGATGATGTCCATTAAAATTGACGTCTAACAAATCCACAATGAGATAAATATCAGAATACTATTACGAAATTATTTCGTCTTAAATAGCTCTATTTGTGCACCAGGAGTCGATCAACCGCTGAAGATGATGTCCATTAAAATTGACATCTAACAAATCCACAGTGAAATAAATATCAGAATACTTTTACTAAATGATTTCGTCTTAAATAGCTCTATTTGAGCACCAGGAGTCGATCAACCGCTGAAGATGATGTCCATTAAAAATGACATCTAACAAATCCACAATGAGATAAATATCAGAATACTATTACGAAATTATTTCGTCTTAAATAGCTCTATTTGTGCACCAGGAGTCGATCAACCGCTGAAGATGATGTCCATTAAAATTGACATCTAACAAATCCAGAATGAGATAAATATCAGAATACTATTACGAAATTATTTCGTCTTAAATAGCTCTATTTGTGCACCAGGAGTCGATCAACCGCTGAAGATGATGTCCATTAAAATTGACATCTAACAAATCCAGAATGAGATAAATATCAGAATACTATTACGAAATTATTTCGTCTTAAATAGCTCTATTTGTGCACCAGGAGTCGATCAACCGCTGAAGATGATGTCCATTAAAATTGACATCTAACAAATCCAGAATGAGATAAATATCAGAATACTATTACGAAATTATTTCGTCTTAAATAGCTCTATTTGTGCACCAGGAGTCGATCAACCGCTGAAGATGATGTCCAATAAAATTGACATCTAACGAAATCCGCAGTGAAAAATATAACAGAATATATTGACCTAACCATTTAGGGTTAAATAGTTCTATTTGAGCACCAGGACTTGATGAACCGTTGAAGATGGTATCAGAAACCTTCAGCAAAATCGAAGAAGTAAAGAAACTCAAATTGAAATTTCTTGTATTTTGGTGTTTTGACAAACTAAATGAGCCATTGACAGAAAAAGTGGACTCCAATTTTAAAATTCATTTTGTTTTCATCAAGTTAGGCACTGGATGTGGAGCGTTGTAGATGATGTCCAGTGAAATTGTCCATTTTCGAGTAATTTAAGAGGCCTCACCTGTCAATATTGGCCGTCCTGTGATTGCCAGGTCCCTGTTGTCCTGCCGGTGCAAGCCGATCAGAGTCCGCACGTCCTGAATCAAGGCTATTGGGTCTTTGACTAGGTCCGGCACGTTTTTCTTGTTGTTGGGCAACATGTGCAAGTAGAGCACGATGTCCTGAAACAAAAGCATATTACAATTAAAACGTGAAAACATTATGAGAGTAGAAACTGAAGAGGGTGGAAAGTAGAGGTGTGCGGGTATATCGGTAAATTATTCAATAACTTAAAATCAACGTGATTGTCATCATTAATAGAACTAGTCAAATGGAAGAAAATTGAAAACACGAGCTATAGTTGTTCAAAAATAAACAAACTATGTGCGTTGACTAATTTTACTAGCCAGTATAGCGGCACCTTGGGCTACCCCCACCACATCTCCTTGGTGACCACGCCCCTCCCCTACCACCTCTTATGGGTGGCCACGCCCCCATCCCCACTCATCGCTCATGTCCCCCCACTCCTTACGGTCACCTCCTTCTCATGGCCACGCCCATCCCCACTCCTCCTTGCCACGCCCCATTCCCACTTGTCGTGGCCGTTACTGAATAGCTTATAGGAATGGTTTTAACGGAAGTATAAAGGATATGAAGCGAGAGCAGGTGCACTCGATACCTCAGTCGAGAGCGTGATGATGGAGGCATTGGTGCAGAAGTGTGAAAACTTTGTTAATTACTACTTTTTATAACAACGAATAAAATGGATTTATCTAAGAAGACACGATAATAGCGTGGGCAGTTGTTCAAAACCAACCAAACTATGTGCGTCTTATTTTACTATTCGTAGGGATTGTGGAACCTTGGATTACCCCCACCACCTCTCCTTGGCGGTCACACCCCCTTTTCATTCCCCCTTGTCACGTCCAATTTTCCAGTCATCGTGGCCACGCCCCTTTTCCCACGTCAGTATGCGCTTCTGATTTTACTAGTCGTCAGTATTGCGGAACCTTGGACTACCCCCACCATCACCGCATCGCGGCCACGCCCCATTTCTCACTCCTCGTGGCCACACCCCCTTTCCTAGGCATCGTGGCCACACCCCTTTTCCCATGTCGCTTTCCCCACTTATCGTGTACACGCTCCCATTCCCCCACTACTCGTGCCCACGCCCCATTTCCCCCACTCTCATTGTGGCCACGCCCTCTTTCCCACTTCTAGTGGCCGTGCGTGAACACCTTATAGAAATGGCTTTAACAAAAGCACAACAGTTACCTTTAAGAACAAAAGACAGTTACCTTCAATCCGTGCAGCTCTGACTGTGTGACATGTACATGCTGCCGGTCGGCCGGAATAATGACGTCGTGTCCACTGGACAGGTGCGACCGTCCCAGCAGACAGTTGACATACCGCTCGAGCACGTACCACAACATCTCCGTGAAGAACGGGTACCGGAACTTCTGAGGCACCTGTTACAACGACACCGCACTTTTAGAACAAAAACCCCAAAAAAAAAAAAAACAAGTCAACTTACTTTGGTGGAGTCCTCGACCTGGGCGATCTTCAGCTGCTTGTCGATGCCGAACGAGTGCAGGAAGTTGCCGCCGAAGACGAGCGAGTCGACGGGCGTGTACACCGCGTGGATCCAGCCGGTGGGGATGAAGAACGTGTTGCCGTCGTGCAGTTCGATGCGCGCGCACTTGTCCACGGTGTCCCCGAAGAAGACGTCCGACTGTTTGCCGGACAGCACCCAGCGCTCGTACAGCGCCAGGTTGCGCTCGGTCGGGGGGATCAACCAAAACACTTTGCCACCTTGAACATAACACGAACAATATTGTAGTAGAGAACCTGATATTAGATGATTATATTCAAGGACGTAAGACCTACAAAACTATGGGTGTTATCTAATTTTACTAGTCGTAGGTATGGCGACACATTGGCCTACCCCCACCACCTCTCCTTGACGGTCACGCCCCTTCCCCCACTCCGTCTGATCACGCCCATTCCCCCACTCCTTCTGATCACGCCCCTCCCCCCACTCCTAGTGGTCACGCCCCTTCACCCACCCATCAAATGCCAATATTTAAATTTATAATTCGTAAGTGACAGTCTTTAAATGTTCATTCTTAAAATTGATTTCACGTGTTGGTTTAAATGAAAATGTAAATTTTCACCTGTTTATATGTTCATGTATGTAAACTTAGTTAGTTTATTTAATTTTATAGGTTGTAATTTTTTCTATTTTATATCTTATATTTTGTAAGAATTTGTATGAAATGGCGTTGCCGTCAATAAAAAATTATTATTATCATGGTTACACCCCTTCCCCATTCCTAGTGGTCACGCCCCTTCCCCCACTATTTGTGATCACGCCCTTTCCCCCACTCTTTGTGGACACGCCCCCATTTCCCCACTACTAGTGCGCACTCTCCCATAAACTCAGTTAAACAGGTCCCCCACTCTTTGTGGACACGCCCCCATTTTCCCACTACTAGTGCTCACTCCCCCATAAACTCAGTTAAACAGGTCCCCCACTCTTTGTGGACACGCCCCCATTTTCCCACTACTAGTGCGCACTCCCCCATAAACTCAGTTAAACAAGTCCCCCACTCTTTGTGGTCACGCCCCTTCCCACACTCTTTGTGGTCACGCCCAGTCCCCCACTCTTTGTGGGCACGCCCTCATTCCCTCACTCTTTATGGACACGCCCCCATTCCCCCACTACTCGTGCACAAATTCCTAATATTTCACATGACTTACCTTTGAGTATGTGATACCAAACAGAGGTACCCCCGAAATCAACATGAAAATCCGTGTAGCACCCCTTGACAGACATCAAACAATACTTCTGCACCTTGGGGTACTTCATATCCTCAATGAGGTTCGTCGCCTCGGTCTGGCTCTCTTTGAGGTGCCGCGGCCACACGCAGTCCACCCAATCAAGCTGCCTGTTGACAAAAAAAGTCACGTTACAGTGCAAATAACATGACTCTGATACCTCACTTACCTGACAATGGACGGGGTTTGGATGTAGTTCTCCAGCTTGGTGTGCGAGAACTCCAGCGAGATCACGTTCAGCAGCTTGTCCTTGTCGGGGTCCTCGTAATAGCGCTGCCACTCCTTCATCGTCATCTCGCTGTTCTTCTGCGTGTTCACGTCCATCACGTCGAGGACGCGGCGCGAGCCCACGCACATGCGCACGTCGTTGATCGTGAAATTGTTCGTCGGCACACGCAGACCTATGTAGACATTTTCAGATACGATATAACATCAAGCAACATCAACGAAAGTTAGAGGTCAATGGAATATTCGAGATAACTAAATTCGACGTTATGAAAATTTTAGATATTAATATAATATGTGATTCATAACAATCAACAACTAGCATAAAATATTGTATAAAGGTTATAGTTTGACGAAGACGAAGAAATATAAAATATTTTTTGATTTGAGGATATTCGAGGTAATTAAATTCGATGTTTTCGATTTTTTTTTATATATCAATTTAAACTAACACAACTTGCCCGAAGTATAATGGTTTCGATGTAAGGATTTTCGAGGTAACGAAGTTCGAGGTAACGAAATTCGAGGTAACGAAATTCGAGGTAATAAACCATTGTTAGTAATATTATAACATCTGATATACCAAAAAGAAACTGCTAGTGTCTAAATCGAATCACAATATATAATCGGAATACATTATAGAAGATATTCGAGGTAATTGCATTCGAAGTACAGACTATTTAGGTATTAATTTACGCGAATTAAAAAAAAACTGACGTACCTTGCCCTGGGTATTATGGTTTCGATGCAAGGATTTTCGAGATAACGAAATTCGAGGTAAAAAAATATTATTAGTAATCTTATAACATGTGATATACCAAAACGGCACTGCTAGTGTCTAAATCGAAGCAAAATATATAATGTGGAAGACATTCGAGGTAATTGCATTCGAAGTGCAGAATATTTAGGTACTAATTTGCGCGAATTAAAAAAAAACTGACATTGCTTGCCCTGGGTATAATAGTTTCGATGTAACGATTTTCGATATAACGAAATTCGAGGTAATAAACAAATATTAGTAATGTTATAACATCTGATAGACCAAAAAGAAACTGCTAGTGTCTAAATCGAAGCAAAATATATAATGTGGAAGATATTCGAGGTAATTCCATTCGAAGTACAGAATATTTAGGAATTAATTTACGCGAATGAAAAAAAACTGACATTGCTTGCCCTGGGTACAATAGTTTCGATGTAACGATTTTCGAGATAACGAAATTCGAGGTAAAAAAATATTATTAGTAATCTTATAACATGTGATATACCAAAACGGCACTGCTAGTGTCTAAATCGAAGCAAAATATATAATGTGGAAGACATTCGAGGTAATTGCATTCGAAGTGCAGAATATTTAGGTACTAATTTGCGCGAATTAAAAAAAAACTGACATTGCTTGCCCTGGGTATAATAGTTTCGATGTAACGATTTTCTATATAACGAAATTCGAGGTAATAAACAAATATTAGTAATGTTATAACATCTGATAGACCAAAAAGAAACTGCTAGTGTCTAAATCGAAGCAAAATATATAATGTGGAAGATATTCGAGGTAATTCCATTCGAAGTACAGAATATTTAGGAATTAATTTACGCGAATGAAAAAAAACTGACATTGCTTGCCCTGGGTACAATAGTTTCGATGTAACGATTTTCGAAATAACGAAATTCGAGGTAAAAAAATATTATTGGTAATCTTATAACATGTGATATACCAAAACGGCACTGCTAGTGTCTAAATCGAAGCAAAATATATAATGTGGAAGATATTCGAGGTAATTGCATTCGAAGTGCAGAATATTTAGGTACTAATTTACGTGAATTAAAAAAAAACTGACATTGCTTGCCCTGGGTATAATGGTTTCTATGTAAGGATTTTCGAGATAACGAAATTCGAGGTAAAAAAAAATATTGGTAATGTTATAACATGTGATATACCAAAAAGAAACTGATAGTGTCTAAAACGAAGCAAAATATATAATGTGGAAGATATTCGAGGTAATTGCATTCGAAGTACATAATATTTAGGTATTAATTTACGCGAATTAAAAAAAAACTGACATTGCTTGCCCTGGGTACAACAGTTTCGATGTAACGATTTTCGAAATAACGAAATTCGAGGTAAAAAATAATTATTGGTAACATGTGATATACGAAAAAAAAAACTGCTATTGTTTAAATCGAAGCAAAATATATAATGGGAAGATATTCGAGGTAATTACATTCGAAATACATAATATTTAGGTATTAATTAAGTATAAAGGTTTCGATGTAAGGAATTTCGAGATACCGAAATTCGAGGTAAAAATCAATTATTGGTAATATTATAACAACAGAGATACGAACAAGAAACTGCTAAATCGAAGCATAATATAATTGTTTTAATAAGAGTTAATCGAGATATTGGAATTCGAGGTAATATTTTTTCATAATATAAGAGTTTCGATGTTAGAAATTTCATAATATAATTGTTTCGATGTTAGAAATTTCGAATTAGCTATCTTTATTTCAAAAACGTGAAAAAATGACAAAAAAACGTCAAAAACGTGAAAAATGTTAAAAAAACGTCAAAACGTGAAAAATGTGAAAAATGTCGAAAAAACGTCAAAAACGTGAAAAATGTAAAAAAAACGTCAAAAACGTGAAAAATGTAAAAAAAAACGTCTAAAACGTGAAAAATGTCAAAAAACGTCAAAAACGTGAAAAATGTGAAAAAGACGTCAAAACGTGAAAAATGTCGAAAAAACGTCAAAATGTGAAAAATGTCAAAAAACGTCAAATACGTGAAAAATGTCAAAAAACGTCAAAAACGTGAAAAATGTCAAAAACGTGAAAAATGTGAAAAATTGTCGAAAAAACGTCAAAACGTGAAAAATGTCAAAAAAATTTCAAAAACGTGAAAAATGTAAAAAAAACGTCTAAAACATGAAAAATGTGAAAAATGTCGAAAAAACGTCAAAAACGTGAAAAACATGAAAAATGTCAAAAAAACGTCAAAAACGTGAAAAATGTCAAAAAACGTCAAAAACGTGAAAAATGTCAAAGACGTCAAAAACGTGAAAAATGTTAAAAAAAAAACGTCAAAAAAGTGAAAAATGTCAAAAAAAAACGTCAAAAACGTGAAAAATGTCAAAAAACGTCAAAAACGTGAAAAATGTCAAAAAACGTCAAAAACGTGAAAAATGTCAAAAAAACGTCAAAAACGTGAAAAATGTCAAGAAACGTCAAAAAAGTGAAAAATGTCAAAGACGTCAAAAACGTGAAAAATGTTAAAAAAAAACGTCAAAAACGTGAAAAATGTCAAAAAAACGTCAAAAACGTGAAAAATGTCAAAAAACGTCAAAAACGTGAAAAATGTCAAAAAACGTCAAAAACGTGAAAAATGTCAAAAAAACGTCAAAAACGTGAAAAATGTCAAGAAACGTCAAAAAAGTGAAAAATGTCAAAAAACGTCAAAAACGTGAAACGTCCTTATTTTATATAAAATTAATTTCATTACGTCGAATTTCATTATCTCGAATATACTCGCATTAAAATTATGTTATTTGTCTTCGACAAGACTTTTTTTTTGTAGATCACCATTTTCGAATTAACGAAGTTCGAGGTAATGAAAATTATTGGTATGTATAACAGCACCAATAATTTTCATTACCTCGAACTTCATTAATTCGAAAATGGTGATCTACAAAAAAAAGTCTTGTCGAAGCCAAATAACACAATTTTAATGTGAGTATTTCGAGAATTTCGAGATAACAAAATTCGAGGTAAAAACAATTATTGGTAGTGTTATAACATTCGAGATACCAACAAGAAACCGCTACTGTCTAAATCGAAGCAACATATAATAGTTTTAATAAGAGTTAATCGAGATAATGAAATTCGAGGTAATATTTTTTTCATAATATAATAGTTTCGATATAAGGAATTTCGAATTCACGAAGTTCTAGGTATTGAAAATTATTGGTGCTGTTATACAGACCAATAATTTTCATTACCTCGAACTTCGTTAATTCGAAAATGGTGATCTACAAAAAAAAAGTCTTGTCGAAGCCAAATAACACAATTTTAATGTAAGTATATTCGAGATAATGAAATTAATTTAATATAAAATACGGATTATAAAAATAAAGATAGCCCGAAGAACAATATAATCGGATTTCGTTACCTCGAAAATCCTAACATCGAAACGTTAGGATTTTCGAGGTAACGAAATTCGATTATATTGTTCCTCGGGCTATCTTTATTTTTATAATCCGTATTTTATATTAAATTAATTTCATTATTTCGAATATACTTACATTAAAATTGTGTTATTTGGCTTCGACAAAACTTTTTTTTTGTAGATCACGATTTTCGAATTAACGAAGTTCGAGGTAATGAAAATTATTGGTATGTATAACAGCACCAATAATTTTCATTAACTCGAACTTCATTAATTCGAAAATGGTGATCTACAAAAAAAGTCGAAGTCAAATAACACAATTTTAATGCAAGTATATTCGAGATAATGAAATTAATTTAATATAAAATACGGATTATAAAAATGAAGATAGCCTGAGGAACAATATAATCGAAATTCGTTACCTCGAAAATCCTAACATCGAAACGTTAGGATTTTCGAGGTAACGAAATTCGAGGTAAATTAATTTCTGCTCACCTAATCCAGCTTTATCTTTGAATAAAAGCGGCGTGTTGAAGCCATATTTTTGGAAATGAGCCACCGTGAGCTCCTGGCCGTGCATCTCCTTCACCAGATTATGGGCGGCGAATGATGGATCGTCCAACTTTTCCTGGAGACAGAAGGCACGTCGGCCCTCAATCTCCTCGTCGCCAAGCGCCCAGTCCTCCGAGTACAGCTTTTTGTGCTTCCTTTCACGCTAGAAATCATCAAATCATAAGTAAATCCAATTGAAATGCCATTATTAGGCATTAAGTAAATATCGAAGATAAAAATTTTAAAAAACAAAAAATATTTATTGATTCATATTACTCAGAAAATTTCCTTATATTTGATGGGTCACTCGATATAGTTACCATCGGTTATAAGCCTACTGACACATGACATTCCATAATGTCAATTTTTGACAGATGATGTTTTTGTGCTTCTAAGCAGCCAATTCACCACAAAAACATCGTCCATCAACAACTGAGATGAAATCTAATGTTCTAAATATAAAAATAGAGTAGTATTAATGTAAAATCAATAATTTTAGTATTTGCTTTAAAAAAAACACACACACAAAAATTGTGATATAAACGAAAATAATTATAATCTGCGTAGTAAGCGGCAAAAATCAATTTATTTGATAGGTCGGTCGATATAGTTGTCAACAGTTATAATTCTGACCACTGACATTTAAAATGACAGCTGTCAAATTGTAAAAGACAACTGTCAAATTATAAATCATAGCTGTCAAATTGTAAATAACAACTGTCAAATTGTAAATGACAACTGTCAAATTATAAATGACAGCTGTCAAATTGTAAATGACAGCTGTCAAATTGTAAATGACAGCTGTCAAATTGTAAATGACAGCTGTCAAATTGTAAATGACAACTGTCAAATTATAAATGATAGCTGTCAAATTGTAAATAACAACTGTCAAATTGTAAATGACAGCTGTCAAATTGCAAATGACAGCTGTCAAATTGCAAATGACAGCGTTCGAATAGTAAATGACAGTGGCCAGTTTGTAAAAATGTCTATAAATTTATGACAAAATTTGACAACTATTATTAACAACTCACAGCTGTCATTAATATTTTGACAGCTGTGACTTACATCATCCCAACTGTCATTTAAAACTTGACAACTAGTACCTATTTTTTTAAATAATTTGACAGGTGCAGTAATACAATTTGACAGCTGGCATCAGCATGACAGTTATTGTAAATGACAGCTTTTAAATAATAAATGACAGTGCCAGTTTGTAAAATTTACTATAAATTTATGACAGAATTTGACAACTGTTATTAACAATTAGCAGCTGTCATTAATATTTTGATAGCTGTAACTTACATCATCCCAACTGTCATTTAAAATTTGACAACTAATACCAATTTTTTAAATAATTTGACAGGTGCAGTAATACAATTTGACAGCTGTCATCAGCATGGCTGTTATTGTAAATGACAGCTTTCGAATAGTAAATGACAGTTGCCTGTTTGTAAAATTTTCTATAAATTTATGACAGAATTTGACAACTGTTATTAACAAGTCACAACTGTCATTAATATTTTGACAGTTGTGACTTACATCATCCCAACTGTCATTTAAAATTTGACAACTAGTACCTATTTTTTTTAATAATTTGACAGGTGCAGTAATACAATTTGACAGCTGTCATCAGCATGACTGTCATTGTAAATGACAGTTTTCAAATAGTAAATGACAGTTTCCAGTTTGTAAAATTTACTATAAATTTATGATAGAATTTGACAACTGTTATTAACAATTCGCAGCTGTCATTAATATTTTGACAGCTGTGACTTACATCATCCCAACTGTCATTTAAAATTTGACAACTAGCACCTATTTTTTTAATAATTTGACAGGTGCAGTAATACAATTTGACAGCTGTCATCAGCATAACTGTCATTGTAAATGACAGCTTTCAAATAGTAAATGACAGTTGCCTGTTTGTAAAATTTTCTATACATTTATGACAGAATTTGACAACTGTTATTAACAATTCACAGCTGTCATTAATATTTTGACAGTTGTGACTTACATCATCCCAACTGTCATTTAAAATTTGACAACTAGCACTTATTTTTTTAAATAATTTGACAGGTGCAGTAATACAATTTGACAGCTATCATCAGCATGACTGTTATTGTAAATGACAGTTTTCAAATAGTAAATGACAGTTGCCAGTTTGTAAAATTTTCTATAAATTTATGACAGAATTTGACAACTGTTATTAACAAGTCACAACTGTCATTAATATTTTGACAGTTGTGACTTACATCATCCCAACTGTCATTTAAAATTTGACAACTAGTACCTATTTTTTTTAATAATTTGACAGGTGCAGTAATACAATTTGACAGCTGTCATCAGCATGACTGTCATTGTAAATGACAGTTTTCAAATAGTAAATGCAGTTTCCAGTTTGTAAAATTTACTATAAATTTATGATAGAATTTGACAACTGTTATTAACAATTCGCAGCTGTCATTAATATTTTGACAGCTGTGACTTACATCATCCCAACTGTCATTTAAAATTTGACAACTAGCACCTATTTTTTTAATAATTTGACAGGTGCAGTAATACAATTTGACAGCTGTCATCAGCATAACTGTCATTGTAAATGACAGCTTTCAAATAGTAAATGACAGTTGCCTGTTTGTAAAATTTTCTATACATTTATGACAGAATTTGACAACTGTTATTAACAATTCACAGCTGTCATTAATATTTTGACAGTTGTGACTTACATCATCCCAACTGTCATTTAAAATTTGACAACTAGCACCTATTTTTTTAAATAATTTGACAGGTGCAGTAATACAATTTGACAGCTATCATCAGCATGACTGTTATTGTAAATGACAGTTTTCAAATAGTAAATGACAGTTGCCAGTTTGTAAAATTTTCTATAAATTTATAACAGAATTTAACAACTGTTATTAACAATTAGCATGTCATTAATATTTTGACAGCTGTGACTTACATCATCCCAACTGTCATTTAAAATTTGACGACTAGCACCTATTTTTTTAATAATTTGACAAGTGCAGTAATACATTTTGACAGCTGTCATCAGTATGACTGTCATTGTAAATGACAGTTTTTAAATAATAAATGACAGTTGCCAGTTTGTAATATTTACTATAAATTTATGACAGAATTTGACAATTGTTATTAACAATTCGCAGCTGTCATTAATATTTTGACAGTTGTGACTTACATCATCCCAACTGTCATTTAAAATTTGACAACTAGCACCTATTTTTTTTAATAATTTGACAGGTGCAGTAATACAATTTGACAGCTGTCACCAGCATGACTGTCATTGTAAATGACAGTTTTCAAATAGTAAATGACAGTTGCCACTTTGTAAAATTTACTATAAATTTATGACAGAATTTGACAACTGTTATTAACAATTCGCAGCTGTCATTATATTTTGACAGTTGTGACTTACATCATCCCAACTGTCATTTAAAATTTGACAACTAGTACCTATTTTTTAAATAATTTGACAGGTGCAGTAATACAATTTGACAGCTGTCATCAGCATAACTGTCATTGTAAATGACAGCTTTCAAATAGTAAATGACAGTTGCCTGTTTGTAAAATTTACTATAAATTTATGACAAAATTTGACAACTGTTATTAACAATTCGCAGCTGTCATTAATATTTTGACAGTTGTGACTTACATCATCCCAACTGTCATTTAAAATTTGACAACTAGTACCTATTTTTTTAATAATTTGACAGATGCAGTAATACAATTTGACAGCTGTCATCAGCATGACTGTCATTGTAAATGACAGTTTTCGAATAGTAAATGACAGTTGCCTGTTTGTAAAATTTTCTATAAATTTATGACAGAATTTGACAACTGTTATTAACAATTCGCAGCTGTCATTAATATTTTGACAGCTGTGACTTACATCATCCCAACTGTCATTTAAAATTTGACAACTAGTACCTATTTTTTTAATAATTTGACAGATGCAGTAATACAATTTGACAGCTGTCATCAGCATGGCTGTCATTGTAAATGACAGTTTTCAAATAGTAAATGACAGTTGCCTGTTTGTAAAATTTTCTATAAATTTATGACAGAATTTGACAACTGTTATTAACAATTAGCATCTGTCATTAATATTTTGACAGCTGTGAATTACATCATCCCAACTGTCATTTAAAATTTGACAACTAGTACCTATTTTTTTAATAATTTGACAGATGCAGTAATACAATTTGACAGCTGTCATCAGCATGACTGTCATTGTAAATGACAGTTTTCAAATAGTAAATGACAGTTGCCTGTTTGTAAAATTTTCTATAAATTTATAACAGAATTTGACAACTGTTATTAACAATTAGCATCTGTCATTAATATTTTGACAGCTGTGACTTACATCATCCCAACTGTCATTTAAAATTTGACAACTAGTACCTATTTTTTTAATAATTTGACAGGTGCAGTAATACAATTTGACAACTGTCATCAGCATGACTGTCATTGTAAATGACAGTTTTCAAATAGTAAATGACAGTTGCCAGTTTGCAAAATTTTCTATAAATTTATGACAGAATTTAACAACTGTTATTAACAATTCGCAGCTGTCATTAATATTTTGACAGTTGTGACTTACATCATCCCAACTGTCATTTAAAATTTGACAACTAGTACCTATTTTTTTAATAATTTGACAGATGCAGTAATACAATTTGACAGCTGTCATCAGCATGACTGTTATTGTAAATGACAGCTTTCAAATAGTAAATGACAGTTGCCAGTTTGTAAAATTTTCTATAAATTTATAACAGAATTTAACAACTGTTATTAACAATTAGCATGTCATTAATATTTTGACAGCTGTGACTTACATCATCCCAACTGTCATTTAAAATTTGACGACTAGCACCTATTTTTTTAATAATTTGACAAGTGCAGTAATACATTTTGACAGCTGTCATCAGTATGACTGTCATTGTAAATGACAGTTTTTAAATAATAAATGACAGTTGCCAGTTTGTAATATTTACTATAAATTTATGACAGAATTTGACAATTGTTATTAACAATTCGCAGCTGTCATTAATATTTTGACAGTTGTGACTTACATCATCCCAACTGTCATTTAAAATTTGACAACTAGCACCTATTTTTTTTAATAATTTGACAGGTGCAGTAATACAATTTGACAGCTGTCACCAGCATGACTGTCATTGTAAATGACAGTTTTCAAATAGTAAATGACAGTTGCCACTTTGTAAAATTTACTATAAATTTATGACAGAATTTGACAACTGTTATTAACAATTCGCAGCTGTCATTATATTTTGACAGTTGTGACTTACATCATCCCAACTGTCATTTAAAATTTGACAACTAGTACCTATTTTTTAAATAATTTGACAGGTGCAGTAATACAATTTGACAGCTGTCATCAGCATAACTGTCATTGTAAATGACAGCTTTCAAATAGTAAATGACAGTTGCCTGTTTGTAAAATTTACTATAAATTTATGACAAAATTTGACAACTGTTATTAACAATTCGCAGCTGTCATTAATATTTTGACAGTTGTGACTTACATCATCCCAACTGTCATTTAAAATTTGACAACTAGTACCTATTTTTTTAATAATTTGACAGGTGCAGTAATACAATTTGACAGCTGTCATCAGCATGACTGTTATTGTAAATGACAGTTTTCAAATAGTAAATGACAGTTGCCAGTTTGTAAAATTTTCTATAAATTTATAACAGAATTTGACAACTGTTATTAAGAATTCGCAGCTGTCATTAATATTTTGACAGTTGTGACTTACATCATCCCAACTGTCATTTAAAATTTGACAACTAGCACCTATTTTTTTAATAATTTGACAGATGCAGTAATACAATTTGACAGCTGTCATGTCTGTTATATTAGATAGTAGTTTAATTTTCAATAACAGCTGTCAAATTGACAGTTAGTTGTAAATAACAGCTGTCAAATTGTAAATGAGAAGTATAGATTTTTTTTTAAATAATTCCTAATACAGCACTGTATAAAGAAGGTATTGTTTTGTTTTTATAAACTGTCAAACACGTTATGTTTGATATTTATTTGTTTATTCTACAAACTGGATACCTAATTATTTAATTTAAATTTAATTTATAAACATTTCTCAATATTGTATTTAGATGTGGTACAAAAATCTTGCGGTAATATCAATTGAAATTTTTAATTATTGAGTAATTAATTTGCAATTAGTAGTATGCTGCGCGTACAACTTTCATTTGACAGCCTGCGGGCGGTGTGTTTGTTTATTTGAGGTCGTAGCGCGCGCGGTGGCTCGCTCCGGACCCAGGTAAACAGGCCGGGGCAGTCGAGGGGGTGGCAGGCGCCGCTGCCCCCCCGGACGTAGACGTGCTCCGATTTCCCCGTGCAATGGCGTCCCTCACACATGCATACGACCCACACACACACACACACACACATAAAAGCCACGGAGTCGATATTGCACTCACCAGCTGCCTGGAGGGGTTCCGCTTGGCGGCGGCCGGGGACGTGCCGTGGGACATCTTCTCGGTGGCGGCGGCACAGCACCAACAACACGCACGCACACGCTGACTGTTCGGATTTACGCGAGTTCAGCACGCGAATTAGCGACACGCCCGTCGTTTACAGCGCACCGGCGGACGGGGACTAAAAATATAAAGCCAAACGCGACTACGTAACCGGAACGCGCATGCGCGCCGCGGCCAGCGGTGGGGACCATTCTCGCCCGCGACGACGATTGCACCCGCAACAAACACACACGCGCATTTTTATGTGCAACCAGCGAAACAAAAAACGTAATTACGAAGCGTGAATCACTTGATTATTAATCTAATTATCAAAACATTCGTCATACCAAAATAATAACGCCACTGGTCATAATACGTGACTTGTAACATGATTCACATATTCAACATAACATATGTATTCAAATTATGACTAATACGTTTAATAATATTAATTATACATCAGTATCGGGCTAGAATGTTTTATTAATACAAAAAGCGACATCTAATGTGTAATAGCGACATGTGGTAGTTCAAATAAATACTCAAGATGGCGCGAGTAGTAGTTCAAATGAATTTATATTTATTTAAATACATGTTGCAATGTACACAACTAAATAAAATTAAAATAGAATATAATAGAAATAATATATCATACATTGAAATATTGTCAACAAAAGAAAGGTTATTACAATGTAATATTTAGAAAAAAAAACATCTATCATTTCTTCAATCTTTCTTAATATGCCTTTTTGTTTCTTCTGCTTCAATATTATTTCCTTCAATATTCCGTCTATTTTTTGTTTTCGACATAACGTTACTTCACTCTTAACTATCTTGTTTCTTCAATATTGAAGAGACAAGGATGAACTATTGATAACCAAGGACAAGCAATTGAAGAAACCATTAGGAAGTAATTCAAGAAATTAGGAAGAAAAATTAACGACGCGATGAAGAAAGATCACTCTTTCTTCACTATCATGTTTCTTCAATATTTTCTTCAATATTTATTTCAATATTGATTCTTCAATATTTTTTTCAATATTGAAGAAACTTGATAGTGAAGAAAGAGCGATCTTTCTTCATCGCGTCGTTAATTTTGGGGGAATTTGTATTTAATACCAGCAGCTATAAAATGTTGAAGGATTTGGATTGATATCATAATCCGTTCAAGCGCAACAAGCAGGATAAAGTTTTATTACCCTGCAAAATTGCTAAAACTGTTTTCTGATTACAATTTTCAACATTGGTAGCGCAATAATTGTACTACAAACGAGTTATTTGGGGGAATTTGTACTTACTACCAGCAGCTATAAAATGTTGAAGGATTTGGATTGATATCTTAATCCGTTCAAGCGCAACAAGCAGGATAAAATTGAATTACCCTGCAAATTGCTAAAATAGTTTTCTGATTACAATTTTCAAAATTGGAAGCGCATTAATTGTACTACAAACGAGTTATTGGGAAGAATTTGTACTTAATACCAGCAGCTTTAAAATGTTGAAGGATTTGGATTGATATCTTAATCCGTTCAAGCGCAACAAGCAGGATAAAGTTGTATTACCCCGCAAAATTGCTAAAATAGTTTTCTGATTACAATTTTCAAAATTGGTAGCACACTAATAGCACTACAAACGAGTTATTTGGGGGGAATTTGTACTTAATACCAGCAGCTATAAAATGTTGAAGGATTTGAATTGATATCTTAATCCGTTCAAGCGCAACAAGCAGGATAAAGTTGTATTACCCTGCAAAATTGCTAAAATAGTTTTCTGATTACAATTTCCAACATTAGTAGCACACTAATAGCACTACAAACGAGTTATTTGGGGGGAATTTGTACTTAATACCAGCAGCTATAAAATGTTGAAGGATTTAGATTGATATCTTAATCCGTTCAAGCGCAACAAGCAGGATAAAGTTGAATTACCCTGCAAATTGCTAAAATAGTTTTCTGATTACAATTTTCAAAATTGGTAGCACACTAATAGCACTAAAAACGAGTTATTTGGGGGAATTTTTACTTAATACCAGCAGCTATAAGATGTTGAAGGATTTGGATTGATATCTTAATCCGTTCAAGCGCAACAAGCAGGATAAAGTTGTATTACTCTGCAAATTGCTAAAACAGTTTTCTGATTACAATTTTCAAAATTGGTAGCGCACTAATTGTACTACAAACGAGTTATTGGGGGGAACTTGAACTTAATACCAGCAGCTAAAAAATGATGAAGGATTTGGATTGATATCTTAATCCGTTCAATCGCAACATGCAGGATAAAGTTGTATTATCCTGCAAAATTGCTAAAATAGTTTTCTGATTACAATTTTAAAAATTGGTAGCGCATTAATTGTACTACAAACGAGTTATTGGGAGGAATGTGTACTTAATACCAGCAGCTATAAAATGTTGAAGGATTTAGATTGATATCTTAATCCGTTCAAGCGCAACAAGCAGGATAACGTCGTATTACCCCGCAAAATTGCTAAAATAGTTTTCTGATTACAATTTTCAAAATTGGTAGCACACTAATAACACTACAAACGAGTTATTTGGGGGGAATTTGTACTTAATACCAGCAGCTATAAAATGTTGAAGGATTTGGATTGATATCTTAATCCGTTCAAGCGCAACAAGCAGGATAAAGTTGTATTACCCTGCAAAATTGCTAAAACAGTTTACTGATTACAATTTTCAACATTGGTAGCACACTAATAGCACTACAAACGAATTATTTGGGGGTAATTTGTACTTAATACCAACAGCTATAAAATGTTGAAGGATTTGGATTGATATCTTAATCGGTTCAGGCGCAACAAGCAGGATAAATTTGTATTACCCTGCAAAATTGCTAAAATAGTTTTCTGATTACAATTTTCAAAATTGGTAGCGCACTAATTGTACTACAAACGAGTTATTGGGGGAATTTGTACTTAATACTAGCAGCTATATAATGTTGAAGGATTTGGATTGATATCTTAATCCGTTCAAGCGCAACAAGCAGGATAAAGTTGAATTACCCTGCAAATTGCTAAAATAGTTTTCTGATTACAATTTTCAAAATTGGTAGCACACTAATAACACTACAAACGAGTTATTTGGGGGGAATTTGTACTTAATACCAGCAGCTTTAAAATGTTGAAGGATTTGGATTGATATCTTAATCCGTTCAAGCGCAACAAGCAGGATAAAGTTGTATTACCCTGCAAAATTGCTAAAATAGTTTTCTGATTACAATTTCCAACATTAGTAGCACACTAATAGCACTACAAACGAGTTATTTGGGGGGAATTTGTACTTAATACCAGCAGCTATAAAATGTTGAAGGATTTAGATTGATATCTTAATCCGTTCAAGCGCAACAAGCAGGATAAAGTTGTATTACCCTGCAAAATTGTTAAAACAGTTTTCTGATTACAATTTTCAACATTGGTAGCGCACTAATTGCACTACAAACGAGTTATTGGGGGGAATTTGTACTTAATACCAGCAGCTATAAGATGTTGAAGGATTTGGATTGATATCTTAATCCGTTCAAGAGCAACAAACAGGATAAAATTAAATTACCCTGCACCATTCCTCATTTCGCAGTAAAACTTTTAAAAAGAAACCCAAAATTGTCATGATTAGCACCTTCTACGTATACTTAAATATGAATATGTAATTATTCTTAATTATGTAAATTACCAGTACTTAAATATCACGAAATTTTGGCAAATTTCTATATAACTCGTTCAACAACGTAATCAGTCGCAGTTCAACTAGATCAAATCTGAGTCACTCATTCAAGGAAATCACGTCGCTTTTAACTAATTGCATTAGTGGGGGCAATTGGCCGGACGATTTCTGCGTACAGCCGCCCCCCGGCGCGCCGTTCACTAATCCGCCGTCCAATTGCTTTCTTGGAAGGCCAACCAACTAGTTATAAAAGCGACGGTCGCTCGCGGCTAGTGGTCAGTTGACAATACTTTTGCGAAAGATGCGTACCTTGGTTGTGGCTTTAGTTTTGGCGGCGTGCGCCCTTCAAGGGCTGGATGCGCACAGCTACAGTTTGGGCAATTGTCCCATCATTGAACCACAGCAAGATTTCAGAATGAGCGGGGTGAGTCATTTTTTGTATATATTTTTCTGATCAATTAATTTTTACTTTATTTTTATTTTATTCAACTTTATTTTACTGATAATAGGAAACTCAAGGGTGCAATTGCTTAAAATATGAAACTGATGAAATCTAAAATTCTAAGACCTTGACGACTTTGTCTTGTTACTTGTAAACAAACTTCAATAAAAACACTTCCCGTTGGTACATAACAAAAATTACGCTTTGTCCATGTAAATTCCACCAGCTAAGTTTTTATATCACAGCCGGCGTCATTTGTTTTCCCTTCCTGTTACCGCCAGAGTTCAAATGTCACTGCTATTGTGTAAACAATATCGAGTGATAACACAAGTGAGTTCCAAAGTATCCTATTGTAAGCAAAAATAAAAATCAATTTAATTCATATTAGTTTGAAATCAAACATATTATATTCTGAACATATTCTAAACATGCTGAGTTAATTTGAGTCAGTTGTCTTTACTACAACTCGAGTTATTGTAATTTAAACAGCGAGTTTCATTGAAATAATTGTATTAATCTCACTAGAAAATTTATAAAAAAATCAATTTAATTCGTATTGGTTTGAAATTAAACATATTATATTCTGAACATATTCTAAACATGCTGAGTTAATTTGAGTCAGTTGTCTTTACTACAACTCGAGTTATTGTAATTTAAACAGCGAGTTTCATTGAAATAATTGTATTAATCTCACTAGAAAATTCATAAAAAATTCAATTTAATTCGTATTGGTTTGAAATTAAATATATTATATTCTGAACATATTTTAAACATGCTGACTTAATTTGAGTCAGTTGTCTTTACTACAACTCGAGTTATTGTAATTTAAAGAGCAAGTTTCATTGATATAATTGCATTAATCTCACTAGAAAATTTATAAAAAAATCAATTTAATTCGTATTGGTTTCAAATTAAACATATTATATTCTGAACATATTTTAAACATGCTGAGTTAATTTGAGTCAGTTGTCTTTACTACAACTCGAGTTATTGTAATTTAAAGAGCAAGTTTCATTGATATAATTGCATTAATCTCACTAGAAAATTTATAAAAAAATCAATTTAATTCGTATTGGTTTGAAATTAAACATATTATATTCTGAACATATTCTAAACATGCTGAGTTAATTTGAGTCAGTTGTCTTTACCACAACTCGAGTTATTGTAATTTAAAGAGCGAGTTTCATTGAAATAATTGCATTAATCTCACTAGAAAATTCATAAAAAAATCAATTTAATTCGTATTGATTTGAAATTAAACATATTATATTCTGAACATATTTTAAACATGCTGAGTTAATTTGAGTCAGTTGTCTTTACTACTACTCGAGTTATTGTAATTTAAACAGCGAGTTTCATTGAAATAATTGCATTAATCTCACTAGAAAATTCATAAAAAAATCAATTTAATTCGTATTGATTTGAAATTAAACATATTATATTCTGAACATATTCTAAACATGTTGAGTTAATTTGAGTCAGTTGTCCTTACTACAACTCGAGTTATTGTAATTTAAACAGCGAGTTTCATTGAAATAATTGCATTAATCTCACTAGAAAATTCATAAAAAAATCAATTTAATTCCTATTGGTTTGAAATTAAATATATTATATTCTGAACATATTCTAAACATGCTGAGTTAATTTGAGTCAGTTGTCTTTACTACAACTCGAGTTATTGTAATTTAAAGAGCAAGTTTCATTGAAATAATTGCATTAATCTCACTAGAAAATTCATAAAAAAATCAATTTAATTCGTATTGGTTTGAAATTAAACATATTATATTCTGAACATATTCTAAACATGCTGAGTTAATTTGAGTCAGTTGTCCTTACTACAACTCGAGTTATTGTAATTTAAACAGCGAGTTTCATTGAAATAATTGCATTAATCTCACTAGAAAATTCATAAAAAAATCAATTTAATTCGTATTGATTTGAAATCAAACATATTATATTCTGAACATATTCTAAACATGTTGAGTTAATTTGAGTCAGTTGTCTTTACTAAAACTCGAGTTATTGTAATTTAAAGAGCGAGTTTCATTGAAATAATTGCATTAATCTCACTAGAAAATTCATAAAAAAATCAATTTAATTCGTATTGGTTTGAAATTAAACATATTATATTCTGAACATATTTTAAACATGCTGAGTTAATTTGAGTCAGTTGTCTTTACTACAACTCGAGTTATTGTAATTTAAACGGCGAGTTTCATTGAAATAATTGCATTAATCTCACTAGAAAATTCATAAAAAAATCAATTTAATTCGTATTGGTTTGAAATTAAATATATTATATTCTGAACATATTTTAAACATGCTGAGTTAATTTGAGTCAGTTGTCTTTACTACAACTCGAGTTATTGTAATTTAAAGAGCAAGTTTCATTGATATAATTGTATTAATCTCACTAGAAAATTCATAAAAAAATCAATTTAATTCGTATTGGTTTGAAATTAAATATATTATATTCTGAACATATTCTAAACATGCTGAGTTAATTTGAGTCAGTTGTCTTTACCACAACTCGAGTTATTGTAATTTAAACAGCGAGTTTCATTCAAATAATTGTATTAATCTCACTAGAAAATTCATAAAAAAAATCAATTTAATTCGTATTTGTTTGAAATTAAATATATTATATTCTGAACATATTTTAAACATGCTGAGTTAATTTGAGTCAGTTGTCTTTACTACAACTCGAGTTATTGTAATTTAAAGAGCAAGTTTCATTGATATAATTGTATTAATCTCACTAGAAAATTCATAAAAAAATCAATTTAATTCGTATTGGTTTGAAATTAAATATATTATATTCTGAACATATTTTAAACATGCTGAGTTAATTTGAGTCAGTTGTCTTTACCACAACTCGAGTTATTGTAATTTAAACAGCGAGTTTCATTCAAATAATTGTATTAATCTCACTAGAAAATTCATAAAAAAAATCAATTTAATTCGTATTTGTTTGAAATTAAATATATTATATTCTGAACATATTTTAAACATGCTGAGTTAATTTGAGTCAGTTGTCTTTACTACAACTCGAGTTATTGTAATTTAAAGAGCAAGTTTCATTGATATAATTGTATTAATCTCACTAGAAAATTCATAAAAAAATCAATTTAATTCGTATTGGTTTGAAATTAAATATATTATATTCTGAACATATTTTAAACATGCTGAGTTAATTTGAGTCAGTTGTCTTTACTACAACTCGAGTTATTGTAATTTAAAGAGCAAGTTTCATTGATATAATTGTATTAATCTCACTAGAAAATTCATAAAAAAATCAATTTAATTCGTATTGGTTTGAAATTAAATATATTATATTCTGAACATATTTTAAACATGCTGAGTTAATTTGAGTCAGTTGTCTTTACTACAACTCGAGTTATTGTAATTTAAAGAGCAAGTTTCATTGATATAATTGTATTAATCTCACTAGAAAATTCATAAAAAAATCAATTTAATTCGTATTGGTTTGAAATTAAATATATTATATTCTGAACATATTCTAAACATGCTGAGTTAATTTGAGTCAGTTGTCTTTACCACAACTCGAGTTATTGTAATTTAAACAGCGAGTTTCATTCAAATAATTGTATTAATCTCACTAGAAAATTCATAAAAAAAATCAATTTAATTCGTATTTGTTTGAAATTAAATATATTATATTCTGAACATATTTTAAACATGCTGAGTTAATTTGAGTCAGTTGTCTTTACTACAACTCGAGTTATTGTAATTTAAAGAGCAAGTTTCATTGATATAATTGTATTAATCTCACTAGAAAATTCATAAAAAAATCAATTTAATTCGTATTGGTTTGAAATTAAATATATTATATTCTGAACATATTTTAAACATGCTGAGTTAATTTGAGTCAGTTGTCTTTACTACAACTCGAGTTATTGTAATTTAAAGAGCAAGTTTCATTGATATAATTGTATTAATCTCACTAGAAAATTCATAAAAAAATCAATTTAATTCGTATTGGTTTGAAATTAAATATATTATATTCTGAACATATTCTAAACATGCTGAGTTAATTTGAGTCAGTTGTCTTTACCACAACTCGAGTTATTGTAATTTAAACAGCGAGTTTCATTCAAATAATTGTATTAATCTCACTAGAAAATTCATAAAAAAAATCAATTTAATTCGTATTTGTTTGAAATTAAATATATTATATTCTGAACATATTTTAAACATGCTGAGTTAATTTGAGTCAGTTGTCTTTACTACAACTCGAGTTATTGTAATTTAAAGAGCAAGTTTCATTGATATAATTGTATTAATCTCACTAGAAAATTCATAAAAAAATCAATTTAATTCGTATTGGTTTGAAATTAAATATATTATATTCTGAACATATTTTAAACATGCTGAGTTAATTTGAGTCAGTTGTCTTTACTACAACTCGAGTTATTGTAATTTAAAGAGCAAGTTTCATTGATATAATTGTATTAATCTCACTAGAAAATTCATAAAAAAATCAATTTAATTCGTATTGGTTTGAAATTAAATATATTATATTCTGAACATATTCTAAACATGCTGAGTTAATTTGAGTCAGTTGTCTTTACCACAACTCGAGTTATTGTAATTTAAACAGCGAGTTTCATTCAAATAATTGTATTAATCTCACTAGAAAATTCATAAAAAAAATCAATTTAATTCGTATTTGTTTGAAATTAAATATATTATATTCTGAACATATTTTAAACATGCTGAGTTAATTTGAGTCAGTTGTCTTTACTACAACTCGAGTTATTGTAATTTAAAGAGCAAGTTTCATTGATATAATTGTATTAATCTCACTAGAAAATTCATAAAAAAATCAATTTAATTCGTATTGGTTTGAAATTAAATATATTATATTCTGAACATATTTTAAACATGCTGAGTTAATTTGAGTCAGTTGTCTTTACTACAACTCGAGTTATTGTAATTTAAAGAGCAAGTTTCA
The DNA here is from genome assembly GCA_963942505.1 of Lordithon lunulatus. NCBI lineage: Eukaryota > Metazoa > Arthropoda > Insecta > Coleoptera > Staphylinidae > Lordithon > Lordithon lunulatus. The sequence goes on from OZ012675.1 coordinate 4,392,703, forward strand.
TTGATATAATTGTATTAATCTCACTAGAAAATTCATAAAAAAATCAATTTAATTCGTATTGGTTTGAAATTAAATATATTATATTCTGAACATATTCTAAACATGCTGAGTTAATTTGAGTCAGTTGTCTTTACCACAACTCGAGTTATTGTAATTTAAACAGCGAGTTTCATTCAAATAATTGTATTAATCTCACTAGAAAATTCATAAAAAAAATCAATTTAATTCGTATTTGTTTGAAATTAAATATATTATATTCTGAACATATTTTAAACATGCTGAGTTAATTTGAGTCAGTTGTCTTTACTACAACTCGAGTTATTGTAATTTAAAGAGCAAGTTTCATTGATATAATTGTATTAATCTCACTAGAAAATTCATAAAAAAATCAATTTAATTCGTATTGGTTTGAAATTAAATATATTATATTCTGAACATATTTTAAACATGCTGAGTTAATTTGAGTCAGTTGTCTTTACTACAACTCGAGTTATTGTAATTTAAAGAGCAAGTTTCATTGATATAATTGTATTAATCTCACTAGAAAATTCATAAAAAAATCAATTTAATTCGTATTGGTTTGAAATTAAATATATTATATTCTGAACATATTTTAAACATGCTGAGTTAATTTGAGTCAGTTGTCTTTACTACAACTCGAGTTATTGTAATTTAAAGAGCAAGTTTCATTGATATAATTGTATTAATCTCACTAGAAAATTCATAAAAAAATCAATTTAATTCGTATTGGTTTGAAATTAAATATATTATATTCTGAACATATTCTAAACATGCTGAGTTAATTTGAGTCAGTTGTCTTTACCACAACTCGAGTTATTGTAATTTAAACAGCGAGTTTCATTCAAATAATTGTATTAATCTCACTAGAAAATTCATAAAAAAAATCAATTTAATTCGTATTTGTTTGAAATTAAATATATTATATTCTGAACATATTTTAAACATGCTGAGTTAATTTGAGTCAGTTGTCTTTACTACAACTCGAGTTATTGTAATTTAAAGAGCAAGTTTCATTGATATAATTGTATTAATCTCACTAGAAAATTCATAAAAAAATCAATTTAATTCGTATTGGTTTGAAATTAAATATATTATATTCTGAACATATTTTAAACATGCTGAGTTAATTTGAGTCAGTTGTCTTTACTACAACTCGAGTTATTGTAATTTAAAGAGCAAGTTTCATTGATATAATTGTATTAATCTCACTAGAAAATTCATAAAAAAATCAATTTAATTCGTATTGGTTTGAAATTAAATATATTATATTCTGAACATATTTTAAACATGCTGAGTTAATTTGAGTCAGTTGTCTTTACCACAACTCGAGTTATTGTAATTTAAACAGCGAGTTTCATTCAAATAATTGTATTAATCTCACTAGAAAATTCATAAAAAAAATCAATTTAATTCGTATTTGTTTGAAATTAAATATATTATATTCTGAACATATTTTAAACATGCTGAGTTAATTTGAGTCAGTTGTCTTTACTACAACTCGAGTTATTGTAATTTAAAGAGCAAGTTTCATTGATATAATTGTATTAATCTCACTAGAAAATTCATAAAAAAATCAATTTAATTCGTATTGGTTTGAAATTAAATATATTATATTCTGAACATATTTTAAACATGCTGAGTTAATTTGAGTCAGTTGTCTTTACTACAACTCGAGTTATTGTAATTTAAAGAGCAAGTTTCATTGATATAATTGTATTAATCTCACTAGAAAATTCATAAAAAAATCAATTTAATTCGTATTGGTTTGAAATTAAATATATTATATTCTGAACATATTTTAAACATGCTGAGTTAATTTGAGTCAGTTGTCTTTACTACAACTCGAGTTATTGTAATTTAAAGAGCAAGTTTCATTGATATAATTGTATTAATCTCACTAGAAAATTCATAAAAAAATCAATTTAATTCGTATTGGTTTGAAATTAAATATATTATATTCTGAACATATTCTAAACATGCTGAGTTAATTTGAGTCAGTTGTCTTTACCACAACTCGAGTTATTGTAATTTAAACAGCGAGTTTCATTCAAATAATTGTATTAATCTCACTAGAAAATTCATAAAAAAATCAATTTAATTCGTATTGGTTTGAAATTAAATATATTATATTCTGAACATATTCTAAACATGCTGAGTTAATTTGAGTCAGTTGTCTTTACTACAACTCGAGTTATTGTAATTTAAACAGCGAGTTTCATTGAAATAATTGTATTAATCTCACTAGAAAATTCATAAAAAAATCAATTTAATTTGTATTGGTTTGAAATTAAACATATTATATTCTGAACATATTCTAAACATGCTGAGTTAATTTGAGTCAGTTGTCTTTACTACAACTCGAGTTATTGTAATTTAAACAGCGAGTTTCATTGAAATAATTGCATTAATCTCACTAGAAAATTCATAAAAAAATCAATTTAATTCGTATTGGTTTGAAATTAAACATATTATATTCTGAACATATTCTAAACATGCTGAGTTAATTTGAGTCAGTTGTCTTTACTACAACTCGAGTTATTGTAATTTAAACAGCGAGTTTCATTGAAATAATTGCATTAATCTCACTAGAAAATTCATAAAAAAATCAATTTAATTTGTATTGGTTTGAAATTAAACATATTATATTCTGAACATATTCTAAACATGCTGAGTTAATTTGAGTCAGTTGTCTTTACCACAACTCGAGTTATTGTAATTTAAACAGCGAGTTTCATTGAAATAATTGCATTAATCTCACTAGAAAATTCATAAAAAAATCAATTTAATTCCTATTGGTTTGAAATTAAATATATTATATTCTGAACATATTCTAAACATGCTGAGTTAATTTGAGTCAGTTGTCTTTACTACAACTCGAGTTATTGTAATTTAAACAGCGAGTTTCATTGAAATAATTGAATTAATCTCACTAGAAAATTCATAAAAAAATCAATTTAATTTGTATTGGTTTGAAATTAAACATATTATATTCTGAACATATTCTAAACATGCTGAGTTAATTTGAGTCAGTTGTCTTTACCACAACTCGAGTTATTGTAATTTAAACAGCGAGTTTCATTGAAATAATTGCATTAATCTCACTAGAAAATTCATAAAAAAATCAATTTAATTCGTATTGGTTTGAAATTAAATATATTATATTCTGAACATATTCTAAACATGCTGAGTTAATTTGAGTCAGTTGTCTTTACTACAACTCGAGTTATTGTAATTTAAACAGCGAGTTTCATTGAAATAATTGTATTAATCTCACTAGAAAATTCATAAAAAAATCAATTTAATTTGTATTGGTTTGAAATTAAACATATTATATTCTGAACATATTCTAAACATGCTGAGTTAATTTGAGTCAGTTGTCTTTACTACAACTCGAGTTATTGTAATTTAAACAGCGAGTTTCATTGAAATAATTGCATTAATCTCACTAGAAAATTCATAAAAAAATCAATTTAATTCGTATTGATTTGAAATCAAACATATTATATTCTGAACATATTCTAAACATGTTGAGTTAATTTGAGTCAGTTGTCCTTACTACAACTCGAGTTATTGTAATTTAAACAGCGAGTTTCATTGAAATAATTGCATTAATCTCACTAGAAAATTCATAAAAAAATCAATTTAATTCCTATTGGTTTGAAATTAAATATATTATATTCTGAACATATTCTAAACATGCTGAGTTAATTTGAGTCAGTTGTCTTTACTACAACTCGAGTTATTGTAATTTAAACAGCGAGTTTCATTGAAATAATTGAATTAATCTCACTAGAAAATTCATAAAAAAATCAATTTAATTCGTATTGGTTTGAAATTAAACATATTATATTCTGAACATATTTTAAACATGCTGAGTTAATTTGAATCAGTTGTCTTTACTACAACTCGAGTTATTGTAATTTAAACAGCGAGTTTCATTGAAATAATTGCATTAATCTCACTAGAAAATTCATAAAAAAAATCAATTTAATTCGTATTGGTTTGAAATTAAACATATTATATTCTGAACATATTTTAAACATGCTGAGTTAATTTGAGTCAGTTGTCTTTATTACAACTCGAGTTATTGTAATTTAAACAGCGAGTTTCATTGAAATAATTGCATTAATCTCACTAGAAAATTCATAAAAAAAATCAATTTAATTCGTATTGATTTGAAATCAAACATATTATATTCTGAACATATTTTAAACATGCTGAGTTAATTTGAGTCAGTTGTCTTTACTACAACTCGAGTTATTGTAATTTAAACAGCGAGTTTCATTGAAATAATTGCATTAATCTCACTAGAAAATTCATAAAAAAATCAATTTAATTCGTATTGGTTTGAAATTAAACATATTATATTCTGAACATATTCTAAACATGCTGAGTTAATTTGAGTCAGTTGTCTTTACCACAACTCGAGTTATTGTAATTTAAACAGCGAGTTTCATTGAAATAATTGCATTAATCTCACTAGAAAATTCATAAAAAAATCAATTTAATTTGTATTGGTTTGAAATTAAACATATTATATTCTGAACATATTCTAAACATGCTGAGTTAATTTGAGTCAGTTGTCTTTACCACAACTCGAGTTATTGTAATTTAAACAGCGAGTTTCATTGAAATAATTGCATTAATCTCACTAGAAAATTCATAAAAAAATCAATTTAATTCGTATTGGTTTGAAATTAAATATATTATATTCTGAACATATTCTAAACATGCTGAGTTAATTTGAGTCAGTTGTCTTTACTACAACTCGAGTTATTGTAATTTAAACAGCGAGTTTCATTGAAATAATTGCATTAATCTCACTAGAAAATTCATAAAAAAAATCAATTTAATTCGTATTGGTTTGAAATTAAACATATTATATTCTGAACATATTTTAAACATGCTGAGTTAATTTGAGTCAGTTGTCTTTATTACAACTCGAGTTATTGTAATTTAAACAGCGAGTTTCATTGAAATAATTGCATTAATCTCACTAGAAAATTCATAAAAAAAATCAATTTAATTCGTATTGATTTGAAATCAAACATATTATATTCTGAACATATTTTAAACATGCTGAGTTAATTTGAGTCAGTTGTCTTTACTACAACTCGAGTTATTGTAATTTAAACAGCGAGTTTCATTGAAATAATTGCATTAATCTCACTAGAAAATTCATAAAAAAATCAATTTAATTCGTATTGGTTTGAAATTAAACATATTATATTCTGAACATATTCTAAACATGCTGAGTTAATTTGAGTCAGTTGTCTTTACCACAACTCGAGTTATTGTAATTTAAACAGCGAGTTTCATTGAAATAATTGCATTAATCTCACTAGAAAATTCATAAAAAAATCAATTTAATTTGTATTGGTTTGAAATTAAACATATTATATTCTGAACATATTCTAAACATGCTGAGTTAATTTGAGTCAGTTGTCTTTACCACAACTCGAGTTATTGTAATTTAAACAGCGAGTTTCATTGAAATAATTGCATTAATCTCACTAGAAAATTCATAAAAAAATCAATTTAATTCGTATTGATTTGAAATCAAACATATTATATTCTGAACATATTTTAAACATGCTGAGTTAATTTGAGTCAGTTGTCTTTACTACAACTCGAGTTATTGTAATTTAAACAGCGAGTTTCATTGAAATAATTGCATTAATCTCACTAGAAAATTCATAAAAAAATCAATTTAATTCGTATTGATTTGAAATCAAACATATTATATTCTGAACATATTTTAAACATGCTGAGTTAATTTGAGTCAGTTGTCTTTACTACAACTCGAGTTATTGTAATTTAAACAGCGAGTTTCATTGAAATAATTGCATTAATCTCACTAGAAAATTCATAAAAAAATCAATTTAATTCGTATTGGTTTGAAATTAAACATATTATATTCTGAACATATTCTAAACATGCTGAGTTAATTTGAGTCAGTTGTCTTTACCACAACTCGAGTTATTGTAATTTAAACAGCGAGTTTCATTGAAATAATTGCATTAATCTCACTAGAAAATTCATAAAAAAATCAATTTAATTTGTATTGGTTTGAAATTAAACATATTATATTCTGAACATATTCTAAACATGCTGAGTTAATTTGAGTCAGTTGTCTTTACTACAACTCGAGTTATTGTAATTTAAACAGCGAGTTTCATTGAAATAATTGCATTAATCTCACTAGAAAATTCATAAAAAAATCAATTTAATTCGTATTGATTTGAAATCAAACATATTATATTCTGAACATATTCTAAACATGTTGAGTTAATTTGAGTCAGTTGTCCTTACTACAACTCGAGTTATTGTAATTTAAACAGCGAGTTTCATTGAAATAATTGCATTAATCTCACTAGAAAATTCATAAAAAAATCAATTTAATTCCTATTGGTTTGAAATTAAATATATTATATTCTGAACATATTCTAAACATGCTGAGTTAATTTGAGTCAGTTGTCTTTACTACAACTCGAGTTATTGTAATTTAAACAGCGAGTTTCATTGAAATAATTGAATTAATCTCACTAGAAAATTCATAAAAAAATCAATTTAATTTGTATTGGTTTGAAATTAAACATATTATATTCTGAACATATTCTAAACATGCTGAGTTAATTTGAGTCAGTTGTCTTTACTACAACTCGAGTTATTGTAATTTAAACAGCGAGTTTCATTGAAATAATTGCATTAATCTCACTAGAAAATTCATAAAAAAATCAATTTAATTCGTATTGATTTGAAATCAAATATATTATATTCTGAACATATTCTAAACATGTTGAGTTAATTTGAGTCAGTTGTCCTTACTACAACTCGAGTTATTGTAATTTAAACAGCGAGTTTCATTGAAATAATTGCATTAATCTCACTAGAAAATTCATAAAAAAATCAATTTAATTCCTATTGGTTTGAAATTAAATATATTATATTCTGAACATATTCTAAACATGCTGAGTTAATTTGAGTCAGTTGTCTTTACTACAACTCGAGTTATTGTAATTTAAACAGCGAGTTTCATTGAAATAATTGAATTAATCTCACTAGAAAATTCATAAAAAAATCAATTTAATTTGTATTGGTTTGAAATTAAACATATTATATTCTGAACATATTTTAAACATGCTGAGTTAGTTTGAGTGAGTTATATTCACTACAACTCGAGTTATTTTGTTTTTTAGATGTTAGGTGTATGGTACGTGATTCAGAAAACCTCCACTGGAAGTACGTGCATCACCTACAATTTTACCAAAACGGACGAACCTCAGGTTTACGAGCTGGAGCAGGTGAGTCAACACTTCGCCCTGGGGTTGACTCCGTTACAACACGAGTACCACTATACCGGTAAATTGACGGTGCCGAATGAAGAAGTACCTGCACGGATGAAGGTCAAATTTCCTCTGAGTAAGTACATATCCTCACTAAATTATTGTAGATATATTTACGGCTCTAGGTGCGTTATTTATAAAAATTCGTCAAAATATATATGTATAAATTTGTAGATCAGCTCAAGGCGGTGCGAATTCATATGTTTACTGTTTCTCTACTTACAATAATAAACAAGTTACAAGGAAATGAAAACAGCTATTGTTTTATAGGAAATTAATTTGATAAACTAACTATTAGTAATTGTTAACGTTTTATCAATTTTTATGAGTCATTATTCAATGAATTGTACAACTTATAAAGTGATTTTCATTTAGTAACCGATTGATATTTTTTTTATTAAAAAAAAGTATCTTATAAAAGAATTACCAAGGAAATGTCAATAATCTAGTTTGAAATATTATGAATCTTATTAATTTTATTATTATTATAATTAATTTTATTATTATTACTATTAATTTTATTATTATTATTAATTTTATTATTATTATTATTAATTTTATTATTTTTTTATTATTATTATTATTATTATTATTAATTTTATTATTATTAATATTTTATTATTAATTTTATTATTATTAATATTTTATTATTATTATTATTAATATTTTATTATTATTATTATTAATATTTTATTATTATTATTATTATTAATTTTATTATTACTATTATGAATTTTATTATTATTATTAATTTTGTTATAATTAATTTTATTATTTTTATGAATTTTATTATTATTATGAATTTTATTATTATTATGAATTTTATTATTATTATGAATTTTTTTATGATGATGATGATGATTATGATTATTATTATTATTAATTTTATTATTATTATTATTATTATGAATTTTATTATTATTATTATTAATTTTATTATTATTATTATTAATTTTATTATTATTATTATTAATTTTATTATTATTATTATTATTATTATTAATTTTATTATTATTATTATTAATTTTATTATTATTATTATTATTATTATTAATTTTATTATTATTATTAATTTTATTATTATTATTATTAATTTTATTATTATTATTATTAATTTTATTATTATTATTATTAATTTTATTATTATTTTTAATTTTATTATTATTATTAATTTTATTATTATTATTAATATTTTATTATTATTAATAATTTTATTATTATTATTATTATTATTAATATTTTATTATTATTATTAATTTTATTATTATTATTAATATTTTATTATTATTATTAATTTTATTATTATTATTATTTTATTATTTTTATGAATATTATTATTATTAATTTTATTCTTATTATGAATTTTTTAATTATTATGATGATGATGATTATTATTATTATTATTATTATTATTATTATTATTATTATTATTATTATTATTATTATTATTATTATTATTATTATTATTATTATTATTATTATTATTATTATTATTATTATTATTATTATTATTATTATTATTATTATTATTATTATTAATTGTAGGCGTTGCTGGTACTGCATCTTACACCATTTTTATGACGGATTACAACCAATACGCGGGCATCTTCACCTGTCAGAAGTTGGGCTTCGCGCACCGCCAATCAGTGACGATCCTTTCCAGAGAGAAGACTTTGGATAAGATGTTTGTTGATAAGGTAAGAACATTATTCTTCTAATTTCTGTCTTCTTCTGTATTCTTCTGTATTCTTCTGTCTTCTTTTGTCTCCTTCTGTCTTCTTCTGTCATCTTATGTCTTCTTCTGTCTTCTTCTGTCTTCTTCTGTCTTCTTTTGTCTTCTTCTGTCTTCTTCTGTCTTCTTCTGTCTTCTTCTGCCTTCTTCTGCCTTCTTCTGTCTTCTTCTGTCTTCTTCTGTCTTCTTCTGTCTTCTTCTGTCTTCTTCTGTCTTCTTCTGTCTTCTTCTGTCTTCTTCTGTCTTCTTCTATCTTCTTCTGTCTTTTTCTGTCTTCTTCTGTCTAATGTCTTTTGTCTTTTATCTTTTGTCTTTTGGCCCTTGTCTTTTGGCCCTTGTCTTTTGTATTTTGTCCTTTGTCCTTTGTCTTTTGTCCTTTGTCTTTTATCCTTTATGCTTTATCCTTTATTCTTTATCCTTTATCCTTTATCCTTTATCCTTTATCCTTTATCCTTTATCCTTTATCCTTTATCCTTTGTCTTTTGTCCTTTGTCTTTTGTATTTTGTATTTTGTCCTTTGTCCTTTGTTTTTTCTCTTTTGTCCTTTGTTTTTTATCCTTTATTCTTTATCCTTTATCCTTTATCCTTTATCCTTTATCCTTTATCCTTTATCCTTTATCCTTTATTCTTTATCCTTTATCCTTTATCCTTCATCCTTTGTCCTTTGTTTTTTGTCCTTTGTCTTTTGTCTTATATCTTTAGATGTCTTAATTTCAATCACAATCAAACGTTCTTGGCATGAAGCATTTAACAACTAAAAAATTTAATGACAATATATTTTCAATTCCTACAGATTCGCAATAAACTATCATCAGCTAATGTGGACCCCTTCGATCTGTCAATCATCTCCCAGAAAGACTGCCCTGGTGCTAATGGGACTGGTGTTAATATCAACATCGACGATGACACTTTGTCGGCGCATTCGGTCGCGGGGGTGATCCGGAAAGCGGGCGAGAAGATTGGGGATGGCGTGGAGTACGTCGCTGGGGGCGCCAAGAAGATCTACCACAAGTACAGTGACGACAGTGGAGAGGACAGGCCTGAGAAGGGCAGATTGGTCACTCCCAATCCCAACGCGGAGTGGCTGCCTTGAAGACACCAATATTCATGACAAAAACTTCGGTTGAATATTATGTAATTTAAGTTAGATTTTAATAAATAAAATTAGTACAGAAAAAAATAATTGAAGTTTGTATGAATTTTCTAGTGTCCTTTATGAAATTCGCTGTTTAAATTGCAATAACTCGAGTTGTAGTGAAGATAACTCACTCAAATTAACACAGAATGTTTAGAATATATTCAGAATATAGTATGTTTAACTTCAAATCAATACGAATTAAATTGATTTTTTTATGAATTTTCTAGTGAGATTAATGCAATTATTTCAATGAAACTTGCTCTTTAAATTACAATAACTCGAGTTGTAGTAAAGACAACTGACTCAAATTAACTCAGCATGTTTAAAATATATTCAAAATATAATATGTTTAATTTCAAACCAATACGAATTAAATTGATTTTTTTATGAATTTTCTAGTGAGATTAATGCAATTATTTCAATGAAACTTGCTCTTTAAATTACAATAACTCGAGTTGTAGTAAAGACAACTGGCTCAAATTAACTCAGCATGTTTAAAATATATTCACAATATAATATGTTTAATTTCAAACCAATACGAATTAAATTGATTTTTTTATGAATTTTCTAGTGAGCTTAATGTAATTATTTCAATGAAACTCGCTGTTTAAATTACAATAACTCGAGCTGTAGTAAAGACAACTGACTCAAATTAACTCAACATGTTTAAAATATATTCAGAATATAACATGTTCAATTTCAAACCAATACGAATTAAATTGATTTTTTTATGAATTTTCTAGTGAGATTAATGCAATTATTTCAATGAAACTTGCTCTTTAAATTACAATAACTCGAGTTGTAGTAAAGACAACTGACTCAAATTAACTCAGCATGTTTAGAATATGTTCAGAATATAGTATGTTTGATTTCAAATCAATACGAATTAAATTGATTTTTTTATGAATTTTCTAGTGAGATTAATGCAATTATGTCAATGAAACTTGCTCTTTAAATTACAATAACTCGAGTTGTAGTAAAGACAACTGACTCAAATTAACTCAGCATATTTCAAATATATTCAGAATATAATATGTTTAATTTCAAACCAATACGAATTAAATTGATTTTTTTTATGAATTTTCTAGTGAGATTAATGCAATTATTTCAATGAAACTTGCTCTTTAAATTACAATAACTCGAGTTGTAGTAAAGACAACTGACTCAAATTAACTCAGCATGTTTAAAATATATTCAGAATATAATATGTTTAATTTCAAACCAATACGAATTAAATTGATTTTTTTATAAATTTTCTAGTGAGCTTAATGTAATTATTTCAATGAAACTCGCTGTTTAAATTACAATAACTCCAGCTGTAGTAAAGACAACTGACTCAAATTAACTCAACATGTTTAAAATATATTCAGAATATAATATGTTTAATTTCAAACCAATACGAATTAAATTGATTTTTTTATGAATTTTCTAGTGAGATTAATGCAATTATTTCAATGAAACTTGCTCTTTAAATTACAATAACTCGAGTTGTAGTAAAGACAACTGACTCAAATTAACTCAGCATGTTTAGAATATGTTCAGAATATAATATGTTTAATTTCAAACCAATACGAATTAAATTGATTTTTTTATGAATTTTCTAGTGAGATTAATGCAATTATTTCAATGAAACTTGCTCTTTAAATTACAATAACTCGAGTTGTAGTAAAGACAACTGACTCAAATTAACTCAGCATGTTTAGAATATGTTCAGAATATAATATGTTTAATTTCAAACCAATACGAATTAAACTGATTTTTTTATGAATTTTCTAGTGAGATTAATGCAATTATTTCAATGAAACTTGCGCTTTAAATTACAATAACTCGAGTTGTAGTAAAGACAACTGACTCAAATTAACTCAGCATATTTCAAATATATTCAGAATATAATATGTTTAATTTCAAACCAATACGAATTAAATTGATTTTTTTATGAATTTTCTAGTGAGATTAATGCAATTATTTCAATGAAACTCGCTGTTTAAATTACAATAACTCGAGTTGTAGTTAAGACAACTTACTCAAATTAACTCAGCATGTTTAGAATATGTTCAGAATATAGCATATTTGATTTCAAATCAATACGAATTAAATTGATTTTTTTATGAATTTTCTAGTGAGATTAATGCAATTATTTCAATGAAATTCGCTGTTTAAATTACAATAAATGGAGTTGTAGTGAAGATAACTTACTCAAATAAACATCGGGTGTTTAGATTATGCCGAGAATATAATTTAATCCATATTTTGTGTTTACAACTTTAGCTTTACTACTACCATTATTGTGACATAACCTTAATCCGAACGAGTAGTTCAAATGCACGAATATAACTATTAGAGCTACAACTAATAACTTAAATATACTTGTATATCAATTGTAAACAATTAATATAATCGAAATATAATGATGCAACTTACCATCATACATACACACAAATAAATGATTATTGTGTTATTTTTTTTTAGGTTGGCATCTATGGTGTTGTCGTTGTTGTTTACGCCGCTCCATTGGCAGCGCCGTGTTGTCAGTTTCGTTCCGATTGTGATGGCGGCGCGTTGTTGTTGGTCCCGTCGTCGTCGCGTTTATTAATTGCGCGCCCCATTAGTGACCCATTAGTGTTCCGCGGGTGCTTTCCCCAAACCCTCGAAGTGGTGTGGCCGTGTGCATTGCGTGCGTGTGCTGTGATGCGATACAATGTTCAGGTTCCTCAGCGGCCGCAAACCCCGGAGCAGTGCCAGCAACTCCGGCCAGAAGGGCAAGCAGGCCCTCAACAAGAACCTGATCCTGTGCCGGGTCATCCTGCTGGACGGCACGGATCTTTCGGTGGAACTATCAGTGAGTGCTGTTTTTTATTTGCTAAAGTTTGTGGGTGTGTGTGTGTATGGGGAACGGCTGCCGCAAAGTGCGATTTTTTTGCCCATTACGGTGCGCCGCGGGCGCGCCCTGAAACGCTCCAATTGTCGCCCGTGTGCAAAAAAATTTACCGTTGGACTTTTTTCCCGATTCATTGCTGCTCAATCTTTTGTTTGATCCACCCACTACTTGCAGAACTAACCTAACTGACTTACTTGATTGTTTTTGTTGTCAAAAACATATGCAACAAGTTCTGCACAGACACACTAACCTGATTAGTTGATTCATAATATATATTTTGTAAGGATCTATAGAAACTTGAATGAAACCACCTCATGAAGAATTTTATTTGTTAATAAAAACTCATACAAAAAGCATTTCAGCAGGGAATAGAAAAGACTTGAAGGAGTTTAAATGTCTAGTAATTTAACACCGAAATTGCTTTGAATATTGTATGAGTGGCTGGTAATAATATTCAATTTGAATGCTAATGGTTTGTAATTTTATATCACATTTTGTAAACATATTTCACATATCCAGCATTAATTTGGTGGTGTTAGCACTATGAAAACTCGAGTTATTTCACTTTAAACACTGAAATTGTGTTGAAAAATATGGAAGTTGCTGTTAATAAAATTCGCCAAAAATTCAATTTAAATGCGAATGGTTTGTAATTTTATATCACATTTTGTAAACATATTTCACATATCCAGCATAAATTTGGTGGTGTTAGCACTATGAAAACTCGAGTTATTTCACTTTAAACACTGAAATTGTGTTGAAAAATATGCAAGTTGCTGTTAATAAAATTCGCCAAAAATTCAATTTGAATGCTAATGGTTTGTAATTTTATATCACATTTTGTAAACATATTTCACATATCCAGCATTAATTTGGTGGTGTTAGCACTATGAAAACTCGAGTTATTTCACTTTAAACACTGAAATTGTGTTGAAAAATATGCAAGTTGCTGTTAATAAAATTCGCCAAAAATTCAATTTGAATGCTAATGTTTTGTAATTTTATATCACATTTTGTAAACATATTTCACATATGCAGCATTAATTTGGTGGTGTTAGCACTATGAAAACTCGAGTTATTTCACTTTAAACACTGAAATTGTGTTGAAAAATATGCAAGTTGTTGTTAATAAAATTCGCCAAAAATTCAATTTGAATGCTACTGGTTTGTAATTTTATATTACATTTTGTAAACATATTTCACATATGCAGCATTAATTTGGTGGTGTTAGCACTATGAAAACTCGAGTTATTTCACTTTAAACACTGAAATTGTGTTGAAAAATATGCAAGTTGCTGTTAATAAAATTCGCCAAAAATTCAATTTGAATGCTACTGGTTTGTAATTTTATATTACATTTTGTAAACATATTTCACATATCCAGCATAAATTTGGTGGTGTTAGCACTATGAAAACTCGAGTTATTTCACTTTAAACACTGAAATTGTGTTGAAAAACATGCAAGTTGCTGTTAATAAAATTCGCCAAAAATTCAATTTAAATGCGAATGGTTTGTAATTTTATATTACATTTTATAAACATATTTCACATATCCAGCATTAATTTGGTGGTGTTAGCTCTATGAAAACTCGAGTTATTTCACTTTAAACACTGAAATTGTGTTGAAAAACATGCAAGTTGCTGTTTATAAAATTCGTCAAAAATTCAATTTGAATGCTACTGGTTTGTAATTTTATATTACATTTTGTTAACATATTTCACATATCCAGCATATATTTGGTGGTGTTAGCACTATGAAAACTCTAGTTATTTCACTTTAAACACTGAAATTGTGTTGAAAAATATGCAAGTTGTTGTTAATAAAATTCGCCAAAAATTCAATTTGAATGCGAATGGTTTGTAATTTTATATTACATTTTGTAAACATATTTCACATATCCAGCATTAATTTGGTGGTGTTAGCACTATGAAAACTCGAGTTATTTCACTTTAAACACTGAAATTGTGTTGAAAAACATGCAAGTTGTTGTTAATAAAATTCGCCAAAAATTCAATTTGAATGCTAATGGTTTGTAATTTTATATCACATTTTGTAAACATATTTCACATATCCAGCATATATTTGGTGGTGTTAGCACTATGAAAACTCGAGTTATTTCACTTTAAACACTGAAATTGTGTTTAAAAATATGCAAGTTGTTGTTAATAAAATTCGCCAAAAATTCAATTTGAATGCTAATGGTTTGTAATTTTATATCACATTTTGTAAACATATTTCACATATCCAGCATTAATTTGGTGGGGTTAGCACCATGAAAATTCGAGTTATTTCACTTTAAACACTGAAATTGTGTTGAAAAATATGCAAGTTGTTGTTACTAAAATTCGCCAAAAATTCAATTTGAATGCTAATGGTTTGTAATTTTATATCACATTTTGTAAACATATTTCACATATGCAGCATAAATTTGGTGGTGTTAGCACTATGAAAACTCGAGTTATTTCACTTTAAACACTGAAATTGTGTTGAAAAATATGCAAGTTGCTATTAATAAAATTCGCCAAAAATTCAATTTGAATGCTAATATTTTGTAATTTTATATCACATTTTGTAAACATATTTCACATATCCAGCATTAATTTGGTAGTGTTAGCACTATGAAAACTCGAGTTATTTCACTTTAAACACTGAAATTGTGTTGAAAATGTGCAAGTTGCTGTTAATAAAATTCGCCAAAAATTCAATTTGAATGCTAATGGTTTGTAATTTTATATTACATTTTGTAAACATATTTCACATATCCAGCATTAATTTGGTGGTGTTAGTACTATGAAAACTCGAGTTATTTCACTTTAAACACTGAAATTGTGTTGAAAAATATGCAAGTTGTTGTTAATAAAATTCGCCAAAAATTCAATTTGAATGCTAATTGTTTGTAATTTTATATCACATTTTGTAAACATATTTCACATATCCAGCATAAATTTGGTGGTGTTAGCACTATGAAAACTCGAGTTATTTCACTTTAAACACTGAAATTGTGTTGAAAATATACAAGTTGTTGTTCATAAAATTCGCCAAAAATTCAATTTGAATGCTAATGTTTTGTAATTTTATATCACATTTTGTAAACATATTTCATATATCCAGCATAAATTTGGTGGTGTTAGCACTATGAAAACTCGAGTTATTTCACTTTAAACACTGAAATTGTGTTGAAAAATATGCAAGTTGCTGTTAATAAAATTCGCCAAAAATTCAATTTGATTGCTACTGGTTTGTAATTTTATATTACATTTTGTAAACATATTTCACATATCCAGCATTAATTTGGTGGTGTTAGCACTATGAAAACTCGAGTTATTTCATTTTAAACACTGAAATTGTGTTCAAAAATATGCAAGTTGCTGTTAATAAAATTCGCCAAAAATTCAATTTGAATGCTAATGGTTTGTAATTTTATATCACATTTTGTAAACATATTTCACATATCCAGCATAAATTTGGTGGTATTAGCACTATGAAAACTCGAGTTATTTCACTTTAAACACTGAAATTGTGTTGAAAAATATGCAAGTTGTTGTTAATAAAATTCGCCAAAAATTCAATTTGAATGCGAATGGTTTGTAATTTTATATTACATTTTGTAAACATATTTCACATATCCAGCATTAATTTGGTGGTGTTAGCACTATGAAAACTCGAGTTATTTCACTTTAAACACTGAAATTGTGTTGACAAATATACAAGTTGCTGTTAATAAAATTCGCCAAAAATTCAATTTGAATGCTAATGGTTTGTAATTTTATATCACATTTTGTAAACATATTTCACATATCCAGCATTAATTTGGTGGTATTAGCACTATGAAAACTCGAGTTATTTCACTTTAAACACTGAAATTGTGTTGAAAAATATGCAAGTTGTTGTTAATAAAATTCGCCAAAAATTCAATTTGAATGCGAATGGTTTGTAATTTTATATTACATTTTGTAAACATATTTCACATATCCAGCATTAATTT
This sequence comes from Lordithon lunulatus, assembly GCA_963942505.1. Classification (NCBI taxonomy): domain Eukaryota; kingdom Metazoa; phylum Arthropoda; class Insecta; order Coleoptera; family Staphylinidae; genus Lordithon; species Lordithon lunulatus. Next base: position 4,409,804 of record OZ012675.1, read on the forward strand.
GGTGGTGTTAGCACTATGAAAACTCGAGTTATTTCACTTTAAACACTGAAATTGTGTTGACAAATATACAAGTTGCTGTTAATAAAATTCGCCAAAAATTCAATTTGAATGCTAATGGTTTGTAATTTTATATCACATTTTGTGAACATATTTCACATATCCAGCATTAATTTGGTGGTGTTAGCACTATGAAAACTCGAGTTATTTCACTTTAAACACTGAAATTGTGTTGAAAAATATGCAAGTTGCTGTTAATAAAATTCGCCAAAAATTCAATTTGAATACTAATGTTTTGTAATTTTATATTACATTATGTAAACATATTTCACATATCCAGCATAAATTTGGTGGTGTTACCACTATGAAAACTCGAGTTATTTCATTTTAAACACTGAAATTGTGTTGAAAAACATGCAAGTTGTTGTTAATAAAATTCGTCAAAAATTCAATTTGAATGCTAATGGTGTGTAATTTTATATCACATTTTGTGAACATATTTCACATATCCAGCATTAATTTGGTGGTGTTAGCACTATGAAAACTCGAGTTATTTCACTTTAAACACTGAAATTGTGTTGAAAAACATGCAAGTTGCTGTTAATAAAATTCGCCAAAAATTCAATTTAAATGCGAATGGTTTGTAATTTTATATCACATTTTGTAAACATATTTCACATATCCAGCATTAATTTGGTGGTGTTAACACTGTGTAAACTCGAGTTATTTCACTTTAAACACTGAAATTGTGTTGAAAAATATGCAAGTTGCTGTTAATAAAATTCCCCAAAAATTCAATTTGAATGCTAATGATTTGTAATTTTATATCACATTTTGCAAACATATTTCACATATCCAGCATTAATTTGGTGGTGTTAGCACTATGAAAACTCGAGTTATTTCACTTTAAACACTGAAATTGTGTTGAAAAATATGCAAGTTGTTGTTAATAAAATTCGCCAAAAATTGAATTTGAATGCTACTGGTTTGTAATTTTATATTACATTTTGTAAACATATTTCACATCTCCAGCATTAATTTGGTGGTGTTAGCACTATGAAAACTCGAGTTATTTCACTTTAAACTTCTCACGACCCGCCGCGCAGGACGAGACAATCGGCCAGTAGCTTGCATAACGCGCGTGTAATTGTGAGAATTAGTTTCGGCCTAATGTGAGAATCGGTTTTGCTTAATTGTGTTTAATTGTGGACGCCCCGTGCGAATTGGAATAACGCAGCGTTTCGTCTTCTCTTGCAGAAAAAAGCTGAGGCGCGCGACCTCTACGAGCAGGTCTTCTACTCGCTGGACCTCATCGAAAAAGACTACTTTGGACTGCAGTTCACTGATGCCAATCACGTGAAACACTGGCTGGACCCAACCAAGGCCATCAAGAAACAAATAAAAAGTAAGACATTTATATTTTTAATCTAGGATTAAATTTTTAATCCCGTGTTAAATTTCAATTTTGCTTTGATATTGATCAAATTTTAATTCTTAATCTTGTCTTAACTCTTCAACCTCGTGTTACATTTTTAATCCAGTGTTGACATTTCAATTTCGTGTTTTAAACTGACGTTCAAGCTTCAACCTATGAATACAGTTTCAATCGCGTCTTGAATTCTTAATCTTGTCTTAACTGTTCAACTGTGTGTTACATTTTTAATCCAGTGCTAACATTTCAATCCCTTGTTATAGTTTTAAACTCGTGTTCAAGCTTCAACCTATTAATAAAACTACAATTGCGTCTTGAATTCTTAATCTTATCTTAACTATTCAACTGTGTGTTACATTTTTAATCCAGTGCTAGCATTTCAATCCCTTGTTATAGTTGTAAGCTCGTGTTCAAGTTTCAACCTATTAACACATTTTTAATTGCGTCTTGAATTCTCAAACGTGTCTTAACCGTTCAACTGTGTGTTACATTTTTAATCCAGTATTAAAATGTCAATCTCGTGTTACATTACAGTTGGACCACCGTACACCCTACGCCTCAAGGTCAAATTCTACTCGTCCGAGCCGAACAACCTGCGCGAGGAGCTCACGCGCTACCAGTTCTTCCTGCAGCTCAAGCATGACATCCTGGATGGCAAACTGGACTGCCCCCACCTGACGGCCGTCGAGCTGTCGGCGCTGTCACTGCAATGTAAGGCCCACACGGCTTCTGCGCATGCGCCAGGATATTTTATGTTTGTCTCTATTGCAGCCGAGTTGGGTGATTACGATGAGACGCAACACACCGCCGCCACCGTGTCCGAGTTCCACTTCATCCCGAACCAATCGGAGGAGATGGAGATCGAGATCCTGGACGAGTTCAAAAAACTGCACGGGCTCACGCCTGCGCAGGCCGAAATCAGCTACCTGAACAAGGTTAAATGGCTGGAGATGTATGGCGTTGACATGCATATTGTTTTGGTATGGATATTCAAATATACATATGGATCTAATTGTTCACGAACTGTTCGCGAACATACTTACCTTATCATATTAAGATCAAATTGTTTGCGAACTGTTCGCGAACATTATATTAAACATGATCTCATTAATAGTAACATAAATGAGGCGGTAATCAACTTCAAATGATCATAGTCAAATTTGTTTGCGAAAATTTGTATTTTTATATTATAAGATAAGTATGTTCGCGAACTGTTCGCCAACATACTTATCTTATAATATTAAGATCAAATTGTTTGCGAACTGTTCGCGAACATACTTACCTTATCATATTAAGATCAAATTGTTTGCGAACATTATATTAAACATGATTATTATTAGTAACATAAATGAGGGCGTAATCAATTTCAAATGTTTGCGAACATTTGTATTTTTCGGTTTACTCACTGGAATTTGTATGTTTGTACACAGGGTAAAGATGGCATGGAGTATAGGCTTGGACTCACCCCCACGGGCATTCTGGTCTTTGAGAACCAACAGAAAATCGGGCTGTTCTTCTGGCCGAAAATCGGCAAGTTGAACTTCAAGAAGAAGAAGCTGACGCTGGTCGTGGTGGAGGACGACGATTCGGGGCGGGAACAGGAGCATACCTTTGTCTTCCGGTAAGTAGCTAATAATACAACGAATTTTCAAAACATGTCATTTTCGATACGGCGAATTTTCGACACATATAATTTTCTTTATAGCGAATATTCGATATAATTTTCTGTAAATCGCTTTACACAATTTTTAAAACGAAATCGTCGAATTTTCAGCATGTGATTTTTGATACATCGAATTCTCATTACATATAATTATTGATACATCGATTTTTAGTATATATAATTTTACGACACATAATTTCGTTATAGCGAACATTGGACATAATTTTTTATAAATCGCGTAATCACTATACACAATTTTCAAAACAAAATCGTCGGATTTTCAGCTTGTGATTTTCGAATTTTCATTAAATATAATTATATAGTTATTCAGTATTTCAATATATATATAATTTTACGTCGAAATTTCAGCATATAATTTTATATACATCGAAACAACAATTTTCAAAACAATTACGTCGAATTTTCAGCTTATAATTTTATATACATCGATTTTTCGTTGCATATAATTTTCAATTCATCGAATTTTCGCGACATATAATTTTTGATAATTCATTATACGCAATTTTCAACATCATTTTCGATCAATCGAATTTTCATTATATATAATTTTTGATTCGCGTTCTTTACATACAATTATTGATACATCGATTTTCAATATATATAATTTTCAAAACAATTTTCGTTACATATAATCTTCAATATCTAGAATTTTCGACACATAATTCTCAACTATAATTTTAGATACATCGAAAAAACAATTTTCAAAACAATATACGTCGAATTTTCAGCTTACAATTTTATATACATCGAATTTTCGTTACATATAATTTTCAATTATTCGAATTTGCGGCACATATAATTTATTATTACTATATTTCGAATTTTCGTTACATATAATATTCGACACCATCGAATTTTCGTTACATATAATTTTCAATTCTTCGAATTTGTGCCACATATAATTGATTATTACTATATTTCAAATTTTCGTTACATATAATATTCGACACCATCGAATTTTCGTTACATATAATTTTCAATTCTTGGAATTTGCGGCAGATATAATTTATTATTACTATATCTCGAATTTTCGTTACATATAATATTCGACACCATCGAATTTTCGTTACATATAATTTTCAATTCTTAGAATTTGTGCCACATATATTTTATTATTACTATATTTCGAATTTTCGTTACATATAATATTCGACACCATCGAATTTTCGTTACATATAATTTTCAATTCTTAGAATTTGTGCCACATATATTTTATTATTACTATATTTCGAATTTTCGTTACATATAATATTCCACACCATCGAATTTTCGTTACATATAATTTTCAATTCTTGGAATTTGCGGCAGATATAATTTATTATTACTATATCTCGAATTTTCGTTACATATAATATTCGACACCATCGAATTTTCGTTACATATAATTTTCAATTCTTAGAATTTGCGGCACATATAATTTATTATTACTATATTTCGAATTCTCGTTACATATAATATTCGACACCATCGAATTTTCGTTACATATAATTTTCAATTCTTAGAATTTGCGGCACATATAATTTATTATTACTATATTTCGAATTCTCGTTACATATAATATTCGACACCATCGAATTTTCGTTACATATAATTTTCAATTCTTCGAATTTGCTACACATATAATTTATTATTACTATATTTCGAATTTTCGTTACATATAATATTCGACACCATCGAATTTTCGTTACATATAATTTTCAATTCTTCGAATTTGCGGCACATATAATTTATTATTACTATATTTCGAATTCTCGTTACATATAATATTCGACACCATCGAATTTTCGTTACATATAATTTTCAATTCTTCGAATTTGCGACACATATTATTTATTATTACTATATTTCGAATTTTCGTTACATATAATATTCGACACCATCGAATTTTCGTTACATAAAATTTTCAATTCTTCGAATTTGCGGCACATATAATTTATTATTACTATATCTCGAATTTTCGTTACATATAATATTCGACACCATCGAATTTTCGTTACATATAATTTTCAATTCTTCGAATTTGCGACACATATAATTTATTATTACTATATTTCGAATTTTCGTTACATATAATATTCGACAACATCGAATTTTCGTTACATATACTTTTCTATTCTTCGAATTTGCGGCACATATAATTTATTATTACTATATTTCGAATTTTCGTTACATATAATATTCGACACCATCGAATTTTCGTTACATATAATTTTCAATTCTTCGAATTTGTGCCACATATAATTTATTATTACTATATCTCGAATTTTCGTTACATATAATATTCGACACCATCGAATTTTCGTTACATATAATTTCCAGTTCTTCGAATTTGCGGCACATATAATTTATTATTACTATATTTCGAATTTTCGTAACATATAATATTCGACACCATCGAATTTTCGTTACATATAATTTTCAATTCTTCGAATTTGCGGCACATATAATTTATTATTACTATATTTCGAATTCTCGTTACATATAATATTCGACACCATCGAATTTTCGTTACATATAATTTTCAATTCTTCGAATTTGTGCCACATATAATTTATTATTACTATATTTCGAATTTTCGTTACATATAATATTCGACACCATCGAATTTTCGTTACATATAATTTTCAATTCTTCGAATTTGCGGTACATATAATTTATTATTACTATATTTCGAATTTTCGTTACATATAATATTCGACACCATCGAATTTTCGTTACATATAATTTTCAATTCTTCGAATTTGTGCCACATATAATTTATTATTACTATATTTCGAATTTTCGTTACATATAATATTCGACACCATCGAATTTTCGTTACATATAATTTTCAATTCTTCGAATTTGCGACACATATTATTTATTATTACTATATTTCGAATTTTCGTTATATATAATTTTCAATTCTTCGAATTTGCGACACATATTATTTATTATTACTATATTTCGAATTTTCGTTACATATAATTTTCAATTCTTCGAATTTGTGCCACATATAATTGATTATTACTATATTTCGAATTTTCGTTACATATAATTTTCAATTCTTCGAATTTGTGCCACATATAATTGATTATTACTATATTTCGAATTTTCGTTACATATAATTTTCAATTCTTCGAATTTGTGCCACATATAATTGATTATTACTATATTTCGAATTTTCGTTACATATAATTTTCAATTCTTCGAATTTGTGCCACATATAATTGATTATTACTATATTTCGAATTTGCGGCACATATAATTTATTATTACTATATTTCGAATTTTCGTTACATATAATATTCGACACCATCGAATTTTCGTTACATATAATTTTCAATTCTTCGAATTTGTGCCACATATAATTTATTATTACTATATTTCGAATTTTCGTTACATATAATATTCGACACCATCGAATTTTCGTTACATATAATTTTCAATTCTTCGAATTTGCGACACATATAATTTATTATTACTATATTTCGAATTTTCGTTACATATAATATTCGACACGATCGAATTTTCTTTACATATAATTTTCAATTCTTCGAATTTGCGCCACATATAATTGATTATTACTATATTTCGAATTTTCGTTACATATAATATTCGACACCATCGAATTTTCGTTACATATAATTTTCAATTCTTCGAATTTGTGCCACATATAATTTATTATTACTATATTTCGAATTTTCGTTACATATAATATTCGACAGCATCGAATTTTCGTTACATATAATTTTCAATTCTTCGAATTTGTGCCACATATAATTTATTATTACTATATTTCGAATTTTCGTTACATATAATATTCGACACCATCGAATTTTCGTTACATATGATTTTGAATTCTTCGAATTTGTGCCACATATAATTTATTATTACTATATTTCGAATTTTCGTTACATACAATATTCGACACCATCGAATTTTCGTTACATATAATTTTCAATTCTTAGAATTTGTGTCACATATAATTTATTACTATATTTCGAATTTTCGTTACATATAATATTCGACACCATTGAATTTTCGTTACATATAATATCCAGTTCTTCGAATTTGCGGCATATATAATTTATTATTACTATATTTCGAATTTTCGTTACATATAATATTCGACACCTTCGAATTTTCGTTACATATAATTTTCAATTCTTCGAATTTGCGTCACATATAATTTATTATTACTATATTTCGAATTCTCGTTACTTATAATATTCGACACCATCGAATTTTCGTAACATATAATTTTCAATTCTTCGAATTTGCGTCACATATAATTTATTATTACTATATCTCGAATTCTCGTTAGATATAATATTCGACGCATCGAATTTTCGTTACATATAATTTTCAATTCTTCGAATTTGTGCCACATATAATTTATTATTTCTATATTTCGAATTTTCGTTACATATAATTTTCAATTCTTCAAATTTGCGGTACATATAATTTATTAATACTATATTTCGAATTCTCGTTAGATACAAAATACGACACATATAATCTATGATAATAATACTATTTTTTTTCATGTTGATCTAATACAATGTTTATAAACGTCAATGAAACAATTTCTCTACAACGAAAAATTTAACTAATACTATAAAAAGCGCATTTAGCAAGATATTTCGAATTCTCGTTTGATATAATCGGCGCTACATATAACTTTCTATACATCGAATTTCCAGTATTTAGTTTTGAAACATTTTGCCATCATTGATATTGATGGTGGTACCCCCCTTCACTTATTGCGCATGCGCAATAATCAAACTGCTTATTCCAAAATTTAGATTACACAATGAAAAGGCTTGCAAGCACCTGTGGAAGTGCGCGGTGGAGCACCACGGCTTCTTCCGGTTGCAGGCGCCCGTCAAGGGCCCGAACGCGCGCCAGAACTTCTTCCGCATGGGCTCGCGCTTCCGGTACTCAGGGCGCACCGAGTACCAGAGCACGCACCAGAACCGAGCACGCAGGACAGTACAATTAGAGCGCAGGCCCAGCCAGCGGTACGGGCGACGTCAGAGTCACGTGCTGCGGGAGCGCATGCGCGAGCAGCAGACAGTACAAACGAGCGAGGCGAGCGAGCAGACGGCCAAACCGCAGGAGCCGCACGTCATGCAGCCGGCGTCCGGCCGCTGCAGCGAGCGATCCACTCGCTCGAACGCCACGAATAACACCGAGAACGATCCGCTTTACTGCAAGGTTTCGGATGATCATACGAAGAGTTTAACACCTACAGGTAATACAAAATCTAATATATGTTTTTCAGTGAAATGTTATAAAATCAGCCGAAAACTCTAATTTTCGTTACATATAATTATCAACACATATAATATACGCTATATATAACTTCAGATACATCAAAATCTAATATGTTTTGCAGTAAAACGTTATAAATTCAGCGATATCTCGAATTGTCGTTATATATAAAATTCAACAGATATAATATGCGCTATATATAACTTTCGATACATCCAAATCTAATGTTTTGCAGAAATTTTTTATAAATTCAGTGATATCTCGAATTTTTGTTCGATATAATATTCAACAGATATAATATGGGCTATATATAACTTTCAATACATCCAAATCTAATATGTTTTTGCAGTAAAATGTTATAAATTCAGCGACATCTCGAATTTTCGTTAAATATATTATTCAACAGATATAATATGTGCTATATATAACTTTCGATACATCTAAATCTAATGTTTTGCAGAAATTTTTTATAAATTCAGCGATATCTCGAATTTTCGTTCGATATAATATTCAACAGATATAATATGGGCTATATATAACTTTCAATACATCCAAATCTAATATGTTTTTGCAGTAAAATGTTATAAATGCAGCGATATCTCGAATTTTCGTTAGATATAATATTCAACAGATATAATAATAAAAATTATTCTTATTGTTACACTTTTACATCATATATTTTTTAATAATGATTTCAGGTCCTGATTCGATTGGCCTTGTGAGCCAAAACAGTTTTGGCAAGGGCTCTGTGGGGCAGAACTCCTTTGGCAAGGCTTCAGTTGGTTGTGGCAGCTCCTACAGGTATTCTAAATTCAAATTATTTTTTGTATCTGTTAACTTCAACTGTTTTTTTGTTGTTGTTATAGTCCTGTTTTGTCGGTGAGCAGCAAAAACGGCACGCTGAGGAGAAACAAGCCGCCCACATCGCCGACGCCTAGCTCGCCGCCCCCGGTCAGCCCGACGCCTTCAAATGCGGATAGTCAGCTGGATGTGCTGCTGAAGAGTCTCGCGAAGGAGACTTTGAGTGGCATACAGCGGGATGAGGCGCGGAACGTTATATCATCCGATATTCATAAAGAAGGTGAATTTTATCTGATTTTCAATATTATCGAATTTTGTCGATCGTTATGAAATTTTTTCGATCCTTATGAAATTTTGTATATCATCCTTATTTCGTGCTATGAAAAATTTATCCTAATGAAATTTATGGGTATCTTCAATTAAAATCACACTTTACCTGAAATTAATCGCAAATTTCAAATCATCAGTTTAGGTAAAGTGTATTTTTTGTAAGAGTTAGAGCAAAAAGTTACTAAAATAAGTGACTTGCAATACAAAATTATGGATCCATATGAAATTATATTGAAATTATTCGATGTTAGTAATTTTTAATATTATCGAATTTTGTCGAATTTTCTCGACAAAAAGGAATCGTTATGAAATTTTGTATATCAGCCTTATTTTGTATTACGAACAATTTATCCAAATAAAATTTATTCGTATCTTTAATTAAAATCACACTTTACCTGAAATTTATCGTAAATTTCAATTATCTCTCTAGGTAAAGTGTATTATTTGTAAGAGTTACAACAAAAAGTTACTAAAATAAGTGACTTGCAATACAAAATTATGGATCCATATGAAATTATATTGAAATTATTCGATGTTAGTAATTTTTAATATTATCGAATTTTGTCGAATTTTCTCGACAAAAAGTAATCGTTATGAAATTTTGTATATCAGCCTTATTTTGTGTTATGAACAATTTATCCAAATAAAATTTATTTGTATCTTCAATTAAAATCACACTTTACCTGAAATAAATCGTAAATTTCAATTATCTCTCTAGGTAAAGTGTATTATTTGTAAGAGTTACAACAAAAAGTTACTAAAATAAGTGACTTGCAATACAAAATTATGGATCCATATGAAATTATATTGAAATTATTCGATGTTTAGTAATTTTTAATATTATCGAATTTTGTCGAATTTTCTCGACAAAAAGGAATCGTTATGAAATTTTGTAATCAGCCTTATTTTGTATTACGAACAATTTATCCAAATAAAATTTATTTGTATCTTCATTTAAAATCACACTTTACCTGAAATAAATCGAAAATTTCAATTATATCTCTAGGTAAAGTGTATTATTTGTAATAGTTACAACAAAAAGTTACTAATATAAGTGACTTGGAATACAAAATTATGGATCCATATGAAATTATATTGAAATTATTCGATATTAGTAATTTTTAATATTATCGAATTTTGTCGAATTTTCTCGACAAAAAGCAATCGTTATAAAATTTTGTATATCAGCCTTATTTGGTATTACGAACAATTTATCCAAATAAAATTTATTTGTATCTTCAATTAAAATCACACTTTACCTGAAAAAAATCGCAAATTTCAATTATCTCTCTAGGTAAAGTGTATTATTTGTAAGAGTTACAAAAAAAGTTACTAAAATAAGTGACTTGCAATACAAAATTATGGATCCATATGAAATTGTATTGAAATTATTCGATGTTTAGTAATTTTTAATATTATCGAATTTTGTCGAATTTTCTCGACAAAAAGGAATCGTTATGAAATTTTGTATGTCAGCCTTATTTTGTATTACTAACAATTTATCCAAATAAAATTTATTCGTATCTTCAATTAAAATCATACTTTACCTGAAATAAATTACAAATTTCAATCATGTCTCTAGGTAAAGTATAATTTTTGTAAGAGATACAACAAAAAGTTATTAAAATAAGTGACTTGCAATACAAAATTATGGATCCATATGAAATTATATTGAAATTATTCGATGTTAGGAATTTTTAATATTATCGAATTTTGTCGAATTTTCTCGACAAAAAGGAATCGTTATGAAATTTTGTATATCAGCCTTATTTTGTATTACGAATAATTTATCCAAATAAAATTTATTTGTATCTTTAATTAAAATCACACTTTACCTGAAAAAAATCGTAAATTTCAATTATCTCTCTAGGTAAAGTGTATTATTTGTAAGAGTTACAACAAAAAGTTACTAAAATAAGTGACTTGCAATACAAAATTATGGATCCATATGAAATTATATTGAAATTATTCGATGTTAGGAATTTTTAATATTATCGAATTTTGTCGAATTTTATCGACAAAAAGCAATCGTTATGAAATTTTGTATATCAGCCTTATTATGTATTACGAACAATTTATCCAAATAAAATTTATTCGTATCTTCATTTAAAATCACACTTTACCTGAAATAAATCGTAAATTTCAATTATCTCTCTAGGTAAAGTGTATTTTTTGTAACAGTTAGAGCAAAATGTTACTGAAATAAGTTACTTGTAATACAAAATTATAGATCCATGTGAAATTATATTGAAATTATTCGTCATTTAATAATTTTCAATATTATCGAATTTTGTCGACAAACAATTTTATATGATAAAGTCAGATTCCCATCACTTGGATGTCATTGTTAGCTGAAATAGTGAGATATCATTGCTGAAAATAAAATTATATTGTCATATCTTATATTTAAATTTTTATTGCAGCTACTGATGGTGATATGATCAAGAAGCCCTTGCCGACGGAAATCCCGAACAACATCAACAAATACGCGGGTAGTGGTGCGAAGCCCTTGCCTCCCAGCCAGTTGAAGTGCAATATACTAAAAGGTACTCAAAATGTTAGAAACACTTTGGAGTCGAGTATATTCGATACGTTTGTAGCTAAAGCGGAGGAAGAGTTGAATGCGGCGACTCCTGTAGGCGTCGCGACCAAGCTGACCAACCAAATGTTCGTAGCGGCAGCAACTACTGATGAGTCCAATTTATCATCAGCCACGTTTGTCTCAGTGGTATGTACTAGGTTTAGTGGTTGTTTAGGGTGTAACACGCTTGAGTTTTGTTTGATTTTGCTTGACGCTGTGTGACGTTAGGGCGGCGACAAGCTGACGCTTTCAGTGACTGGCCCCGCCCCATCGGTTGCGTGCGTCGAACCGGAACAGGAGGAGAAGCCCGCGGTGAAGCGGTGCACCACCCCCATAACCGTAACGTTCTTCGGGCAGTCCGACGGGGGTAAACTGGAGCGGTTGATGATCACCGAAAACAAAGGCAAGCAGCAGCCGCTAAGCTTAATCGGTGGCGCTAACGGGGACGGGGACTTGCTGAGTTTCGAGGACGACGAGACGGGTGGCGGCAAAAGCTCCAACCCCTTCGTGAGCTACACGAATCCGTTCCACGAGAACGGTAATCCGTTTCTAACGAACAACCCTTTTATTATTGACAATGCGGACGACGGCGGCGCTACTAACAACAGCGAGGTATTTCATCCCCATACAGCTTGCATGCTTGCTTCATCCAAAAAAAAAAACATTTCAACAATCAAAAATTATTGTATTGAATTGGATTTACATTTAATTTCTTGTAGGATGAAGACATTGTTAATGGTAATGACGTCACTGACTCCAATAAGAATACAGTGACGCCCAACTTGAGCAACCTGTCGCCATGGCTGGTCTCTCAGGACATGGTGAGTGCGCCTGTCTCCAAGGTCAACACCACGGAGACCTCGATTATCCGCAAATCGGTGATTACAACGCAGCTATGATGTTTTTAGAGATTATTATTATTATTTTGATAACGTACAGCCCTCTACTTCCTATGTGATACAAAAACAAGACGGGCCTTTTATGCTATCGAGACGACAAGAGGGCGCAGAACGCAGTACTTAATTTTATTTTTTATTGTACATACAGATTTATTTTTGTTTTCTCTTATTTAATTTTTAAGGACGAACGAGTTTAGTATATTTCCATATGATTCGGGCATAAATCGGTAATGCGTTGTTCGTACTTGCGATACAATTCGAAATTTTTACCAGGTTATTTGAATTCGTTATCAAATTTCCATTTATTTGATACGTCACTTGACATAGCTGGTGTCATTATTAACGCTACTGACAGATGACCTTGAACAATGTAAAATTGTTTTAAATCGTATTTCAAATCAATATTTCACATTTTTTTGTATGAAATCGTTTTTAGCATGGTGTATACCATTCAATTTCATTCGTGGGTCGCATAAAATGTCATCTGTCTGATTAAAAATGACAGCTGTCAGTTTTCAAATGTCATCTGTCAGTTATAAAATGTCATGTTCGTTTAAAAGCGTCATCTATCATTTCAATAAGTCAGCTGACATAGTTATAAAATCTCATGTCAGTTTAGAAACGTCATATATCATTTCAAAAAGTCAGCTGTCATATAAAAAATTTCATCTGTCCAATTAAAAATGACAGCTGTCAGTTTTAAAATTCAGTATGTCAGTTATAAAATGTCATGTCAGTTTAAAAACGTCTTCTATCATTTCAAAAAGTCAGTTGTCATATAAAAAATGTCATTATTTGTTTAAAAATGTCATCTGTCTGATTTAAAATGACAGCTGTCAGTTTCAAAATGCATCTGTCAGTTATAAAATTTCATGTTCGTTTAAAAACGTCATCTATCATTTCAATAAGTCAGCTGACATATAAAAAATGTCATTATCTGTTTAAAAATGTCATTTGTCTGATTAAAAATGACAGCTGTCAATTTAAAAATGTCATCTGTCAGTTTCAAAAATGATCTGTCAGTTCAAAATGACACCTGTCAGATGTAGATTTTTTTTAAAAAGAGACAAGTATATCATGTGTGGTATCAAATGAAAGGGCGTAATTTTGCGAGTACGAAAACGTCGATTACGCGATTACAACACGCCAAAAGTGACAAAAGTATTTTATTTAAAACTGCAGTATTCCAATTGTGTCCAGCTTATTGTAAGTGCCATTCCAAGTGTAGTATTTTTTTTTATATTGAGGTTCAACTGATACAAGTGCCTTTTTGTTTTGCGATTGTGTGTGCCCAGCCGTGCCCCACAACAAAACAAACAAACAAAAAAAACGGTGTTTTTATATTTAGTATATACACGACGCAATAGACTTCGGGTGATTCCGTCCTTTTCCGAGAAGTTCCCCCTCTCCAAGCTTTTATATATAAATCATATGTATAGTTATTACGTTCTTAAATGCCTTACTTAAAGTATTTATATATTTTATGTTAGTAAAGTTAATGTGTTTTAATTTAAAACCTTTTTGGGATTTACTAATTAAAAATTAAAGGCATTGAGGGCTAAAGTGGACTAACTCTCTAATTAAAAAAAATAATTAACATCTATTTTTATGTTGGTACTAAAATTAATATCTATTTTTATGTTAGTACTAAAATTAATATCTATTTTTATGTTAGTACTAAAATTAATATCTATTTTTATGTTTGTACTAAAATTAATATCTATTTTATGTTAGTGCTAATAATAGTACATACATACCATATGGTAGAAGGCATAGGATTTATTTTATTTATTTAATACTATAAATCTACTTTTTTTAAATTTGAGGTTAAGTCCACTTTTGCTATCTATGCCTCAAATTGAATGGTGAGTAGTTGATTAAGATATAGAGCTAAAATACTTCACAATGTTGTGAAAATGATTTTTTATTTAGAACAACATACATGAAATTGTACTGAAATTTTTCAAAATTAACTATTTTCCAAATTGTATTTTGTCGACAAACGCTATCGTTATGAAATTTTCTATATCAGCCTTATTTCGTATTGTAAACATTTTATTCTAATGACATTTACGTGTATTTTTAATACAAATCATACTTTACCTGAACTAGTTCGTTAATTTTAATGTCCATTAATATTAACTTCATTGTGAACATCCGTGAATAAATAGTTCAAATGACTTCTTTCCATGTGAACTACTGTCATTTCAAAATCGTTAAATATAATAAACGAGTAATCCATGTTTTAATAACTAAAAAAAATGTACAAACTACTACCATTGATTAATCATGTGATGGATAAAGCTACTACAATGTAGAAAAAGGTTTGCTAAAATTAAATTACTATTCGACACATGTAGTTAGTTTACAATGGGTGCATTTGAACTACTATATAATTTGAGAAACAAACAATTAATGTTATATATTTTGATTATTATTAAGTTTATAAACAATTTTCTAGGTTTATTTGTGATTATCTTACTGATTTTAGTAATTTTAACAATTTTTAACAGAAATCTGTAATTTTGCGCGAAATTTGTCTATGTGATTCCCCCTCCCCGCCCGGCAAATGGCGATTTTACAAGTTTATTGCTAGTGTTATACATCGATATAAATCAGTTTTACAATCCCAATCGGCGCCATTACAACTTCGCCATGTCCACCCTCAAAATCACAGAACTGACTGAAGCCAACACCTGCGGAATGTGCGTGATTCTAAAGTTAATCTAGGTTATGTTGTTGTAATTGTTTTTCTTTTTATTTCAGCTGTGAAAATGCAATTGGCAGGTACTCCTGCCCTAAATGCAGCGTGATTTACTGCTCGCTGCCCTGTTACCAGTCAGCAAAACATGTGGTGTGCACAGAGGCTTTCTACAAGGACTGCGTTGTTGAAAGTTTGGGTGGCGATGAGGATGAGGCTGCTGTGGGTAAAGGGAAGATGATGGAGATCCTGCAGAGGTTT
The DNA here is from genome assembly GCA_963942505.1 of Lordithon lunulatus. Taxonomy (NCBI): domain Eukaryota; kingdom Metazoa; phylum Arthropoda; class Insecta; order Coleoptera; family Staphylinidae; genus Lordithon; species Lordithon lunulatus. The sequence continues at coordinate 4,425,746 of OZ012675.1, forward strand.
CATGAGAAGAATAAACTTGAGGGTAAGTAGCAGCAATCTATTTCTAACCAAATCAGTGGCATTATTAGTCATTATGTTAAAGTTGTGTTGTTTAAAATCAACTTGGATTTATGACTCAAATGTCACTTTATAATCTTGACTTACAAGGTCATAGTGACATTTGAGCTTTGTTGTTTTATGAGCAACATTGCTATATGATAGCCCCATCCATTGATTGCTAGTAGTCTGTAGTGTGTGTATATGTTAGCCCATACTCGGAAACAGATAGGTACACATAGTCTTTACTAGTATCTGATTGGGTAGGGCTGTAAATTGAGGTATTTTAGATTAAATCTGGTGGGTGGTACTCTATCTGGTGGCAAAACATGAACTACATTTATTAGAGAATCTATATCTGCTTTTGTTTATCTTTCAGGAGCTGTTCTAGGCTGGTCATAACTTGTTTTTTTATTTTTATGTATTTTTGTTGTAATTGTAGATTTTTTTATGAGGGATATGCCAAATAAAGGTCTTTTTTGAGCCTGGAACATAAACTATAAACAAAAGTAGCTAATGTAACATTAGTTTTTTTTTAAGCATCAATACTTACAATATATTGCTGAAAATGCACTAAAGATATAATAGGTTATTATTTGTAATGTTTCAGATGAAATCGAAGATGCTGATGAATCCCTACATAATGACAATGATGAAGACTATGAAACAGTAACTGACTCAGATGATGATGATGATAATACCGATCTATTGAAGGACATTGGAACTCGACTGGCTGGAATTGATCTGGATGACAGTGAGGAGGTGTGGAAGAAGTTGAATGCTGATGAACGGCTGGACTTTGAGTCATTTTTGATGTAAATTCTACTGATTTAAGGTTATCATTGTTGTTCTGACTGGTGATGGTTTGTAGGTCTGCTGACATCAGTAAGTATATAGAAATGTGGGTGCCTTGGTGGGACTACTCATGCGAGAAGAGATGTATTGAGGTCACTGAGTTAGATGAGCAAAAAGCAAAGTGTCCGAAAATTATTGAGAGCATCAGTTCATTTTGTGATATCAGTGTAAGTTGATAATTGTTTTATTATATGCATTTAGTCTAATTAATTATTATTTTAAAAAATCTTCTGTCAAAATCTTATCATATGTCAAATATGTGTTGCATCCTGTCAAAATCTTATATGTCAAATATGTGTTTAATCTTATCATATGTCAAATATGTGTTTGCATCCTGTCAAAATCTTATATGTCAAATATGTGCATCCTGTCAAAATCTTATCATATGTCAAATTTTATTTTACAATCCGCCATATTTGAATTATTGTAAAATGACATGTGACAGTTTGTAACAACATTACTGTCTTTTGTTTTTAGGCAAAGCCACCGGCAGCCTGTGTTTCACACAATTTGGGCAATGTCATCGCCGCCTACACGTTTGCCCTGCGCTACTTCAACGGCGACCACACCGAATTTTCCAAAGCGACAGCCTGCCTCATCCACAATATCAGTCTTAACCTCAAATCCAACCAAAATTTTGACACCTTCAACCAAGCGGTGAACTCCGTAACGGCCGAGTGTATTCAAGTAAGCAATTCATATTTGACACCGCTATTCATGACCTTCAAATATTTACGATGACCTTCAAATATTTACAATGACCTTCAAATATTTACAATAAATTTGCCTTGTAGTAAAGTTTTATACTTTATAATCAAGTTTAAAACCTTGTAGGTTAAGCTGTGCCAAGTTTCAATTATTGTGGTTGTGTTTTAAACCTTGTTTAAAACCTTGTAGTCAAGTTTAAAACCTTGTAAGTCAAGTTTTAAACCTTGTAAGTCATGTTTCAAACCTTGTAAGACAAGTTTCAAACCTTGTAAGTCAAGTTTCAAACCTTGTAAGTCAAGTTTCAAACCTTGTAAGTCAAGTTTCAAACCTTGTAAGTCAAGTTTCAAACCTTGTAAGTCAAGCTTTAAACTTGGTAGTCTTGTTTTAAGCCGTCTAATTAATTTGAAAAAATAATAGCCAACATTCAACTGTTGCAATCAAGTTTTAAGCCCTGTAGTAAAGTTTCACACTTTGTAATCAAATAGCAAGCCTTGTAATCAAGTTCAACACATTGTAAGGCAATCAGTGTCAAATTTCAAATCTTGGGGTTATATTTTAAATCTTGAAGATATGTTTAAAACCTTGTAGTCAAGTTTCAAACCTTTAAAGTGAAGTTTCAAACCTTGTAAGTCTAGTTTCAAACCTTATGGTCAAGTTATCAACTTGGTAATCTAGTTTCAAGCCATCAAATAAATTTTCAAAAATAATAGCGAACTTTCAACTGTTGCAGTCAAATATTACGCCTTGTAGTAAAGTTTCATACTTTGTAATCAAGTTTCAAGCCTTGCAATCAAGTTTAAAACCTTGTAAGTCAAGCTGTGTCAAGTTTCAATTATTGTGGTTAAATTTTAAACCTTGTAGTCAAGTTTAAAACCTTGTAAGTCAAGTTTGAAACCTTGTAAGTCAAGTTTCAAACCTTGTAGTCAGGTTTAATACCTTGTTAGTCCAGTTTAGAACCTTGTACGTCAAGTTTCAAATCTTATAGTAAAGTTTTTAACTTAGTAGTCTAGTTTGAAGCTATTTAATAAATTAGCAAGCCAACTTTCAATTGTTGCAGTCAAGTTGTACGCCTTGTAATAAAGTTTCATACTATGTAATCAAGTTCTAAGCCTTGCAATCAAGTTTAAAACCTTGTAAGTCAAGTTTCAAATCTTGTGGATACATTTTAAACCTTGTGGTTATATTTAAAGCCTTGTAGTCAAGTTTAAAACCTTGTAAGTTCAGTTTAAAATCTTGTAAGTCAAGTTTCAAACCTTATGGTCAAGTTTTCAACTTAGTAGTCTAGTTTCAAGCCATCTAACAAATTTGCAAAAATAACAGCTAACTTTCAACTGTTACAGTCAAGTTCCCAGCCTTGCAATCAAGTTTAAAACCTTGTAAGTCAAGCTGTGTTAAGTTTCAATTATTGTGGTTAAATTTTAAACCTTGTAGTCAAGTTTAAAACCTTGTAGTCAAGTTTGAAACCTTGTAAGTCAAGTTTGAAACCTTGTAGTCAGGTTTAGTACCTTATTAGTCCAGTTTAGAACCTTGTAAGTCAAGTTTCAAATCTTATAGTAAAGTTTTCAAAATAGTAGTCTAGTTTCAAGCTATATAATAAATTTGCAAGCCAACTTTCAATTGTTGCAGTCAAGTTTTACGCCTTGTAATAAAGTTTCATACTTTGTATTCAAGTTCCGAGCCTTGCCATCAAGTTTAAAACCTTGTAAGTCAAGTTTCAAATCTTGTGGTTACATTTTAAACCTTCTGGTTATATTTAAAGCCTTGTAGTCAAGTTTAAAACCTTGTAAGGCAAGCTGTGTCAAGTTTCAATTCTTGTGGTTGTATTTTAAACCTCGTAGTCAAGTTTAAAACCTTCTAAGTCAAGTTTCAAACCTTATAGTAAAGTTTTCAACTTAGTAGTCTAGTTTCAAGCCATCTAATAAATTTACAAGCCAACTTTCAACTGTTGCAGTCAAGTTTTACGCCTTGTAATAAAGTTTCATACTTTGTAATCAAGTTTAAAACCTTGTAAGTCAAGCTGTGTCATGTTTCAAATCTTGTGGTTATATTTTAAACCTTGTAGTTATGTTTAAAACCTTGTAGTCAAGTTTAAAACCTTGTAAGTCAAGTTTCAAACATTATAGTCAAGTTATCAACTTGATTTCAAGCCATCTAATAAATTTTCAAAATTAATAGCCAACTTTCAACTGTTGTAGTCAAATTTTACGCCTTGTTGTAAAGTTTCATACTTTGTAATCAAGTTTTAAGCGTTGCAATCAAGTTTAAAATTTTGTAAGACAAGTTTCAAACCTTCTAAGTCAAGTTTCAATTATTGTGGTTATATTTTAAGCCATGTAGTCAAGTTTGAAACCTTGTAAGTCAAGTTTCAAACCTTGTAGTCAGGTTTAATACCTTATTAGTCCAGTTAAGAACCTTGTAAGTCAAGTTTCAAACCTTATAATAAAGTTTTCAACTTGGTAGTCTAGTTTGAAGCGATCTAATAAATTTTTAAAAATAATAGCCAACTTTCAACTGTTGCAGTCAAGTTTTAAGCCCTGTAGTAAAGTTTCATGCTTTTGTAATCAAGTTCCAAGCCTTGTAATCAAGTTTAAAACCTTGTAAGGCAAGCTGTGTAAAGTTTCAATTCTTGTAGTTGTATTTTTAAACCTTGTAGTAAAGTTTAATACCTTGTAGTCAAGTTTCAAACCTTGTAAGTCAAGTTTAAAATCTTGTAGGTCAAGTTTCAAACCTTGTAGTCAGGTTTAAAACCTTGTAAATCAAGTTTCAAACCTTATAGTATACTTTTCAACTTAGCAGTCTAGTTTCAAGCCATTTAAAAATTTGCAGTCAAATTTTACGCCTTGTAATAAAGTTTCATACTTTGTAATAAAGTTTAAAACCGTGTAAATCAAGCTGTGTTAAGTTTCAAATCTTGTGGTTATATTTTAAACCTTGTAGTCAAGTTTCAAACCTTGTAAGTCAAGTTTCAAACCTTGTAAGTCAAGTTATCAACTTCGTAATCTAGTTCCAAGCCATCTAATAAATTTGAAAAAATAATAGCGAACTTTCAACTGTTGTTTGTAATCAAGTTTCAAGCCTTGCAATCAAGTTTAAAACCTTGTAAGTCAAGCTGTGTCAAGTTTCAAATTGTGTGGTTATATTTTAAACCTTGTAGTTATGTTTAAAACCCAGTAGTCAAGTTTCAAACCTTGTAAGTCAAGTTTCAAACCCTGTAACTCAAGTTTCAAACCTTGTAAGTCAAGTTTCAAACCTTATAGTCAAGTTTTCAACTTGGTAGTCTAGATTCAAGCCATCTAATAAATTTGCAAAATAATAGCCAACTTTCAACTGTTGCAGTCAAGTTTTGAGATTTGTAGTAAAGTCTCATACTTTGTAATCAAGTTCCAAGCCTTGCAATCAAGTTTAAAACCCTGTAAGGCAAGCTGTGTTAAGTTTCAAATCATGTGGTTAAATTTTAAATCTTGTAGTTATATTTAACACCTTGTAGTTGTTTTTAAGACCTTGTAAGTCCAGTTTCAATCCTTGTAGTCCAGTTTCAAACCTTGTAACTCAAGTTTCAAACCTTACAGTCAAGTTTCATGCTTTTGTAATCAAGTTCCAAGCCTTGTAATCAAGTTTAAAACCTTGTAAGGCAAGCTGTGTAAAGTTTCAATTCTTGTAGTTGTATTTTAAACCTTGTAGTAAAGTTTAATACCTTATAGTCAAGTTTCAAACCTTGTAAGTCAAGTTTAAAACCTTGTAGGTCAAGTTTCAAATCTTGTAGTCAGGTTTAAAACCTTGTAAATCAAGTTTCAAACCTTATAGTAAAGTTTTCAACTTAGTAGTCTAGTTTCAAGCCATTTAATAAATTTGCAGTCAAATTTGACGCCTTTTAATAAAGTTTCATGCTTTGTAATAAAGTTTAAAACCGTGTAAATCAAGCTGTGTTAAGTTTCAAATCTTGTGGTTATATTTTAAACCTTGTAGTCAAGTTTCAAACCTTGTACGTCAAGTTTCAAACCTTGTAAGTCAAGCTGTGTCAAGTTTCAAATTGTGTGGTTATATTTTAAACCTTGTAAGTCAAGTTTCAAACCCTGTAACTCAAGTTTCAAACCTTGTAAGTTAAGTTTCAAACCTTATAGTCAAGTTTTCAACTTGGTAGTCTAGATTCAAGCCATCTAATAAATTTGCAAAATAATTAAATAATCACACAATGACCGCCAACATACGCAAGGAAACTTGGTTCATTAAGGAATAAGTAACTTTGAATGACTGTCAAGGTCATCATGACTGTTTAATCACATACAAACTTAATTCAGGTTGTAATCCTTAATATTTGTAGCCGTCCCTGGCAATAATGACAGACAGTGAGAACCTGGCGTACGTCAAACATGACACGACAATGATCCTGAGCGGGCCGCACGCCACTGAGCGCAAGTTCTACCTATTGGCAGCCTTGTCAGACCTATACACGCTCTTCGGCGACGCGCTCAAGGTCAGCCCGGACGACGATGAGGAGAAGGAGGGCAATTTCCGCAAGAGGTTCGCCGACGGCAATTTCCAGGTGCTCACCCTCACCAACGCCGAGGACCTCAAGAGGAGCACCAGGAAAATCGAATACTATCTGTCATATGCCAAGGACTATTATGATGTGTAATTTTTTTATTTTTTATTTTAATCTGAATTTAAGAGTTAAGATTGTATAAATAGTGTCTATTTTCTCATTATATATATATATATATATTTAGAAACTAACTTAGTTTAATTTGACAAATTTCGTAATGTCAAACTGACTAATCAAATTGAACCTTTCAATTTCAAAATTGAACCCTAGAAAAGTGTGCTCATACAACATATGTCAATTTTTGAGTTTGGAGTCTAATGACCAAGTCATTTTTCTAATGTCAAAGAAACACGAATACAGCGCCATCTGACGGAACACATACTCAATTTTATACGTGTCCCCTATAAAGAAAGCACCCCTAGCGTACGATTTGTAAGTCAAGTTTGAATTGCGACAATCAAGCTTGAAGCCTCAATAGCCCAGCTTCAAACTCTGTAAGTCAAGTTTCAAACCCTGTCAGTCAAGTTTCAAACCCTGTAAGTCAAGTTTCAAACCGTTTAGTCTAGTTACAAGCAACGTAATAATCAAATATAATATTTGAGTCTTGTGTCTTTGTAGTAAAGTTTCAACGCGTGTAATTAAGTTTAAAACCTTTTACTCAAGTAAAAAAACCTTGTAGTCAAGTTTAAAACCTTGTGGCATGTTTGAACATTGCCAACTGCATCAATAACAGCTTCATTGATGCAGTTGGCAATGGTTTGAAGCCTTGTAGTAAAGTTTCAAACCTTCTTGTCAAGTTTAAAACTTTATAATCAAATTATAAGCCTGATAGTCCAGTTTAACCTTGCAATCAAGTTTAAATCCTTGTAAGTCAAGTTTGAAACCTTGGACTTTGAATTTTAAACGTTATAGTCATGTTGCAAACCTTTCAAGTTAGGTTTCAATCCTTGTAGTGAAGTTTAAAACCTTGTGGTTTTTGGTGGAAGAGTTTGTGTCAAAACTCTTTGTTTAGTAATTTTGATTTTGCAGAGATTCAAAACAAAACTTGGCATTTCAAATATATAAAGCTATTTATTACAAAAATATACAAATTACATAAACAAATTCATTAGTACCTACAGAAAACTTATGTGCGCATGCGCGTGTATTACGATTTTTGACATTTAAACTTGATAAATAAATTTTGTTTGATTTAAACTAACTAAACGAGTAATATTAGTAATCTTACTGCTTTTATATTATTTAAGACATACAAAATTCAAAATATCGTTAGTAGTTATTGCGTTGACTAGGTGGCAGCGCGTTGGCATTCCTAACATTCGCATTGGTTGTTATGTCTGTGCCAGACAGTTTTCGCGTCAGTAGGCCATTCACTAAAACAAAATAAAATCAAGTATTTTAAATAACCTACAAACATGACACATGTCAATTATTGACATAACTCCGCTATTGTTGTAACTACAAGTAAAACATTAAAATTAAATTTGCTCATAATTTAAGTTTTTAGCATTGCAGTCAAGTTTAACACCTTGCACTCGAGTTTTGAACCTTGTAAGTCAAGTTTCAATCCTTAAAGTAAAGTTTCAAACATTGCAGTCAAGTTTAAAACCTTGCACTCAAGTTTTGAACCTTGTAAGTTAAGCTTGAATACTTAAAGTAAAGTTTCAAGCATTGCAGTCAAGTTTAAAACCTTGCACTCGAGTCGACCTTGTAATTCAAGTTTGAATCCTTAAAGTAAAGTTTCGAGCATTGCAGTCAAGTTTAGAACCTTGTAAGTCAAGTTTGAATCCTTAAAGTAAAGTTTCAAGCATTGCAGTCATGTTTAAAACCTTGCACTCGAGTTTTGAACCTTGTAAGTCAAGTTTGAATCCTTAAAGTAAAGTTACAAGCAGTGCAGTCATGTTTAAAACCTTGCACTCGAGTTTAGAATCCTTAAAGTAAAGTACGAGCATTGCAGTCAAGTTTAAAACCTTGCACTTGAGTTTCGAACCTTGTAAGTCAAGTTTGAATCCTTAAAGTAAAGTTTCAAGCATTGCAGTCATGTTTAAAACCTTGCACTCAAGTTTTAAACCTTGTAAGTCAAGTTTGAATCCTTAAAGTAAAGTTTCAAGCTCTATAAAGTTTTTCAGTATATTCAGTAATAAACTTGTTACACAAAGTACTGCTATAATCTAGCTATGGCTGAAGCTACAAGAAACAAATGAAATCTTACACTTGATTGCTTCCTTATTCTGTTTCTCTAGCTCATGCAGATTCTGCTTGGTAAAAAACAGCTCCTGTTTGACTTTGTTTAACTCTTCCGCATTATATTGCGCCTTGTAACGTTCGAAATCCTGCGACAGTTTCGACAAACGAGAGTCCTGATCCTTGGCCACCTTGTCGCGCCTAGCGGCAATCTCCCGCACCTCGTCCAGCTGCAAACAATTATTGCCGGAAGTAAATTTTACTGTCAATTGGATGTCAAACATAGTTTACTCGCGGACTATTTAGAATATGTTTGACCGGAAGTATTTACAAAACAATTGACATCTAACCTCTTTTGACAGTGTGTCGTATTGGTTGTTGAAGTTCACCAGCATCGTGTTGGCCTGCACCAAATCCCTCGCGATTTCGTCGTGCGTTTTCGTCTTCTGCGCGATGATCAGCGTCGCGTCCTGCAGATCCTTCTTCAGCTCATCCTATGCACATATGCAAACAGTTACAATATATAATATAAAAAATGGCAAGTTACAAGGTCATATCATCATATAAAGTTAGTTACGGCATATAAAATGTTTGCGATATAAAAGTTAGATATGTCTTAACTAATATATCAAAAGTTGGTTAGTTTGACGTTTGAGGTTATGTACTTCTAACTGTACATAACCTCAAACGTCAAACTAACCAAAGAGTGTCACTATTTGACAGATGTCATTATTATGACAGTTGTAAAATCACTTAATACATACGATTTGCCTTTTCAGCTCATCAATGTCCCGGTCGCGTTTCGCCAGGTTGGTGCGCGTGTGACTGCTGCTCTCCTCCGCGTTGGTTCTAAGAATCTTCAAATGGTTCACCTCCATTCTTAAATCGTCGATGGTTTTCGCGCTGCGCTCGTTTTCGAGCCGGAGGTTCTGCAGCGAGGTCACCAGCCGAACGCTGGACTCGCACTTCAAGTCGTTCTCCGTCTTCACAATGCCCACATCGTTGGTCAGCTTCAAATGGCGCCGATTTAGTTTCACCAACTTCTCGGAGATTTGACGCTCGAGCGAGAGAATGGTTGTGGTGAAGACGTTTTCTAATGTTTGCATATCCTGGTAATATGGACACAGACATTAGTAGACATTGCTTTTTATGACAAACCAAAATTACAAGGTCATGAAGTTAGTTACAAGGTCATCCGAAAAGTTAGGTCATATAAAAAAATTTCTAGCAAGTTAGGTGCATTAACAGTGCTAAAATTAATAACTGTAATAATAACAAATTTAGAATCTAATTTTATAGGCACTTACTTTTTTCACTTGTTTTTCAAAAATTCTATGAGTCGTAATTGCAGTATTTAGTGTGCCTTCCTTGTCCTGCAAGTTGGATCTGGCTGACATTAGTTGCTGTGATAGATTCCGATTGGATTCCTGCAATAAGAAATTATGAACGATGTAACACTGCAGCTAAATCTTAGTACCTTTAATCTGCTAATGTTCAGTGACATTTCGTTGATAATTTCACCCTGATTAGTGACCTCAAGATCGATCATGAGGAATATCAGGGATTTCAATCGTGCCTTCTCATAGAAAACCATTTTGCACTGTGTGGTATTTGTGTCTAATCGAATCGACCTACAAATAATAGTAATTATAATACTAATACACCTACAACTTACAGTAGAAGGCATATGATTAAATAAAAATACTAATACAAGTACAAACATGTTGTATTTAATCTCACATTTGTTCTCGTTGGACTTCATGCAATAGATCAACTATTTGAGACTGCAACTCCTCGAAGGTGATTTCAAGCGACTGCTCCAACTTGATTTGGTTGAAGTATGTGTGATCAATGCAGCAGGAGTAGTTGAAGCCATAGTTGTCTGCCTCATACACCTTTACGAGCTGCAATAGTAATAATTAAATAATGACAAGGAGTTTAAAAAATTAGTTTTCAAAATTATTGAAGATAAGATATACTTTCATCAATATATCTTCCCAGTTTTATCAACTTTACTTTAGAGTAGGAGTTTAATTTTCAAAATTATTTAAGATTAAATGAGTAACAATATACTTTCATCAATATATCTTTTCAGTTTCATCACCTGTCCTTCAGTGCAGTGTTCTGAAAGTGTGTGCCACTACACACTGGTATGCCACAGTCATTGGTCGGTGTGCCACACAAAGCTATTACGAGAAGAAATGAAGAAAATGTTTAGCGCTTCAACAATCTTTTTTCCATGTTTCTTCAATATTTCAGTTGATTGAAGAAAGATGACATAAGACACAAATAAAACACTTGATTGGGCACTAATAAAGTCTAGTTGCATATTGGGACAAATCAAAATTTACTTACTATTTGGTTGCAAATACTTCTACTGATACGCACGATTACATCTTTGCTGGGCGTCGCGACGCCACTACGGCTCAAGCCAATTCGGTGTGTGTGCTCGTAAATGACTTGCGGCTGCGACATCGACGCTGAATTATGCAAAACATGTAAATAAACAAACTGTTGGAGGTTATGTTGCCAACATATGTCAAAACGGTTTGAATCTAACCTACAAAATATTTTAAATTATGTTGTCATGTTTTTCAACACATCGAAGTTTCTGTAAATCGAAAACTGTTTTTACTATGTTACTAGAATTATATTTTCTTTTATGTTACTATCTCCGATTAGGAGCAGCTGTTCTTACTTTGCAATTGGTATTTTTTTAAATCTATATGATCTTCAGAATTTTATGTTTACAACGGATGAACATAAAGGCAGCAACGGATTCGCCTTGGTGGCATTCGCTTCACAATATGGCCGCCCTCGGCGCCACCGTCGCGCCAGTTATTTTGACTTTTGTTTTTCGCACATTTCGACGGAATAATTTCTTTTTTAATTTCCCGCACGATGTGTACGTAGTCGAGCAGGCGCGCGCGGATTCTGACTCGGGCGCACCCCTCGCGCCCCCAACATGGTCATGCTGAAGCTGGAGGAACAGGTGAGCCCGCCCGCCCCCGCAAACACGGTTTTAGGTTATGAGTGTTTTTGTTTTGTTCGCCGAGGGCCCCCCGCTAGCCAACAAAAACAATACACACTATTTATCAGTGAATTTACAACTAAATAACTTTCGGTATCAGTTTGTTTTTGAAGATCTGTTTCTTACAAGTAATCAACATTTGGATGCAACAATATGTTGTTGGTACAGTTATTGTTGCAGAAACAAAAACCAATTCATCTAAAGCAACTTTTGTTTATCATTCGTGAGCTGTTCTGGGCTACTCTTAGCTAGATTAGAACAGCTCTCAAATGATAAACAATAGTAGCTTAAATTAGAGGTTCCCAAACTATTTCAAATCGAAAATTACTCATCACTTTACGATTATGTTTTAATATTGGTTTCTATGTTACTAGAATACTCTGTTTAATACTCAGTGCTGTAATGGTAAAAGTAGCAGACAGTATACTTGTACATAAATATGAAATGTCTGCCATTCGACACTTACTTAATATTTGAGTTATCGAATCCAGTATAATGTATTATTTTTCTACAGCCCCTCCTTATACAAGCAATATTCTCTGGTGAGCTTGATGAGGTTCGAAATTTATTGGATGGCAAACCGGATGTCAACCATCAAGGTAATAAACTTGTTTTTCAGTACAATAGCAATCTGATTACATTATTGTTTTATATTTACAGATGCTGAGAAACGTAGTGCACTCCACGCCGCTGCCTTTAAGGGCGATAAGGAGCTAGCCGAGCTACTCCTTGTTCATGGTGCAAGAGTTAATACGAAGGACAGCAAGTGGCTTACACCGCTGCATCGAGCATGTGGTGTTGGAGCAGAGGTATGACATATTTTATCTGAAATTATACTAATTTAATATGACAGCTGTCAAAATTGTAGATGTCAAAAATAAATTATGTGTCAAAATTATCTAAAAATTACAAATTTAAAAATATTCACAATTATAGATGACAGCTGTCATCATTTAAAATGACAATTGTCAAAAAATAGACATTAATATGTTAAATTATACTAATTTAAAATGACAGCTGTCAAAATTGTAGATGTCAAAAAAATAAATTATGTGTCAAAATTATCTAAAATTACAAATTTAAAAATATTCATAATTATAGATGACAGCTGTCATCATTTAAAATGACAATTGTCCAAAAAATAGACATTAATATGTTAAATTATACTAATTTAAAATGACATCTGTCAAAATTGTAGATGTCAAAAAAATAAATTATGTGTTATAATTATCTAAAATTACAAATTTAAAAATATTCATAATTATAGATGACAGCTGTCATCATTTAAAATGACAATTGTCAAAAAATAGACATTAATATGTTAAATTATACTAATTTAAAATGACAGCTGTCAAAATTGTAGATGTCAAAAAAATAAATTATGTGTTAAAATTATCTAAAATTACAAATTTAAAAATATTCATAATTATAGATGACAGCTGTCATCATTTAAAATGACAATTGTCAAGAAATAGACATTAATATGTTAAATTATACTAATTTAAAATGACATCTGTCAAAATTGTAGATGTCAAAAAAATAAATTATGTGTTAAAATTATCTAAAATTACAAATTTAAAAATATTCATAATTATAGATGACAGCTGTCATCATTTAAAATGACAATTGTCAAAAAAATAGACATTAATATGTTAAATTATACTAATTTAAAATGACAGCTGTCAAAATTGTAGATGTCAAAAAAATAAATTATGTGTTAAAATTATCTAAAATTACCAATTTAAAAATATTTATAATTATAGATAATAGCTGTTATAATTTAAAATGACAATTGTGTAATAAATAAACATTAATATGTTAAACTACAGCTGTCAAACCATAAAATGACAACTGTCAACAACTAGTTTAGAATGACATCTGTCAAACTATAAAATGACAGCTGTCAAACATGGGTTTTTGTGCATGAATGTTGTAATTGATTACAAAATATGTGCATCGAATTGAATTTCATGATGTACATGTAATCCAAACAAATGTTGTGCATGTAATCCATAATGTATGTTGCACATACACTAAAGATGTATGTTTAATGATATGCATCTAATCTATAATAAATGTGCATCTAATCTAGTTGAAAAGGTGTGCATCGAATCGAATTTCATGATATAATCCAGTAATCAAATGTTGTGCATCTAATCATGATTTAAACTAGTAGGTGGAAATTGTTATTATTATTAATTTTGTTATTGTAATTTTCATAGGATACTGTGGCGTTGTTGCTGAAGCACAAGGCGGACACGGCGGCGCGGGACAGGCAATGGCAGACGCCGCTGCACATCGCGGCCGCCAACAACGCGGTCGATTGCGTGTCGCATCTGCTGAACTACGTGCCCAACGTGAACGTGACGGACCGGTCGGGCCGGACGGCGCTGCACCACGCGGCCCTCAACGGGCACAACGACGTCGTCGACCTGCTCATCTCGAAGGGGTGCATCGTGAACGCCTGTGATAAAAAAGACTGCCGGTAATTTTTTTAAATTTATAATTGCGCATGCGCGGATGTTATGAATTTCTTTTTTCAGGCCTATCCATTGGGCCGCGCATTTGGGACATGTGGAGACGATGGAGCTGCTAATCCGAAACGGTGCTGATATTAATGTTAAGGATAGGAACCAGTACACCCCGTTACATGCTGCTGCGGCCAGTGGTAAGATGAAATTTGAAATTTTTGAAAATAACGTTGTAGGTAAAGTGACGTTTCTACTAATAATACAAGAAAATTGTATACAAATAAATTGTTCTGAATGCAAAATAATGGGCATATGCAAAAGTTAATAAAAAAATATTATAAAATTTGAATTTTTTGAAAATAACGTTGTAGATAAAGTCATTTCTAGAAGTAATACAACAAAATTTTATTAGAATAAATTGTTCAGAATGCAAAATAATGGGCTTGTGCAGAAGTTAATAAAAAAAATATTATAAAATTTGAATTTTTTGAAAATTTTGAAAATAGTGTTGTAGGTAAAGTGACATTTTTATAAATAATACAACAAAATGTTATTAAAATAAATTGTTTAGAATGCAAAATAATGGGATTATGCAAAGTTTAAAAAAAAAAAATTGTAAAATTTGAAATTTTTGAAAATTTCGAAAATAACGTTGTAGGTAAAATCATTTCTACACATAATACAACAAAATTTTATTTAAATAAATTGTTCAGAATGCAAAATAATGAGCTTTTGCAGAAATTAATAAAAAAATATTATAAAATTTGAAATGTTTGAAAATAACGTAGTAGGTAAAGTTTTTTCTGCAAAGAATACAACAAAATTTTATTAAAATAAATTATTCAAAATGCAAAATAATGGAATTATGGAAAGTTTAATTATAAAAAAAATTTGAAATTTTTGAAAATAACGTTGTAGGTAAAGTGGCATTGCTACAAATAATACAACAAAATTTTATTAAAATAAATTATTCAGGATGCAAATTAATGAGAATATGCAAAGTTTAAGAAAAAAATATTGTAAAATTTTAAATTTTTTAAAATTTTGAAAATAACTTTGTAGATAAAGTCATTTCTACAAATAATACAACAAAATTTTATTAAACTAAATTGTTCAGAATGCAAAATAATGGGCTTGTGCAGAAGTTAATAAAAAAATATAAAATTTGAGATTTTTGAAAATTTTGAAAATAGTGTTGTAGGTAAAGTGGCGTTTCTACAAATAATACGACAAAATTTTATTAAAATAAATGATTCAGAATGCAAAATAATGGGATTATGCAAAGTTTAATAAAAAAATATTGTAAAATTTGAAATTTTTGAAAATTTCAAAAATAACGTATGTAAAGTCATTTCTACAAATAATACAACAAAATTTCATTAAAATAAATTGTTCAGAATGCAAAATAATGGACTTGTGCAGAAGTTAATAAAATTATATTATCAAATTATATTATAAAATTTGAAATTTTTTAAAATTATTTTGAAAATAACGTTGAAGGTAAAGTGGCACTTCTACAAATAATACAACTAAATTTTATTAAAATAAATTATTCAGCATGCAAATTAATGGGATTATGCAAAGTTTAATAAAAAAATATTGTAAAATTTGAAAATTTCGAAAATAACATTGTAGGTAAAGTAATTTCTACAAATAATACAACAAAATTTTATTAAAATAAGTTGTTCAGAATGTAAAATAATGGGCTTGTGCAAAAGTTAATTAAAAAATATAAGATTTGAGGTTTTTGAAAATTTTGAAAATAGTGTTGTAGGTAAAGTGACATTTCTACAAATAATACAACAAAATTTTATTAAAATAAATGATTCAGAATGCAAAATAATGGGATTATGCAAAGCTTAATAAAAAAATATTGTAAAATTTGAAATTTTTGAAAATTTCGAAAATAACGTAGGTAAAATCATTTCTACACATAATGCAACAAAATTGTATAAAAATAAATTGTTCCGAATGCAAAATAATGAGCTTTTGCAAAAGTTAATAAAAAAATGTTATAAAATTTAAGATTTTTGAAAATTTTGGAAATAACGTTGAAGGTAAAGTGGTATTTATACAAATAATACGACAAAATTTTATTAAAATAAGTTGTTCAGAATGCAAAATAATGGGCCTGTACAAAGTTTAACAAAAAAATATTATACAATTTGAAATTTTTGAAAATTTTGAAAATAACGTGGTAGGTAAAGTCATTTCTACAAATAATACACAATTTTATTAAAATAAGTTGTTCACAATGCAAAATAATGGGCTTGTGTAAAAGTTAATAAAAAAATATTATAAAATTTAAGATTTTTGAAAATTTTGAAAATAATGTTGAAGGTAAAGTGGGATTTCTACAAATAATACGACAAAATGTTATTAAAATAAATGATTTAGAATGCAAAATAATGGGATTATGCAAAGTTTAATAAAAAATATAGTATAATTTAAAATTTTTGAAAATTTTGAAAATAACGTAGGTAAAGTCATTTTTACAAATAATACAACAAAATTGTATTAAAATAAGTTCATCGCAATGCAAAATAATAAGCCAGTGCAAAAGTTAATAAAAAAATATTGTAAGATTTATTTTTTTTTTTGAAAATTTCGAAAATAACGTTGTTGATAAACTCATTTCTACAAATAATACAACAAAATTTTATTAAAATAAGTTGTTCAGAATGCAAAATAATGGGCCTGTGCAGAAGTTAATAAAAAAATATTATAAATTTAAGATTTTTGAAAATTTTGAAAATAACGTTGTAGGTAAAGTGACATTTCTACAAATAATACGACAAAATGTTATTAAAATAAATGATTTAGAATGCAAAATAATGGGATTATGCAAAGTTTAATAAAAAAATATAGTATAATTTAAAATTTTTGAAAATTTTGAAAATAACGTATGTAGTCATTTTTACAAATAATACAACAAAATTGTATTAAAATAAGTTCATCACAATGCAAAATAATAAGCCAGTGCAGAAGTTAATAAAAAAATATTGTAAGACTTAAATTTTTTTGAAAATTTCGAAAATAACGTTGTTGATAAAGTCATTTCTACAAATAATACAACAAAATTTTATTAAAATAAGTTGTTCAGAATGCAAAATAATGGACCTGTGCAGAAGTTAATAAAAAAATATTATAAATGTAAGATTTTTGAAAATTTTGAAAATAACGTTGTAGGTAAAGTGGGATTTCTACAAATAATACGATAAAATGTTATTAAAATAAATGATTCAGAATGCAAAATAATAGGATTATGCAAAGTTTAATAAAAAAATATAGTAAATTTAAAATTTTTGTAAATTTTGAAAATAACGTAGGGAAAATCATTTTTACAAATAATACAACGAAATTGTATTAAAATAAGTTGTTCAGAATGCAAAATAAATAAGCCAGTGCAAAAGTTAATAAGAAAATATTGTAAGATTTAAATTTTTTTGAAAATTTCGAAAATAACGTTGTAGATAAAGTCATTTCTACAAATAATACAACAAAATTTTATTAAAATAAGTTGTTCAGAATGCAAAATAATGGACCTGTTCAGAAGTTAATAAAAAAATATTATAAATTTAAAATTTTGAAAATTTTGAAATTAACGTTGTAGGTAAAGTGGCATTTCTACAAATAATAGGATAAAATGTTATTAAAATAAATGATTCAGCATGCAAAATAATGGGATTATGCAAAGTTTAATAAAAAAAAAATATACTAAAATTTAAAATTTTTGAAAATTTTGAAAATAACGTAGGTAAAGACATTTTTACAAATAATACAACGAAATTGTATTAAAATAAGTTGTTCAAAATGCAAAATAATAAGCCAGTGCAAAAGTTAATAAAAAAATATTGTAAGATTTAAATTTTTTTTGAAAATTTCAAAAACAACGTTATAGATAAAGTCATTTCTACAAATAATACAACAAAATTTTATTAAAATAAATTGTTTAAAATGCAAATTAATGGGCCTGTGCAAAAGTTAATAGAAAAATATTGTAAAATTTTTAATTTTTGAAAATTTTGAAAATAACGTTGTAGGTAAAGTCAGTTTTACAAATAATACAACAACATTTTATTAAAATAAATTGTTCAGAATGCAAAATAATGAGCTTATGCAATGTTTTATAAAAAAGTATTATAAAATTTGATTTTTTTTTTAAATTTTGAAAATAACGTTATTATTATTATTAAAACGTTGTAATAATAGAACAAAATTTTATTAAAATTAATTCTTCAGAGTGCTAAATAATTTGCTTATAAAATGTTTAAAATAGAACGTTATTTTTGCACATGCGCACATTACACTGCCTTACATATTTTTTGTAAGTTTTCACCTTTTAATCTTGCTTACTATTAATATACATTAGTTTATACACTTTTAGTGTGATACAGTCTTAATATGAAATCTGTTTTAGGTATGCCATACGCGTGTCGTCTGTTACTGAACGCCGGCGCGGATGTGGATGCGCAGAACGCTTATGGCAATACGCCCCTGCATATTGCTTGCCTCAACGGGCACCTGCCGATCTGTCAGGAGTTGGCCGCGTACAATGCGAACTTGGAGGCAGTTAACTATCGGGGGCAGACTCCGTTGCACATCGCAGCCGCGAGTACGCACGGTGTGGGCTGTCTGCACTTCCTGCTCGAGCACGACATCAACATCAACAAGCAGAGCGCTGACGGCAGGACGCCGTTGCACATGAGCGCCATCCATGGCCGGTTCACGCGGAGTAAGACTTTAATTGACAAAGGTAAATGCATTCATTAGTGAGCAGATGTAATCTAAGGGTTGTCGATAAAATGACATGGAAATTGTATACGGACAATGTAGACACGCTGACGTGTATAAAATAAAATTTTCAAATTTTGTAATATAATTCTTATTAGACTTTGCAAAAGTTAATTATTTTGCATTCTAAATTGATTTTAATAAAATGAAATTGTATTACATGCAGAAATGTCACTTTATCTACAACTTTATTTTGGGGAAATTTTCGAAAATTTTTATAACTTTATAAAACTTTCCATAAGTACATTATTTTGCATTTTGAACAATTCATTTTAATAAAATTTTGTTGTATTATTTCTAGAAATGACTTTACCTACAATTTTATTTTCAAAATTTTCAAAAAAAAATTAATTTTACATTATTTTTTTATTAACTTTTGCACAGGTTCATTATTTTTCATTCTGAACAACTTATTTTAATAAAATTTTGTTGTATTAATTGTAGAAATGACTTTACCTACAACGTTATTTTCGAAATTTTCAAACATTTTCAATTTTACGATTTTTTTTTATTAAACTTTGCATAATCCCATTATTTTGCATTCTGAACAATTTATTTTAATACAATTTTGTTGTATTATTTTTAGAAATGACTAGCTACAATGTTATTTTCAAAATTTTCAAATTTCTTAATTTTACAATATTTTTTTATTAACTTTTGCACAGGCTCATTATTTTTCATTCTGAACAACTTATTTCAATAAAATTTTGTTGTATTAATTGTAGAAATGACTTTACCTACAACGCTATTTTCAAAATTTTCAAATTTTACAATATTTTTTTATTAACTTTTGCACAAGCCCATTATTTTTCATTGTGAACAACTTATTCCAATAAAATTTTGTTGTATTATTTGTAGAAATGACTTTACCTACAACGTTATTTTCGAAATTTTAAAAAAATTCCAATTTTACACTATTTTTTTATTAAACTTTGCATAATCCGATTATTTTGCATTCTGAACAATTTATTTTAATAAAATTGTGTTGTATTATTTGTAGAAATGACTTTACCTACAATGTTATTTTCAAAATTTTCAAAAAAAAAATAATTTTACAATATTTTTTTATTACCTTTTGCACAGGCTGATTATTGTTCATTCTGAACAACTTATTTCAATAAAATTTTGTTGTATTAATTGTAGAAATGACTTTACCTACAACGTTAATTTCGAAATTTTCAAAAATTGTAAATTTTACAATATTTTTTTTATTAAACTTTGCATAATCCCATTATTTTGCATTCTGAACAATTTATTTTAATAAAATTGTGTTGTATTATTTGTAGAAATGACTTTACCTACAATGTTATTTTCAAAATTTTCAAAAAAAAATTAATTTTACAATATTTTTTTATTAACTTTTGAGCAGGCCCATTATTTTAGATTCTGAACAATTTATTTTAATAAAATTTTGTTGTATTATTTGTAGAAATTACTTTACCTACAATGTTATTTTCAAAATATTAAAAAAAATAATAATTTTACAATATTTTTTTATTAACTTTTGAGCAGGCCCATTATTTTAGATTCTGAACAATTTATTTTAATAAAATTTTGTTGTATTATTTGTAGAAATGACTTTAACTATAATGTTATTTTCGAAATTTTCAAAAATTTCAAATTTTACAATATTTTTTTTATTAAACTTTGCATAATCCCATTATTTTGCATTCTGAACAATTTATTTTAATAAAATTTTGTTGTATTATTTGTAGAAATTACTTTACCTACAATGTTATTTTCAAAATATTAAAAAAAAAATTATAATATTTTTTTATTAACTTTTGCACAGGTTCATTATTCTTCATTCTGAACAACTTATTTCAATAACATTTTGTGGTATTAATTGTAGAAATGACTTTACCCACAACGTTATTTTCGAAATTTTAAAAAAATTCCAATTTTACACTATTTTTTTATTAAACTTTGCATAATCCGATTATTTTGCATTCTGAACAATTTATTTTAATAACATTTTGTTGTATTATTTGTAGAAATGACTTTACCTACAATGTTATTTTCAAAATTTTCAAAAAAAAAATAATTTTACAATATTTTTTTATTACCTTTTGCACAGGCTGATTATTGTTCATTCTGAACAACTTATTTCAATAAAATTTTGTTGTATTAATTGTAGAAATGACTTTACCTACAACGTTAATTTCGAAATTTTCAAAAATTGTAAATTTTACAATATTTTTTTATTAAACTTTGCATAATCCCATTATTTTGCATTCTGAACAATTTATTTTAATAAAATTGTGTTGTATTATTTGTAGAAATGACTTTACCTACAATGTTATTTTCAAAATTTTCAAAAAAAAATTAATTTTACAATATTTTTTTATTAACTTTTGAGCAGGCCCATTATTTTAGATTCTGAACAATTTATTTTAATAAAATTTTGTTGTATTATTTGTAGAAATTACTTTACCTAGAATGTTATTTTCAAAAAAAAAATTAATTTTACAATATTTTTTTATTACCTTTTGCACAGGTTCATTATTTTTCATTCTGAACAACTTATTTCAATAACATTTTGTGGTATTAATTGTAGAAATGACTTTACCCACAACGTTATTTTCGAAATTTTCAAAAATTTCAAATTTTACAATATTTTTTTTATTAAACTTTGCATAATCCCATTATTTTGCATTCTGAACAATTTATTTTAATAAAATTTTGTTGTATGATTTTTAGAAATTACTTTACCTATAATGTTATTTTAAAAAATATTCAAAAAAAAATTAATTTTACAATATTTTTTATTAACTTTTGCACAGGTTAATTATTTTTTATTCTGAACAACTTATTTTAATAAAATTTTGTGGTATTAATTGTAGAAATGACTTTACCTACAATGTTATTTTCAAAATTTTCAAAAAAAAAAGTAATTTTATCATATTTTTTTTATTAACTTTTGTACAGGCCCATTATTTTGCATTCTAAACTATTTATTTTAATAACATTTTGTTGTATTATTTGTAGAAATGACTTTACCTACAATGTTATTTTCAAAATATTAAAAAAAAAATTACAATATTTTTTTATTAACTTTTGCACAGGTCCATTATTCTTCATTCTGAACAACTTATTTCTATAAAATTTTGTGGTATTAATTGTAGAAATGACTTTACCCACAACGTTATTTTCGAAATTTTCAAAAATTGTAAATTTTACAATATTTTTTTTAATTAAACTTTGCATAATCCTATTATTTTGCATTCTGAGCAATTTATTTTAATAAAATTTTGTTGTATTATTTGTAGAAATGCCACTTTACTTTAAACGTTATTTTCAAAATTTTCAAAAATCTTAAATTTTATAATATATCTTTCAACTAATCAACTTTCAAGCTTTCTAATCCTGCATTAATATATTTTCAGGTGCTATTGTTGACTGTCAGGACAAGAATGGGAACACTGCCTTGCATATCGCCGCCCAATACGGGCACGATATTTTGACTGCGACCCTTCTGGGCTTCGGAGCGGATCCGAACAAACGAGGGTAAAACAGTCGATATAATTAAAAGCATAATTTTAATTATATCGACTGTTGTGGTAATAATTTATTCATTTATATTTTTAGGTATGAAGGCAGAACGCCACTGCACGTCTGCTGCCTATCAGGCTTCGTCGAGGTTTCCCGCAAATTCATCCAGGCCTCCATGGACTTGAACACGCGTGACGATACCGGCAAAACGGCGATTCACTGCGCCGCGTATAAAGGGTAAACACAAAATTTAATATCAATTGAAATATTTTTCATAAGTAAAACTAGAATTCCATTCTACTCGATTCATCAAAAAACTTGAACGTTATTTTAGTCAGGTAAAGTACAATTTTAAAAGGAAATACAGTAAAATTTTACTAAAATAAGTTTTTAGTTTCTATAATCATGTACATGTGTAAAATTTGGTGGATTTTGCTGTTAAAAAACTGAGTTGACACAAGTGTGACATAGTGTATATTTCTAGCAATTTTAATGAAAAACTATACTGGTTTATGATTTTTGATTCTAAACAACTTATTTTAATAAAATTTTGCTGTATAACATACTGAACACATACTTTACCTATAACGTTTTTCAAAAAAACGTTATTATCGTTAGGTAAAGTACAATTTTAAAAGGATATACAGTAAAATTTTACTAAAATAAGTTTTTAGTTTTCTATAATCATGTACATGTGTAAAATTTGGTGGATTTTGCTGTTAAAAAATTCAGTTGACACAAGTGTGACACAGTCTATATGTGTAGCAATTTTATTGTATACTTTAGAAATGGAAAGAAAGATGGTTAGATTGAAACTTAAATAATAATTTTTAGATCTGTGGAGTGTCTGGACCTGCTGGTGAGTCAAGGGGCGGACTTTAAGTTGCAGGACCACATTGGACGCACTGCGCTGCACTATGCTGCGGCTCGTGGTCACTACAGCTGCGTTTTCACCTTGGTCGGCATCGGATCACCCGTGAATGTCTTTGACAATGAGGGGTGCAGTGCTCTGCACCTGGCAGCTGCGTACGATATGGAAGGAAGGTACGTCTTGTATTTCGCATGTTAAAAAAAAACGATTCCTTCAACGCGCCATTAAAGGCGATTAGTTTCTCACTCAACTTGATGTCTTCATTTGAAATGATGATTGTTTTTCAGATGTGTAGAATACTTGCTGCAGCACAAGGCGGACGCGCGTATGAAAGACCATCGGGGCTTTACCCCCACCCACTACGCCGTCAATGGTTCGAACGCTCTGGCATTGGGTCACCTGCTGGAAACGTTGGGCAAGAATTGCGCCTTTCATGGACCCGACACGCCCCTAAATACACCTCTGCACTTTGCTGTAAGCATTGTCTAATTACTATTTTTTTCAATATTGTCCTTTGAAGCACTATAGTCTTTTAAAACACATTTGCTCTATTTTTGAAAATTTTAAATGACGTAATGTGACGTAATGTGCACATACTGCGCATGCGTATTCTACATTAATAGTCATTATATATGAATAATAATATGTTTAAGGCCCGCAACGGTGATTTGAACATAATGCAAGCTGTCATCCCGTACTTTCCTGATACAAACATCAAAAACGAAACAGGCTGCACCCCTTTGCTGATAGCGGCACGCGAGGGGCACACGCACTGTGTGCAAATGTTGCTGCGGTACGGTGCCAAGGTTTCTGTATGTGAAGACGTCTATAACATGAGCGCGGTCCACTACAGTGCGAAAAATGGACACATGCACTGTTTGGCCCTGCTGGTGGATAACACGGAGGATAAGACAATCATCGATAAGCCCGATAAGTAAGTTTGTTTTTTTATTACTAGCCTAAACAACCACCACTACATTACTGACTTAGTTTTGAGGCGTGAAATAGTATTTTACTACCGCCTAATCTAGCGGTTAATAATGGTATCATTGTAGCCTAGGTCAATAATAATTGTATCATTGTAACCTAGGTCAATAATTGTATCATTACAACCTAGGTTAATAATGGTATCATTGTAACCTAGGTCAATAATGGTATCATTGTGACCTAGGTCAATAATGGTATCATTGTAACCTAGGTCAATAATGATATCATTGTAACTTAGGTCAATAATTGTAACCTAGGTCAATAATTTGATCATTATAACCTAGGTCAATAATTGTATCATTGTAATCCAGGTTAATAATGGTATCATTGTAACCTAGGTCAATAATGAAAGTGTTTTTTATTCCTGTCGCTCGCTCTATAATGTTGGTTTTTCAGATTCAACCGTACTGCGCTGATGTTGGCCGTATCCGGCTCCCACCGCGACTGCGTACTGACACTCCTCAAGTCGTACTCGGACCCGAATGTCGTCGACTATGATCGGCACTCATCGTTATTTCGTGCGGTAAGTGCATTAGGTTTACAGTTTCCTCTCTTTGTTTCTGTCCAACAGTAAGTTTTAAATAGCTTACAGCTATATCGAGTATGGTATACAAAAATGACAAAATCCCACGGTGCAAAAAGTAATGGTTTTTCAATAAACTTTATATTGAGTTGTTATTGATTTTCAGGTGGTGACAGATCAGAACAACGTGGTGCAGCTGCTCATTTCGAAACGAGCGTCCGTGAACGCCCCCGACGTGAATGGCAAAACGGTGCTACATTTAGCCGCCGCCTGCGGCCACTTCGCCTGCCTCCAGACCATTCTGCAGCACATGCAGGTTGAGGAGGCGGCGCGACTGGACAATCACAAGTTTAGCGCGTTACACTGGGCGTGTTACTATGGTTAGTGTTATTATCCATTCAATACCATTTCTAGATCTAAATCATCTAGGCATGATTAGACAATGTTTAAGCCATAATCTAGCAGGCTTAAACATTGTCTAATCATGCCTAGATGATCTAGATCTAGAATTGGTATAGGCGGTCTTTCAATATTAATTACTTCGACAAGACTGTTCGAAGTAATTAATATTTGAAAGACCGCCTATAGCAATTCTAGATCTAGATCATCTAGGCATGATTAAACAAGGTTTAAACCGTAATCTACATCGGATATTATTTGTAGCTACAGAATTAATATAAATTTAACTTTAATTGATAAATGTTTTTTTTTTCTTCAGGAAATGCAACATGTGTAGAGTATCTTCTTCATAAAGGCTTCTTCAAAACGCTTGAGGGCAACCTGTTTTCGCCAGTTCACTGTGCAACGTAAGTCCTGTGACCTTGAGTAAAAAAATATTGTTTACTAAGAAGAAAAAAACTGGTTTGCTTAGTTTTGCAGGTTCAGAACGTTGTTTAGAATTGCTGTACAATAATTACGGCAAAGAAATGGTGAAACTGTGCGACGCCCGGAACCGCACCCCGCTGCACATTGCCGCCCTGCACGGACACACAGAGTGCGCACGGTATCTGCTCGAGCAGGGCGCTGCGATCGACTGTAAGGACGAAATGGGGCGCACGGCCCTGATCGCAGCCTCGCAGAATGGACAGAGTCAAATTTTAGGTGAGCTATGACTTTTCAAACTTGTAAAATATTGACATAACTTCGAAAACATGAACGTGTCCTTGAAAAACATTGACATGTGCTTGAAATACATTGGCATGTCCTTGAAAAACATTACCGTAAAATATTGACATGTCCTTGAAATACATTGACATATCCTTAAAAATATTAGCGTAAAATATTGACATGTTCTTGAAGAAACATTGATATATCCTTAAAAACATTAGCGTAAAATATTGACATGTCCTTGAAAAACATTGACATATCATTAAAAATATTAGCGTAAAATATTGACATGTTCTTGAAAAACATTGACATATCCTTAAAAACATTAGCGTAAAATATTGACATGTCCTTGAAAAAACATTGACATATCCTTAAAAACATTATCGTAAAATATTGACATGTTCTTGAAAAACATTGACATATCCTTGAAAACATTAGCGTAAAATATTGACATGTTCTTGAAAAACATTGACATATCCTTAAAAACATTAGCGTAAAATATTGACGTCCTTGAAAAACATTGACATATCCTTAAAAACATTATCGTAAAATATTGACATGTTCTTGAAAAACATTGACGTATCCTTGAAAACATTAGCGTAAAATATTGACATGTCCTTGAAAAACATTGACATATCCTTGAAAACATTAGCGTAAAATATTGACATGTTCTTGAAAAACATTGACATATCCTTAAAAACATTAGCGTAAAATATTGACATGTCCTTGAAAAACATTGACATACCCTTAAAAATATTAGCGTAAAATATTGACGTCCTTGAAAAACATTGACATATCCTTAAAAACATTATCGTAAAATATTGACATGTTCTTGAAAAACATTGACGTATCCTTGAAAACATTAGCGTAAAATATTGGCATGTTCTTGAAAAACCTTGACGTATCCTTGAAAACATTAGCGTAAAATATTTACATGTCCTTGAAAAACATTGACATATCCTTAAAAACATTAGCGTAAAATATTGACGTCCTTGAAAAACATTGACATATCCTTAAAAACATTAGCGTAAAATATTGACATGTCCTTGAAAAACATTGACATATCCTTAAAAACATTAGCGTAAAATATTGAGATATTCTTGAAAAACATTGACGTATCCTTGAAAACATTAGTATAAAATATTGACATGTCCTTGAAAAACATTGACATATCCTTAAAAATATTAGCGTAAAATATTGACATGTCCTTGAAAAACATTGACATATCCTTAAAAATATTAGCGTAAAATATTGACATGTCCTTGAAAAACATTGACATATCCTTAAAAATATTAGCGTAAAATATTGACATGTTCTTGAAAAACATTGACATATCCTTAAAAATATTAGCGTAAAATATTGACATGTTCTTGAAAAACATTGACGTATCCTTGAAAACATTAGCGTAAAATATTGACATGTCCTTGAAAAATATTGACATATCCTTGAAAACATTAGCGTAAAATATTGACATGTTCTTGAAAAACATTGACATATCCTTAAAAACATTAGCGTAAAATATTGACGTCCTTGAAAAACATTGACATATCCTTAAAAACATTATCGTAAAATATTGACATGTTCTTGAAAAACATTGACGTATCCTTGAAAACATTAGCGTAAAATATTGACATGTCCTTGAAAAACATTGACATATCCTTGAAAACATTAGCGTAAAATATTGACATGTTCTTGAAAAACATTGACATATCCTTAAAAACATTAGCGTAAAATATTGACATGTCCTTGAAAAACATTGACATACCCTTAAAAATATTAGCGTAAAATATTGACGTCCTTGAAAAACATTGACATATCCTTAAA
This sequence comes from Lordithon lunulatus, assembly GCA_963942505.1. Lineage (NCBI taxonomy): Eukaryota > Metazoa > Arthropoda > Insecta > Coleoptera > Staphylinidae > Lordithon > Lordithon lunulatus. The sequence continues at coordinate 4,453,172 of OZ012675.1, forward strand.
AACATTATCGTAAAATATTGACATGTTCTTGAAAAACATTGACGTATCCTTGAAAACATTAGCGTAAAATATTGGCATGTTCTTGAAAAACCTTGACGTATCCTTGAAAACATTAGCGTAAAATATTTACATGTCCTTGAAAAACATTGACATATCCTTAAAAACATTAGCGTAAAATATTGACGTCCTTGAAAAACATTGACATATCCTTAAAAACATTAGCGTAAAATATTGACATGTCCTTGAAAAACATTGACATATCCTTAAAAACATTAGCGTAAAATATTGAGATATTCTTGAAAAACATTGACGTATCCTTGAAAACATTAGTATAAAATATTGACATGTCCTTGAAAAACATTGACATATCCTTAAAAATATTAGCGTAAAATATTGACATGTCCTTGAAAAACATTGACATATCCTTAAAAATATTAGCGTAAAATATTGACATGTCCTTGAAAAACATTGACATATCCTTAAAAATATTACCATAAAATATTAACATGTTGAAAAACATTGACATATCCTTAAAAATATTAGCGTAAAATATTGACATGTTCTTGAAAAACCTTGACGTATCCTTAAAAACATTGACGTATCCTTGAAAACATTAGTGTAAAATATTGACATGTTCTTGAAAAACATTGACATATTCTTAAAAACATTTGGGTAAAATATTGACATGTCCTTGAAAAACATTGACATATCCTTAAAAATGTTAGCGTAAAATATTGACATGTTCTTGAAAAAACATTGACATATCCTTAAAAACATTAGCGTAACATATTGACATGTTCTTGAAAAACATTGACGTATCCTTGAAAACATTAGCGTAAAATATTGACATGTCCTTGAAAAACATTGACGTATCCTTGAAAACATTAGTATAAAATATTGACATGTCCTTGAAAAACATTGACGTATCCTTGAAAACATTAGTATAAAATATTGACATGTCCTTGAAAAACATTGACATATCCTTAAAAATATTAGCGTAAAATATTGACATGTCCTTGAAAAACATTGACATATCCTTAAAAACATTAGCGTAAAATATTGAGATGTTCTTGAAAAACATTGACGTATCCTTGAAAACATTAGTATAAAATATTGACATGTCCTTGAAAAACATTGACATATCCTTAAAAATATTAGCGTAAAATATTGACATGTTCTTGAAAAGCATTGACATATCCTTAAAAACATTAGTGTAAAATATTGACATGTCCTTGAATAACATTGACGTATCCTTGAAAATATTAACGTAAAATATTGACCTGTCCTTGAATAACATTGACGTATCCTTGAAAACATTAGTGTAAAATATTGACATGTTCTTGAAAAACATTGACATATCCTTAAAAATATTAGCGTGTGCATAAAATATTAAGGAGCATTGGTATATCCTTGAAAAATAAATGACATAGAAAATCATTGAAAAACATTGAAATGTTCTTAACTACTACACATTGACGTATCCTTGAAAAACATTGACATGTCCTTGAAAAACATTAACGGGCATTGGTATATTCTTGAAATACAAATGACATAGACAATCATTGTAAAACAATGAAATGTTCTTAAAACATATTGAAGTATGCTTGAAAAACATTGACATGTCCTTGAAAAACATTAACGAGCATTAGTATAGTCTTGAAAAACAAATGACATAGAAAATCATTGAAAAACAATGAAATGTTCTTAAAACATATTGAGGTATCCTTGAAAAACGTTGACATGTCCTTGAAAAACATTAACGGGCATTGGTATATCCTTGAAAAACAACTGACGTAGCAAATCATTGAGAAACAATGAAATGTTCTTAAAACACATTGACGTATCCTTGAAAGACATTGACATGTCCTTGAAAAACATTAACGAGCATTAGTATAGTCTTGAAAAACAAATGACATAGAAAATCATTGAAAAACAATGAAATGTTCTAAAACACATTGACGTATCCTTGAAAATCATTGAATGACCTACGAAAAACATTGACATATCCTTGGAAACATTATATGAAATTATTGACGTGTCTTCGATACACAATGAGAATCTTCTTGAAACAAATTGACATATCCTTAAAAACATTGATATACCGTTAAAAAAAACATTGTGTCCTTTGAACATAGAAATAAAAAGACATTGATATATCGTTGAATAATATTGACGGGTCATAGAAAAATATGTTCTCGATAAATATTGAGAAACTTGGATAACATTGATGTTTCTTTGAAATAATGGAAATATTCTTGAAAAACATAGTCTTGATATTGTAGAACATATCTTTAAAAGATTGACGTGTCCTTGGAAAGATATGTAATGACCTTTGAAAAACATTTTTGAGAAAACCGGTGACGTGTCTCTTAAAACATGGGGGGGAAGGGTAAATTAGTCATTTTTGCTGAATATTTGCATATGCTAATCTACATTGATGTTTCAGAGTTGTTGATCGCGTACAAGGCGGACCTAAAATCGCACGACAATAATGGGAACACTGCCCTGCATATGGCCTGCCTTAAGAGACACAATCACACCGCGCTGCTGCTGCTCGAGTACATCAACAGCGTTGAAATCATCAACATGATCAATAACGATCACAAGACGTAAGTTATTATTATTTTTCTAAACTCTTCTGTGGCATACCGCTGCCTTTTGTCCTTCTGAAAATTGGTGCTGTTCGAAGCAGCCGTTTGTGACATCGTTTACAAACCACAAAAAAAGTATCAACTATTTTCAATTGATGAACTTCATACAAAGAAAACGGTACTGAAATGCTTGTTTTCTTTTGATAACTTCAATTGAACTGTATTCCCGGGGAGGGGGAGGGGGCCACTTTGTTTGAATGGTGGGGGGGGGGGGGGGGGGCGCCCACTTTGTTTGAATGGGAGGGGACGCCCACTTTGTTTGAATGGGAGGGGACGCCCACTTTGTTTGAATGGGAGGGGACGCCCACTTTGTTTGAATGGGAGGGGACGCCCACTTTGGTTGAATGGGAGGGGACGCCCACTTTGTTTGAATGAGGGGAACGCCCACTTTGTTTGAAGGGGGAGGGGGTGAGCGCCCACTTTTAAGGGAGAGGAGCGTCCACTTTGTTTGAATAGGGGGAACGCCCACTTTGTTTGAATGGGGGGAACGCCCACTTTGTTTGAAGGGGAGGGGTGATCGCCCACTTTTAAGGGAGAGGAGCGTCCACTTTGTTTGAATGGGGGGAACGCCCACTTTGTTTGATGGGGGGGGGGGTCATCACTTTAAACGGAGGGGGAGCGCCACTTTAAATGGAGGGGGAACGTCTACTTTTTTTGAAGGTGGGGGGCACTTTGTTTGAATAGGGGGGTGGGCATTTTGCGCCACTTTAAAGGGAGTGGGAGCGCCCACTTTGTTTGTAGGTGTGGTCCACTTTATTCGATGGTGGGGGGGGCGTCCATTTTGTTTGATAACGACGCCTATTTCATACTTCTATTACAAAATTCGTATGTTACAGTGCTCTTCATTTGTCTGCACGGAATGGTTTGGTGGAGGTCACTCGGAATCTAATCAAGAAAGGTTCCTCGGTGCTGGCAGTGGACTCGAACGGGCTGACGCCTGCGCTGTGCTGTGCACCCAACGCATGCGTCGCGCAATGCTTGGCTATCATCCTCGCCAGCCACCCCATGCAGTATCCAATCACTAATCATTCCACTAAAGGTAATTAAAACAATAGTATATAAATCTACACTTATCTTTTTACATTTTTCTATGAATGCGCAACTATTGGTGACTTACATATATCGAGGGTTTTGGGGGGAGGGGGGGGGTGGATTGGGGGTGTCCACTTTGTTTGATGGTGGGGGGTACACTTTGTTTGATGGAGGAGGGGTACACTTTGTTTGATGGAGGGGGGGTACACTTTGTTTGATGGAGGAGGGGTACACTTTGTTTGATGGAGGGGGGTACACTTTGTTTGATGGAAGGGGCTACCCTTTGTTTGATGGAGGGGGGGGTGCACTTTGTTTCATGGGGGGGGGGGAGGAGCGTCCATTTTGTTTGAGCGGGGTCGGGCGTCCACTTTTTTTGGCAGGTAGGGGGAGGAGCGTCCTCGTTTAGTCACGCCTACTAACCGCGCCCTCTCTGAAACTGACACCTAGTGACTCCTACCCACATTCAAGCTACGCTAATTAGTCTAGCCCACTCCTTTCAAGTCACGCATATTCTTCAATTCCATCTTTCCCAGTTACAACCATATCCTACCCCCTCTCCTCCATGTATTTCCTTACAGAACACCAAGAGTGCCTCACGAAAGTGTTCGCGCGCTTCGATCGCCACGACAGCTCGCACATCCACATCCAAACCGACATCTCGTTGTTGCGCGACCCCCGCGAGCTCATCGAGGAGATGCTGCTGCGCTCCAAATCGGAAACGGGACGCCACAAGAAGCAGTCGAAAGGGGGCCGCCGGCCGCAGCTGAACCACAGCTCGCCGTGCCTGCCGGCGAAAACCAAAACCACCCGCCCGCAGCGCCACGCCAACATCGTCCTCATTGAAAACTACGACAAGGAGAACGACTTCGATGTGAACCTGAAAAACAGCTCCTCGGCCCACGGGCTCGGGCTGCATCGGTCGTTCTCGGAAATCGCGCTGGTCGACAAGTCCAGCCGGCTGCAGAAGGTGTACAAGGACGCCTGCAATGAGGTGCACCTGGTGCTCAGCGCCTCCAACGCGGACTCGCTGGAGGAGAAAAGCAAGCGGCTGCAGAAGGCCTACAAGGACGCCTGCCTGGAGATCGCCGAGTTGACGAAGATACGCGAAGTGGCGTACACGAATAACACGGCGGTCTACGTGAACCACACGAACAAGTACAACAGCCCGCAACCGTCCACGTCGTCCGCGCAGCCACCGCCGCCACCGCGCAACTGCTCGCTGATCAACAACCGCCACGTGCAGCACTACGAGGACGTGTTCAAGTCGCTCAAAATGACGCACGCGACGCATGAGAAGGCCAAGGAGGTGGGTGATTTTAAGAGTGACGAGGGGGTGAGTGTGGATACGGTTGTGGCGATGCAGGCTGGCCGGAAGAAGTGCTCGTGTCTTTACGTGTGTGAGAAGTGCATCACGAAAAATATGTTCGATGAGGAGGCGGAGGAGGGGGATCGTTGCGAGTATCAGGCGTACGTGGAGGCTGACGCCGTGGTCGAGCGTTGTCGGGAGAATGTTTCAACCTCCGTTGGGCCGGATGGCCACGAGGAGGACTGCGGGGGTGTTATTGATGCAACTACTCGAGACAAAGGTAACACATGCAGTGGGTTTGAATATAAATACTTTCAAAATTCTCTGAAAGCTATCACACATTCATTTCATTACTTAATCTAACAAAATTAGAATACTTTTGGGCTGTCATATAATTTTTGTCATATTATTTTTGACACCTGTTACATTATTTTTGACAGCTGTCATATTATTTTTGACAGCTGTCATATTATTTTTGACAGCTGTCATATTATTTTTGACAGCTGTCATCATATTTTTGACAGCTGTCATATTATTTTTGACAGCTGTCTGGAATTTAACTCGAGTGTTATTTGTTTTATACAACAGAGCCTTGGTATTTTTTAGTGCGCATGCGTAAATATTGACGTCACATGCTATTTTAACCTAAAATCACCATCAGTTGTTTTCATTATATAAACATTAGTTTGACACATTATTTTTGACAGCTGTCAACATACTCTGGCAGCTGTCACACATTCAATTAATGAATCTAACTAAATTAGAATGCGCACTAAAAACCAACCGAGCGGTTTTTAGTGTGCATGCGTAAATAATGACGCCACATGATGCTATTTTAACCTAAAATCACCATCAGTTGTTTTCATTATATAAACATTAGTTTGACATATTATTTTTGACAGCTGTCAACATACTCTGGCAGCTGTCACACATTCAATTAATGAATCTAACTAAATTAGAATGCGCACTAAAAACCAACCGAGCGGTTTTTAGTGCGCATGCGTAAATAATGACGCCACATGATGCTATTTTAACCTAAAATCACCGTCAGTTGTTTTCATTATATAAACACTAGTTTGACATATTATTTTTGACAGCTGTCAACATACTCTGGCAGATGTCACACATTCAATTAATGAATCTAACTAAATTAGAATGCGCACTAAAAACCAACCGAGCGGTTTTTAGTGCGCATGCGTAAATAATGACGCCACATGATGCTATTTTAACTTAAAATCACCGTCAGTTGTTTTCATTATATAAACATTAGTTTGACATATTATTTTTGACAGCTGTCAACATACTCTGGCAGCTGTCACACATTCAATTAATGAATCTAACTAAATTAGAATGTGCACTCAAAACCAACCGAGCGGTTTTTAGTGCGCATGCGTAAATAATGACGCCACATGACGCTATTTTAACCTAAAATCACCGTCAGTTGTTTTCATTATATAGACATTAGTTTGACATATTATTTTTGACAGCTGTCAACATACTCTGGCAGCTGTCACACATTCAATTAATGAATCTAACTAAATTAGAATGCGCACTCAAAACCAACCGAGCGGGTTTTAATTCGCATGCGTAAATAATGACGCCACATGATGCTATTTTAACCTAAAATCACAGTCAGTTGTTTTCATTATATAAACACTAGTTTGACATATTATTTTTGACAGCTGTCAACATACTCTGGCAGATGTCACACATTCAATTAATGAATCTAACTAAATTAGAATGCGCACTAAAAACCAACCGAGCGGTTTTTAGTGCGCATGCGTAAATAATGACGTCACATGACGCTATTTTAACCCTTTGACGTTTTAAAGTCATATTTTACCTGATTTAATTTAAAAAAAAAGAATTTGGTGTACGCATGCGCATTTATTACATACGCCACGCCCATATTTTTTTAAATCGGTAGCCCAGTACATAGAAAAACGTTTTTTGTTTGTTAGTCAAACCCATATGAGTTATGCGTGTTGATAATATTTTTTGAGTCTCAGGCTATGTGAAAGAGAAGCCGCGCAACAACATGTCGCCCTCGGAATTGGTGGCGTTTTTGTGTGACGAGCAAAACAGCACAGCCAGCTTAGGTGCAATAAGCAAGAAGGGCCCACACAAGCAGCCACAACAGAAACAGCAAGCGAGCGACGCGAGCTGGCCTAAAGTAACCGTGGACCATGGACGCATAACGATGCCCAGCGACATGTTCGCCTCCAGCAACATGTCTGTCGTCAACTTCGTGCCTAGGCCCGACAACGGTTTGTTGTTTATAGCTCGCAGGCAGATTTGCGGCATATGCCAATTAATATTTGGCATTTGGTCGTTGCTAGTTCTTGATTAGTATTTATTATACCATAACAGCTTTCGTTTATTGTTCTGGGCTACACTTGAACAGCCTGGAGAGTCCTTATAGTCTGCATCTTCTGTCTCTTAGTAGTTATTCTCTATTTAGTTTTTGTTTTCTTAATATTAAGCTACATTAGATTTTCTGCTGTAGAGCTTAAATTGTCTCATTAGACCTAAAAGTCACGTGACTATTCCCCTAGGTCTTGTCTTAAACAATGCGAGCGACGATAGTATGGGGAGCACTCTTCTGAACACCTCGGTCTCACAGACCATGTACGAACCCGTGAGTCTTGGCCTGGGTCTCACCGGCTCTAGCGAGTCGGGTTTCTTCGAGACGTACACGATTGGTCGCATTGAGATCCCCCACCACGCCGCTTATGTTACGCAGCCGTTCGCTCGCTGCGCAGTCGCAGTGGACGACCCAAGCGCAGAGCGGCAGTCGTGGGTATCCAGCGATGCGGACACTGATGACGTGTTCCATGACTCACTTGATTTCGATGGGAAGTGCTGTGATAAAGATGCTGTGAGTAAGAAGGGCAGTGGATCAAAAGCGATTAAGAAGAGTCGCAAGGCTGAGGAGGGCAGTAGCAGCAAGTGTGTCGTGTCGTGATTTTTTATTGCCCAGTGTATTTTAAATTTTTTATTTTTTTATTTTTGTTTCTAGGATGGCATTAAATTGTATTGTATTTTTTTATTGGATTGGTATCCAGGTTTCTAAACCAATGAGGCGACAGCTACTGAAATATGTTTGCAATCAAAATTTCAATTGTAGCCCAACAAAACTTGTTATAATTCGGTTACTAATAGCAGTAGCAACTCAAAATTTGCTACAAGTAGTTTTCATTAATCATACTTTATTTTAACAAATTTTGAACGTTCCAGCATTTTTTTAAAACCTGTTTTTCAGGCGACAACTACTGAAATTGTAAAATTTTGAAAGTGCCATTTGTTGCAGTGCAAAGTTCCAATTCGCACGAGTCGTTCCTGCAGCGCAACTCACACCTAGGCTCCTTTTCGATGCACCTGCGGGCAGATTTCGAGAGGGACGATGAGCACAGCAGCGACAATGAGTATTACTAATAACCGCGTTGTTTCAATTTATTATCATTACGTTTTTATTGGTGTTTGGGGTCTCTGCGCGCGCACTCTTTTTATATAATATATATATAAATATTTACGTAAACACAACGGCATTTAGAGGACACACCCTAACCCGAGGAAGAGTTTTTTTAACCCCTGACTGATTACCGCTTAGATTTTTAACGCGCATGCGTGCGCTGATGGTGTAGGCAATACAGTTTTTTTATATATATATCCAATTTAGACAAATTAGGTAATTCCGTAATTCCCACTTTATACAAACAAAAACAACAAAAAAAAAGACTATCGTGTATAATAATAACCGAAACGATCCTTAACTAGTCAATATAATCCAATCTCTCGTGTAAAGGCTTTTGCAAAAACAAAACCAAAATTGAAAATAACTCCATTTTGCGCACCACTTTTTTATATACAATTTTACACATTTTTTTAACTTATTTCGAATGTTGTTTTTTATAGTCAGCAGCGACTGTTGAGTGTTTTTAAATGTTTTTTATACCATACATGTTCGTAACTAGATATTTTTTAACTACTATTTTTTTTAAACATTTTTAATGAACAATTACGGCAAATAAATGATAAAACATGTTAATTACTTTAAAAATTAACGGCTGTTTTTAGTTTGACCTTGTGAAAATTGTTCTGTGACATTTTATTCAACATCGCTCGAACACTTTGTACAGGTTGGGCAAATCGGCGATTTGCAAAATGGCGCCGTTGTTTTTGAACGACGCCTTAGGGCTGAAATAGTCCTTGATGGCGGGATAGAGGATGTGTTCGGTGACGTGCTGCCACTCACCCTCCGCCTCCATTTGGGCGTAGAACATCGCTGTTTCCCGTGAAAACGTCTCAAAACACGCCTCCTCCTCCTCCCAATTCACCTCGGTGGCCAATCGGAGGATGTACATCGGTAGACCGGATGTATCCGGTATGTGTTGGTCTGCGCAAACAAATGCAAGGTACCTATTCTATAAATTCTTATGACACCTGTCAAATTAAGACATCTACCGTTGATAATTATAACTAGTGAAACCTATAAAAACTGTCAAAATGCTTGAATAGATGTCAAAATACTCTCCAAGGGCTGTCTTAGATACACTGAAAACTATCACACATTCAATTAAATTCATAACCTAGCAAATTTATGATGTTCTTCACCTGTCAAATTAATTTGACAGTTGTCAAATTACTGTCTAGCAGTCAATATCGACTTCCAAGGCTGTCTACATTCACTGAAAGCTATCACACATTCAATTAAATTCATAACCTAGCAAATTTATAATGTTCTTTACCTGTCAAATTAATTTGACAGTTGTCAAATTACTGTCTAGTTGTCAATATCGACTTCCAGGGCTGTCTACATACACTGAAAGCTATCACACATTCAATTAAATTCATAACCTAGCAAATTTATAATGCTCTTTACCTGTCAAATTAATTTGACAGTTGTCAAATTACTGTCTAGCTGTCAATATCGACTTCCAGGGCTGTCTACACACACTGAAAGCTATCATACATTCAATTAAATTCATAACCTAGCAAATTTATAATGCTCTTTACCTGTCAAATTAATTTGACAGTTGTCAAATTACTGTCTAGCTGTCAATATTGACTTCCATGGCTGTCTACATACACTGAAAGCTATCACACATTCAATTAAATTCATAACCTAGCAAATTTATAATGCTCTTTACCTGTCAAATTAATTTGACAGTTGTCAAATTACTGTCTAGCAGTCAATATCGACTTCCAGGGCTGTCTACATACACTGAAAGCTATCACACATTCAATTAAATTCATAACTTAGCAAATTTATAATGTTCTTTACCTGTCAAATTAATTTGACAGTTGTCAAATTACTGTCTAGCTGTCAATATCGACTTCCAGGGCTGTCTACATACACTGAAAGCTATCACACATTCAATTAAATTCATAACCTAGCAAATTTATAATGCTCTTTACCTGTCAAATTAATTTGACAGTTGTCAAATTACTGTCTAGCAGTCAATATCGACTTCCAGGGCTGTCTACATACACTGAAAGCTATCACACATTCAATTAAATTCATAACCTAGCAAATTTATAATGTTCTTTACCTGTCTAATTAATTTGACAGTTGTCAAATTACTGTCTAGCAGTCAATATCGACTTCTAGAGCTATCAAATCAATTAATGTTAATAATCAGATTGTTCTGTGGCTGTCAAAATACTCTGAGAGCTGTCAAAACAGTTTGACAGCTGTCAACGACTCAATTAATTCACTAACCTATCAAAATAGGAATGCTCTTCAGTGCGCCGGCGTCATCAATGTCCAGCGAGAAGTACTCGTTGAGCATCTGCCGCTTCTCGGTGAGAATCTCTGCGATTTTCTGCGCCAACTCGTCCTTGTCGCCGTCCTCAGGGCTCCAGCCGGCCGCCTCCAGGTCAAGGCCGATTTTCGCCAGCTCCTCCAGGGGCAGCGGTTCGGCGAACGTGAACGCGTCGAAATTCTGGAAGTTGAACACCAGGAACTGGTAGAACAGTTCCTGCGCAACTCTGTCCGTGTTGCAGAGGTAGAGGCGGGTGCCCTGCTGGATGAGGCTCTGCTTGGGGTTGATGGCGCCCACGAAGACGTGGCTGGCGAAGATCTGGCGCAGCGAGTCGTCGCAGTCTCTCTCGATGGCCGCCTGCATGTCCAAAACACTTTTCAGTCGCACCAATACGCTGTAAATATTCGAAATCTGTTACAAAACATCTGCCAACATTGACCTTAAAGTCATGAGTAAATATTGCTAACATTAGTGAAAATTAGAACATTGACCTTGATATGATATTAATATCATTGACCTTAGGATAACATTATCATCATTAACCTTGAGGAAATATTACTATCATTAACTTTGAGATGATATTGCAATCATTAGTCTTGAGAAAACTTTACTATTATTGAACTTAAGATAATTTTTATATCAATGACCTTGTGATAATATTGCTATTATTGACCTAAAGATAATATTGCTATAATTGACCTAGAGATAATACAGCTATAATTGACCTTGAGATAATATAGTTATAATTGACCTAGAGATAATATAGCTATAATTGATCTAGAGACAATATAGCTATAATTGACCTTGAAATAATATAACTATAATTGACCTTGAAATAATATAATTATAATTGACCTTGAGATAATATAGATATAATTGACCTTGAGATAACTTACTGTTTTTTGACATTGTCCCGCTTGAAACTGAAATCGGGCGGCGCTTTCGGTCTCCTCGCGGGACTCTCCGCCGCGCTCGTGTCCATCAGCTTGTGCTCAAAACTCTCGTTGCGCTTCAGAAACTCCTCGTTGTGCTGCGCAAGCGCGTCGTCCTCGTCCTTACGCGACGTGGCCGGCCCGAAGAACTTCTCCAGCTTCTGCTCGGCGGCATCCGTCCGGACCAGGTCCTTGTCGTAGACGGTCTTGTTCAACGTCTTGTCTCGCTCGGAGATGGTCACGCTCAGGTTGGCCGCGCCCGGCAGCTTCGCCTTAAACAAACAGTACAAACAGTTGAATGAATGTCACTAACAGCTGTCAAAGTTACAAATGACAGCTGCCAAAGTTACAACTGGCAGCTGTCAAAGTTACAACTGACAGCTGTCCAAGTAACAACTAACAGCTGTCAAAGTTACAAATGACAGCTGTCAATGTTACAAATGACAGCTGTCACAGTTACAAATGACAGCTGTCAAAGTAACAACTGACAGCTGTCAATATATATCTGTAAACGAACCTGCATGTAAAACACTCGAGAATTATTCGAGCTAAGCAGCTTGGTCTCGACGGCCGATGCGATCGCCTCCACGATTTGCTCCTCGTTCAGGAAATGCACCTCGTGCTTTGTCGGGTGCACATTGACGTCGATGTTCTTCGGCTCGATTTCAACGCTGAGGTAGACGAACGGATGGCCGTTTTTCGGCAGATACGTCGCGTAGATTTGATCGATGCACCGTTTCAAACCTGCAACCGTATAGACTTATTGGCGTGACGTCATGCACCAATCAGTTGTTTAGTTGAAAATGACAGCTGTCACTGTCAAAACATGTAAAATTATGACTGACAAATTCAAACGTCAAATTGTTCCAATTGTCAAATTATGACTTGTTTTTTTAAGGTTAATGGCATATGTCAAATTTCGATTGACATTTTATTGGAACGATTTGACCTTGCAAATATTTTCAGGGCTTAATGAAAAATGTCCCTCGATTGTTATACTTTTGATATATATATATATATATATATATATATATATATATATATCTTGTTTTTGTTGGCCCATACATTTTGACAAAAAAAAAGGACATTTTCCACTGTCAAATTTTGTTTGACCTTTTATTGGAAAGATTTGACCTTGAAAATATTTTCATGGCTTAATTTTGGTACCCAATAAAATTTGACAAAAGAAGAAATTTTCTACTGTCAAATTTTGATTGACCTTGAAAACATTTCCAAGGTTACAAACGTCAACCAGTTGTCTTACTTTGACATTCCACAAGCCGGTGGTTGATGAACAGGATGAACTGCATTTTTTTCGTCGAATAGTTGACGTTCGTTATCTGCCCGGCCGCCTTGACCTTGTACTGCGCGTTCTCACACGTAAACTCGATTAATTCCCTAAAATTCACCAATATAAAATCATCAAATTTCAAGGTCCATGCTCAATGTCACCTTGCAATCGCGTTGCCGTAGATCGTGCGGATGTTATCCACGGGCGTCGAGTTTGGTGTCGTGCGAATGTCATTTGTTTCGCCATGCTTTTTCAAACAGAAACCTAGCAGGAAACATTGTTCAAGGTCATCGCGTTTTACTGTTAGATGTCAAAGTTGTTGTAGTGACAGCTGTCAGATTTATTTTAGTGACAGCTGTCAAATCTGTTTCAATGGTATATGCCACTTGACAATGGTGGTATATGCCAGGTGAAAATTTAATTTTCAGTAATAGATTTCAAATAGTCAGTAGATCAAGTATTTGGTAAATCAGTAGTTCAAGTATTTGGTAAATCAGTAGTTCAAGTATTGGGTATATCAGTAGTTCAAGTATTTGGTAAATCAGTAGTTCAAGTATTTGGTAAATCAGTAGTTCAAGTATTTAGTAAATCAGTAGTTCAAGTGTTTGGTAAATCAGTAGTTCAAGTATTTGGCAAATCAGTAGTTCAAGTATTTGGTAAATCAGTAGTTCAAGTATTTGGTAAATCAGTAGTTCAAATATTTGGTAAATCAGTAGTTCAAGTATTTGGTATATCAGTAGTTCAAATATTTGGTAAATCAGTAGTTCAAGTATTTGGCAAATCAGTAGTTCAAGTATTTGGTAAATCAGTAGTTCAAGTATTTGGTAAATCAGTAGTTCAAGTATTTGGTATATCAGTAGTTCAAGTATTTGACAAATCAGTAGTTCAAGTATTTGACAAATCAGTAGTTCAAATATTTCGTAAATCAGTAGTTCAAATATTTGGTAAATCAGTAGTTCAAGTATTTGACAAATCAGTAGTTCAAGTATTTGGTAAATCAGTAGTTCAAGTATTTGGTAAATCAGTAGTTCAAGTATTTGACAAATCAGTAGTTCAAGTATTTGGTAAATCAGTAGTTCAAGTATTTGGTAAATCAGTAGTTCAAGTATTTGGTAAATCAATAGTTCAAGTATTTGGTAAATCAGTAGTTCAAGTATTTGGTAAATCAGTAGTTCAAGTATTTGGTACATCAGTAGTTCAAATGCACATGTACACTGCAGAGCCGGAATTTGGGCCCATACTTTTATAATAATAAAAACCTAAGGGAATTATAAAATTCAAATCATGATCGTACCTACTTTCGAGTTGTGCACCGCGTACTTTCCAACCACATCCGAAATTTTCTGGTACTCCTCCGCGGGGCTGCGCAGCGCCGTTTTGCGCACCGCCATATTATAGAACAAATCCTCCACCACGATCTGCGTGCCCTGGTTGCCCGCCATTGGCCGCACCGCCTCCTTGAGCTTGCCATCCTCGTAACACCCCCTGCCAACAAGCCCTATATTACAAAATCAGCGCATGCGCGACTGCATTGTTGCGCAGCCTACTTGAATGCGCACTTGGCGTCCGCCGTTTTCGAGACGATGGCGAGGTGCGCCACGTGGCTGATGCTCGCGAGCGCCTCACCCCGGAACCCATAGGTGGCAATCGAGTTGAGGTCCTCGAACTCGCGCAGCTTGGACGTGGTGAAACGCTCGCACACGATTTCAAAGTCCTCGCGACGGATTCCACTGCCATTATCTTGAATCTGTTGTCAAATAAAACAAAATATTTTACTTTTTCAAGGTTAAATATACAATTAACATTTAATAATGACAGACGTCAAATGTCAAATTTATTTTAGTGACAGCTGTCACACCGTTTCAGTTAGTTATATTTGATTTATTGGAGATAATATGTTTTTCAAAGAAATCAAATTATTTTCAAGGTTAAATAAACAAATGACACTTAATAATCTTACTTTGACACTTAATAATCTTACTTTGACACTTAATTATCTTACTTTGACACTTAATAATATTACTTTGACACATGTCAAATTTCAAATTTATTTTAGTGACAGCTGTCTAATTTCTATCAGTGACAGCTCTCAAATTTCTATCAGTTACTGTCACATATGAAATTTCAAATTTATTTTAGTGACAGCTGTCACACTGTTTTAATTAGTTATATTAGAGATAATATATGTTTTTTGAAGAATTCAAATTAGTTTCACCTTATAATTGTTTTCAAGGTTAAATGTACAAAACTATAGTTATCAATATACTATACCTGCAACAATTTTAATCCTCCATTACGAACAGTCACTTGGATATTAGTCGATTTAGCATCCAAACTGAAATATAGAAAGCAATTGATCAGACTTATGTTGTAGTTAGTTATAGAAATCACTTGAGATTACAATTACATAAATAAAACAAATGAATGATCATATACCTGTTCTCGATCATCTCTTTTAGGGCATTCGCTGGCCTTTGAATGACCTCCCCTGCTGCAATACGATTGATAACTACCTCATCTAGCTTCTTAATGTGGCCAGGCTCCCCCATTGTAGTTGTTAACTCTAATTGACTCTATCAAAACCGGTTAACCTAAAAATATATTATAGAATTATTAACAACAGAAAATCTATATGAATGTATGTTGTTTGGTGTGCATGGTGTTAATATAAAACATTTACTTACCATTCCTCGAATACTCGCTAAATTTATTGAGGTGTTTTTAATTTAATATTCACTTTACCGGTTGTTTTATTGTTTATTTACCATTGGCGCCATTTTGAATATAAAAAAAATATTTCTATACATCGAAAATTCATTAAATAGAAAAATGATTTTAAAGAAATACAAAAAGGGGCAATTCATAATCACCACAGTACACAGAATTTATAACGTTAAATAAGATAATTGTATATTAGTTCAGGTTAAATTGCTATATAACTACCAGTAGTTCAAATGATTTTTATAATAAACCAATGAATGTCATATGAAAATTTTGTTCTAGTCCTTTAACATCGTTCTCTGTCAACGATGTTGAAGACAAAGAAAATATAAGTAATATAGAACAATATTAATGCTACATTCTTCTTTACTTTTGATGTACTGGTAATACCTCGTAGTTCTAATGAAAGATAGTAGGCGTCATGTTAAAAGTTGCTCATGTTGCCTACTGTACATACATAATTCATTTAGTTTAAAACGGTAAGATTATCAACTAAAGAGAATTGTTATAATTAATGGAAGAAAATCTATTATTTTCGGGGAATCTAAAGTATAAAACACTGTTTATGCTCGTGGTAGTTCAAATTAATTGTAGTGATGGTAGACCTAATATTAAAAGCTGCTCTAGTTTGTAGTATACTATCGCCATCTACAGTCTGCGGACACAACCAAATTTTCAACTTTCACCACCCTGCTCTAATTGTCCTTTGTACAATAATTTTGTTTGAAACGGATATTCTTAATTTAATAAATATATAAAATTAATAAAAATATAATATTATTAATCTAATAATATGCGGTATTAATTGCATATAAAGCCTTCAAAATTATAAATCAATATTCATGCAGTCAGTAGTTCAAATGTCACCATCAACTAGTAGTTCTAAAAAAAAATCTAGTAATTTTAATTCGTTTTGTTGGTACAACTTTCAGGGGAGCGCCATTGACAACAATATTTATTTACCTCAAACCAATTCTCCTGGCTAGCGGTGCGACCAAATACAACACCCACGAACGGTTTCAGGTCGTCCAGGATGGACAAGTTGGCGAATTACGGCAGCGACGACGACTACGAGGACTCTCCGAGGCGTGAAAAGGTGAGTTCACGAAATCCTAAATTTGTAGAAATGGCGGCCCTACTTGTATTTCACACACACCCCCCTATTTCTTGCATATTAATAATTTGTTTGCCGGGGATGGCTATAGTATGATCATCGTAACTTGACAGGATCACGCTGGTGGGCGGCAACCGAGCGGGGGCGGTGATAGTGGCAGTGCATCCAGGGTGCAGGATGTGAACTATGATGAGGTTGGGATGGAGCTGAGTGAGGTAATTGTATTTGTTGAGAGCTTTTTTTAAGTTGAGAGGTTGTGGGTATTCGCTTAGATGCAGTTTGATTCCCACTATAATGTTACTTATATTGTACAAAGATAAAAAACTCAATTCAAGATTCTTAAAATTGAGTTCTAACTCAATTTTAAGAGTGACTTATTCTAACAAGTCTTGCTTTCAAGTTTTAGGACTGTAAGTAACTCAAAGCGAGTCCTGACTTAAAAAAAAACTCACTTTAGTCATTAGAGTGGTTTGAAAATCACTAAGAACTTATAAAAGTCACTTTCATTTATCATTTGAGAGCTGTTCTGGGCTGGTAGTTGGCTTAGAACAGCTCGGAACAGCACCTGAACTATAAACGAAAGCAGCTAAAGTGCTAGAAAAGTAAACAAACTAAAAATTGTTATATTTATCATGAACTATCACAAAGTACATGCTTTAATGATCCAATATATCTATTATAACTATTATTGTGTGAATCTAATTGTATGCAACAAACTGGCTGCTACTAAGTTTTCATCCTGCAAATGAAATTACTGTCTTTGACTTTATTATTGAGTCACCCAAAAATCAACCTAGATGGTCCACTCTAGGACATCAGCCTCAGTCTTGGGCTGCTGCAATCAAGTTTTTTGTTTGTGAAGGACCTATAAGTCTTATAAAAGAGTTTCAAGGCATTAATTTCATGCTTATGATGTGAGTGTTTCGTTATGATTCTGTGACTAGGCATGTGTGTATATGCTAAACAGTTTTCCGAGGAATATAATTATAAATTATGTTACTTTTTATGAAACCAAACAAATTAATTTTATCACACACACACACACACACACACAC
The DNA here is from genome assembly GCA_963942505.1 of Lordithon lunulatus. Lineage (NCBI taxonomy): Eukaryota > Metazoa > Arthropoda > Insecta > Coleoptera > Staphylinidae > Lordithon > Lordithon lunulatus. The sequence continues at coordinate 4,471,039 of OZ012675.1, forward strand.
ACACATATATATATATATATATATATATATATATATATATATATATATATATATATATAAAATAATTACAATGTAATAACGATTTTTTGAAATACAAAATTATTAGACCAGTTAAAAGATCATAAAAAATTCAATTTTGGAAATATATTTTTCAAACTTTTTATGTTAATAAATTTATTAGTTGCGAATATATTTGTATAGTTTCAAAAAAATGTGTCCGTTAAAATTCGTTTTACAACGATTTTTTGAAATACAAAATTATAGCGCAAGTTAAAAAATCATAAAAAATTCATTTTTGGAAATATATTTTTCAAACTTTTTATGTTAATAAATTTATTAGTTGCGAATACATTTGAATAATTTCAAAAAATTTCGTCCGTTAAAATTCGTTTTACAACGATTTTTTGAAATACAACATTATTGCGCAAGTTAAAAAATCATAAAAAATTAAATTTTGAAAATATATTTTTCAAACTTTTTATGATAATAAATTTATTAGTTGCGAATACATTTGTATAATTTCAAAAAATTTCGTCCGTTAAAATTCGTTTTATTAACGATTTTTTAAAATACAAAATTATTACGCCAACTTAAAAAATCATAAAAAATTCATTTTCGAAAATATATTTTTCAAACGTTTTATTTTAATAAATTTATTAGTTGCGAATATATTTGTATAATTTCAAAAAATTTCGTTCGTTAAAATTCGTTTTATAACGATTTTTTTGAAATACCAAATTATTGCGCAACTTTACACAATTATTGCGCAACTTAAAAAATCATTCAATTTTGGAAATATATTTTTCAAACTTTTTATGTTAATAAATTGACTAGTTGCGAAAACATTTGTAAAATTTCAAAAAATTTCGTCCGTTAAAATTCGTTTTATAACGATTTTTTGAAATACAAAATTATTGCGCAAGTTTAAAAATCATAAAAAATTCAATTTTGGAAATATATTTTTCAAACTTTTTACGTTAATAAATTTATTAGTTGCAAATACATTTGCAAAATTTCAAAAAATGTTGTCCGTTAAAATTCGTTTTACAACAATTTTTTGAAATACAAAATTATAGCGCAAGTTAAAAAATCATAAAAAATTCAATTTTGGAAATATATTTTTCAAACATTTTGTGTTAATAAATTTATTAGTTGCGAATATATTTGTATAATTTCAAAAAATTTCGTTCGTTAAAATTCGTTTTATAACGATTTTTTTGAAATACCAAATTATTGCGCAACTTTACAAAATTATTGCGCAATTTAAAAAATCATTCAATTTTGGAAATATATTTTTTAAACTTTTTATGTTAATAAATTTATTAGTTGCAAATACATTTGCAAAATTTCAAAAAATTTCGTCCGTTAAAATTCGTTTTACAACGATTTTTTGAAATACAAAATTATTGCGTAAGTTAAAAAATCATAAAAAATTCAATTTTGGAAATATATTTTTTAAACTTTTTATGTTAATAAATTTATTAGTTGCAAATACATTTGCAAAATTTCAAAAAACAGTGTCCGTTAAAATTCGTTTTATAACGATTTTTTTGAAATATCAAATTATTGCGCAACATTACACAATTATTGCGCAACTTAAAAAATCATTCAATTTTGGAAATATATTTTTCAAACTTTTTATGTTAATAAATTTATTAGTTGCGAATACATTTGCAAAATTAAAAAAAATTTCGTCCGTTAAAATTTGTTTTACAACGATTTTTTGAAATACAAAATTATAGCGCAAGTTAAAAAATCATAAAAAATTCAATTTTGGAAATATATTTTTCAAACTTTTTATGTTAATAAATATATTAGTTGCGAATACATTTGCAAAATTTCAAAAAATTTCGTCCGTTAAAATTCGTTTTACAACGATTTTTTGAAATACAAAATTATAGCGCAACTTAAAAAATCATAAAAAATTCAATTTTGGAAATATATTTTTCAAACTTTTTATGTTAATAAATTTATTGGTTGCGAATATATTTGTAAAATTTCAAAAAATTTCGTCCGTTAAAATTCGTTTCACAACGATTTTTTGAAATACAAAATTATAGCGCAAGTTCAAAAATCATAAAAAATTCAATTTTGGAAATATATTTTTCAAACTTTTTATGTTAATAAATATATTAGTTGCGAATACATTTGCAAAATTTCAAAAAATTTCGTCCGTTAAAATTCGTTTTACAACGATTTTTGAAATACAATATTATAGCGCAAGTTAAAAAATCATAAAAAAATTCAATTTTAGAAATATATTTTTCAAACTTTTTATGTCAATAAATTTATTAGTTACAAATACATTTGTATAATTTCAAAAAATTTCGTCCGTTAAAATTCGTTTTATAACGGTTTTTTGAAATACAAAATTATTGCGCAAGTTCAAAAATCATAAAAAATTCAATTTTGGAAATATATTTTTCAAACTTTTTATGTTAATAAATATATTAGTTGCGAATACATTTGCAAAATTTCAAAAAATTTCGTCCGTTAAAATTCGTTTTACAACGATTTTTTGAAATACAAAATTATAGCGCAAGTTAAAAAATCATAAAAAATTCAATTTTGGAAATATATTTTTCAAACTTTTTATATTAATAAATTTATTAGTTGCGAATATATTTGTATAATTTCAAAAAATTTCGTCCGTTAAAATTCGTTTTACAACGATTTTTTGAAAAACAAAATTATTGCGCAACTTAAAAAATTATAAAAAATTCATTTTTGGAAATATATTTTTCAAACTTTTTATATTAATAAATTTATTAGTTGCAAATACATTTGTATAATTTCAAAAAATTTCGTCCGTTAAAATTCGTTTTACAACGATTTTTTGAAAAACAAAATTATTGCGCAACTTAAAAAATTATAAAAAATTTATTTTTGGAAATATATTTTTCAAACTTTTTATGTCAATAAATTTATTAGTTGCGAATACATTTGTATAATTTCAAAATATTTCGTCCGTTAAAATTTTTACAACGATTTTTTGAAATACAAAATTATAGCGCAAGTTAAAAAATCATAAAAAATTCATTTTTGGAAATATTTTTTTCAAACTTTTTATGTCAATAAGTTTATTTGTTGCGAATACATTTGTATAATTTCAAAAAATTTCGTCCGTTAAAATTCGTTTTACAACGATTTTTTGAAATACAAAATTATAGCGTAAGTTAAAAAATCATAGAAAATTCATTTTTGGAAATATATTTTTCAAACTTTTTATGTTAATAAATCGATTAGTTGCAAATACATTTGCAAAATTTCAAAAAATTTCGTCCGTTAAAATTCGTTTTACAACGATTTTTTTAAATACAAAATTATAGCGCAAGTTAAAAAATCATAAAAAAATCAATTTTGGAAATAGATTTTTCAAACTTTTTATGTCAATAAATTTACTAGTTGCGAATACATTTGCAAAATTTCAAAAAAATTCGTCCGTTAAAATTCGTTTTACAACGATTTTTGGTAATACAAAATTATTGCGCAAGTTAAAAAATCATAAACAATTCAATTTTGGAAATATATTTTTCAAACTTTTTATGTAAATAAATTTATTGGTTGCGAATACATTTGTAAAATTTCAAAAAAATTCGTCCGTTAAAATTCGTTTTACAACGATTTTTTGAAATACAAAATTATTGCGCAAGTTAAAAAATCATAAAAAAATCAATTTTGGAAATATATTTTTCAAACTTTTTATGTTAATAAATTTATTAGTTGCGAATACATTTGTATAATTTCAAAAAATTTCGTCCGTTAAAATTCGTTTCACAACGATTTTTTGAAATACAAAATTATAGCGCAAGTTAAAAAATCATAAAAAATTCAATTTTGGAAATATATTTCTCAAACTTTTTATGTTAATAAATGTATTAGTTGCAAATACATTTGCAAAATTTCAAAAAATTTCGTCCGTTAAAATTCGTTTTATAACGATTTTTTTGAAATATAAAATTATTGCGCAACTTTACACAATTATTGCGCAACTTAAAAAAATCATTCAATTTTGGAAATATATTTTTCAAACTTTTTATGTTAATAAATTTATTAGTTGCAAGTACATTTGCAAAATTTCAAAAAAATGTGTCCGTTAAAATTCGTTTTATAACGATTTTTTTGAAATATCAAATTATTGCGCAACATTACACAATTATTGCGCAACTTAAAAAATCATTCAATTTTGGAAATATATTTTTCAAACTTTTTATGTTAATAAATTTATTAGTTTTGAATACATTTGTATAATTTCAAAAAATTTCGTCCGTTAAAATTCGTTTTACAACGATTTTTTGAAAAGCAAAATTATTGCGCAACTTAAAAAATCATAAAAAAATCATTTTTGGAAATATATTTTTCAAACTTTTTATATTAATAAATTTATTAGTTGCGAATACATTTGTATAATTTCAAAAAATTTCGTCCGTTAAAATTCGTTTTACAACGTTTTTTTGAAATACAAAATTATAGCGCAAGTTAAAAAATCATAAAGAATTCATTTTTTGAAATATTTTTTTCAAACTTTTTATGTCAATAAATTTATTAGTTACAAATACATTTGTTTAATTTGAAAAAAATTCGTCCGTTAAAATTCGTTTTACAACGGTTTTTTGAAAAACAAAATTATTGCGCAACTTAAAAAATCATAAAAAATTCAATTTTGGAAATATATTTTTCAAACTTTTTATGTTAATAAATTTACTAGTTGCGAATACATTTGTATAATTTCAAAAAATTTCGTCCGTTAAAATTCGTTTTACAACGGTTTTTTTGAAAAACAAAATTATAGCGCAACTTTAAAAATCATAAAAAATTCAATTTTGGAAATATATTTTTTAAACTTTTTATGTCAATAAATTGATTAGTTGCAAATACATTTGCAAAATTTCAAAAAATTTCTTCCGTTAAAATTCGTTTTACAACGTTTTTTTTTAAATACAAAATTATTGCGCAACCTAAAATCAATTATTAGTCCATCTTATTCATAAAATCGAATCCTAGTGTTTAATATTAATTTATTTGGGTATTCAAAAAAGTGCTATTAGATTAAGCTTAGTGTAGCGCATGCGCGTCACCGAGTCACAACTTAACGCATGCGCGCATACAGACACTAACCGTTTTAAGGTTACTGTCTGTAATAAAACTAAACTCATTTTAAAAGTGTCTGCAATATTCGTATGATATTAACTCTATCTGTTAATATATTATAAAGAAATAAAGAGGGTGGTCTCACACACACACACGCTTCGTTTGGTCAGCCAATGTTGTCGGCCGCGCTGGATCGTCCCCGGTGAGTATTTTTTGAGTCGCGGGCGGATAGTTGAAAAAAAAAAGTATATTCAAGCCCCTTCCTCCCAGGTAACTGAATTACGATTTTAAAAAGAAAACAGTTACAAAAGGCCACGCCCCCTTCTGTTTGATTAGGAGTGGGAGCAATGCCCCGCCCTCTAAAGTAGTGGGGGGAAGTCTCTCCGCTCCTAGTAGAGCGGTGGGGGAGTTGGTCGTGCGAGCCTAACCTAACCGAACAAGTTTTTGCGTGTGTAGGTAAGTGGGAACGTTTTTCTGCAGGACTCTGAGTCCTCGGGGGGCAAAGGAGGCAGCGAGAGGGAGGAGCGCACTCAAAAGCACCACAAGCGCGAGAAGGAGAGGGAACGGAAGTCCTCCAAGTCGTCGTCACGGCGCAAGGAGCGGGATCGTGAGGATCGACGTAGGGATAATGGGCGTGATCGTGAGGACAGGCGGCGCGATGATAGTCGTGGGCGTAGGGATGAGGATAAACGTGGCAGGGAGGATGAACGTTCAACGGATAGACGAAGTGAGAGGGATGATAGGAACAAATACAGAGATCGCGATGATAAACGGTGGAAGCAGCGCTCAAACAGCCGCGAGCGTTACAGAAGCAGATCGCCCACGTCATCACGTAGGGGTGGGAGGAACAACAACGAGCGTGGTGGGGGTAACAAATTCGGCTACTCGCGACGGCACGAGAAGGCCACCAATAAAATGGCGCATTTGGAGAAAATGGGTACGCCTACAAGCATAATTTAACCAATCCCCATACATTTAATCCCTTATTCATTACAGGTATTGAGATTAAAGCGCCTGAACCCGGACAGTATCCCGTGCAGATGGACCCCGGTAGCGACCTTGGGGGTGCTCAAGGTGACAACAAGTTCTTTCTACCGGGCGTCTCTGGCCGGCTAAAAGAACAGATGGAGCGGCGCAAGTTGTTGTGGCAAAAAAAGGAACCGGAGAAGCAGCAACAGCCCCTTGCAGCGCCTGTTACCATTGCAGCCACCTCATCAAAAGCTGGAAAAGTATGGGAAACCACCACATTCGCACAGGATCAAGATGGTAACCTTAACAGTTATATAACCTTGAAACATTACTCCCTATATAACCTTGAAAAGTTCAGACATTACTCCCTATATAACCTTGAAGAAGAGTTCAGGCAATTGTTTTTGTTTGTAGGTAAACAAGCGAGTAAATTCAAACGCCTCATGGGTATACGAGCCTCCTCCGCTGACGGTGAGAAACCCACCACGGACCTAGTGCGCAAACAGGAGGAACTGTTCAGCAGTATGGAACAGCAGTACGAGGTGGCGCGCACTGCCACCCACACAATGAGGGGCGTTGGCCTAGGCTTCGGCAGTTTTCAGCGCTGACCATCCGCCGACACCGTTGCGCTTGTATAATAGAATTCTATTTTAATTTGATTAGTCACCGTGTGTGTTGTTTTGAACGAGATTAATTTTGTAAATAATAATTTGAAAGTTGATTAACCACGTTTGTTCGACTACACCAATGACCTTGAATGTTATAACACTAGTATATCCTTCATACCAGACTTCATATATTCTGTATCTTCCGATTCGCCGTACGACTCGTTTTCGAGCACCTAATTGCGCCTCACCCGATGAATCCCGATGTAGTTATATTATGAACTCGAGCACCTAATTTCGCCTCACCCGATGAATCCCGATGTACTTATTTTATGAACTCGAGCACCTAATTTCGCCTCACCTGATGAATCCCGATGTAGTTCTATTATGGACTCGAGCACCTAATTTCGCCTCACCCGATGAATCCCGATGTAAAACACGAGACTCATGCGCATGATTCGACACACAGACACGGAATGGAATATTCAGAATAGACGCCCAGGTCATTGGATTGGTGGTGGAACTTGACAAAGACTAAAACCTAGTTAAATATTGTTACTTCACACGACAAAGAAAAAACTTAGTTGTAACACACGACAATAGAAAATTACGGACAAACTTGGAAAAACTAATACACAGGTGCTTTAACGATCAGTGAAGCACCAGTTGACCCTAATGGGCACCCCCAGTAACTGTCCATTGTTGAAGCCTTCAACTGCAGCCTCGGCTTGCTCAAACGACTCGTATTCGACCAGAGCGTAACCCTGAAAAGTAAAAAAAAAACAAAAACAAAAAAATTGGTATTGTTTCATATCGTTATTTGTTTACCTTGACAAAACCTGTCCGTCTGTCTAGATTTAAATTGATATTCTTCACATCCCCAAACTCACTAAATGCCTCCTTAATGTCATCCTCGGTCGTCTCTTCGTGCAGATTGGTGATGAACAGAATCCAACCTTCCAGGGATTTTAGGGCCGTTTGCGGCTGGCTGGCTTCATTTTCTTGAGTTCTTATGACAAAAGATTTTTTAGAATATACCACCCCTAGTTAAAAAAATATTTTTCACTGTTCGAGGGTGACGGATGTCGCCATCAAGAACCACCATCATGGGCAGGACCCAACGAGCTGCCGAATTAGATCATCAAGGTGATAGATCGCAAACAGCTGTCTCGGTAAAACAGCCAGGCTGGTCTGTCTTCCCAAACCTGGGTAACCCCTCAACGAACCGGCCTCCTACCGACCATTATGCTTATTGGACGGCGTGGCAAAATTGCGGAAGGATGAGAAAGCCAATCCAAACCTAGGTAGCGCGTGTAGGGTGGAGCGGTCGACCCTAGAACGCAATACGGGTGGTCAGAGATAAGATCATGAAGGGACTGAGCACACCGACGCCACTGCTACGCCTGATGGCAAGTTGCCTAAGCTGCAGAAATAGTAAGCCACAGGATAATGGAAGGCATAGAAGAATAACATAACAGGACGAGAGGTGTCCCACAAGGTTCAGTCTTAGGACCCCTTGTCTGGAACATCATATACGACGGGGTTCTAAGACTCTAGAGCCTCCCACCAGTAATCATAATGATGGCGTTCGCCGATGACCTAACGGGTAGTGGCGCTGCTGACGAGGAACGTCCAGACTGCAACAACGCGAATAGCAGGATGGATGCGGGAGAACGGGCTGGAGGTTGCAGCCCACAAGACCGAGATGGGCCGACGCAGACCAAATCAGGAACATCGTGCTGCTAGGGGAGACCATCGAACCGTCGCCCGCAAGATCAAATACCTTAAGCAAGACGGATTCAGTTGGTAGTCCCTGCACTGCAGTGCGAGTCCCAACACTACCCGGTGAGAAGTGCGTAAATGCATACTTAACCCCCCTCTCCCCCCTCAATATCAAAATAGCAAATCTAATATCTACTACCTACTATCTAAAATCTAGTATCTATTATCAACTGCTATCTAGTATCAAATCTAGCAACTACTATTTAGCATCTAGTATCTACTATCTAGAGTCTAGTATCTATTATCTACTAGTATATAGTAGCTACTACTCTCTAGCATCTAGTACCTATTATCTACTAGTATCTACTATCACTATCTAGCATCTAGTATTTATTATCTACTACTATCTAGTATCTACTATCCACTATTTATTATCATCTAGTATCTAGAACGTAGTGTTTACTATCTAGTACCTAGAATCTACTATATTTACAATCCACTATATATTATCTACTAGTATATCTATCTGGTATCTAGAATTTACAAGTATCTAGTATCTACCATCTCCTATGTACTATTTAGAATCTACTATTTACTATCTGGTATCTAGTATCTACTATCCACTATTTACTATCATTATCTAGCATCTAGTATTTATTATCTACTAGTATCTAGAATCTAGTATCTACTATTTACTATCATTATCTAGCATGTAGTATTTATTATCTACTAGTGTCTAGAATGTAGTATCTACTATTTACTATCGAGTATATAGTATCTACTGCTATCTAGAATTATTACCTATTATCTACTAGTAACTACTATTTACTATCTAGGATCTAGTATCTACAAGTATCTAGAATCTACCATCTCCTATGTACTATCTAGAATCTAGTATCTAGCATCTATTATCTACTATTTACTATCACTATCTAGCATCTAGTATACAGAATGTAGTATATACTATCTAGTACCTAGAATCTACTATATTGTATCTATTTTTTACTATCTATTATCTACTAGTGTCTAGTATATAGAATCTACTATTTACTATAAGGTATCTAGTATCTACCATCTCCTATGTACTAGTTAGTATCTACTATCACTATATAACATTTAGTATATATTATCTATTAGTATCTAGAATGTAGTATATACTAACTACTACTGTCTAGTACCTAGTATCTACAAGTATCTAGAATCTACTATTTCCTAGGTACTATCTAGTATCTACTATTTACCATCACTATCTAGCATCTAGTATTTATTATCTACTAGTATCTAGAATGTAGTGTTTACTATTTAGTACCTAGAATCTACTATTTACAATCCACTATCTAGTATTTACTATCTATTATCTACTAGTATATAGTATCCACTACTATTTAGCATCTAGTACCTATTATCTACTATCTGGTATCTAGTATTTAATATCTACTAGTATCTAGAATGTAGTATTTACTATCTAGTACCTAGTATCTACTAGTTACTATCTAGTATATACTATCTACTACTATCTAGCATCTAGTATCTATTATTTACTATCTAGTATCTTGGATCTAGCATCTACAAGTATCTAGAATCTACCATCTCCTATGTACTATCTAGAATCTAGTATCTACTATTTACTATCTGGTATCTAGAATCTAGTATCTACAAATATCTACTATTTACTATCACTATCTAGCATCTAGTATATAGTATTTATTATCTACTAGTATCCAGAATGTAGTGTTTACTATCTAGTACCTAGAATCTACTATATTGTATCTATTTTTTACTATCTATTATCTACTAGTATCTAGCATCTAGTACCTATTATCTAATAGTATCTACTATGTACCATTTGGTATGTAGTATCTACCATATCCTAATGTATCTATTATCTACCATCACTATCTAGGATCTAGAATGTAGTATTTACTACCTAGTACCTAGAATCTACTATTTACAATCTAGTATCTACTAGTATATACTATCTACTACTATCTAGTATCTACAAATACCTACTATTTACTATCACTATCTTGCATCTAGCATTTATTATGTACTAGTATCTAGAATGTAGTTTTTACTACCTAGTACCTTGAATCTACTATTTACTATCACTATCTAGTATATATTATATAAATACTACATTCTAGATACTACTATATTATATAGTAGTATCTAGAATGTAGTATTTACTATCTAGTATCTATTACCTACTAGTATCTAAAATCTAGTATCTACAAGTATCTACTATTTACTATCACTATCTAGCATCTAGTATTTATTTTCTACTAGTATCTAGAATGTAGTGTTTACTATGTAGTACCTAGAATCTACTATTTACTATATATTATCTACTACTATCTAGTTTCTAGCATCCAGTACCTATTATCTACTAGTATCTACTATTTACTCTCTAGGTATATAGTATCTACTACTATCTGGTATCTAGTATCTAGCATCTAGTACCTATTATCTACTAGCATCTACTATTTATTATCTGGTATCGAGTATCTAGAATCTACCATCTCCTATGTACTATCTAGAATCTCGTATCTACTATTTACTACCTAGTATCCATAATCTACTACTTACAATCCACTATCTATTCTCTACTAGTATATAGTATCTACTACTATCTAGTTTCTATCATCTAGTACCTATTATCTACTAGTATATAGTCTCTACTACTATCTGGTATCTAGAATCTAGTATTTATTATCTAGTATCTAGCATTTAGTACCTATTATCTACTAGTATCTACTATCTAGAATCTACTATTTACTATATGGTATCTACTATCAGTATCTAGTATTTACTGTCTAGTATCTAGAATCTACTATCTACTAATATATAGTATCTACTACTATCTGGTACCTAGTACCTATTATCTACTAGTATCTAGAATCTACCATTTACGTTCTGGTGTCTACCATCTCCTATGTAATATCTACTATTTCCTATATAGTATTTATTATCTACTAGTATATAGTATCTACTAATATCTGGTTATAGAATCTACTATTTACTATGTAGTATCTAGAATCTACCATCTCCGATGTACTATCTAGTATTTATTATCTACTAGTATCTAGAATGTAGTGTTTACTATTTAGTACCTAGAATCTACTATCTAGTATCTACTATTTACTATCTGGTATCTAGTATCTACTATCCACTATTTACTATCACTATCTAGTATAGTATCTACTAATATCTAGTACCTATTATCTACTAGTATCTAGAATCTATTATCTACTAGTATCTAGAATCTATTACTTACTATCTAGTATCTCGTATCTAGAATCTACCATCTCCTATGTACTATCTAGAATCTAGTATCTACAATTTACTATCTAGTATCTGATATTTAGCACTAGTATCTACTATGTACTATCACTATCTAGCATCTAGTATTTATTATCTACTAGTATCTAGAATGTAGTGTTTACTATCTAGTATCTAGAATCTACTATTTACTCTCTATTATCTACTACTATCTAGTTTCTAGCATCCAGTACCTATTATCTACTAGTATCTACTATTTACTCTCTAGTATATAGTATCTACTACTATCTGGTATCTAGCATCTAGTACCTATTATCTACTAGCATCTACTATTTATTATCTGGTATCGAGTATCAGGAATCTACCATCTCCTATGTACTATCTAGAATCTAGTATCTACTATTTACTACCTAGTATCCAGAATATACTACTTACAATCTACTATCTATTCTCTACTAGTATATAGTATCTATTACTATCTGGTATCTAGAATCTAGTACCTATTATCTACTAGTATCTACTAATATCTACTATCTAGAATCTACTAATATATAGTATCTCCTAATATCTGGTATCTAGTACCTATTATCTACTAGTATCTAGAATCTACCATTTACGTTCTGGTATCTACCTTCTCCTATGTAATATCTACTATTTACTATCTAGCATCTAGTATATATTATCTACTAGTATCTTGAATGTAGTATTTGCTATCTAGTACCTAGAATCTACTATTTATAATCTACTATCTAGTATCTACTATCTAGTATATATTTACTATATAGTATCTATTATCTACTAGTATATAGTATCTACTAATATCTGGTATCTAGAATCTACTATTTACTATCTAGTATCTGATATATAGTATCTACCAGTGTCTAGTATCTAGAATCTACCATCTCCGATATACTATCTAGTATCTACTATTTACTATCACTATCTAGTATCTAGTATTTATTATCTACTAGTATCTAGAATGTAGTGTTTCCTATCTAGTACCTAGAATCTAGTATCTACTATTTACTACTATCTAGCATTTAGTACCTATTATCTACTAGTATCTAGAATCTACTATTTACTATCTGGTATCTAGCATCTAATATGTACTATCCACTATTTACTATCACTATCTAGTATATAGTATCTACTAATATCTAGTACCTATTATCTACTAGTATCTAGAATCTACCATCTCCTATGTACTATATAGAATCTAGTAGCTACAATTTACTATCTAGTATCTGATATTTAGCGTCTAGTATCTACAAGTATCTACTATTTACTATCACTAGCTATCATCTAGTATTTATTATCTACTAGTATCTAGAATGTAGTGTTTACTATCTAGTATCTACTATTTACTATCTATTATCTACTACTATCTAGTTTCTAGCATCTAGTACTATCTACTAGTATATAGTATCTACTACTATCTAGTACCTATTATCTACTAGTATCTGGTATCTAGCATACCTATTATATACTATCTAGAATCTACTATTTCCTACCTAGTATCTACAAGTATCTAGAATCTACCATCTCCTATGTACTGTCTAGTATCTACTATTTACTATCTTGTATCTAGTATCTATTATTTACTACCACTATCTAGCATTTAGTATTTATTATCTACTACTATCTAGTATATAGAATGTAGTATCTATTATCTACTATCTAGTACCTAGAGTCTACTATTTACAATCTAGTATGTACTATTTACTATCTGGTATCCAGATACTAGTAGATAATAGGTACTAGATGGTAGATATCTAGTACCTATTATCTACTAGTATGTAGAATCTACAAATATCTACTATCTAGTATCTACAAGTATCCACTATTTACTATAATATCTAGCATCAAGTATTTATTATCTACTAGTATCTTGAATGTAGTATCTATTATCTACAATCTACTATTTACAATCTACTATATAGTATCTACTATCCACTATATACTGTCTACTATCTAGTATCTACTATCCACTATGTACTGTCTACTATCTAGTGTCTAGACAGCCAAGAGTAAAGTCACCTCGCCTCCGGAAGAAGGAAACAAGAAGGTAAAACCAACAGGGGCTAAGAAGAAACGCCACAAAACAGGGAGTGGGGACAAAGACATGGGAGATGACGCCAGACAACGAAGAGGGGGAAAGCCACCTCGCCTACGGAAGGAGATGGAAAGGTAGAACCAACCGAGGGAATACAATAAAACAGAGACCATGGGACGAAGACGCAGTTAGATGATGCCTACATACAGTTGGCAGAACCTACACATGAAGTTATAACCAAGAGGAAAGCCACCTCGCCTCCGGAAGGAGGAGACAAGAAGGTAGATCCAATAGGGGCTAAGAGGAAGACGAAAGAGATGACGCCTACATACAGTTGGTAGAACTCAGACACAGCAGGCAGCCAAGAAGAAAGCCACCTCGCCTCCGGAAGGAGGAGATGGTAAGGAAGAACCAACAGGGGCAAAGAAAAAGCTGCCGAAATACAACAAAACAGAGAGCAGGGACGAAGACGAAGGAGATGATTCCTACATACAGCTAGCAGAACCCAGACACACCAGGCAACCAAGTGGAAAGCCACCTTGCCTCCGGAAGGTAGATCCAACAGGGGCTAAGAGGAAACACCACAAAACAGAGAGCGGGGACGAAGACGAAAGAGTTGACGCCTACATACAGTTGGCAGAACTCAGACACAGCAGGCAGCCAAGAGGAACGCCACCTCGCCTCCAGAAGGAGGAGATGGTAAGGTATAACCAACAGGGGAGGAAGAAGAAGCTACCGAAACACCACAAAACAGAGAGCAGGGACGAAGACGAAGGAGATGACGCCTACATACAGTTGGCAGAACTCAGAAACACCAGGCAGCCAAGAAGAAAGCCACCACGCCTTCGGAAGGAGGAGATGGTAAGGTAGAACCAACAGGGGCAAAGCAGAAGCTGCCAAAACACTACAAAACAGAGAGCACGGACGAAGACGAAGGAGAGGACGCCTACATACAGTTGGCAGAACTCAGAGAGACACCAGGCAGCCAAGAGGAAAGCTAGCTCGCCTCCAGATGGAGGATATGGTAAGGTAGAACCAACAGAGGCCAAGAAGAAACACCACAAAACAGAGAGCGGGGACGAAGACGAAGGAGAGGACACCTACATACTCAGAGCCACAGTTTAAAGACCAACAGACACGGCGGTGACAACAATGGACGCATGCGCATACGAGCGGCTTCTTCCAAGAAGCAGAACCCCGCTAGAAATCCGAAACGCCTCAAACACCAGCTGAAAGCCCTGAAGGCGGAAAAGGGGCAATAATGGGGCGGAGAGATGGAGACAATGAGAACACAGATGAGGGATATGCAGGCTTGGCTGAACCAGTTGACCAGTTAAGCATGCGCACCTACACCAGACGAAGTGGGGACAATGGAGAAGAACATAGCCCAGTGTCAGATCTAGGAAATTTATCAAGTGGGGGGGGTGTTTCTTTCAAGTCGGCCCCTGTAGTTGTTTTCACATGAAGTTATAAAACATTTGCCGCCCTGGGTAGTTGCCCCCTCTATCCCCCCACCTTCGTCAATCCGGTACTGCCATAGCCAGAATACGAGGTTCTTTTGTCAAGACAGTCACCTACAAGGAAGCAGCCGAGACTCGTGAAGGTGGTGAGGAGGGAAGGAACCAACTAGCCCCAATGTGTCTATGTCTCAATATGAGATTACACAACGCCCACCCTGTGGCCAAACTGTTTGCACCCTCCAGCCAACTATACTCAATACAATAAACAAAATACTTAATGCACACATAGGCGGCGTCGGACGGAGGCGAGGTGCAGGCGCGACGTTGCACAGGCGATTGTCATGGCCATATGCAGTGAAGGGGTGGACATTGCACCATACGTTTACATAGAGGCGACGTGGAAAAGTTTCGCCTACCGTGTCTTAGAAGAGGCGAACATATATAGAGGGGGCGTTAAAGCGTGGTGTCTCTAACCGCGCCTTCGCCTAACACACGGTGCCTGCGAGGTGAGAGGCAACGTGCGGAGTGGCTGCAGACGCGACATGACGTAGGCATTGCACTACAAGTTTATATAGAGGCGGCTTCGACGGGTCGTGCCTGTCACCTCACTGGCCCCACGTCTCCGCCACTAATGTATGAATTGGGCCTAAGATTCCACTTACTTGTTATACTTCTTCCGGTAATAAATCTGCCCGTTGTCCTCAAACCCACGTCCGCGTCGATTGTACCGCCGTATAACCTCCATCACACTCACAAACTAGCGACTGGTTTGTCCCATAAACATTTGAAGAACACAACGCCGGAACTGGATGTCCCCACGCGTACCAACCACCCAACACACACACATTGACAGCCCCACGTTGGCCAATCAAGTGGCCCGAAAATTGCAACCGGAATTTCCCATGAGCCCCCAGCTGCCGGAAAGTAATGTCAACAAGTGTTTGTGCGTTAACGGATTTCGAATTTGAACGATAGCCGCAACTAGGCGTCCAGCGGAGCCCTTCTCTCGAACTGCAGGATTTTATTGAGCCGGAAACATGAGTGAGGTGAGTTGCGCTGCGTTAGCGCGTGATTGTAAACATAACCTATGTTATTTTTTGTATGTGTGTGTGTGCGCAGGAGGCAGGCGATCGCAACCGCTCGCTCAGCGAGAATTCGGACGGCGAATACGACCCGCATTATGCGCCCATAATCACTCTGCCCGAGGTGGCTGTGTCCACTAATGAGGAGGATGAGGAGTTGGTGCTCAAACTGCGGGCCAAGCTGTATAGGTTTGTTCGCAGCGATGAGAGTCCTGAATGGAAGGTAGGTGTCATTATTAAAGCTTTAAATATAGTTAAACAGTAGAAACATAGTGTTTAATTGCTTGTTTTTGTTGATTAGGAACGAGGCACTGGCGAGATGAAAATGCTCAAACACAAAGTGAATAAGACAGTCCGAATTGTGATGCGCAGGGATAAGACACTGAAGGTGTGTGCAAACCACTTCATCACACCCCTCATGGAGCTCAAACCAATGCCTGGCATGGAGAAGGCTTTTGTTTACACAGTGCCTGCTGATTTCAGCGATGAAATGATCAAGAGCGAGTGTTTAGCGATTAAATTTGGCAGTGCTGACAGTATGTATTTTACAAATTATTTGTTACTTACTTTTTACTCTTGTAGACTGCTATCTCTTTTTGACATTTATCTGTTTTCACCAATTGTCCTCATTTTTAAATTAGTACATATATTTCATTTGTCCTTTGACTCACTCTTATAACCATTAGGCCTTGCTTGTACCACTTGTCCTCACTTGTTTTAATTTGATAATCAATCTGTTTTCACCACTTGTCCTCATTTTTAGATTAGTGCTAATATTTCATTTGTCTTTTGACATGCTTTTACTACCATTAGCCCTTGTTTTCACCACTTGTCCTCACTTTTCAATTTTTTTTTCTGAATTTGATATATCTAATTTTGACATTCAATCTGTTTTCACCACTCGTCCTCATTTTTAGATTAGTGCTAATATTTCATTTGTCCTTTAACATGCTTTTACTACCATTAGCCCTTGTTTTTACCACTTGTCCTCACTTTTCATTTTTTTTTTTCTGAATTTGATATATCTAATTTTGACATTCAATCTGTTTTCACCACTTGCCCTCATTTTTAGATTAGTGCTAATATTTCATTTGTCCTTTGACATGCTTTTACTACCATTAGCCCTTGTTTTCACCACTTGTCCTCACTTTCAATTTTTTTTTTTTGAATTTGATATATCTAATTTTGACATTCAATCAGTTTTCATCACTTGTCCTCATTTTTAGATTAGTGCTAATATTTCATTTGTCCTTTAACATGCTTTTATTACCATTAGCCCTTGTTTTCACCACTTGTCCTCACTTTTCAATTTTTTTTTCTGAATTTGATATATCTAATTTTGACATTCAATCTGTTTTCACCACTTGTCCTCATTTTTAGATTAGTGCTAATATTTCATTTGTCTTTTGACATGCTTTTACTACCATTAGCACTTGTTTTTACCACTTGTCCTCACTTTTCAATTTTTTTTCTGAATTTGATATATCTAATTTTGACATTCAATCTGTTTTCACCACTTGCCCTTATTTTTAGATTAGTGCTAATATTTCATTTGTCTTTTGACATGCTTTTACTACCATTAGCCCTTGTTTTCACCACTTGACCTCACTTTTCAATTTTTTTTTCTGAATTTGATATATCTAATTTTGACATTCAATCTGTTTTCACCACTTGTCCTCATTTTTAGATTAGTGCTAATATTTCATTTGTCCTTTGACATGCTTTTACTACCATTAGCCCTTGTTTTCACCACTTGTCCTCACTTTTCAATTTTTTTTTCTGAATTTGATATATCTAATTTTGACATTCAATCTGTTTTCACCACTTGTCCTCATTTTTAGATTAGTGCTAATATTTCATTTGTCCTTTGACATGCTTTTACTACCATTAGCACTTGTTTTTACCACTTGTCCTCACTTTTCAATTTTTTTTTTCTGAATTTGATATATCTAATTTTGACATTCAATCTGTTTTCACCACTTGTCCTCATTTTTATATTAGTGCTAATATTTCATTTGTCCTTTGACATGCTTTTACTACCATTAGCCCTTGTTTTCACCACTTGTCCTCACTTTTCAATTTTTTTTTTCTGAATTTGATATATCTAATTTTGACATTCAATTTGTTTTCACCACTTGTCCTCATTTTTAGATTAGTGCTAATATTTCATTTGTCCTTTGACATGCTTTAACTACCATTAGCCCTTGTTTTCACCACTTGTCCTCACTTTTCAATTTTTTTTTCTGAATTTGATATATCTAATTTTGACATTCAATCTGTTTTCACCACTTGCCCTCATTTTTAGATTAGTGCTAATATTTCATTTGTCCTTTGACATGCTTTTACTATCATTAGCCCTTGTTTTTACCACTTGTCCTCACTTTTCAATATTTTTTTCTGAATTTGATATATCTAATTTTGACATTCAATCTGTTTTCACCACTTGTCCTCATTTTTAGATTAGTGCTAATATTTCATTTGTCCTTTGACATGCTTTTACTACCATTAGCACTTGTTTTTACCACTTGTCCTCACTTTTCAATTTTTTTTTCTGAATTTGATATATCTAATTTTGACATTCAATCTGTTTTCACCACTTGTCCTCATTTTTAGATTAGTACTAATATTTCATTTGTCCTTTGACATGCTTTTACTACCATTAGCCCTTATTTTCACCACTTGTCCTCACTTTTCAATTTTTTTTTTCTGAATTTGATATATCTAATTTTGACATTCAATCTGTTTTCACCACTTGTCCTCATTTTTAGATTAGTACTAATATTTCATTTGTCCTTTGACATGCTTTTACTACCATTAGCCCTTGTTTTCACCACTTGTCCTCACTTTTCAATTTTTTTTTCTGAATTTAATATATCTAATTTTGACATTCAATCTGTTTTCACCACTTGCCCTCATTTTTAGATTAGTGCTAATATTTCATTTGTCCTTTGACATGCTTTTACTATCATTAGCCCTTCTTTTTACCACTTGTCCTCACTTTTCAATTTTTTTTTTCTGAATTTGATATATCTAATTTTGACATTCAATCTGTTTTCACCACTTGTCCTCATTTTTAGATTAGTGCTAATATTTCATTTGTCCTTTGACATGCTTTTACTACCATTAGCCCTTGTTTTCACCACTTGTCCTCACTTTTCAATTTTTTTTTCTGAATTTGATATATCTAATTTTGACATTCAATCTGTTTTCACCACTTGTCCTCATTTTTAGATTAGTACTAATATTTCATTTGTCTTTTGACATGCTTTTACTACCATTAGCCCTTGTTTTCACCACTTGTCCTCACTTTTCAATTTTTTTTTCTGAATTTGATATATCTAATTTTGACATTCAATCTGTTTTCACCACTTGTCCTCATTTTTAGATTAGTGCTAATATTTCATTTGTCCTTTGACATGCTTTTACTACCATTAGCCCTTGTTTTTACCACTTGTCCTCACTTTTAAATTTTTTTTTCTGAATTTGATATATCTAATTTTGACATGCAATCTGTTTTCACCACTTGTCCTCATTTTTAGATTAGTGCTAATATTTCATTTGTCTTTTGACATGCTTTTACTACCATTAGCACTTGTTTTTACCACTTGTCCTCACTTTTCAATTTTTTTTTCTGAATTTGATATATCTAATTTTGACATTCAATCTGTTTTCACCACTTGTCCTCATTTTTAGATTAGTGCTAATATTTCATTTATCCTTTGACATGCTTTTACTACCATTAGCCCTTGTTTTTACCACTTGTCCTCACTTTTCAATTTTTTTTTTCTGAATTTGATATATCTAATTTTGACATTCAATCTGTTTTCACCACTTGCCCTCATTTTTAGATTAGTGCTAATATTTCATTTGTCCTTTGACATGCTTTTACTACCATTAGCACTTGTTTTTACCACTTGTCCCCACTTTTCAATTTTTTTTTCTGAATTTGATATATCTAATTTTGACATTCAATCTGTTTTAACCACTTGCCCTCATTTTTAGATTAGTGCTAATATTTCATTTGTCCTTTGACATGCTTTTACTACCATTCGCCCTTGTTTTCACTACTTGTCCTCACTTTTCAATTTTTTTTTCTGAATTTAATATATCTAATTTTGACATTCAATTTGTTTTCACCACTTGTCCTCATTTTTAGATTAGTGCTAATATTTCATTTGTCTTTTGACATGCTTTTACTACCATTAGCCCTTGTTTTCACCACTTGTCCTCACTTTTCAATTTTTTTTTCTGAATTTGATATATCTAATTTTGACATGCAATCTGTTTTCACCACTTGTCCTCATTTTTAGATTAGTACTAATATTTCATTTGTCCTTTGACATGCTTTTACTACCATTAGCCCTTGTTTTCACCACTTGTCCTCACTTTTCAATTTTTTTTTCTGAATTTGATATATCTAATTTTTACATTCAATCTGTTTTCACCACTTGTCCTCATTTTTAGATTAGTACTAATATTTCATTTATCCTTTGACATGCTTTTACTACCATTAGCCCTTGTTTTTACCACTTGTCCTCACTTTTCAATTTTTTTTTTCTGAATTTGATATATCTAATTTTGACATTCAATCTGTTTTCACCACTTGCCCTCATTTTTAGATTAGTGCTAATATTTCATTTGTCCTTTGACATGCTTTTACTACCATTAGCACTTGTTTTTACCACTTGTCCCCACTTTTCAATTTTTTTTTCTGAATTTGATATATCTAATTTTGACATTCAATCTGTTTTAACCACTTGCCCTCATTTTTAGATTAGTGCTAATATTTCATTTGTCCTTTGACATGCTTTTACTACCATTAGCACTTGTTTTTACCACTTGTCCCCACTTTTCAATTTTTTTTTCTGAATTTGATATATCTAATTTTGACATTCAATCTGTTTTAACCACTTGCCCTCATTTTTAGATTAGTGCTAATATTTCATTTGTCCTTTGACATGCTTTTACTACCATTCGCCCTTGTTTTCACTACTTGTCCTCACTTTTCAATTTTTTTTTCTGAATTTAATATATCTAATTTTGACATTCAATTTGTTTTCACCACTTGTCCTCATTTTTAGATTAGTGCTAATATTTCATTTGTCCTTTGACATGCTTTTACTACCATTAGCCCTTGTTTTCACCACTTGTCCTCACTTTTCAATTTTTTTTTCTGAATTTGATATATCTAATTTTGACATTCAATCTGTTTTCACCACTTGCCCTCATTTTTAGATTAGTGCTAATATTTCATTTGTCCTTTGACATGCTTTTACTTCCATTAGCCCTTGTTTTCACCACTTGTCCTCACTTTTCAATTTTTTTTTCTGAATTTGATATATCTAATTTTGACATTCAATCTGTTTTCACCACTTGTCCTCATTTTTAGATTAGTACTAATATTTCATTTGTCCTTTGACATGCTTTTACTACCATTAGCCCTTGTTTTCACCACTTGTCCTCACTTTTCAATTTTTTTTTTCTGAATTTGATATATCTAATTTTGACATTCAATCTGTTTTCACCACTTGCCCTCATTTTTAGATTAGTGCTAATATTTCATTTGTCCTTTGACATGCTTTTACTTCCATTAGCCCTTGTTTTCACCACTTGTCCTCACTTTTCAATTTTTTTTTCTGAATTTGATATATCTAATTTTGACATTCAATCTGTTTTCACCACTTGTCCTCATTTTTAGATTAGTACTAATATTTCATTTATCCTTTGACATGCTTTTACTACCATTAGCCCTTGTTTTTACCACTTGTCCTCACTTTTCAATTTTTTTTTTCTGAATTTGATATATCTAATTTTGCCATTCAATCTGTTTTCACCACTTGTCCTCATTTTTAGATTAGTGCTAATATTTCATTTGTCTTTTGACATGCTTTTACTACCATTAGCACTTGTTTTTACCACTTGTCCTCACTTTTCAATTTTTTTTTCTGAATTTGATATATCTAATTTTGACATTCAATCTGTTTTCACCACTTGCCCTCATTTTTAGATTAGTGCTAATATTTCATTTGTCCTTTGACATGCTTTTACTACCATTAGCCCTTGTTTTCACCACTTGTCCTCACTTTTCAATTTTTTTTTCTGAATTTGATATATCTAATTTTGACATTCAATCTGTTTTCACCACTTGTCCTCATTTTTAGATTAGTACTAATATTTCATTTATCCTTTGACATGCTTTTACTACCATTAGCCCTTGTTTTTACCACTTGTCCTCACTTTTCAATTTTTTTTTTCTGAATTTGATATATCTAATTTTGACATTCAATCTGTTTTCACCACTTGCCCTCATTTTTAGATTAGTGCTAATATTTCATTTGTCCTTTGACATGCTTTTACTACCATTAGCACTTGTTTTTACCACTTGTCCCCACTTTTCAATTTTTTTTTCTGAATTTGATATATCTAATTTTGACATTCAATCTGTTTTAACCACTTGCCCTCATTTTTAGATTAGTGCTAATATTTCATTTGTCCTTTGACATGCTTTTATTACCATTAGCCCTTGTTTTTACCACTTGTCCTCACTTTTCAATTTTTTTTTCTGAATTTAATATATCTAATTTTGACATTCAATTTGTTTTCACCACTTGTCCTCATTTTTAGATTAGTGCTAATATTTCATTTGTCTTTTGACATGCTTTTACTACCATTAGCCCTTGTTTTCACCACTTGTCCTCACTTTTCAATTTTTTTTTCTGAATTTGATATATCTAATTTTGACATGCAATCTGTTTTCACCACTTGTCCTCATTTTTAGATTAGTACTAATATTTCATTTGTCCTTTGACATGCTTTTACTACCATTAGCCCTTGTTTTCACCACTTGTCCTCACTTTTCAATTTTTTTTTCTGAATTTGATATATCTAATTTTGACATTCAATCTGTTTTCACCACTTGTCCTCATTTTTAGATTAGTGCTAATATTTCATTTGTCCTTTGACATGCTTTTACTATCATTAGCCCTTGTTTTTACCACTTGTCCTCACTTTTCAATATTTTTTTCTGAATTTGATATATCTAATTTTGACATTCAATCTGTTTTCACCACTTGTCCTCATTTTTAGATTAGTACTAATATTTCATTTGTCCTTTGACATGCTTTTACTACCATTAACCCTTGTTTTTACCACTTGTCCTCACTTTTCAATTTTTTTTTTCTGAATTTGATATATCTAATTTTGACATTCAATCTGTTTTCACCACTTGTCCTCATTTTTAGATTAGTGCTAATATTTCATTTGTCCTTTGACATGCTTTTACTACGATTAGCCCTTGTTTTCACCACTTATCCTCACTTTTCAATTTTTTTTCTGAATTTGATATATCTAATTTTGACATTCAATCTGTTTTCACCACTTGTCCTCATTTTTAGATTAGTGCTAATATTTCATTTGTCCTTTGACATGCTTTTACTACCATTCGCCCTTGTTTTCACCACTTGTCCTCACTTTTCAATTTTTTTTTCTGAATTTGATATATCTAATTTTGACATTCAATCTGTTTTCACCACTTGCCCTCATTTTTAGATTAGTGCTAATATTTCATTTGTCCTTTGACATGCTTTTACTACCATTAGCCCATGTTTTTACCACTTGTCCTCACTTTTCAATTTTTTTTTCTGAATTTAATATATCTAATTTTGACATTCAATCTGTTTTCACCACTCGTCCTCATTTTTAGATTAGTGCTAATATTTCATTTGTCCTTTGACATGCTTTTACTACCATTAGCCCTTGTTTTTACCACTTGTCCTCACTTTTCAATTTTTTTTTTCTGAATTTAATATATCTAATTTTGACATTCAATCTGTTTTCACCACTTGTCCTCATTTTTAGATGAGTGCTAATATTTCATTTGTCCTTTGACATGCTTTTACTACCATTAGCCTTTGTTTTTACCACTTGTCCTCACTTTTCAATTTTTTTTTCTGATTTTGATATATCTAATTTTTACATTCAATCTGTTTTCACCACTTGCCCTCATTTTTAGATTAGTGCTAATATTTCATTAGTCTTTTTACTACCATTAGGCCTAGCTTTTACCACTTGCCCTCAGTTTAGAATAGCTGTATTTTTTGGGAAATTTTTTTTTTTTTTAGTTGCCAATCAGTTCAAAAGGGTATTTCTGGAATCGCAGGAGTTCGTGCGGACGGAATGCAAGCTGTACAACGGACAGGCTGAGCTAGAAATGACTAGTGACGAGGAGGAGGATGATGAGGATGATTCAGAGCCTCAGTCTGATGACTCTGAGGACAGCCAGAAGACGACCAATGAAAAGACCGCGACGGAGGTCACCGAGAAGCTGAGTGAGCTGAGTGTAAAGAATGGCAACTGACGTTATTATTATTATTACTATTACTACAACTACTGATAAACATTTCCAGGGCGCGCCCGTAAAATAATTCTCTTTTTTTTTTGTGACTTTGGGTAGTAAATTGTCTGTTTGTATGATAAAATATGATGACGAGCTTGGGGAGGTTTATATTTTTGTAAAAAAAAAAACGCACTTTTTTTATTATTATTATAAAATCATTATTGATTCTTTTTTCTACTGTATAATGTTGTTTGGAAATTATTAAGACTTTTACTGCACTGTTAGTAAATTGTAAATAAAACTTGAATTGAAAATAAAGGTTACCCAAAAAGTATACTGACTGACTGGTACCTTAAACAAAAACAAAAAATATTTAAGATTATCAGGTGGTGCAGAGGGTTTGCATGTAAATTACAGGTTTGCATTTAAGTTACAGGTTTGCATGTAAGTTACAGGTTTGCATGTAAGTTACAGGTTTGCATGTAAGTTACAGGTTTGCATGTAAGTTACAGGTTTGCATGTAAGTTACAGGTTTGCATGTAAGTTACAGGTTTGCATGTAAGTTACAGGTTTGCATGTAAGTTACAGGTTTGCATGTAAGTTACAGGTTTGTATGTAAGTTACAGGTTTACATGTAAGTTACAAGTTTACAACAACTATAAATTGAATAAAAAGTGAATTATATTGTACAAGATATTTTCAATAAGTTTATTTAAAATTTCACAATGCCTCGTTACTGATTGGTCGCAATAATTGTGATACCTTTTCTCAACTAATCGGATCCGGACCAGGCGGGTCGTTGATTTGGGACAGATGTTGCAGAGCGTTCTGGTAGGCTCGTTTAACAGCCTTTTTATCCGTGGGCTTCCTGGGTTCATTAACCTTTTAAAACAAAAACAAAAAATATTATAACCCCCCCTCTAATATATCAAATGAACATTGATTACTTTCGATTGGTCCTTTTCAGTGTCCAATCCGAGCATCTCTAACTTATCGGCGGGTAGCCACTGCCACGTGCGTTTTGCGTCAAAAAATAGTACCAGGTACACATGTTCGGTGTAATTAGCGGACAAAGCGAGGACATCTTGTGGTGGGGATGGAATGGGTACACCATGATGAACATAACCTACAAAAAATATCAGTAAATTTCAGGTAAAGTCTGATTTATATTGAAGATACCCATAAATTTCATTTGGATAAATTGTTCATAACACAAAATAATGGCGATATACAAAATTTCATTACAATAACGTTTGTCGACAAAAATTCGATAATATCGAAATTTTACAAATTTCGAATAAATTCAACAAAATTCTGTATAGGTGTATAATTTTGGATGACAATTTACTTATTTTAGTAAAATTTTGCTGTATCTATTATAAAAATAGCACTTTACCTGAAGAGATTATTAAAATATTCAACTTATTTTAGGTTAAGTATGATTTTTATTGACGATACACGTAAATTTCATTAGAATAAATTGTTAATAACACTAAATAATGGTGATACCAACAATATATACAATATATATATATACAAAATTTCATTAAAATAGCGATTGTCGACAAAAATTCGATAATATCGAAATTTTACAAATTTCGAATAAATTCAACAAAATTCTGTATAGGTGTATAATTTTGGATTACAATTTACTTATTTTAGTAAAATTTTGCTGTATCTATTATAAAAATAGCACTTTACCTGAAGAGATTCTTAAAAAATTCAATTTATTTCAGGTTAAGTATGATTTTTATTGAAGATACACGTAAATATCATTAGAATAAATTGTTAATAACACTCAATAATGTTGATATACAAAATTTCATTATGATAGCGTTTGTCGACAAAAATTCGATAATATCGAAATTTGACAATATCGAATAATTTCAACAAAATTCCGTATATGTGTATAATTTTGTATTATAAGTTATTTATTTTAGTAACATTTTGCTGTATCTCTTATAAAAATGGCACTTTACCTGAAGAGATTCTTAAAAAATTCAATTTATTTCAGGTTAAGTATGATTTTTATTGAAGATACACCTAAATATTATTCGGATAAATTGTTCATAACACTCAATAATGGTGATATACAAAATTTCATTATAATAGCATTTGTCGACAAAAATTCGATAAAATTAAAATTCGATAATATAGAAATTTTAACAAATTTCGAATAAATTCAACAAAATTTCGTATAGACGCATAATTTTGTATTACAAGTTACTTATTTTAGTAACATTTTGCTATATCTCTTATAAAAATAGCACTTTACCTGAAGAGATTCCTAAAATATTCAATTTATTTTAGGTTAAGTATGATTTTTATTGACGATACACCTAAATATCATTAGGATAAATTGTTCATAACACTAAATAATGGTGATATACAAAATTTCATTATAATAGCGTTAGTCGACAAAAATTCGATAAAATTTAAATTCGATAAATTTCGAATAATTTCAACAAAATTCCGTATAGATGCATAATTTTGTATTAGAAATTACTTATTTTAATAAAATTTTGCTATATCTCTTATAAAAATGGCACTTTACCTGAAGAGATTATTAAAATATTCAATTTATTTCAGGTTAAGTATGATTTTTATTGACGATACACCTAAATATTATTAGAATAAATTGTTCATAACACTAAATAATGGTGATATACAAAATTTCATTATGATAGCGTTTGTCGGCAAAAATTCGATAAAATTTAAATTCGATAAATTTCGAATAATTTCAATAAAATTCCGTATAGATGCATAATTTTGTATTAGAAATTACTTATTTTAATAAAATTTTGCTATATCTCTTATAAAAATAGCACTTTACCTGACGAGATTATTGAAATATTCAATTTATTTCAGGTAAAGTATGTTTTTTATTAAAGATACACAAAAATATTATTAGGATAAATTGTTCATAACACTAAATAATGGTGATATACAAAATTTCATTATGATAGCATTTGACGACAAAAATTCGATAAAATTAAAATTCGATAATTTCGAAATTTTAACAAATTTCGAATAATTTCAATAAAATTCCGTATAGCTGCATAATTTTGTATTAGAAATTACTTATTTTAGTAAAAGTTTGCTGTATCTCTTATAAAAATAGAACTTTACCTGAAGAGATTCTTAAAAAATTCAATTTATTTCAGGTAAGGTATGATTTTTATTGAAGATACACCAAAATATTATTAGGATAAATTGTTCATAACACTAAATAATGGTGATATACAAAATTTCATTATAATAGCGTTTGTCGACAAAAATTCGATAAAATTTAAATTCGATAAATTTCGAATAATTTCAACAAAATTCCTTATAGATGCATAATTTTGTATTATAAATTACTTATTTTAGTAACATTTTGCTGTGTCTCTTATAAAAATAGCACTTTACCTGAAGAGATTCTTAAAATATTCAATTTATTTCAGGTAATGTATGATTTTTATTGAAGATACACAAAAATATTATTAGGATAAATTGTTCATAACACTAAATAATGGTGATATACAAAATTTCATTATGATAGCGTTTGTCGACAAAAATTCGATAAAATTAAAATTCGATAATTTCGAAATTTTAACAAATTTCGAATAATTTCAATAAAATTCCGTATAGATGCATAATTGTGTATTAGAAATTACTTATTTTAGTAAAATGTTGCTGTATCTCTTATAAAAATAGCACTTTACCTGAAGAGATAATTAAAATATTCAATTTATTTCAGGTTAAGTATGATTTTTATTGACGATACACCTAAATATCATTAGGATAAATTGTTCACAACACTAAATAATGGTGATATACAAGATTTCATTATAATAGCGTTTGTCGACAAAAATTCGATAAAATTTAAATTCGATAAATTTCGAATAATTTCAACAAAATTCCGTATAGATGCATAATTTTTTATTAGAAATGACTTATTTTAGTAAAATTATCCTGTATCTCTTATAAAAAGGCCACTTTACCTAAAGAGATTATTAAAATTTTCAATTTATTTCAGGTTAAGTATGATTTTTATTGAAGATACACCTAAATATCATTAGAATAAATTGTTCATAACACAAAATAATAGTGATATACAAAATTTCATTACGATTGAGTTAGTTGAAAAAAATTCGATAATATTAAAAATTTATCGATTTTCACGTTTACCAACCTTTAGGCATTTCTGGATCAATAATAAGAGCTGGATACCATGGATACCCTCTACATTTAGCCCATACCAGCTGTAGTGGTTTCAAATCCATTTTCTCCCCAGTTGCTAGTTGCTCCGTTTCGGACCCAGTGCCCTCATCCTCCTCCCCACCACTCGCATGGCAGCTCTCCGATTCGTCATCAGAATCAATTTCTGATAGCTCATGCGAGTAGCACGTCGACAGACTGGTCCCACTGTCGCTGTGTTCATCCCCTGACGTCTGATTGGCGGCCCTGTAGACTTTAAACGAATCCGGCACGTCCTCCTTCGGTTCTTTATCTTCCTCGGCTGTAGGTTCTGCAGTTGCGCGCTTGCCACGACCTTTTTTCTTCCTGAAGCATAATTATTACTTAAAAACTAGCATACCGGAATTTAGTAGGGTACCTACGGTTTATTTCCGGTTGGAGCCACACCTGGACTCGTCTCTTTTTCTTCGCTTGGCTTTTTAAGGGCTGCTTGGGCTTTTCTGGTGAACAAAACTGCTGTGCGTCGATTCACACCAGTTGGAGATGTACCAGCTACACAAAAAAAAACATATATTAGTATTCAAGGTCAAATATTATACTCAAGGTCAAACATTATACTCAAGGTCAAATATTATACTCAATGTCAAATATTATACTAAATGTCAAACATACTCAAGGTCAAACATTATACTCAATGTCAAACATTATACTGAATGTCAAACATACTCAAGGTCAAACATTATACTCAATGTCAAATATACTGACTGTCAAACATACTCAAGGTCAAACATTACACTCAATGTCAAATATTATACTGAATATCAAACATACTCAAGGTCAAACATTATACTCAATGCCAAACATACTCAAAGTCAAACATTATACTCAATGTCAAACATTATACTCAAGGTCAAACAATATATTCAAGGTCAAACATATTATATCAAAGGTCAAACAGTTTAAAAACGTATTTAAGATAAAAGATATACAAATTTGTTCTATTAATCATAGTAGGCGGCCCAAGGTCAAACCCATTAATCGTATTTTGCACCAAATAAGATGTCTATGTCCTCTTTTGTTTATATTAATAACCTCTCAAGGTCAAAAACAACTTACAACTGCTATTTCCTTGCGTCGTTAAAATCTTAACGTCGGCAACTTCCGTCTCGCCGTCCGACTGCGAGCTGTCAGTCGCCGCCAGCGTCTTCCGGATCCGCAAGAGTTCGCTCTTGATAATTTTCACCCTTTTGGCCCTTTGCAGGCCGTGCCGCAGCGCCTGGCTGCGCACCAGCAGGTCCTCGAACTGCTTGGCCACGTCCGGCCCCGTTTTGCCCTTCAGTTCCTCAATCTCACGGTCCACCTCGGCCACGCCCACGCTGTCGTCGACCTTCTTCTCCGGCTCCGGTGGCGGTTCCGGCGCCTCAGGCTCCGCCTCCTCCTCGACCAGCCCCGCCTCCTCCAGTTCCTTCCGCGCCTGCTTGAACACCTGCACGCACTGGTCGCGCATCTTAATACCGGCCCTAAGCGAGATTAAAAGAGTTGTAACCAACAATTTTCACACGCACAAGCAAATTCCCTTTTATTTGATTAGTTACTCGACATGTTTATCCTTAAAATCAACTCTATTGACATATGGACAAAACAATTGACATTAGCAACTGTCAAATTGACATTTGACATTAGCAACTGTTAAATTGACATTTGACATTAGCAACTGTCAAATTGACATTTGACATTAGCAACTGTCAAATTGACAACAGTACAGAGTTTGGTATCAAATGAAAGAAAATTTTATGTACATTTAAACAATTGACATTTGACATTAGCAACTGTCAAATTGACATTAGTAACTATCAAATTGACACTTGGCATTAGCAACTGTCAAATTGACATTTGACATTAGCAACTGTCAAATTGACAACAGTACAGAGTTTGGTATCAAATGAAAGAAAATTTCATGTACATTGAAACAATTGACATTTGACATTAGCAACTGTCAAATTGACATTTGACATTAGCAACTGTCAAATTGACATTTGATATTAGCAACTGTCAAATTGACAACAGTACAGAGTTTGGTATCAAATGAAAGAAAATTTCATGTACATTGAAACAATTGACATTTGACATTAGCAACTGTCAAATTGACATTAGCAACTGTCAAATTGACATTTAACATTAGTAACTATCAAATTGACATTTGACATTAGCAACTGTCAAATTGACATTTGACATTAGCAACTGTCAAATTGACAACAGTACATTGAAACAATTGACATTTGACATTAGCAACTGTCAAATTGACATTTGACATTAGCAACTGTCAAATTGACATTTGACATTAGCAACTGTCAAATTGACATTTGACATTAGCAACTGTCAAATTGACAACAGTACAGAGTTTGGTATCAAATGAAAGAAAATTTCATGTACATTGAAACAATTGACATTTGACATTAGCAACTGTCAAATTGACATTAGCAACTGTCAAATTGACATTTAACATTAGTAACTATCAAATTGACATTTTACATTAGCAACTGTCAAATTGACATTTGACATTAGCAACTGTCAAATTGACAACAGTACAGAGTTTGGTATCAAATGAAAGAAAATTTCATGTACATTGAAACAATTGACATTTGACATTATCAACTGTCAAATTGACATTAGCAACTGTCAAATTGCCATTTGACATTAGTAACTATCAAATTGACACTTGGCATTAGCAACTGTCAAATTGACATTTGACATTAGCAACTGTTAAATTGACAACAGTACAGAGTTTGGTATCAAATGAAAGAAAATTTCATGTACATTGAAACAATTGACATTAGCAACTGTCAAATTGACATTAGCAACTGTCAAATTGCCATTTAACATTAGTAACTATCAAATTGACACTTGGCATTAGCAACTGTCAAATTAACATTTGACATTAGCAACTGTCAAATTGACAACAGTACAGAGTTTGGTATCAAATGAAAGAAAATTTCATGTACATTGAAACAATTGACATTTGACATTAGCAACTGTCAAATTGACATTAGCAACTGTCAAATTGCCATTTGACATTAGTAACTATCAAATTGACACTTGGCATTAGCAACTGTCAAATTGACATTTAACATTAGCAACTGTCAAATTGACAACAGTACAGAGTTTGGTATCAAATGAAAGAAAATTTCATGTACATTGAAACAATTGACATTTGACATTAGCAACTGTCAAATTGACATTAGCAACTGTCAAATTGCCATTTAACATTAGTAACTATCAAATTGACACTTGGCATTAGCAACTGTCAAATTGACATTTGACATTAGCAACTGTCAAATTGACAACAGTACAGAGTTTGGTATCAAATGAAAGAAAATTTCATGTACATTGAAACAATTGACATTTGACATTAGCAACTGTCAAATTGACATTAGCAACTGTCAAATTGACATTACTAACTGTCAAATTGCCATTTAACATTAGTAACTATCAAATTGACACTTGGCATTAGCAACTGTCAAATTGACATTTGACATATTAGCAACTGTCATATTGACAACAGTACAGAGTTTGGTATCAAATGAAAGAAAATTTCATGTACATTGAAACAATTGACATTTGACATTAGCAACTGTCAAATTGACATTTGATATTAGCAACTGTCAAATTGACATTTGGCATTAGCAACTGTCAAATTGACAGTTGACATTAGCAAAATGTCAAATTGACAACCATACTGAGTTTGGTATCAAATGAAAGAAAATTTCATGTACATTGAAACAATTGACATTTGACATTAGCAACTGTCAAATTGACATTTGATATTAGCAACTGCCAAATTGACATTTGTCATTAGCAACTGTCAAATTGACAGTTGACATTAGCAAAATGTCAAATTGACAACCATACTGAGTTTGGTATCAAATGAAAGAAAATTTCATGTACATTGAAACAATTGACATTTGACATTAGCAACTGTCAAATTGCCATTTGACATTAGTAACTATCAAATTGACACTTGGCATTAGCAACTGTCAAATTGACATTTGACATATTAGCAACTGTCATATTGACAACAGTACAGAGTTTGGTATCAAATGAAAGAAAATTTCATGTACATTGAAACAATTGACATTTGACATTAGCAACTGTCAAATTGCCATTTGACATTAGTAACTATCAAATTGACACTTGGCATTAGCAACTGTCAAATTGACATTTGACATATTAGCAACTGTCATATTGACAACAGTACAGAGTTTGGTATCAAATGAAAGAAAATTTCATGTACATTAAACAATTGACATTTGACATTAGCAACTGTCAAATTGACATTTGATATTAGCAACTGTCAAATTGACATTTGGCATTACAACTGTCAAATTGACAGTTGACATTATCAAAATGTCAAATTGATAACCATACTGAGTTTGGTATCAAATGAAAGAGAATTTCATGCACATTGTAGATTTATAAATTGTTTATGTTAATTACTAAACAGGTGTGACAATAGAAAAAATGTGACATTTGACATTTGCAAATGTCAGTAGTCTTAAATATGATGGTCGAGTTTGGTATCAAATAAGAGGGAATTTTGTACTGAAAACAATGCCAATCTAAACATATTTGTTTAGGACATCTGTATATCTTATTTATTACAAAAGTGACATTCAAGGTCAATGAAGGTTAAACTAATTTACCTGTAAAATACTGTATCTTTATTGTTGTAGGCCAAACAATTGGCGATCATCAGCTCAAAATCTTTCTCAATAGTCACCAGGTCGGTGTAAACGCCATCCTGCAACCTTTTGTACATTGTACTTAGGTCCATTGGTTCTGTGACGACTGTGGAGTAGTCTGGTACCTAAAAAAATATTTCCAAAAATAGAAACTAGTTATATTTATTTAAAAAATCTAGTAGTTTGTGAAAGCTACTGGTCAATGGTTAATTTCTAGCTGAAATATATATTTTTTTGTAGTCAATTAAATTAAAAACTGTCAATTCGTGTTGTTGACCTTGAATAATTGTTCAAGGTCAACACTATAAATACATAGTTTTTTATACTAAAAAAATTTATTCAAGCAATTTTATTTTTTTGAACTATTTTTATTTACAAAAATTGTCATTGCCATTATTCAAGGTCAAATCAATAAACTAACGTTATTTTTTTAAGTTGGCAATACAAAAAATCATTTACGCAAAAATATTTTCTCCCTAAAAAAGAATATGAAAATATTTCAGTTATTTAAATTTAACAAAAAAATAAATTCAAGGTCATAAATTGACAGTTTTTTTTTAGGATGGCAATACAAATCAAAAAATATTTGAGCTAAAAAATTTTTAAATAAATTTTGAAAATATTGCACTTATTTGAATTTGGAAAAAATATCATTATGATTAATTCAAGGTCAACATTATTTGACAGTTTTTATTTTTTTGAAGTTGGTACTACTAAAAACTTTTATTTAATATTGATAAATATTTTAGAATGATCCCCACCTCTTCCAAATCAACCAAAATAAATTCAAGGTCATAAATTGACAGTTTTTTTTAGGATGGCAATACAAATCAAAAAATATTTGAGCTAAAATTTTTTAAATAAATTTTGAAAATATTTCACTTATTTGAATTTAGAAAAAATATCATTATGATTAATTCAAGGTCAACATTATTTGACAGTTTTTATTTTTTTGAAGTTGGTACTACTAAAAACTTTTTTTTTATATTGATTAATATTTTAGAATGATTGCCCACCTCTTCCAAATCAACCGGCTCGGTGAAAATCTCAAGGTCAACATTATTTGACAGTTTTTATTTTTTTGAAGTTGGTACTACTAAAAACTTTTTTTTTATATTGATAAATATTTTAGAATGATTCCCCACCTCTTCCAAATCAACCGGCTCGGTGAAAATCTCGTTCGTGTCCTTGGCGCTGATCTGGTCGAGCACCTTGCGCAGAATGCACTCCAGGGGGCGCAGCTGCACGTTCCACGTGCGCTCCGACGACCGGATCATCTCGACCTTGAGCTTCTCGCGCTTGCGCACCAGCTCGCACAGCAGCCGCGCACGCTCCAGGTCCTGCCGCAGACACTGCCAGTACTTGAGCTGCCTGCACAGCTCGATGGTGTCCACGTTCGTGGTATTCGAATCGCGCATGCCACCTAAAACAAGAGGTGTGTTAACTGGACCATTCTGCAATTGCGCGTTGCCTTCAGGTTTTAACACTGAAACGATTTACTGAGTACGTTGAGAAAACAATTTGCATTTAAAACTGAGCATACGTCAAAACAAAAGAATTGCGCATGCGTCAGATAGATTGTTTTTATTGCGCATGCGTCAGGTTTTTTTTTTATTGCGCATGCGTCAATTTTTTTTTAAAGCATGCGCTTTGAATTTTACTATCAAAATAATTTAAAATTGCAAATACGTCAAAATAACAATAATTACGCATACGTCAAAACAAAAGAATGCCGCATGCGTAAAAAAAAAGAATTATTGCGCAAGCGCATTCAATTTTACTATCATAAAAGAATTTAAAATTGCAGATATGTCAAAATTACAATAATTACGCATACTTCAAAACAAAAGAATGGCGCATGCGTCAGATTTTTTTAATTGCGCAAGCGCATTGAATTTTACTATCAAAAATAAATTATTGCGCAATCGCATTAAATTTTACTATCATAAAATAATTTAAAATTTCAGATATGTCAAAATAACAATAATTGTGCATACGCATACGTACAAACAAAAGAATGGCGCATGCGTCAGATTTATTTTTATATTGCGCAAGCGACTTAAATTTTACTATCAAAATAAATTATTGCGCAAGCGCCATTAAATTTTACTATTATAAAAAAAATTAAAATTTCAGATGTCAAAATAACAATAATTGCGCATGCGCAAACGTCAAAACAAAAGACTGCCGCATGCGTCAGATTTTTTTTATTGCGCAAGCGCCTTGAATTTTACTGTCAAAAATAAATTATTGTGCAAGCGCATTAAATTTTACTATCATAAAAGAATTTAAAATTGTAGATATGTCAAAATAACAATAATTGCGCATGCGCATACGTCAAAACAAAAGAATAGCGCATGCGTCAGATATTTTTTTTATTGTGAATGCGTCAGATTTTTTTTTATTGCGCAAGCGCCTTGAATTATACTATAAAAAAAAATTAAAATTGCAGATACGTCAAAATAACAATAATTACGCATTCGTGAAAACAATAGAATGGCGCATGCGTCAGATTTTTTTTATTGCGCAAGCGCCTTGAATATTTTACTATCATAAAAGAAATCTGCAATGTAGATACGTCAAAATAACAATAATTGTGCATACACATACGTCAAAACAAAACAATGCCGCATGCGTCACATTTTTTTTTGCGCAAGCGCATTAGATTTTACTATCATAAAAGAATTTAAAATTTCAGATAGGTCAAAATTACAATAATTGCGCATACGCATACGTCAAAACAATTGCAGGCGTTGAAATTTTTTTTCTATTGCGCAAGCGTCATAATTTTTACGTTATCATCAGGGAATTTAAAGTTGCAGATACGTCAAAACAAAAATAAATGAGAATGCGTCAGATTTTTGTTCTATTGCGCATGCGTCAATATTTTTTTTGCGCATGCGTCAGATTCTTGTTTTATTGCGCACGCGCCAATATTTTTACTTCATCATAGTATTATAATCGTTCGCAAAACAAATTCTAATTTTCGCACAAATACTCTTTATATTTAATTGCGCATAGATGAGAATATTTTTATTGCGCAAGCGCATTAAATTTTACTAACATAAAATAATTTAAAATTGCAGATATGTCAAAATAATAATAATTGCGCATACGCATACGTCAAAACAATTACATGCATTAGAATTATTTTTTTTTCTATTGCGCAAGCGCCTTAATTTTTACGTTATAAGGAAATTTAAAGTTGCACATACGTCAAAACAAAAATAAATGAGAATGCGTCTGATTTTGTTTTATTGCGCATGCGCCAGATTTTTGTTTTATTGCGCATGCGCCAATATTTTTACTTCATCATAGTATTATAATCGTTCGCAAAACAAATTCTAATTTTCGCACAAATACTCTTTATATTTAATTGCGCATAGATAAGAGTATTTTTATTGCGCAAGCGCATTAAATTTTACTATCATAAAATAATTTAAAATTGCAGATACGTTAAAATAACAATAATTACGCATACGTCAAAACAATTGCAGGCGTTAGAATTTTTTTTTCTATTGCGCAAGCGCCTTAATTTTTAGGTTATAAGGAAATTTAAAGTTGCAGATACGTCAAAACAAAAATAAATGAGCATGCGTCTTATTTTTGTTTTATAGCGCAGGCGTCAATTTTTTTTAATTGCGCATGCGTCAGATTTTTGTTTGATTGCGCATGCGTCAGTTTTTTGTTTTATTGCGCATGCGTCAGTTTTTTGTTTTATTGCGCATGCGTCAGATTATTGTTTTTATTGCGCCTGCGCCAATATTTTAACTTCAACATAGAATTATAATCGTCCGGAAAACAAATTCTAATGTTCGCATAAATACAGTTTATATTTAATTACGCATAGGTCAGAATATTTTTATTGAGCATGCGTCAGATTATAATTTTTTTTTTAATTGCGCATGCGTAAGATAATCGCGCTTTTAATCGTAAACTTTTAAATCGTTTAAGTGTTAATTAAAACAATTAAACATTACCTTTCATCTCTGTTATCAATCAGAGGGTGCGTTTAAAAACAAAATTCAGCTATTTAATACTTAAAAAGCTACACAATAACAAGTCAAGTGCATGCAAATAAATTAACGAATATTTACACGTTTAAAATGGAAAATTTCCTGTTATTTGATACGTCACTCGATATAGTTGTCATTAGTATAAACACTACTGACAGATGTCATTTAGTAATGTCATTTTTCAAACAAATGACAGTTGATATCGAGTATGGTATCAAACGAAAAAATAAGTAAATTCGTTTGTATATTAAAATAAGTAGGTATACCGCCATTTTGGCATATCCCCACCACCACTCCTCGCATCCACAAACCTTCCCCCACTCCTAACCACACCCCTTCTCACACTTCTCGTAGCTACACGCGACCACGCGGTTTTCACAGCAATATCCCCTGTCCCACACCTCGTAGCCACGCAATTCCCCACTCCTCGTAGATATGTTTCTTTCCCACTCCTCGAGCCCCCAACCCCACATGGCCACGCCCCCTTTCCCACTCATCGTGTAACCCCCACTCCACATGACCCTACTCATCATAGCCACGCCCCTTCCCCACTCCTCGTAGCCATGTTTCTTTCTCACTCCTCGTGCCCCCCACTCCACATGACCACGCCCCCTTTCCCACTCCTCGTGTAACCCCCACTCCACATGGCCACGCCCGTTTTCCCACTCCTCGTAGCCACACCCACTAAGCCCATTCCTCGTGACCTTAAACGATCTTCATGCAACATCATCTGTCAAATATTAATGTCATCAACCACTTCCCCACTCCTCGTGGCCACACCTCTCCCCCACTCCTCGTGGCCACACCCCTCCCCCACTCCTCTTGGCCACACCTCTCCCTCACTCCCCGTAGCCACACCTCGTCTCCTACTTGTCGTGGCCACATCCCTCCCTCACTCCCCGTAGCCTCACCCCGTCTCCTACTCTTCGTAGCCACACACATCCCCCCGCTTGTAGCCATACCCCAACGAGTGGGGGAAGGCCTATGGCTACGAGGAGTGGTGGTGGGGATAGGCCAAAGTGGCTATATACCTAGTAAAACAAATCCTATACGATAATTTGTGTGGGGAAGGGGCGTGGCTGTGAGGAGTAGGGAAAGGGGCGTGGCTATGAGGAGTAGCGAAAGGGGCGTGGCTACATGGAATAGAAATGAAACGTGGTTACGAGACATGGAAAAGAGGCGTTGCTATGGGCAGGGGTTAGGTGTAGCTACGAGGAGTGGACAAGAGGCGTGGCTATGAAAAGTGGGGGAAAGGGGTGTGGCTACGAGGAGTGTTAGTAGGGATAGGCCAAAGTGGCTATATACAGATTATCGTACAGGTACAATTGATGACATTCCTTCTTACCTTGAGCACTTTGCAGCCGCCGCAGCAAAGGCACGCCGTTCCTGAACTGCCGTTTCACGGTCCAATACGCCAGCAGTCTCTGGATGAAGTACGATTTCTTGTGGAATGTCACCAGCGCGCCGATTTCCTGGATCTTCTCCGGTGGAATGGTCGGAATCAGGATCACAGGCACCGTGCTGCGTTTCTTCGCCAACACCTTGCGCGCCTGTTTCATCTTTAGCCGCGCGTCATCTCGCTTGGCGTCATCTGTAAGTATAAATTCGACTCGATCGATTATAATTGACTTCCGGTATAACCGGATGTGACAATTTAATAAAAAAATACGTTTCAATTCCTAAATTACTTACTAATCAATAGATATAAATTGAAATTTGTGAATTTTTATGTATTTCGATTTACTTCCGGTTATACCGGAAGTGACGATATCACATCATAAACTACATCTCATAAAAAAATACGTTTTAATTACTGAATTACCTTCTAATCAATTGAAATTTGAGAATTTGTATGCATTTATATATATATCCGGTTAGGCCGGAAGTGATGATATTACATCATAAACTACATATTAATATATTACTTAACAATAATGACTATATTGGAGACAATATTGTGTATTTTAAAGTATTTCGCGGTATTTCCGGCCAAACCGGAAGTGACTAAATAGGCTACTGTTAAGTTATCTTATTTATGATGTGCAAATTTGTTTTTATACAAATTGTAACATAGTTATTTTATCGAGTCTACGACTAGCGATGATAATTTACATAATTTCTGGTTCATCCGGAAGTTACAATTGCATAAAAAGGTACATGTTAATTTCCAGTAATCAATATGCTTTTAAGTTTGTATATTTCTAAGCATTTCCCATCACTTTAGTAAAACCGGAAGTGACCAAAAAGTATTTTAACATCACAATTGACATCCAAAACAGGTACGTTTTTATTTCATTACTTGTTTACCGTTGAAATAACTAGTTTATCTTACATTCTAGTGAACCGGTAGTACGAAAAACTGGCTGAAAAGTTATGATAGAACCATCACACAAATTTTAATATCGTTGTTTTATCCAGTCTACGACTAATGATGATAATTGACATCGTTTCCGGGCCATCCGGAAGTTACAATCTCACAAAAAGGTACATGTTAATGTCTTGTAATTAATATGATTTTAAGTTTATATATTTGTAAGCATTTCTCATCACTTCCAGTCAAACCGGAAGTGACCAAAAAGTATTTTAACTTCACAATTCACATCCAAAACAGGTACGTTTTTATTTCATTACTTGTTTACCGTTGAAATAACTAGTTTATCTTACATTCTAGTGTACCGGAAGTACGAAAAAGTGGCTGAAAAGTTATGATAGAACCATCATACAAATTTTAACATCGTTATTTTATCCAGTCTACGACTAATGATGATAATTGACATCGTTTCCGGTCCATCCGGGAGTTACAATCTCACAAAAAGGTACATGTTAATGTCTTGTAATTAATATGGTTTTAAGTTAATATATTTGTAAGCATTTCTCATCACTTCCGGTCAAACCGGAAGTGACCAAAAAGTATTTTAACTTCACAATTGACATCCAAAACAGGTACGTTCTTATTTCATTAGTTGTTTACTGTTGAAATAACTAGTTTATCTTACATTCTAGTGAACCGGAAGTAAGAAAAAGTGGCGGAAAAGTTATGATAGAACCATCATACAAATTTTAACATCGTTGTTTTATCCAGTCTACGACTAATGATGATAATTGACATCGTTTCTGGGCCATCCGGAAGTTACAATCTCACAAAAAGGTACATGTTAATGTCTTGTAATTAATATGCTTTTAAGTTTATATATTTGTAAGCATTTCTCATCACTTCCGGTCAAACCGGAAGTGACCAAAAAGTATTTTAATTTCATAATTGACCTTAAAATAGACACGATATTATTTCATTAGTTGTATACCGATGAAATAACTAATTTTTCTTGCATTCTAGTGAACCGGAAGTACGAAAAAGTAGTCATTATAGAACCATTAAAGGTTACTGTTAAGTTATCTTATGTATCTTACGACTAACGATGATAATTAACATCGTTTCCGGTCCATCCGGAAGTTACAAACTCATACAAACTATATGTTAAAAATGAATTTGCTTTTCAGTTTGTATATTTCCAAGCATTTCTCACCACTTCCGGTCAAACCGGAAAAATATTTTAGCTTCATGATTAACAGCTAAAACAGACCGACCGAACCGGAAGTATGACGACCTAGAGCTGTTTTACGTTTAATTTACATATCACTCAACAAACCGGACGTAGATGTTTTTGTTTGTTCATTTACTACAAAACCTCTACTTCCGGTTTGTTGAGTGGTATGTAAGTTGATTATTTCTAATGGTTTTTAATTCCTATTGCAACAAAAAAATAGTTTAACCCGAAACAACTACTTCAGGTTTTGCCAGAAATAACTACTTCCGGTTTTGCCAGAAATATATTATGTAAATT
Source organism: Lordithon lunulatus (assembly GCA_963942505.1). Lineage (NCBI taxonomy): Eukaryota > Metazoa > Arthropoda > Insecta > Coleoptera > Staphylinidae > Lordithon > Lordithon lunulatus. The sequence goes on from OZ012675.1 coordinate 4,512,411, forward strand.
GTTTGATCATTTACTACAAAACCTCCACTTCCGGTTTGTTGAGTGACATGTAAGTTGATTATTTCTAATAGTTTTTAATTCCTATTGCAACAAAAAAATAGTTTAACCCGAAACAACTACTTCCGGTTTTGCCAGAAATGCATTTTTTTGCTCGAAACAGTAACTTCCGGTTTGACAGTTTTTAACTTACTGAACTCCTGTGGCGCATGCACGTCGCAGAACGCAATCTTCTGCACCAGCACCGGCTGGGAATCCCCTTCGCTCTCCCTGACAGTGTCCATCCGCATGTAAAGCCCCGCCTGTTGTGCGCACGTGACATGAAACGCCGAGTAGCAATTGGTCTTGTGGCACTGGATGCACGCCCCCAGCCCCCTCTGCTTGCAGACGTAGCAGGTCAACTTCCAGCGCGCCGCGGGGATCGTTTCGATCGAATCGATCGGCTCCAGAAAAACGGTGTTCGCAAACCGGACTTCCGGTATCCAGAGGGCGCAGACCACGTGCGCCCAGTGACCGCGATCGGTTTGTTTGAACGCACCGCCTTGGTTTGGGCATAGAACGCAGTCAACTGCACGACTGGGCGACTGTAAACACCTACCAATAGAAAAACAACAAACATCTATCTCAGTTACAAAACAAATATATTAAGAACGATTGTTATATCCATAATGTGCATGAAATTCTCTTTTATTTGATACCAAACTTGATATAGTTGTATATTGTTTTATAGCTACTGACAGATGTGACATTAACTGTCAGTAGCGTTAAAACAAATCGCAACTATACCGAGTGACCTATCAAATCAAACGATTTTTCCCGCTCAACACGATGACAAACCTACCGTCGACATAACCACTGCCCCTCCGGAATGTAGGGCACGCCATAGCAGTCCTGGTGCACCGCCAGGTTGCACATGTCGCAAAACAAAATGACGTTAGTGTTCTGACACTCGCCGTCCATGCAAATACAACACACGGCGTCGTCGTCCACCACCGAAGCCGATTGGCCGTTGCTGTTGGCTTGGAAATACGACTCTTTCTCCAGCCGGTCCATGAGCAGCTCCATCGAGTCCACTGAGACCGGTGTCAGGCCGCTCTCCTCGCGTCGTTTGTTCATGATAGCCAGCCACGCCGTGTCCTCCTCGTCCACATCATATTCGACCTTGAAACACAATTGTTATATATATATATATATATATTTATATATTTATATATTTATATATTTATATATTTATATATTTATATATTTATATATTTATATATTTATATATTTATATATTTATATATTTATATATTTATATATTTATATATTTATATATTTATATATTTATATATTTATATATTTATATATTTATATATTTATATATTTATATATTTATATATTTATATATTTATATATTTATATATTTATATATTTATATATTTATATATTTATATATTTATATATTTATATATTTATATATTTATATATTTATATATTTATATATTTATATATTTATATATTTATATATTTATATATATTTATATACACAACCTAAAATTGTGTTTGACAGTTATTTTAAATTTCGCGCCAAATACAAAGCTTTTGATTAGATGTAGCCTCAAGGTCAATGTACACGAATAACCAATCATTGATTGTCATCATATATATTATAATGAAACATGAATACGTATGAAATTCTCTTTCATTTGATACCATACTCGATATATTTGCGATCACTCAATATTGTGACAGTTGACAGTTGACAATTTGTGACAGTTGACAGTTTGTGACAGTTGACAGTAGGTCATGTGACTTACTTCCCCGTCAAGTTCCTCGACGCTTTTTTCGATGAACCGGATGTAGGCGTTCGGGCGGACTGGCGCGTCACAGAAGTTATAGTTTTCCAGCTCCTTGTAACAGGCTTCCGGCAGAGGAACAGGCTGATCTAAAACTTAGGTTTAGGTTTTGAGGGATGAATCAAATTTCACAACTACTGACCTGGTTGAGTAATTAACCATGTCAGTAGTAGTAATGGAATTTGAATCACCCCTCAAACCTACTTATATTCCGAAAAGGTAGTTGACAATGACAGTTATTCAAATTTCGCGCCAAATATAAAGCTTTTGATTGGATGTTATACCAAGATCGACATAACCTAAAATTGTATTTGACAGTTATTTTAAATTTCCCGCCAAATTCAAAGCTTTTGATTGGATGTCGTCCCAATATAAACATAACCTAAAATTGTGTTTGACAGTTATTTTAAATTACGCGCCAAATACAAAGCTTTTGATTGGATGTTATACCAAGATCGACATAACCTAAAATTATATTTGAAAGTTATTTTAAATTTCGCGCCATATACAAAGCTATTGATTGGATGTCGTGCCAATATCAACATAATCTAGAATTGTATTTGACAGTTATTTTAAATTATTTCGCGCCAAATACAAATTTTTCGATTGGACGTTATACCAAGATCGGCATAACCTAAAATTATATTTGACAGTTATTTTAAATTTCGCGCCAAATACAAAGCTTTTGATTGGATGTAGCCTCAAGGCCAATGTACACGGTAACCAATCATTGATTGTCATAATTTTTCGTAGGTACCTTTGGGTTCTTCAATTTTGATATCGATGCCACTGTCATCGTCCGGAAAATCCTCTTTTACATAAACATCCATGGTGTCATTAATGTTGACCCTGAGGGTGTGACCGCCTGTCTCAAACTGCACCATTTTTTGGGCCTCCTCATGGGTCAGTGGCTCCAAGGGAATAGGTATGGAGGGTGGTGGGGGTGCTGGAACCACTTTATGGACCCGCGGGCGACCTGTCAAAGAAATATAATGTCAAGTTAAGTACAAATTATTTTGACAGCTGTCAAAATGACATTAAAAGTACTTTTAATGACTATTGTATAAACAAAATTTGTTTTCAATTGAAACCAAACTTGACATACTTGTCACTAGTTTTAGAACTACCGATAGTTGTCATTTGTAACTATCAAAAAGACATAATAAAGTACTTTTAATGACTGAATTGAACTACTCAATGAACAAAATTTGTTTTCAATTGAAACCAAACTTGTCATACTTGTCACAACTTTTAGAACTACCAACAGTTGACATTTGTAACTATCAAAATGACATAAACAGTACTTTTAATGACTAAATTGAACTAACTTATAGTATTGATTGTTACAATTTACAGTAAGTAAATTACAAATCTCACCTTTCTTGTTTTTAGCACTAGCTGGCTTCGGTGGAGTCTCTGGTGTTGGATTGTCATGATCGTAGCTCTTCAAATGATAGGACAGTCCACACACGGACTTATATGTGCGTCCACACTTCTCCACCGGGCACGTGTACGGGGGCCCGTGATCGGCCCTCACCTTTTTGCAGTGCTCCAGGATGTCGAAGTCCAAAACCATACTTTTTTCAGGTTAGCACTGACACCATTCAACTAATTGCAGACATAATTAACGAACTGTGCTCATAATCAAACGCGCATGTTCCTCACAAATCTCCCCGACAGCATGGGGGGGCTATTAGGTAAATCATACACAAAATTCACCGGGTGCAAACAACAACAACAATAACAGTATCGTTTGAGGTGAAGCAGGCTGCGGGATTTAAATATGGTACATGCAGCGCCATCTGTCGGTGAGTAGCTAAACTATATACTTTAGCTACTCACCGATAGATGGCGCTGCATGTACCATTTTAAATCCTGCAACCTGCTTCAGATGTTAAATCTAATTATATTACAGCCTTCAGACTTAATTTAATGATAGCAGTCAATATTTGTAAGTTATCTACTGTCAACAGTTGATATAAATCATATCTAACAAATTTCTATTGAATCCAGCTGTCAAATTTATTGAATCATCAGACGAATTTCAATTGAATTACAACTTTCAAATCTAGTTTATGACAGCTGTCAGATTTAATTGTAATGACAGCTGTCAATATTTGTAAGTTATCCACTGTCAACATTTGATATGAATTATATCTAACAAATTTCAATAGAATTCATCTGTCAAATTTAATTGTATGACATCTGTCAAATTTAATTACACATCAGATGAATTTCAATTAAATGACAGCTGTCAAATCTAATTATATGACAGCTGTCAGATTTAATTAGAATGACAGCTGTCAATATTTGTAAGTTATCCACTGTCAACATTTGATATAAATCATATCTAATAAATTTCAATGGAATCCAGCTGGCAAATTTAATTATATGACAGCTGTCAAATTTAATTACAAATGTGACGAATTTAAATTGAATGACAGGTGTCAAATCTAATTATATGACAACTGTCAGATTTATTTAGAATGACAGCTGTCAATATTTTTAAGTTATCTACTGTCAACATTTGATATAAATCATATCTAACCAATTTCAATGGAATCCAACTGTCAAATTTAATTATATGACAGCTGTCAGATTTAATTGGAATGACAGCTCTCAATATTTCTAAGTTATCTACTATCAACAAAGTTATCTACTGGGTAAATAATTAGGAAACATATTTCCCGTGTTCTTCCGCTATATCCTCAGAAATTTTGTTGTTTTTTTGTATTCGTTTTAATAAGGTCGTTATGATTGACTCGTAAACACATTAACATTTTTTACTTAACAATGTAACCAACAAAATACCGCTAGCATTCATTGATTACGCTCTTAACGAACATAATTATCCCATAATTGGATTTTCGTAATTCCCGGTCGTTTGACGTATTTCCCCCCCGCGCCATTTATTGCTGTGAGCGTAAACAAAGTTTCTTGTGAAAGGTTGAAAAAGGACGGAGCCAATCCCATATGTTTGATTCACGTTTGTTCATTATCGTTCATTTATCATCCAATCGAATGTCACAACAGCTGGGCTCTGATTGGTTGACGCATTAAGTGTGAGGAGGGAACGAAAAGAATTTTATAATACAAGTGCGCGCGCAGCCGTCAACAGAGTCCAGCACAGACAAAACAATACGCAGCCTGCCCGTCGAACGAGCGCCATTTTTCATTTGACAATTCCGCAGTTAAATTATTGTGTGCACACGAGGGTATACGTGAAACCATAGGTGAGTCTAGTGTTGAAAGCGTCCCGCATTCACCCCCCCGATGCGTGACGGGCAGTAAAATTGAGAACGTCGTAAACTTTGAACCGTCTGACAATCAGCCCAGCTGATTGGTGTATTGTTCGATAATTGCCACGGCCCCCTTCGTTCACCCGAGTGACTCACACTGCGATTGTTCTTTGTGCGATTAGAGCAGAGCCATGGCGTCCCGCAAGAAGATTCTGCTGAAGGTGATCATCCTGGGGGATTCGGGTGTGGGGAAGACCTCCCTGATGAACAGGTATATCAATAAGAAGTTTTCAAACCAGTACAAGGCGACAATTGGTGCGGATTTCCTCACGAAGGAGCTGATTGTGGATGATCGGGCAGTCACCATGCAGATTTGGGATACTGCTGGCCAGGAGAGGTTCCAATCGCTCGGTGTTGCTTTTTACAGGGGTGCTGACTGCTGTGTACTTGGTAAGTTATGACTTGACTATTGTAGAATTGTTATATTAAGACTGTTGAATGTGGAATTGTGGGCATTCCGCCTAGGTTAAGACTGTTGACATTGAACAACTTTCTCTGAAATTGGTGAGAAATCTTACAATAGCTATGATTACATTATATTATTATATAGGGAACATGGATAAAAACATCTTGAAAATTTTCTAATGTGGTTTCAAGTGGCTTGAAATTCATAACATGCCATTTTTGTCAGTTGTGAGTTGCAAAATTGGTCAATAAATCTTGAAGATTTGCAATTCTTGTTTCAAAGCACTTGAAATAAAATAATAATAAATAATTCAAAGAGTACATGGATCAATAAATCTTAAAAATTCTCTATTTTAGTTTCAAGTGGCTTGAAATTCATACCATTATGCCATTTTTGTCAGTTGTGAGTTGCAAAATTGGTCAATAAATCTTGAAAATTGGCAATTCTTGTTTGAAGCTGCTTGAAATAAGATAATAAATCATTATTTAAAAAGTACATGGATCAAAAATCTTGAAAATTCTGTATTTTAGTTTCAAGTGGCTTGAAATGCATAACATCATGCCATTTTGACAAGTTACCAGTTGCGAGTTGCTAAATTGGTCAATAAATCATGAAAATTCACAATTCATGTTTCAAGCTGCTTGAAATAACATAATAATAAATAATCTAAAGAGAACATGGATCAACAAATCTTGAAAATTCTCTATTTTAGTTTCAAGTGGCTTGAAATTCATAACATGCCATTTTTGTCAGTTGCAAGTTGTAAAATTGGTCAATAAATCTTGAAAATTCACAATTTATGTTTCAAGCTGCTTGAAATAAAATAATAATAAATAATTCAAACAGTACATGCATAAAAAAATCTTGAAAATTCTCAATTTTAGTTTCAAGTGGCTTGAAATTCATAACATGATGCCATTTTGGTCAGTTGCAAGTTACAAAATTGATCAATAAATCTTGAAAGTTCGCAATTCTTGTTTCAAGCTGTTTGAAATAAAATAATAATAAATAATTCAAAGAGTACATGGATTAAAAAATCTTAAAATTCTCTATTTTAGTTTCATTTCAAGCGGCTTGAAATTTATAACATCATGCCATTTTTGTCAGTTGCGAGTTGTAAAATTGGACAATAAATCTTGAAAATTCACAATTTATGTTTCAAACTGCTTGAAATAAAATAATAATATATAATTCATAGAGAACATGGATTGATAAATCTTGAAAATTCTCCATTTTAGTTTCAAGTGGCTTGAAATTCATAACATCATGCCATTTTTACAAGTTACAAGTAAAATTGGTCAATAAATCTTGAAAATTTGCAATTTATGTTTCAAGCTGCTTGAAATAAAATAACAATATATAATTTAAAGAGTACATGGATCAAAATATCTTGAAAATTATCTATTTTAGTTTCAAGTAGCTTGAAATTCATAACATCATGCCATTTTTACAAGTTGCCACTTGCAAGTTGCAAAATTGGTCAATAAATCTTGAAAACTTGCAATTTATGTTTCAAGCTGCTCGAAATAAAATAATAATACATATTATTATAATAATACAAGTTTCAAGTTGCGAGTTGTGAATTATGAGTTGCAACTTGCTAGTTACAAGTTATGAGTTGTGAATTATGAGATGCAAGTTACAAATTGCAAGTTTCAAGTTGTGAATTGTGAGATGCAAGTTACAAATTACAAGTTTCAAGTTACAAGTTGTGAATTGTGAGTTGCAAGTTTCAAGTTGTGAATTGTGAGTTGCAAGTTGCGAGTTGTGAATTCTGAAATGCAAGTTTCAAGTTGTGAATTGTGAGTTGCAAGTTTCAAGTTGTGAATTGTGAGTTGCAAGTTGCGAGTTGTGAATTCTGAAATGCAAGTTTCAAGTTGTGAATTATGAGTTGTAAGTTGTTAGTTACAAGTTGCAAGTTTCAAGTTATGAATTGTGAGATGCAAGTTTCAAGTTGCGAGTTGTGAATTGCAAGTTTCAAGTTGTGAATTATGAGTTGCAAGTTTCAAGTTGCGAGTTACAAGTTTCAAGTTGTGAGTTGTGAATTTGGAATTGCAAGTTTCAAGTTGTGAATTATGAGTTTCAAGTTGCGAGTTACAAGTTTCAAGTTGTGAGTTGCAAGTTGTGAGTTGCAAGTTGCGAGTTGTGAGTTGCAAGTTTCAAGTTTCGATTTGTGAATTGTGAGTTGCAAGTTTCGAGTTGTGAATTGTGAGTTGCAGGTTTCAAGTTACAAGTTAGTTACAAGTTACAGGTTTCAAGTTGTGAGTTGTGAATTGTGAGTTGTAAGTTGCAAGTTACAAGTTTCAAGTTTCTAGTGGCTAGTTGTGAATTATGAGTTGTTAACTGCAAGTTTAGAGTTGTGAATTGTGTGATGTAGGTTTCAAATTTCAAGTTGCCAGTTGTGAATTTTGAGTTGCAAGTTGCAAGTTACAAGTTTCAAGTTGCTAGTTGTGAATTATGAGTTGTGAGTTGCATGTTTTGAGTTGTGAATTGTGAGTTGCAGGTTTCAAGTTTCATGTTTCTTGTGTCATGTTTCAAGTTACAAATTACAAGTTAGTTACAAGTTACAAATTACAAGTTAGTTACAAGTTACAAATTACAAGTTAGTTACAAGTTACAAATTACAAGTTAGTTACAAGTTACAAATTACAAGTTAGTTACAAGTTTCAAGTTTTAAGTTGCGAGTTGTGAATTGTGAGTTGCAAGTTACAAGTTTCAAGTTGCTAGTTGTGAGTTGCAAGTTTCAAGTTTCGAGTTGTGAATTTTGAGTTGAAGTTTCAAGTTACAAATTACAAGTTAATTACAATTACAAGTTTGAGTTGTGAGTTTAAGTTACAAGTTTAAAGTTTTAAGTTGCAAGTTGTGAATTATGAGTTGCAAGTTTTAAGTTGCAAATTATAAGTTAGTTACAAGTTACAAATTAGTTACAAGTTAAAAGTTTGAGTTGCGAGTTGTGAATTATGAGTTGCATGTTGCAAGTTTCAATTTGTGAATTGTGAGTTTCAAGTTCAAATTTCAATTTTCGTTACGTTTTATGCCCAAAATAGTCGAAATAAACCCGATTTTTGCGATGTGTTTGTGGTATGTATGTCTGTCTGTCTGTCTGTCTGTGAACAAAATTCCGGGAAAACGACATAACAGATTGCTACCAAGTTTGGCAAATATCTGCGGACACTATCCAGGACGATCCAGTGAAAATTTGAGCGCAATCGGTTCACTAACAGCGAAGGAATCACAATCAACACGACGTGCGGAGCATAATTAGGCGCTGTGTCGGACCATTTAACGATTACGGTGGGAAAACGGCACAACAGATCGCGACCAAATTTGGAAATCGGATGAGAGCCCGCGCTTCGGCGACCCTGCGAAAATTTGAGCAAGATCGGTTCACTAAGACAAAAGATTTCTCAATAATAGCGATTTCCTATTGCACATATCACAAATATTCAATAATTACGGGTTTCCGGGAAAACGATAAGAGCTAGTGGAAAACTTCCAATGGGCCGTTTGTCGGGCTTGAAATTCTCTACAACTTTGCAATTTGAATCATCTTTGTAGCATCAAATATAAAAAAGTTATGCCCGAAAAACCGGTATTTGGCACCAAAATCACGTCTTATGATCAGTTTTTCGTTATTTCCGGGAAAACGATAAGAGCTAGTGGAAAACTTCCAATGGGCCGTTTGTCGGGCTTGAAATTCTCTACAACTTTGCAATTTGAATCATCTTTGTAGCATCAAATATAAAAAAGTTATACCCGAAAAACCGGCATTTGGCACCAAAATCACGTCTTTTGATCAGTTTTTCGTTATTTCCGGGAAAACGATAAGAGCTAGTGGAAAACTTCCAATGGGCCGTTTGTCGGGCTTGAAATTCTCTACAACTTTGCAATTTGAATCATCTTTGTAGCATCAAATATAAAAAAGTTATACCCGAAAAACCGGCATTTGGCACCAAAATCACGTCTTTTGATCAGTTTTTCGTTATTTCCGGGAAAACGATAAGAGCTAGTGGAAAACTTCCAATGGGCCGTTTGTCGGGCTTGAAATTCTCTACAACTTTGCAATTTGAATCATCTTTGTAGCATCAAACATAAAAAAGTTATGCCCGAAAAACCGATAATTGCCACCAAAATCACGTCTTTTGATCAGTTTTTTGTATTTTCCGGGAAAACGATAAGAGCTAGTGGAAAACTTCTAATGGGCCGTTTGTCGGGCTTGAAATTCTCTACAACTTTGCAATTTGAATTATCTTTGTAGCATCAAATATAAAAAAGTTATACCCGAAAAACCGTTATTTGGCACCAAAATCACGTCTTTTGATCAGTTTTTTTGCATTTTTCGGGAAAACGATAAGAGCTAGTGGAAAACTTCCAATGGGCCGTTTGTCGGGCTTGAAATTCTCTACAACTTTGCAATTTGAATCATCTTTGTAGCATCAAATATAAAAAAGTTATGCCCGAAAAACCGGTAATTGCCACCAAAATCACGTCTTTTGATCAGTTTTTTGTATTTTCCGGGAAAACGATAAGAGCTAGTGGAAAACTTCTAATGGGCCGTTTGTCGGGCTTGAAATTCTCTACAACTTTGCAATTTGAATTATCTTTGTAGCATCAAATATAAAAAAGTTATACCCGAAAAACCGTTATTTGGCACCAAAATCACGTCTTTTGATCAGTTTTTTTGCATTTTTCGGGAAAACGATAAGAGCTAGTGGAAAACTTCCAATGGGCCGTTTGTCGGGCTTGAAATTCTCTACAACTTTGCAATTTGAATCATCTTTGTAGCATCAAATATAAAAAAGTTATGCCCGAAAAACCGGTAATTGCCACCAAAATCACGTCTTTTGATCAGTTTTTTGTATTTTCCGGGAAAACGATAAGAGCTAGTGGAAAACTTCTAATGGGCCGTTTGTCGGGCTTGAAATTCTCTACAACTTTGCAATTTGAATTATCTTTGTAGCATCAAATATAAAAAAGTTATACCCGAAAAACCGGTATTTGGCACCAAAATCACGTCTTTTGATCAGTTTTTTTGCATTTTTCGGGAAAACGATAAGAGCTAGTGGAAAACTTCTAATGGGCCGTTTGTCGGGCTTGAAATTCTCTACAACTTTGCAATTTGAATCATCTTTGTAGCATCAAATATAAAAAAGTTATACCCGAAAAACCGGCATTTGGCACCAAAATCACGTCTTTTGATCAGTTTTTCGTTATTTCCGGGAAAACGATAAGAGCTAGTGGAAAACTTCCAATGGGCCGTTTGTCGGGCTTGAAATTCTCTACAACTTTGCAATTTGAATCATCTTTGTAGCATCAAATATAAAAAAGTTATGCCCGAAAAACCGGTATTTGGCACCAAAATCACGTCTTATGATCAGTTTTTCGTTATTTCCGGGAAAACGATAAGAGCTAGTGGAAAACTTCCAATGGGCCGTTTGTCGGGCTTGAAATTCTCTACAACTTTGCAATTTGAATCATCTTTGTAGCATCAAATATAAAAAAGTTATACCCGAAAAACCGGTATTTGGCACCAAAATCACGTCTTTTGATCAGTTTTTTTGCATTTTTCGGGAAAACGATAAGAGCTAGTGGAAAACTTCCAATGGGCCGTTTGTCGGGCTTGAAATTCTCTACAACTTTGCAATTTGAATCATCTTTGTAGCATCAAATATAAAAAAGTTATGCCCGAAAAACCGGTAATTGCCACCAAAATCACGTCTTTTGATCAGTTTTTTGTATTTTCCGGGAAAACGATAAGAGCTAGTGGAAAACTTCTAATGGGTCGTTTGTCGGGCTTGAAATTCTCTACAACTTTGCAATTTGAATTATCTTTGTAGCATCAAATATAAAAAAGTTATACCCGAAAAACCGGTATTTGGCACCAAAATCACGTCTTTTGATCAGTTTTTTTGCATTTTTCGGGAAAACGATAAGAGCTAGTGGAAAACTTCCAATGGGCCGTTTGTCGGGCTTGAAATTCTCTACAACTTTGCAATTTGAATCATCTTTGTAGCATCAAATATAAAAAAGTTATGCCCGAAAAACCGGTAATTGCCACCAAAATCACGTCTTTTGATCAGTTTTTTGTATTTTCCGGGAAAACGATAAGAGCTAGTGGAAAACTTCTAATGGGCCGTTTGTCGGGCTTGAAATTCTCTACAACTTTGCAATTTGAATTATCTTTGTAGCATCAAATATAAAAAAGTTATACCCGAAAAACCGGTATTTGGCACCAAAATCACGTCTTTTGATCAGTTTTTTTGCATTTTTCGGGAAAACGATAAGAGCTAGTGGAAAACTTCCAATGGGCCGTTTGTCGGGCTTGAAATTCTCTACAACTTTGCAATTTGAATCATCTTTGTAGCATCAAATATAAAAAAGTTATACCCGAAAAACCGTATTTGGCACCAAAATCACGTCTTTTGATCAGTTTTTCGTTATTTCCGGGAAAACGATAAGAGCTAGTGGAAAACTTCTAATGGGCCGTTTGTCGGGCTTGAAATTCTCTACAACTTTGCAATTTGAATTATCTTTGTAGCATCAAATATAAAAAAGTTATACCCGAAAAACCGGTATTTGGCACCAAAATCACGTCTTTTGATCAGTTTTTTTGCATTTTTCGGGAAAACGATAAGAGCTAGTGGAAAACTTCCAATGCGCCGTTTGTCGGGCTTGAAATTCTCTACAACTTTGCAATTTGAATCATCTTTGTAGCATCAAATATAAAAAAGTTATGCCCGAAAAACCGGTAATTGCCACCAAAATCACGTCTTTTGATCAGTTTTTCGTTATTTCCGGGAAAACGATAAGAGCTAGTGGAAAACTTCCAATGGGCCGTTTGTCGGGCTTGAAATTCTCTACAACTTTGCAATTTGAATCATCTTTGTAGCATCAAATATAAAAAAGTTATACCCGAAAAACCGGCATTTGGCACCAAAATCACGTCTTTTGATCAGTTTTTCGTTATTTCCGGGAAAACGATAAGAGCTAGTGGAAAACTTCCAATGGGCCGTTTGTCGGGCTTGAAATTCTCTACAACTTTGCAATTTGAATCATCTTTGTAGCATCAAATATAAAAAAGTTATGCCCGAAAAACCGGTATTTGGCACCAAAATCACGTCTTATGATCAGTTTTTCGTTATTTCCGGGAAAACGATAAGAGCTAGTGGAAAACTTCCAATGGGCCGTTTGTCGGGCTTGAAATTCTCTACAACTTTGCAATTTGAATCATCTTTGTAGCATCAAATATAAAAAAGTTATGCCCGAAAAACCGGTATTTGGCACCAAAATCACGTCTTTTGATCAGTTTTTCGTTATTTCCGGGAAAACGATAAGAGCTAGTGGAAAACTTGCAATGGGCCGTTTGTCGGGCTTGAAATTCTCTACAACCTTGCAATTTGAATCATCTTTATAGCATTTTGGACATTTGACATTTGACATTTGACATTTGGACATTTGACATTTTTGACATTTGGACATTTGACATTTTTGATATTTGGACATTTGTCAATTTTGACATTTGACATATTTGACATTTTTGACATTTGGACATTGACATTTTTGACAATATTTGACAACATTTGCCTTTTTGTTTTATTTTCATTTTGATGATTCGGAAAGTCGTGTGGTGCCTGCACACCAGATATTTTTACTTTCCGAATACATCACTGATGTAAAGGAAGGTATTGTTTTACCGAAAACGTGTTCACGTTTTCTAACTAAGATTGTGGAAATATGCGATGACTTTCCGGGAAAAAAATTACACCAGAAGGAAGGTATTGTTGCCGTGTACAATTTAGCAAAAAAAATTCAATTTTCGTTACGTTTTATATTGTGTCTTATTTCGCCTCAGTTTGCCTCATTTTGTCTTAGTGCGCCTCATTTTGTCTTAGTGCGCCGCATTTTGTCTTAGTGTGCCTCATTTTGTCTTAGTTAGCCTCTAAAAAAGCCTAAAAAGTCAAAAATGTTAAAAATGTCAAAAAAGTCAAAATGAAAAAAAAAGTCAAAAATGTCAAAAAAAAGTCAAAAATGTCGAAAATGTCAAAAAATTAAGTATGTCATGTAATTCGGAAAGTCATGTGGTGCCCAGCACCAGATATTTTAATTAGCGAAGGTGGTGAACTAATCAAAATTTGCTAGCTGTAGCTGTGTGACCGCCTATCTGGCCTTGATTAGAAAGGCGCTCTTTCGTAATTGATAGTGCAATCACAACAGACCAATAATTACACGCGTGTTTTGCTGTGTCGAATAAAATAAACGCCGCGTTGATTTAATTAATTTTAAATTCATACGATATGCGTCATTTCGTTTCAATTACGATTGAACTGAATGTCAAGAGCAATGTACGAATAAATGTCAATTTAAAATTATATAGTCTACAAAATAAGTCATTATATTGACACTTAACTAATTATTTTCGCTTATTATATTGACGGTTTATTAATTATATTGATGTTTCATTAATTATATTGACGTTTCATTAATTATATTGACGTTTCATTAATTATATTGACGTTTCATTAATTATATTGACGTTTCATTGATTATATTGACGTTTCATGAATTATATTGACGTTTCATTAATTATATTGACGTTTCATTAATTATATTGACGTTTCATTGATTATATTGACGTTTCATGAATTATATTGATGTTTCATTAATTATATTGACGTTTCATGAATTATATTGACGTTTCATTGATTATATTGACGTTTCATGAATTATATTGACGTTTCATTGATTATATTGACGTTTCATTAATTATATTGACGTTTCATGAAAGCTTGACACTTAAGTGATATGTAAGTAACATCTTGGTACTAAAGTAACAGTTAAAAATAAAATTACAGCTTGATATTCAAGTGACAGCTTGACACTTAAGTGATAGCTTGATATGTATCAGTTTGACATGCGACTAAGATTATTTTATTATTTGCAGTGTTCGATGTGACCGCCCCCAACACATTTAAATCGCTGGACAGTTGGCGCGACGAGTTCCTGATCCAGGCCTCGCCGCGCGAGCCCGAGAACTTCCCCTTCATCCTGCTGGGCAACAAGGTGGACCTGGAGCCGCGCGCCATCAGCTCCAAGCGCGCGCAGCAGTGGTGCCAGTCCAAGAACACGATACCGTACTTTGAGACCTCCGCCAAGGAGGCGCTGAACGTGGAGCAGGCGTTCCAGTGCATCGCCCGCAGTGCGCTCAGTCAGCAGAATCAGTCGGACGACGTCTACAGCGACTTCCCCGACCAGATCAAGCTGACAAATACTGCGAAGCCCGGCGGTAGCGGCGATAGCTGTTCATGCTGAGGACAACAGCCGCGCCCTAATCCCTTCTAGCAAACACATACAGAATAAGATCACCGACGGGGGAGGTTTAATTCCCTTTTTATTTTAAGGTAGGTAGGTTGTATACAAAAAAAAATAATAGGCGGGGAGGCACGTTTTACGACACAGAATTGAGTGTAATAAAAATTATACTAGAAATAGCATATTCTATATAATTCAAACGAAAAAGTGATAATCTATTGTAAATTGCGTGCATGCGATATTTAATGCAGTCTAGTTAGATAGAATAAATTCAGCTAAAGGTAATTATTCTGTAAAACATGTTTTTAGTACTTTATTACGCTTGAAAATGCGTGCATTGAATAATTACAGCGTTTACCAAAAGTACCATCAACATTTTACATGAATAATTTACAGCAGTTTGTCAAAGTTGTCAAACTTCACGCATGCCAACTCTCAAACTTCAATATAATAAACGTACTGACATTACAGAATAGACTTCTTGGTTTGCTAGGATGACGTCACAAACGACCGCTTTACTGGACATTTTTGACGTCATTAGATGTCATAACAATACATGTTATGCGTACCATAAACGAAAGCGGCTATGGTATGAATAAAAGAACTACATTCATAAAAATATAAATCAATTATCACATCATTTAACATACTGTTCTTAGTAATAGTTTTATTTGAGCCACCCCACTCGTTATCCAGTGTCATAAAACGTTCCACGTACCCCCCTCTTTCAAAGGAAAAACAGTTTCCTTACTACCCCTCTAATATAATTTATACCTTAAAGTTTACACACGAAAGAAGAAAATCATGTATAGCTCATCTAAATGGTGATTGATATTAAAAGAATTGGGTTTACATTTGTAGTATAGATGCTAATACTTTTTATGCTGTAACTTGGCAAACAGTCTGGCGAGACCTAGATAGTCCTCCACCTAAAAACACTAGCTGTATCATTAGAATTGTATAAAAAAAAAGCAGGTAATGTATTGATTTTGCAATTATATTTTTCTTTCTTGCTCTTGAATGTTTTTAATTTTAGGCCACATATGTGTATTTATATATATAAAAAAAAGTAATGTTTAAATTTGTATATTACATATATTATTATTATTTACTATATAAACTATATATTATATTTAACAAAAAAATTACATCATGTTTTAGTTTACAATAATCAACATTCCTATCCTAAATGTCTATATGGTAGCGATTTTATTTCAAATGCTAGAGAGATGATGTACATAAATCATCTCTCTAGCATTTGAAATAAAAACGCTACCGAGTTTAAACTGGAAAATTCCATGAAATTTCATGATTTTCACATGTACTGGCGGTTGTAGCGGGTAAACGGTAAGAGCTAGAGAAAAGTGCCTAAGCCTCAATTTGTAGCCACTGAAATGCCCTACATTTTGATACATAAATCATCTCTCTAGCATTTGAAATAAAAACGCTACCGAGTTTAAACTGGAAAATTCCATGAAATTTCATGATTTTCACATTTGCTGGCGGTTGTAGCGTGTAAACGGTTAGAGCTAGAGAAAAGTGCCTAAGCCTCAATTTGTAGCCACTGAAATGCCCTACATTTTGATACATAAATCATCTCTCTAGCATTTGAAATAAAAACGCTACCGAGTTTAAACTGGAAAATTCCATGAAATTTCATGATTTTCACATTTGCTGGCGGTTGTAGCGTGTAAACGGTAAGAGCTAGAGAAAAGTGCCTAAGCCTCAATTTGTAGGCACTGAAATGCCCTACATTTTGATACATAAATCATCTCTCTAGCATTTGAAATAAAAACGCTACCGAGTTTAAACTGGAAAATTCCATGAAATTTCATGATTTTCACATTTGCTGGCGGTTGTAGCGTGTAAACGGTAAGAGCTAGAGAAAAGTGCCTAAGCCTCAATTTGTAGCCACTGAAATGCCCAACATTTTGATACATAAATCATCTCTATAGCATTTGAAATAAAGACGCTACCGAGTTTAAACTGGAAAATTCCATGAAATTTCATGATTTTCACATTTGCTGGTGGTTGTAGCGGGTAAACGGTAAGAGCTAGAGAAAAGTGCCTAAGCCTCAATTTGTAGCCACTGAAATACTCTACATTTTGATATATAAATCATCTCTCTAGCATTTGAAATAAAAACGCTACCGAGTTTAAACCGGAAAATTGAATGAAATTTCATGATTTTCACATTTGCTGGCGGCTGTAGCGTGTAAACGGTAAGAGCTAGAGAAAAGTGCCTAAGCCTCAATTTGTAGCCACTGAAATGCCCTACATTTTAATACATAAATCATCTCTCTAGCATTTGAAATAAAGACGCTACCGAGTTTAAACTGGAAAATTCCATGAAATTTCATGATTTTCACATTTGCTGGCTGTTGTAGCGGGTAAACGGTAAGAGCTAGAGCAAAGTGCCTAAGCCTCAATTTGTAGCCACTGAAATGCCCTACATTTTAATACATAAATCATCTCTCTAGCATTTGAAATAAAAACGCTACCGAGTTTAAACTGGAAAATTCCATGAAATTTCATGATTTTCACATTTGCTGGCTGTTGTAGCGGGTAAACGGTAAGAGCTAGAGAAAAGTGCCTAAGCCTCAATTTGTAGCCACTGAAATGCCCTACATTTTGATACATAAATCATCTCTCTAGCATTTGAAATAAAGACGCTACCGAGTTTAAACTGGAAAATTCCATGAAATTTCATGATTTTCACATTTGCTGGTGGTTGTAGCGGGTAAACGGTAAGAGCTAGAGAAAAGTGCCTAAGCCTCAATTAGTAGCCACTGAAATGCCCTACATTTTAATACATAAATCATCTCTCTAGCATTTGAAATAAAGACGCTACCGAGTTTAAACTGGAAAATTCCATGAAATTTCATGATTTTCACATTTGCTGGTGGTTGTAGCGGGTAAACGGTAAGAGCTAGAGAAAAGTGCCTAAGCCTCAATTTGTAGCCACTGAAATACTCTACATTTTGATATATAAATCATCTCTCTAGCATTTGAAATAAAAACGCTACCGAGTTTAAACCGGAAAATTGAATGAAATTTCATGATTTTCACATTTGCTGGTGGTTGTAGCGGGTAAACGGTAAGAGCTAGAGAAAAGTGCCTAAGCCTCAATTTGTAGCCACTGAAATACTCTACATTTTGATATATAAATCATCTCTCTAGCATTTGAAATAAAAACGCTACCGAGTTTAAACCGGAAAATTGAATGAAATTTCATGATTTTCACATTTGCTGGTGGTTGTAGCGGGTAAACGGTAAGAGCTAGAGAAAAGTGCCTAAGCCTCAATTTGTAGCCACTGAAATACTCTACATTTTGATATATAAATCATCTCTCTAGCATTTGAAATAAAAACGCTACCGAGTTTAAACCGGAAAATTGAATGAAATTTCATGATTTTCACATTTGCTGGCGGCTGTAGCGTGTAAACGGTAAGAGCTAGAGAAAAGTGCCTAAGCCTCAATTTGTAGCCACTGAAATGCCCTACATTTTAATACATAAATCATCTCTCTAGCATTTGAAATAAAGACGCTACCGAGTTTAAACTGGAAAATTCCATGAAATTTCATGATTTTCACATTTGCTGGTGGTTGTAGCGGGTAAACGGTAAGAGCTAGAGAAAAGTGCCTAAGCCTCAATTTGTAGCCACTGAAATACTCTACATTTTGATATATAAATCATCTCTCTAGCATTTGAAATATAAACGCTACCGAGTTTAAACTGGAAAATTCCATGAAATTTCATGATTTTCACATTTGCTGGCGGTTGTAGCGTGTAAACGGTAAGAGCTAGAGAAAAGTGCCTCAGCCTCAATTTGTAGCCACTGAAATGCCCTACATTTTGATACATAAATCATCTCTCTAGCATTTGAAATAAAGACGCTACCGAGTTTAAACTGGAAAATTCCATGAAATTTCATGATTTTCACATTTGCTGGCGGTTGTAGCGTGTAAACGGTAAGAGCTAGAGAAAAGTGCCTCAGCCTCAATTTGTAGCCACTGAAATGCCCTACATTTTGATACATAAATCATCTCTCTAGCATTTGAAATAAAGACGCTACCGAGTTTAAACTGGAAAATTCCATGAAATTTCATGATTTTCACATTTGCTGGTGGTTGTAGCGGGTAAACGGTAAGAGCTAGAGAAAAGTGCCTAAGCCTCAATTTGTAGCCACTGAAATACTCTACATTTTGATATATAAATCATCTCTCTAGCATTTGAAATATAAACGCTACCGAGTTTAAACTGGAAAATTCCATGAAATTTCATGATTTTCACATTTGCTGGCGGTTGTAGCGTGTAAACGGTAAGAGCTAGAGAAAAGTGCCTAAGCCTCAATTTGTAGGCACTGAAATACTCTACATTTTGATACATAAATCATCTCTCTAGCATTTGAAATAAAGACGCTACCGAGTTTAAACTGGAAAATTCCATGAAATTTCATGATTTTCACATTTGCTGGCGGTTGTAGCGTGTAAACGGTAAGAGCTAGAGAAAAGTGCCTAAGCCTCAATTTGTAGGCACTGAAATACTCTACATTTTGATACATAAATCATCTCTCTAGCATTTGAAATAAAGACGCTACCGAGTTTAAACTGGAAAATTCCATGAAATTTCATGATTTTCACATTTGCTGGCGGTTGTAGCGTGTAAACGGTAAGAGCTAGAGAAAAGTGCCTAAGCCTCAATTTGTAGGCACTGAAATACTCTACATTTTGATACATAAATCATCTCTCTAGCATTTGAAATAAAAACGCTACCGAGTTTAAACTGGAAAATTCCATGAAATTTCATGATGTTCACATTTGCTGGTGGCTGTAGCGTGTAAACGGTAAGAGCTAGAGAAAAGTGCCTAAGCCTCAATTTGTAGCCACTGAAATGCCCTACATTTTAATACATAAATCATCTCTCTAGCATTTGAAATAAAAACGCTACCGAGTTTAAACCGGAAAATTGAATGAAATTTCATGATTTTCACATTTGCTGGTGGCTGTAGCGTGTAAACGGTAAGAGCTAGAGAAAAGTGTCTAAGTCTCAATTTGTAGCCACTGAAATGCCCTACATTTTGATACATAAATCATCTCTCTAGCATTTGAAATAAAAACGCTACCGAGTTTAAACTGGAAAATTCCATGAAATTTCATGATTTTCACATTTGCTGGCTGTTGTAGCGGGTAAACGGTAAGAGCTAGAGAAAAGTGCCTAAGCCTCAATTTGTAGGCACTGAAATGCCCTACATTTTGATACATAAATCATCTCTCTAGCATTTGAAATAAAAACGCTACCGAGTTTAAACTGGAAAATTCCATGAAATTTCATGATTTTCACATTTGCTGGCTGTTGTAGCGGGTAAACGGTAAGAGCTAGAGAAAAGTGCCTAAGCCTCAATTTGTAGCCACTGAAATGCCCTACATTTTGATACATAAATCATCTCTCTAGCATTTGAAATAAAAACGCTACCGAGTTTAAACCGGAAAATTGAATGAAATTTCATGATTTTCACATTTGCTGGTGGCTGTAGCGTGTAAACGGTAAGAGCTAGAGAAAAGTGTCTAAGTCTCAATTTGTAGCCACTGAAATGCCCTACATTTTGATACATAAATCATCTCTCTAGCATTTGAAATAAAAACGCTACCGAGTTTAAACTGGAAAATTCCATGAAATTTCATGATGTTCACATTTGCTGGTGGCTGTAGCGTGTAAACGGTAAGAGCTAGAGAAAAGTGCCTAAGCCTCAATTTGTAGGCACTGAAATGCCCTACATTTTGATACATAAATCATCTCTCTAGCATTTGAAATAAAGACGCTACCGAGTTTAAACTGGAAAATTCCATGAAATTTCATGATTTTCACATTTGCTGGCGGTTGTAGCGTGTAAACGGTAAGAGCTAGAGAAAAGTGCCTAAGCCTCAATTTGTAGCCACTGAAATGCCCTACATTTTGATACATAAATCATCTCTCTAGCATTTGAAATAAAAACGCTACCGAGTTTAAACCGGAAAATTGAATGAAATTTCATGATTTTCACATTTGCTGGTGGCTGTAGCGTGTAAACGGTAAGAGCTAGAGAAAAGTGTCTAAGTCTCAATTTGTAGCCACTGAAATGCCCTACATTTTGATACATAAATCATCTCTCTAGCATTTGAAATAAAAACGCTACCGAGTTTAAACTGGAAAATTCCATGAAATTTCATGATGTTCACATTTGCTGGTGGCTGTAGCGTGTAAACGGTAAGAGCTAGAGAAAAGTGCCTAAGCCTCAATTTGTAGCCACTGAAATGCCCTACATTTTAATACATAAATCATCTCTCTAGCATTTGAAATAAAAACGCTACCGAGTTTAAACCGGAAAATTGAATGAAATTTCATGATTTTCACATTTGCTGGTGGCTGTAGCGTGTAAACGGTAAGAGCTAGAGAAAAGTGTCTAAGTCTCAATTTGTAGCCACTGAAATGCCCTACATTTTGATACATAAATCATCTCTCTAGCATTTGAAATAAAAACGCTACCGAGTTTAAACTGGAAAATTCCATGAAATTTCATGATTTTCACATTTGCTGGCTGTTGTAGCGGGTAAACGGTAAGAGCTAGAGAAAAGTGCCTAAGCCTCAATTTGTAGGCACTGAAATGCCCTACATTTTGATACATAAATCATCTCTCTAGCATTTGAAATAAAAACGCTACCGAGTTTAAACTGGAAAATTCCATGAAATTTCATGATTTTCACATTTGCTGGCTGTTGTAGCGGGTAAACGGTAAGAGCTAGAGAAAAGTGCCTAAGCCTCAATTTGTAGCCACTGAAATGCCCTACATTTTGATACATAAATCATCTCTCTAGCATTTGAAATAAAAACGCTACCGAGTTTAAACCGGAAAATTGAATGAAATTTCATGATTTTCACATTTGCTGGTGGCTGTAGCGTGTAAACGGTAAGAGCTAGAGAAAAGTGTCTAAGTCTCAATTTGTAGCCACTGAAATGCCCTACATTTTGATACATAAATCATCTCTCTAGCATTTGAAATAAAAACGCTACCGAGTTTAAACTGGAAAATTCCATGAAATTTCATGATGTTCACATTTGCTGGTGGCTGTAGCGTGTAAACGGTAAGAGCTAGAGAAAAGTGCCTAAGCCTCAATTTGTAGGCACTGAAATGCCCTACATTTTGATACATAAATCATCTCTCTAGCATTTGAAATAAAGACGCTACCGAGTTTAAACTGGAAAATTCCATGAAATTTCATGATTTTCACATTTGCTGGCGGTTGTAGCGTGTAAACGGTAAGAGCTAGAGAAAAGTGCCTAAGCCTCAATTTGTAGCCACTGAAATGCCCTACATTTTGATACATAAATCATCTCTCTAGCATTTGAAATAAAAACGCTACCGAGTTTAAACCGGAAAATTGAATGAAATTTCATGATTTTCACATTTGCTGGTGGCTGTAGCGTGTAAACGGTAAGAGCTAGAGAAAAGTGTCTAAGTCTCAATTTGTAGCCACTGAAATGCCCTACATTTTGATACATAAATCATCTCTCTAGCATTTGAAATAAAAACGCTACCGAGTTTAAACTGGAAAATTCCATGAAATTTCATGATGTTCACATTTGCTGGTGGCTGTAGCGTGTAAACGGTAAGAGCTAGAGAAAAGTGCCTAAGCCTCAATTTGTAGCCACTGAAATGCCCTACATTTTAATACATAAATCATCTCTCTAGCATTTGAAATAAAAACGCTACCGAGTTTAAACCGGAAAATTGAATGAAATTTCATGATTTTCACATTTGCTGGTGGCTGTAGCGTGTAAACGGTAAGAGCTAGAGAAAAGTGCCTAAGCCTCAATTTGTAGCCACTGAAATGCCCTACATTTTGATACATAAATCATCTCTCTAGCATTTGAAATAAAAACGCTACCGAGTTTAAACTGGAAAATTCCATGAAATTTCATGATTTTCACATTTGCTGGCTGTTGTAGCGGGTAAACGGTAAGAGCTAGAGAAAAGTGCCTAAGCCTCAATTTGTAGGCACTGAAATGCCCTACATTTTGATACATAAATCATCTCTCTAGCATTTGAAATAAAAACGCTACCGAGTTTAAACTGGAAAATTCCATGAAATTTCATGATTTTCACATTTGCTGGCTGTTGTAGCGGGTAAACGGTAAGAGCTAGAGAAAAGTGCCTAAGCCTCAATTTGTAGCCACTGAAATGCCCTACATTTTGATACATAAATCATCTCTCTAGCATTTGAAATAAAAACGCTACCGAGTTTAAACTGGAAAATTCCATGAAATTTCATGATGTTCACATTTGCTGGTGGCTGTAGCGTGTAAACGGTAAGAGCTAGAGAAAAGTGTCTAAGTCTCAATTTGTAGCCACTGAAATGCCCTACATTTTGATACATAAATCATCTCTCTAGCATTTGAAATAAAAACGCTACCGAGTTTAAACTGGAAAATTCCATGAAATTTCATGATTTTCACATTTGCTGGCTGTTGTAGCGGGTAAACGGTAAGAGCTAGAGAAAAGTGCCTAAGCCTCAATTTGTAGGCACTGAAATGCCCTACATTTTGATACATAAATCATCTCTCTAGCATTTGAAATAAAAACGCTACCGAGTTTAAACTGGAAAATTCCATGAAATTTCATGATTTTCACATTTGCTGGCTGTTGTAGCGGGTAAACGGTAAGAGCTAGAGAAAAGTGCCTAAGCCTCAATTTGTAGCCACTGAAATGCCCTACATTTTGATACATAAATCATCTCTCTAGCATTTGAAATAAAAACGCTACCGAGTTTAAACTGGAAAATTCCATGAAATTTCATGATTTTCACATTTGCTGGCGGCTGTAGCGTGTAAACGGTAAGAGCTAGAGAAAAGTGCCTAAGCCTCAATTTGTAGCCACTGAAATGCCCTACATTTTGATACATAAATCATCTCTCTAGCATTTGAAATAAAAACGCTACCGAGTTTAAACTGGAAAATTCCATGAAATTTCATGATTTTCACATTTGCTGGCTGTTGTAGCGGGTAAACGGTAAGAGCTAGAGCAAAGTGCCTAAGCCTCAATTTGTAGCCACTGAAATGCCCTACATTTTGATACATAAATCATCTCTCTAGCATTTGAAATAAAAACGCTACCGAGTTTAAACTGGAAAATTCCATGAAATTTCATGATTTTCACATTTGCTGGCTGTTGTAGCGGGTAAACGGTAAGAGCTAGAGAAAAGTGCCTAAGCCTCAATTTGTAGCCACTGAAATGCCCTACATTTTGATACATAAATCATCTCTCTAGCATTTGAAATAAAAACGCTACCGAGTTTAAACTGGAAAATTCCATGAAATTTCATGATTTTCACATTTGCTGGCTGTTGTAGCGGGTAAACGGTAAGAGCTAGAGCAAAGTGCCTAAGCCTCAATTTGTAGCCACTGAAATGCCCTACATTTTGATACATAAATCATCTCTCTAGCATTTGAAATAAAAACGCTACCGAGTTTAAACTGGAAAATTCCATGAAATTTCATGATTTTCACATTTGCTGGCTGTTGTAGCGGGTAAACGGTAAGAGCTAGAGAAAAGTGCCTAAGCCTCAATTTGTAGCCACTGAAATGCCCTACATTTTGATACATAAATCATCTCTCTAGCATTTGAAATAAAGACGCTACCGAGTTTAAACTGGAAAATTCCATGAAATTTCATGATTTTCACATTTGCTGGTGGTTGTAGCGGGTAAACGGTAAGAGCTAGAGAAAAGTGCCTAAGCCTCAATTAGTAGCCACTGAAATGCCCTACATTTTAATACATAAATCATCTCTCTAGCATTTGAAATAAAGACGCTACCGAGTTTAAACTGGAAAATTCCATGAAATTTCATGATTTTCACATTTGCTGGTGGTTGTAGCGGGTAAACGGTAAGAGCTAGAGAAAAGTGCCTAAGCCTCAATTTGTAGCCACTGAAATACTCTACATTTTGATAAATAAATCATCTCTCTAGCATTTGAAATAAAAACGCTACCGAGTTTAAACCGGAAAATTGAATGAAATTTCATGATTTTCACATTTGCTGGCGGCTGTAGCGTGTAAACGGTAAGAGCTAGAGAAAAGTGCCTAAGCCTCAATTTGTAGCCACTGAAATGCCCTACATTTTAATACATAAATCATCTCTCTAGCATTTGAAATAAAGACGCTACCGAGTTTAAACTGGAAAATTCCATGAAATTTCATGATTTTCACATTTGCTGGTGGTTGTAGCGGGTAAACGGTAAGAGCTAGAGAAAAGTGCCTAAGCCTCAATTAGTAGCCACTGAAATGCCCTACATTTTAATACATAAATCATCTCTCTAGCATTTGAAATAAAGACGCTACCGAGTTTAAACTGGAAAATTCCATGAAATTTCATGATTTTCACATTTGCTGGTGGTTGTAGCGGGTAAACGGTAAGAGCTAGAGAAAAGTGCCTAAGCCTCAATTAGTAGCCACTGAAATGCCCTACATTTTAATACATAAATCATCTCTCTAGCATTTGAAATAAAGACGCTACCGAGTTTAAACTGGAAAATTCCATGAAATTTCATGATTTTCACATTTGCTGGTGGTTGTAGCGGGTAAACGGTAAGAGCTAGAGAAAAGTGCCTAAGCCTCAATTTGTAGCCACTGAAATACTCTACATTTTGATATATAAATCATCTCTCTAGCATTTGAAATGTAAACGCTACCGAGTTTAAACTGGAAAATTCCATGAAATTTCATGATTTTCACATTTGCTGGCGGTTGTAGCGTGTAAACGGTAAGAGCTAGAGAAAAGTGCCTCAGCCTCAATTTGTAGCCACTGAAATGCCCTACATTTTGATACATAAATCATCTCTCTAGCATTTGAAATAAAGACGCTACCGAGTTTAAACTGGAAAATTCCATGAAATTTCATGATTTTCACATTTGCTGGTGGTTGTAGCGGGTAAACGGTAAGAGCTAGAGAAAAGTGCCTAAGCCTCAATTTGTAGCCACTGAAATACTCTACATTTTGATATATAAATCATCTCTCTAGCATTTGAAATATAAACGCTACCGAGTTTAAACTGGAAAATTCCATGAAATTTCATGATTTTCACATTTGCTGGCGGTTGTAGCGTGTAAACGGTAAGAGCTAGAGAAAAGTGCCTAAGCCTCAATTTGTAGGCACTGAAATACTCTACATTTTGATACATAAATCATCTCTCTAGCATTTGAAATAAAGACGCTACCGAGTTTAAACTGGAAAATTCCATGAAATTTCATGATTTTCACATTTGCTGGCGGTTGTAGCGTGTAAACGGTAAGAGCTAGAGAAAAGTGCCTAAGCCTCAATTTGTAGGCACTGAAATACTCTACATTTTGATACATAAATCATCTCTCTAGCATTTGAAATAAAGACGCTACCGAGTTTAAACTGGAAAATTCCATGAAATTTCATGATTTTCACATTTGCTGGTGGTTGTAGCGGGTAAACGGTAAGAGCTAGAGAAAAGTGCCTAAGCCTCAATTTGTAGCCACTGAAATGCCCTACATTTTGATACATAAATCATCTCTCTAGCATTTGAAATAAAAACGCTACCGAGTTTAAACTGGAAAATTCCATGAAATTTCATGATTTTCACATCTACTGGCGGTTGTAGCGGGTAAACGGTAAGAGCTAGAGAAAAGTGCCTAAGCCTCAATTTGTAGCCACTGAAATGCCCTACATTTTAATACATAAATCATCTCTCTAGCATTTGAAATAAAAACGCTACCGAGTTTAAACCGGAAAATTGAATGAAATTTCATGATTTTCACATTTGCTGGTGGCTGTAGCGTGTAAACGGTAAGAGCTAGAGAAAAGTGTCTAAGTCTCAATTTGTAGCCACTGAAATGCCCTACATTTTGATACATAAATCATCTCTCTAGCATTTGAAATAAAAACGCTACCGAGTTTAAACTGGAAAATTCCATGAAATTTCATGATGTTCACATTTGCTGGTGGCTGTAGCGTGTAAACGGTAAGAGCTAGAGAAAAGTGCCTAAGCCTCAATTTGTAGCCACTGAAATGCCCTACATTTTAATACATAAATCATCTCTCTAGCATTTGAAATAAAAACGCTACCGAGTTTAAACCGGAAAATTGAATGAAATTTCATGATTTTCACATTTGCTGGTGGCTGTAGCGTGTAAACGGTAAGAGCTAGAGAAAAGTGTCTAAGTCTCAATTTGTAGCCACTGAAATGCCCTACATTTTGATACATAAATCATCTCTCTAGCATTTGAAATAAAAACGCTACCGAGTTTAAACTGGAAAATTCCATGAAATTTCATGATTTTCACATTTGTTGGCTGTTGTAGCGGGTAAACGGTAAGAGCTAGAGAAAAGTGCCTAAGCCTCAATTTGTAGGCACTGAAATGCCCTACATTTTGATACATAAATCATCTCTCTAGCATTTGAAATAAAAACGCTACCGAGTTTAAACTGGAAAATTCCATGAAATTTCATGATTTTCACATTTGCTGGCTGTTGTAGCGGGTAAACGGTAAGAGCTAGAGAAAAGTGCCTAAGCCTCAATTTGTAGGCACTGAAATGCCCTACATTTTGATACATAAATCATCTCTCTAGCATTTGAAATAAAAACGCTACCGAGTTTAAACTGGAAAATTCCATGAAATTTCATGATTTTCACATTTGCTGGCGGCTGTAGCGTGTAAACGGTAAGAGCCAGAGAAAAGTGCCTAAGCCTCAATTTGTAGCCACTGAAATGCCCTACATTTTGATACATAAATCATCTCTCTAGCATTTGAAATAAAAACGCTACCGAGTTTAAACTGGAAAATTCCATGAAATTTCATGATTTTCACATTTGCTGGCTGTTGTAGCGGGTAAACGGTAAGAGCTAGAGAAAAGTGCCTAAGCCTCAATTTGTAGGCACTGAAATGCCCTACATTTTGATACATAAATCATCTCTCTAGCATTTGAAATAAAAACGCTACCGAGTTTAAACTGGAAAATTCCATGAAATTTCATGATTTTCACATTTGCTGGCTGTTGTAGCGGGTAAACGGTAAGAGCTAGAGAAAAGTGCCTAAGCCTCAATTTGTAGGCACTGAAATGCCCTACATTTTGATACATAAATCATCTCTCTAGCATTTGAAATAAAAACGCTACCGAGTTTAAACCGGAAAATTGAATGAAATTTCATGATTTTCACATTTGCTGGTGGCTGTAGCGTGTAAACGGTAAGAGCTAGAGAAAAGTGTCTAAGTCTCAATTTGTAGCCACTGAAATGCCCTACATTTTGATACATAAATCATCTCTCTAGCATTTGAAATAAAAACGCTACCGAGTTTAAACTGGAAAATTCCATGAAATTTCATGATTTTCACATTTGCTGGCGGCTGTAGCGTGTAAACGGTAAGAGCTAGAGAAAAGTGCCTAAACCTCAATTTGTAGCCACTGAAATGCCCTACATTTTGATACATAAATCATCTCTCTAGCATTTGAAATAAAAACGCTACCGAGTTTAAACTGGAAAATTCCATGAAATTTCATGATTTTCACATTTGCTGGCGGCTGTAGCGTGTAAACGGTAAGAGCTAGAGAAAAGTGCCTAAGCCTCAATTTGTAGCCACTGAAATGCCCTACATTTTGTTACATAAATCATCTCTCTAGCATTTGAAATAAAAACGCTACTGAGTTTAAACTGGAAAGTTCCATGAAATTTCATGATTTTCACATTTGCTGGCGGTTGTAGCGTCTAAACCGTAAGAGCTAGAGAAAAGTGCCTAAGCCTCAATTTGTAGCCACTGAAATGCCCTACATTTTGATACATAAATCATCTCTCTAGCATTTGAAATAAAGACGCTACCGAGTTTAAACTGGAAAATTCCATGAAATTTAATGATTTTCACATTTGCTGGTGATTGTAGCGGGTAAACGGTAAGAGCTAGAGAAAAGTGCCTAAGCCTCAATTTGTAGCCACTGAAATGCCCTACATTTTGATACATAAATCATCTCTCTAGCATTTGAAATAAAAACGCTACTGAGTTTAAACTGGAAAGTTCCATGAAATTTCATGATTTTCACATTTGCTGGCGGTTGTAGCGTCTAAACCGTAAGAGCTAGAGAAAAGTGCCTAAGCCTCAATTTGTAGCCACTGAAATGCCCTACATTTTGATACATAAATCATCTCTCTAGCATTTGAAATAAAAACGCTACCGAGTTAAAACTGGAAAATTCCATGAAATTTCATGATTTTCACATTTGCTGGTGGTTGTAGCGGGTAAACGGTAAGAGTTAGAGAAAAGTGCCTAAGCCTCAATTTGTAGGCACTGAAATACTCTACATTTTGATACATAAATCATCTCTCTAGCATTTGAAATAAAAACGCTACCGAGTTTAAACTGGAAAATTCCATGAAATTTCATGATTTTCACATTTGCTGGTGGTTGTAGCGGGTAAACGGTAAGAGCTAGAGAAAAGTGCCTAAGCCTCAATTTGTAGCCACTGAAATGCCCTACATTTTGATACATAAATCATCTCTCTAGCATTTGAAATAAAAACGCTACCGAGTTTAAACTGGAAAATTCCATGAAATTTCATGATTTTCACATTTGCTGGCGGTTGTAGCGGGTAAACGGTAAGAGCTAGAGAAAAGTGCCTAAGCCTCAATTTGTGGGCACTGAAATACTCTACATTTTGATACATAAATCATCTCTCTAGCATTTGAAATAAAGACGCTACCGAGTTTAAACTGGAAAATTCCATGAAATTTCATGATTTTCACATTTGCTGGCGGTTGTAGCGGGTAAACGGTAAGAGCTAGAGAAAAGTGCCTAAGCCTCAATTTATAGCCACTGAAATGCCCTACATTTTGATACATAAATCATCTCTCTAGCATTTGAAATAAAGACGCTACCGAGTTTAAACTGGAAAATTCCATGAAATTTAATGATTTTCACATTTGCTGGTGATTGTAGCGGGTAAACGGTAAGAGCTAGAGAAAAGTGCCTAAGCCTCAATTTGTAGCCACTGAAATGCCCTACATTTTGATACATAAATCATCTCTCTAGCATTTGAAATAAAAACGCTACCGAGTTAAAACTGGAAAATTCCATGAAATTTCATGATTTTCACATTTGCTGGTGGTTGTAGCGGGTAAACGGTAAGAGTTAGAGAAAAGTGCCTAAGCCTCAATTTGTAGGCACTGAAATACTCTACATTTTGATACATAAATCATCTCTCTAGCATTTGAAATAAAAACGCTACCGAGTTTAAACTGGAAAATTCCATGAAATTTCATGATTTTCACATTTGCTGGCGGTTGTAGCGGGTAAACGGTAAGAGCTAGAGAAAAGTGCCTAAGCCTCAATTTGTGGGCACTGAAATGCCCTACATTTTGATACATAAATCATCTCTCTAGCATTTGAAATAAAAACGCTACTGAGTTTAAACTGGAAAGTTCCATGAAATTTCATGATTTTCACATTTGCTGGCGGTTGTAGCGTCTAAACCGTAAGAGCTAGAGAAAAGTGCCTAAGCCTCAATTTGTAGCCACTGAAATGCCCTACATTTTGATACATAAATCATCTCTCTAGCATTTGAAATAAAGACGCTACCGAGTTTAAACTGGAAAATTCCATGAAATTTAATGATTTTCACATTTGCTGGTGATTGTAGCGGGTAAACGGTAAGAGCTAGAGAAAAGTGCCTAAGCCTCAATTTGTAGCCACTGAAATGCCCTACATTTTGATACATAAATCATCTCTCTAGCATTTGAAATAAAAACGCTACCGAGTTAAAACTGGAAAATTCCATGAAATTTCATGATTTTCACATTTGCTGGTGGTTGTAGCGGGTAAACGGTAAGAGTTAGAGAAAAGTGCCTAAGCCTCAATTTGTAGGCACTGAAATACTCTACATTTTGATACATAAATCATCTCTCTAGCATTTGAAATAAAAACGCTACCGAGTTTAAACTGGAAAATTCCATGAAATTTCATGATTTTCACATTTGCTGGTGGTTGTAGCGGGTAAACGGTAAGAGCTAGAGAAAAGTGCCTAAGCCTCAATTTGTAGCCACTGAAATGCCCTACATTTTGATACATAAATCATCTCTCTAGCATTTGAAATAAAAACGCTACCGAGTTTAAACTGGAAAATTCCATGAAATTTCATGATTTTCACATTTGCTGGCGGTTGTAGCGGGTAAACGGTAAGAGCTAGAGAAAAGTGCCTAAGCCTCAATTTGTGGGCACTGAAATGCCCTACATTTTGATACATAAATCATCTCTCTAGCATTTGAAATAAAAACGCTACTGAGTTTAAACTGGAAAGTTCCATGAAATTTCATGATTTTCACATTTGCTGGCGGTTGTAGCGTCTAAACCGTAAGAGCTAGAGAAAAGTGCCTAAGCCTCAATTTGTAGCCACTGAAATGCCCTACATTTTGATACATAAATCATCTCTCTAGCATTTGAAATAAAGACGCTACCGAGTTTAAACTGGAAAATTCCATGAAATTTAATGATTTTCACATTTGCTGGTGATTGTAGCGGGTAAACGGTAAGAGCTAGAGAAAAGTGCCTAAGCCTCAATTTGTAGCCACTGAAATGCCCTACATTTTGATACATAAATCATCTCTCTAGCATTTGAAATAAAAACGCTACCGAGTTAAAACTGGAAAATTCCATGAAATTTCATGATTTTCACATTTGCTGGTGGTTGTAGCGGGTAAACGGTAAGAGTTAGAGAAAAGTGCCTAAGCCTCAATTTGTAGGCACTGAAATACTCTACATTTTGATACATAAATCATCTCTCTAGCATTTGAAATAAAAACGCTACCGAGTTTAAACTGGAAAATTCCATGAAATTTCATGATTTTCACATTTGCTGGTGGTTGTAGCGGGTAAACGGTAAGAGCTAGAGAAAAGTGCCTAAGCCTCAATTTGTAGTCACTGAAATGCCCTACATTTTGATACATAAATCATCTCTCTAGCATTTGAAATAAAGACGCTACCGAGTTTAAACTGGAAAATTCCATGAAATTTCATGATTTTCACATTTGCTGGCGGTTGTAGCGGGTAAACGGTAAGAGCTAGAGAAAAGTGCCTAAGCCTCAATTTATAGCCACTGAAATGCCCTACATTTTGATACATAAATCATCTCTCTAGTATTTGAAATAAAAACGCTACCGAGTTTAAACTGGAAAATTCCATGAAATTTCATGATTTTCACATTTGCTGGCGGTTGTAGCGGGTAAACGGTAAGAGCTAGAGAAAAGTGCCTAAGCCTCAATTTACAGCCACTGAAATGCCCTACATTTTGATACATAAATCATCTCTCTAGTATTTGAAATAAAAACGCTACCGAGTTTAAACTGGAAAATTCCATGAAATTTCATGATTTTCACATTTGCTGGTGGCTGTAGCGTGTAAACGGTAAGAGCTAGAGAAAAGTGCCTAAGCCTCAATTTGTATCCACTGAAATGCCCTACATTTTGATATATAAATCATCTCTCTAGCATTTGAAATAAAGACGCTACCGAGTTTAAACTGGAAAATTCCATGAAATTTCATGATTTTCACATTTGCTGGTGGCTGTAGCGTGTAAACGGTAAGAGCTAGAGAAAAGTGCCTAAGCCTCAATTTGTATCCACTGAAATGCCCTACATTTTGATATATAAATCATCTCTCTAGCATTTGAAATAAAGACGCTACCGAGTTTAAACTGGAAAATTCCATGAAATTTCATGATTTTCACATTTGCTGGCGGTTGTAGCGGGTAAACGGTAAGAGCTAGAGAAAAGTGCCTAAGCCTCAATTTGTAGTCACTGAAATGCCCTACATTTTGATACATAAATCATCTCTCTAGCATTTGAAATAAAGACGCTACCGAGTTTAAACTGGAAAATTCCATGAAATTTCATGATTTTCACATTTGCTGGCGGTTGTAGCGGGTAAACGGTAAGAGCTAGAGAAAAGTGCCTAAGCCTCAATTTATAGCCACTGAAATGCCCTACATTTTGATACATAAATCATCTCTCTAGTATTTGAAATAAAAACGCTACCGAGTTTAAACTGGAAAATTCCATGAAATTTCATGATTTTCACATTTGCTGGCGGTTGTAGCGGGTAAACGGTAAGAGCTAGAGAAAAGTGCCTAAGCCTCAATTTACAGCCACTGAAATGCCCTACATTTTGATACATAAATCATCTCTCTAGCATTTGAAATAAAGACGCTACCGAGTTTAAACTGGAAAATTCCATGAAATTTCATGATTTTCACATTTGCTGGTGGCTGTAGCGTGTAAACGGTAAGAGCTAGAGAAAAGTGCCTAAGCCTCAATTTGTAGCCACTGAAATGCCCTACATTTTGATACATAAATCATCTCTCTAGCATTTGAAATAAAGACGCTACCGAGTTTAAACTGGAAAATTCCATGAAATTTCATGATTTTCACATTTGCTGGCGGTTGTAGCGGGTAAACGATAAGAGCTAGAGAAAAGTGCCTAAGCCTCAATTTGTAGTCACTGAAATGCCCTACATTTTGATACATAAATCATCTCTCTAGCATTTGAAATAAAGACGCTACCGAGTTTAAACTGGAAAATTCCATGAAATTTCATGATTTTCACATTTGCTGGCGGTTGTAGCGGGTAAACGGTAAGAGCTAGAGAAAAGTGCTTAAGCCTCAATTTATAGGCACCGAAATACTCTACATTTTGATACATAAATCATCTCTCTAGCTTTTGAAATAAAGACGCTACCGAGTTTAAACTGGAAAATTCCATGAAATTTCATGATTTTCACATTTGCTGGCGGTTGTAGCGCGTAAACGGTAAGAGCTAGAGAAAAGTGCCTAAGCCTCAATTTATAGCCACTGAAATGCCCTACATTTTGATACATAAATCATCTCTCTAGTATTTGAAATAAAAACGCTACCGAGTTTAAACTGGAAAATTCCATGAAATTTCATGATTTTCACATTTGCTGGCGGTTGTAGCGGGTAAACGGTAAGAGCTAGAGAAAAGTGCTTAAGCCTCAATTTATAGGCACCGAAATACTCTACATTTTGATACATAAATCATCTCTCTAGCTTTTGAAATAAAGACGCTACCGAGTTTAAACTGGAAAATTCCATGAAATTTCATGATTTTCACATTTGCTGGCGGTTGTAGCGCGTAAACGGTAAGAGCTAGAGAAAAGTGCCTACTAAGCCTCAATTTATAGCCACTGAAATGCCCTACATTTTGATACATAAATCATCTCTCTAGCATTTGAAATAAAGACGCTACCGAGTTTAAACTGGAAAATTCCATGAAATTTCATGATTTTCACATTTGCTGGTGGCTGTAGCGTGTAAACGGTAAGAGCAAGAGAAAAGTGCCTAAGCCTCAATTTGTAGCCACTGAAATGCCCTACATTTTGATACATAAATCATCTCTCTAGCATTTGAAATAAAGACGCTACCGAGTTTAAACTGGAAAATTCCATGAAATTTCATGATTTTCACATTTGCTGGCGGTTGTAGCGGGTAAACGGTAAGAGCTAGAGAAAAGTGCCTAAGCCTCAATTTATAGCCACTGAAATGCCCTACATTTTGATACATAAATCATCTCTCTAGCATTTGAAATAAAGACGCTACCGAGTTTAAACTGGAAAATTCCATGAAATTTCATGATTTTCACATTTGCTGGCGGTTGTAGCGGGTAAACGGTAAGAGCTAGAGAAAAGTGCCTAAGCCTCAATTTATAGCCACTGAAATGCCCTACATTTTGATACATAAATCATCTCTCTAGTATTTGAAATAAAAACGCTACCGAGTTTAAACTGGAAAATTCCATGAAATTTCATGATTTTCACATTTGCTGGCGGTTGTAGCGGGTAAACGGTAAGAGCTAGAGAAAAGTGCCTAAGCTTCAATTTATAGCCACTGAAATGCCCTACATTTTGATACATAAATCATCTCTCTAGCATTTGAAATAAAGACGCTACCGAGTTTAAACTGGAAAATTCCATGAAATTTAATGATTTTCACATTTGCTGGCGGTTGTAGCGGGTAAACGGTAAGAGCTAGAGAAAAGTGCCTAAGCCTCAATTTATAGCCACTGAAATGCCCTACATTTTGATACATAAATCATCTCTCTAGCATTTGAAATAAAGACGCTACCGAGTTTAAACTGGAAAATTCCATGAAATTTCATGATTTTCACATTTGCTGGTGGCTGTAGCGTGTAAACGGTAAGAGCTAGAGAAAAGTGCCTAAGCCTCAATTTGTCGCCACTGAAATGCCCTACTTTTTGTTACATAAATCATCTCTCTAGCATTTGAAATAAAGACGCTACCGAGTTTAAACTGGAAAATTCCATGAAATTTCATGATTTTCACATTTGCTGGCGGTTGTAGCGGGTAAACGGTAAGAGCTAGAGAAAAGTGCCTAAGCCTCAATTTATAGCCACTGAAATGCCCTACATTTTGATACATAAATCATCTCTCTAGCATTTGAAATAAAGACGCTACCGAGTTTAAACTGGAAAATTCCATGAAATTTCATGATTTTCACATTTGCTGGTGGCTGTAGCGTGTAAACGGTAAGAGCAAGAGAAAAGTGCCTAAGCCTCAATTTGTAGCCACTGAAATGCCCTACATTTTGATACATAAATCATCTCTCTAGCATTTGAAATAAAGACGCTACCGAGTTTAAACTGGAAAATTCCATGAAATTTCATGATTTTCACATTTGCTGGTGGCTGTAGCGTGTAAACGGTAAGAGCTAGAGAAAAGTGCCTAAGCCTCAATTTGTAGCCACTGAAATGCCCTACTTTTTGTTACATAAATCATCTCTCTAGCATTTGAAATAAAGACGCTACCGAGTTTAAACTGGAAAATTCCATGAAATTTCATGATTTTCACATTTGCTGGCGGTTGTAGCGGGTAAACGGTAAGAGCTAGAGAAAAGTGCTTAAGCCTCAATTTATAGGCACCGAAATACTCTACATTTTGATACATAAATCATCTCTCTAGCTTTTGAAATAAAGACGCTACCGAGTTTAAACTGGAAAATTCCATGAAATTTCATGATTTTCACATTTGCTGGCGGTTGTAGCGCGTAAACGGTAAGAGCTAGAGAAAAGTGCCTAAGCCTCAATTTGTAGCCACTGAAATGCCCTACATTTTGATACATAAATCATCTCTCTAGCATTTGAAATAAAGACGCTACCGAGTTTAAACTGGAAAATTCCATGAAATTTCATGATTTTCACATTTGCTGGTGGCTGTAGCGTGTAAACGGTAAGAGCTAGAGAAAAGTGCCTAAGCCTCAATTTGTAGCCACTGAAATGCCCTACATTTTGATACATAAATCATCTCTCTAGCATTTGAAATAAAGACGCTACCGAGTTTAAACTGGAAAATTCCATGAAATTTCATGATTTTCACATTTGCTGGCGGTTGTAGCGGGTAAACGGTAAGAGCTAGAGAAAAGTGCCTAAGCCTCAATTTGTAGCCACTGAAATGCCCTACATTTTGATACATAAATCATCTCTCTAGCATTTGAAATAAAAACGCTACCGAGTTTAAACTGGAAAATTCCATGAAATTTCATGATTTTCACATTTGCTGGCGGTTGTAGCGGGTAAACGGTAAGAGCTAGAGAAAAGTGCCTAAGCCTCAATTTGTGGGCACTGAAATACTCTACATTTTGATACATAAATCATCTCTCTAGCATTTGAAATAAAAACGCTACCGAGTTTAAACTGGAAAATTCCATGAAATTTCATGATTTTCACATTTGCTGGTGGTTGTAGCGGGTAAACGGTAAGAGCTAGAGAAAAGTGCCTAAGCCTCAATTTGTAGCCACTGAAATGCCCTACATTTTGATACATAAATCATCTCTCTAGCATTTGAAATAAAAACGCTACCGAGTTTAAACTGGAAAATTCCATGAAATTTCATGATTTTCACATTTGCTGGCGGTTGTAGCGGGTAAACGGTAAGAGCTAGAGAAAAGTGCCTAAGCCTCAATTTGTGGGCACTGAAATACTCTACATTTTGATACATAAATCATCTCTCTAGCATTTGAAATAAAAACGCTACCGAGTTTAAACTGGAAAATTCCATGAAATTTCATGATTTTCACATTTGCTGGTGGCTGTAGCGTGTAAACGGTAAGAGCTAGAGAAAAGTGCCTAAGCCTCAATTTGTAGCCACTGAAATGCCCTACATTTTGATACATAAATCATCTCTCTAGCATTTGAAATAAAGACGCTACCGAGTTTAAACTGGAAAATTCCATGAAATTTCATGATTTTCACATTTGCTGGCGGTTGTAGCGGGTAAACGGTAAGAGCTAGAGAAAAGTGCCTAAGCCTCAATTTGTAGTCACTGAAATGCCCTACATTTTGATACATAAATCATCTCTCTAGCATTTGAAATAAAGACGCTACCGAGTTTAAACTGGAAAATTCCATGAAATTTCATGATTTTCACATTTGCTGGCGGTTGTAGCGGGTAAACGGTAAGAGCTAGAGAAAAGTGCCTAAGCCTCAATTTATAGCCACTGAAATGCCCTACATTTTGATACATAAATCATCTCTCTAGTATTTGAAATAAAAACGCTACCGAGTTTAAACTGGAAAATTCCATGAAATTTCATGATTTTCACATTTGCTGGCGGTTGTAGCGGGTAAACGGTAAGAGCTAGAGAAAAGTGCCTAAGCCTCAATTTACAGCCACTGAAATGCCCTACATTTTGATACATAAATCATCTCTCTAGCATTTGAAATAAAGACGCTACCGAGTTTAAACTGGAAAATTCCATGAAATTTCATGATTTTCACATTTGCTGGTGGCTGTAGCGTGTAAACGGTAAGAGCTAGAGAAAAGTGCCTAAGCCTCAATTTGTATCCACTGAAATGCCCTACATTTTGATATATAAATCATCTCTCTAGCATTTGAAATAAAGACGCTACCGAGTTTAAACTGGAAAATTCCATGAAATTTCATGATTTTCACATTTGCTGGCGGTTGTAGCGGGTAAACGGTAAGAGCTAGAGAAAAGTGCCTAAGCCTCAATTTGTAGTCACTGAAATGCCCTACATTTTGATACATAAATCATCTCTCTAGCATTTGAAATAAAGACGCTACCGAGTTTAAACTGGAAAATTCCATGAAATTTCATGATTTTCACATTTGCTGGCGGTTGTAGCGGGTAAACGGTAAGAGCTAGAGAAAAGTGCCTAAGCCTCAATTTATAGCCACTGAAATGCCCTACATTTTGATACATAAATCATCTCTCTAGTATTTGAAATAAAAACGCTACCGAGTTTAAACTGGAAAATTCCATGAAATTTCATGATTTTCACATTTGCTGGCGGTTGTAGCGGGTAAACGGTAAGAGCTAGAGAAAAGTGCCTAAGCCTCAATTTACAGCCACTGAAATGCCCTACATTTTGATACATAAATCATCTCTCTAGCATTTGAAATAAAGACGCTACCGAGTTTAAACTGGAAAATTCCATGAAATTTCATGATTTTCACATTTGCTGGTGGCTGTAGCGTGTAAACGGTAAGAGCTAGAGAAAAGTGCCTAAGCCTCAATTTGTAGCCACTGAAATGCCCTACATTTTGATACATAAATCATCTCTCTAGCATTTGAAATAAAGACGCTACCGAGTTTAAACTGGAAAATTCCATGAAATTTCATGATTTTCACATTTGCTGGCGGTTGTAGCGGGTAAACGATAAGAGCTAGAGAAAAGTGCCTAAGCCTCAATTTGTAGTCACTGAAATGCCCTACATTTTGATACATAAATCATCTCTCTAGCATTTGAAATAAAGACGCTACCGAGTTTAAACTGGAAAATTCCATGAAATTTCATGATTTTCACATTTGCTGGCGGTTGTAGCGGGTAAACGGTAAGAGCTAGAGAAAAGTGCTTAAGCCTCAATTTATAGGCACCGAAATACTCTACATTTTGATACATAAATCATCTCTCTAGCTTTTGAAATAAAGACGCTACCGAGTTTAAACTGGAAAATTCCATGAAATTTCATGATTTTCACATTTGCTGGCGGTTGTAGCGCGTAAACGGTAAGAGCTAGAGAAAAGTGCCTAAGCCTCAATTTATAGCCACTGAAATGCCCTACATTTTGATACATAAATCATCTCTCTAGTATTTGAAATAAAAACGCTACCGAGTTTAAACTGGAAAATTCCATGAAATTTCATGATTTTCACATTTGCTGGCGGTTGTAGCGGGTAAACGGTAAGAGCTAGAGAAAAGTGCTTAAGCCTCAATTTATAGGCACCGAAATACTCTACATTTTGATACATAAATCATCTCTCTAGCTTTTGAAATAAAGACGCTACCGAGTTTAAACTGGAAAATTCCATGAAATTTCATGATTTTCACATTTGCTGGCGGTTGTAGCGCGTAAACGGTAAGAGCTAGAGAAAAGTGCCTACTAAGCCTCAATTTATAGCCACTGAAATGCCCTACATTTTGATACATAAATCATCTCTCTAGCATTTGAAATAAAGACGCTACCGAGTTTAAACTGGAAAATTCCATGAAATTTCATGATTTTCACATTTGCTGGTGGCTGTAGCGTGTAAACGGTAAGAGCAAGAGAAAAGTGCCTAAGCCTCAATTTGTAGCCACTGAAATGCCCTACATTTTGATACATAAATCATCTCTCTAGCATTTGAAATAAAGACGCTACCGAGTTTAAACTGGAAAATTCCATGAAATTTCATGATTTTCACATTTGCTGGCGGTTGTAGCGGGTAAACGGTAAGAGCTAGAGAAAAGTGCCTAAGCCTCAATTTATAGCCACTGAAATGCCCTACATTTTGATACATAAATCATCTCTCTAGCATTTGAAATAAAGACGCTACCGAGTTTAAACTGGAAAATTCCATGAAATTTCATGATTTTCACATTTGCTGGCGGTTGTAGCGGGTAAACGGTAAGAGCTAGAGAAAAGTGCCTAAGCCTCAATTTATAGCCACTGAAATGCCCTACATTTTGATACATAAATCATCTCTCTAGTATTTGAAATAAAAACGCTACCGAGTTTAAACTGGAAAATTCCATGAAATTTCATGATTTTCACATTTGCTGGCGGTTGTAGCGGGTAAACGGTAAGAGCTAGAGAAAAGTGCCTAAGCTTCAATTTATAGCCACTGAAATGCCCTACATTTTGATACATAAATCATCTCTCTAGCATTTGAAATAAAGACGCTACCGAGTTTAAACTGGAAAATTCCATGAAATTTAATGATTTTCACATTTGCTGGCGGTTGTAGCGGGTAAACGGTAAGAGCTAGAGAAAAGTGCCTAAGCCTCAATTTATAGCCACTGAAATGCCCTACATTTTGATACATAAATCATCTCTCTAGCATTTGAAATAAAGACGCTACCGAGTTTAAACTGGAAAATTCCATGAAATTTCATGATTTTCACATTTGCTGGTGGCTGTAGCGTGTAAACGGTAAGAGCTAGAGAAAAGTGCCTAAGCCTCAATTTGTCGCCACTGAAATGCCCTACTTTTTGTTACATAAATCATCTCTCTAGCATTTGAAATAAAGACGCTACCGAGTTTAAACTGGAAAATTCCATGAAATTTCATGATTTTCACATTTGCTGGTGGCTGTAGCGTGTAAACGGTAAGAGCTAGAGAAAAGTGCCTAAGCCTCAATTTGTAGCCACTGAAATGCCCTACATTTTGATACATAAATCATCTCTCTAGCATTTGAAATAAAGACGCTACCGAGTTTAAACTGGAAAATTCCATGAAATTTCATGATTTTCACATTTGCTGGTGGCTGTAGCGTGTAAACGGTAAGAGCAAGAGAAAAGTGCCTAAGCCTCAATTTGTAGCCACTGAAATGCCCTACATTTTGATACATAAATCATCTCTCTAGCATTTGAAATAAAGACGCTACCGAGTTTAAACTGGAAAATTCCATGAAATTTCATGATTTTCACATTTGCTGGCGGTTGTAGCGGGTAAACGGTAAGAGCTAGAGAAAAGTGCCTAAGCCTCAATTTATAGCCACTGAAATGCCCTACATTTTGATACATAAATCATCTCTCTAGCATTTGAAATAAAGACGCTACCGAGTTTAAACTGGAAAATTCCATGAAATTTCATGATTTTCACATTTGCTGGCGGTTGTAGCGGGTAAACGGTAAGAGCTAGAGAAAAGTGCTTAAGCCTCAATTTATAGGCACCGAAATACTCTACATTTTGATACATAAATCATCTCTCTAGCTTTTGAAATAAAGACGCTACCGAGTTTAAACTGGAAAATTCCATGAAATTTCATGATTTTCACATTTGCTGGCGGTTGTAGCGCGTAAACGGTAAGAGCTAGAGAAAAGTGCCTAAGCCTCAATTTGTAGCCACTGAAATGCCCTACATTTTGATACATAAATCATCTCTCTAGCATTTGAAATAAAGACGCTACCGAGTTTAAACTGGAAAATTCCATGAAATTTCATGATTTTCACATTTGCTGGTGGCTGTAGCGTGTAAACGGTAAGAGCTAGAGAAAAGTGCCTAAGCCTCAATTTGTAGCCACTGAAATGCCCTACATTTTGATACATAAATCATCTCTCTAGCATTTGAAATAAAGACGCTACCGAGTTTAAACTGGAAAATTCCATGAAATTTCATGATTTTCACATTTGCTGGCGGTTGTAGCGGGTAAACGGTAAGAGCTAGAGAAAAGTGCCTAAGCCTCAATTTGTAGCCACTGAAATGCCCTACATTTTGATACATAAATCATCTCTCTAGCATTTGAAATAAAAACGCTACCGAGTTTAAACTGGAAAATTCCATGAAATTTCATGATTTTCACATTTGCTGGCGGTTGTAGCGGGTAAACGGTAAGAGCTAGAGAAAAGTGCCTAAGCCTCAATTTGTGGGCACTGAAATACTCTACATTTTGATACATAAATCATCTCTCTAGCATTTGAAATAAAAACGCTACCGAGTTTAAACTGGAAAATTCCATGAAATTTCATGATTTTCACATTTGCTGGTGGTTGTAGCGGGTAAACGGTAAGAGCTAGAGAAAAGTGCCTAAGCCTCAATTTGTAGCCACTGAAATGCCCTACATTTTGATACATAAATCATCTCTCTAGCATTTGAAATAAAAACGCTACCGAGTTTAAACTGGAAAATTCCATGAAATTTCATGATTTTCACATTTGCTGGCGGTTGTAGCGTGTAAACGGTAAGAGCTAGAGAAAAGTGCCTAAGCCTCAATTTGTAGGCACTGAAATGCCCTACATTTTGATACATAAATCATCTCTCTAGCATTTGAAATAAAAACGCTACCGAGTTTAAACTGGAAAATTCCATGAAATTTCATGATTTTCACATTTGCTGGTGGTTGTAGCGGGTAAACGGTAAGAGCTAGAGAAAAGTGCCTAAGCCTCAATTTGTAGCCACTGAAATGCCCTACATTTTGATACATAAATCATCTCTCTAGCATTTGAAATAAAGACGCTACCGAGTTTAAACTGGAAAATTCCATGAAATTTCATGATTTTCACATTTGCTGGTGGCTGTAGCGTGTAAACGGTAAGAGCTAGAGAAAAGTGCCTAAGCCTCAATTTGTAGCCACTGAAATGCCCTACTTTTTGTTACATAAATCATCTCTCTAGCATTTGAAATAAAGACGCTACCGAGTTTAAACTGGAAAATTCCATGAAATTTCATGATTTTCACATTTGCTGGCGGTTGTAGCGGGTAAACGGTAAGAGCTAGAGAAAAGTGCTTAAGCCTCAATTTATAGGCACCGAAATACTCTACATTTTGATACATAAATCATCTCTCTAGCTTTTGAAATAAAGACGCTACCGAGTTTAAACTGGAAAATTCCATGAAATTTCATGATTTTCACATTTGCTGGTGGTTGTAGCGGGTAAACGGTAAGAGCTAGAGAAAAGTGCCTAAGCCTCAATTTGTAGCCACTGAAATGCCCTACATTTTGATACATAAATCATCTCTCTAGCATTTGAAATAAAAACGCTACCGAGTTTAAACTGGAAAATTCCATGAAATTTCATGATTTTCACATTTGCTGGCGGTTGTAGCGTGTAAACGGTAAGAGCTAGAGAAAAGTGCCTAAGCCTCAATTTGTAGGCACTGAAATGCCCTACATTTTGATACATAAATCATCTCTCTAGCATTTGAAATAAAAACGCTACCGAGTTTAAACTGGAAAATTCCATGAAA
This sequence comes from Lordithon lunulatus, assembly GCA_963942505.1. NCBI lineage: Eukaryota > Metazoa > Arthropoda > Insecta > Coleoptera > Staphylinidae > Lordithon > Lordithon lunulatus. Next base: position 4,555,520 of record OZ012675.1, read on the forward strand.
TTTCATGATTTTCACATTTGCTGGTGGTTGTAGCGGGTAAACGGTAAGAGCTAGAGAAAAGTGCCTAAGCCTCAATTTGTAGCCACTGAAATGCCCTACATTTTGATACATAAATCATCTCTCTAGCATTTGAAATAAAGACGCTACCGAGTTTAAACTGGAAAATTCCATGAAATTTCATGATTTTCACATTTGCTGGCGGTTGTAGCGGGTAAACGGTAAGAGCTAGAGAAAAGTGCCTAAGCCTCAATTTATAGCCACTGAAATGCCCTACATTTTGATACATAAATCATCTCTCTAGCATTTGAAATAAAGACGCTACCGAGTTTAAACTGGAAAATTCCATGAAATTTAATGATTTTCACATTTGCTGGCGGTTGTAGCGGGTAAACGGTAAGAGCTAGAGAAAAGTGCCTAAGCCTCAATTTATAGCCACTGAAATGCCCTACATTTTGATACATAAATCATCTCTCTAGCATTTGAAATAAAGACGCTACCGAGTTTAAACTGGAAAATTCCATGAAATTTCATGATTTTCACATTTGCTGGTGGCTGTAGCGTGTAAACGGTAAGAGCTAGAGAAAAGTGCCTAAGCCTCAATTTGTAGCCACTGAAATGCCCTACTTTTTGTTACATAAATCATCTCTCTAGCATTTGAAATAAAGACGCTACCGAGTTTAAACTGGAAAATTCCATGAAATTTCATGATTTTCACATTTGCTGGCGGTTGTAGCGGGTAAACGGTAAGAGCTAGAGAAAAGTGCTTAAGCCTCAATTTATAGGCACCGAAATACTCTACATTTTGATACATAAATCATCTCTCTAGCTTTTGAAATAAAGACGCTACCGAGTTTAAACTGGAAAATTCCATGAAATTTCATGATTTTCACATTTGCTGGCGGTTGTAGCGCGTAAACGGTAAGAGCTAGAGAAAAGTGCCTAAGCCTCAATTTGTAGCCACTGAAATGCCCTACATTTTGATACATAAATCATCTCTCTAGCATTTGAAATAAAGACGCTACCGAGTTTAAACTGGAAAATTCCATGAAATTTCATGATTTTCACATTTGCTGGTGGCTGTAGCGTGTAAACGGTAAGAGCTAGAGAAAAGTGCCTAAGCCTCAATTTGTAGCCACTGAAATGCCCTACATTTTGATACATAAATCATCTCTCTAGCATTTGAAATAAAGACGCTACCGAGTTTAAACTGGAAAATTCCATGAAATTTCATGATTTTCACATTTGCTGGCGGTTGTAGCGGGTAAACGGTAAGAGCTAGAGAAAAGTGCCTAAGCCTCAATTTGTAGCCACTGAAATGCCCTACATTTTGATACATAAATCATCTCTCTAGCATTTGAAATAAAAACGCTACCGAGTTTAAACTGGAAAATTCCATGAAATTTCATGATTTTCACATTTGCTGGCGGTTGTAGCGGGTAAACGGTAAGAGCTAGAGAAAAGTGCCTAAGCCTCAATTTGTGGGCACTGAAATACTCTACATTTTGATACATAAATCATCTCTCTAGCATTTGAAATAAAAACGCTACCGAGTTTAAACTGGAAAATTCCATGAAATTTCATGATTTTCACATTTGCTGGTGGTTGTAGCGGGTAAACGGTAAGAGCTAGAGAAAAGTGCCTAAGCCTCAATTTGTAGCCACTGAAATGCCCTACATTTTGATACATAAATCATCTCTCTAGCATTTGAAATAAAAACGCTACCGAGTTTAAACTGGAAAATTCCATGAAATTTCATGATTTTCACATTTGCTGGCGGTTGTAGCGGGTAAACGGTAAGAGCTAGAGAAAAGTGCCTAAGCCTCAATTTGTGGGCACTGAAATACTCTACATTTTGATACATAAATCATCTCTCTAGCATTTGAAATAAAAACGCTACCGAGTTTAAACTGGAAAATTCCATGAAATTTCATGATTTTCACATTTGCTGGTGGCTGTAGCGTGTAAACGGTAAGAGCTAGAGAAAAGTGCCTAAGCCTCAATTTGTAGCCACTGAAATGCCCTACATTTTGATACATAAATCATCTCTCTAGCATTTGAAATAAAGACGCTACCGAGTTTAAACTGGAAAATTCCATGAAATTTCATGATTTTCACATTTGCTGGCGGTTGTAGCGGGTAAACGGTAAGAGCTAGAGAAAAGTGCCTAAGCCTCAATTTGTAGCCACTGAAATGCCCTACATTTTGATACATAAATCATCTCTCTAGCATTTGAAATAAAAACGCTACCGAGTTTAAACTGGAAAATTCCATGAAATTTCATGATTTTCACATTTGCTGGCGGTTGTAGCGGGTAAACGGTAAGAGCTAGAGAAAAGTGCCTAAGCCTCAATTTGTGGGCACTGAAATACTCTACATTTTGATACATAAATCATCTCTCTAGCATTTGAAATAAAAACGCTACCGAGTTTAAACTGGAAAATTCCATGAAATTTCATGATTTTCACATTTGCTGGTGGTTGTAGCGGGTAAACGGTAAGAGCTAGAGAAAAGTGCCTAAGCCTCAATTTGTAGCCACTGAAATGCCCTACATTTTGATACATAAATCATCTCTCTAGCATTTGAAATAAAAACGCTACCGAGTTTAAACTGGAAAATTCCATGAAATTTCATGATTTTCACATTTGCTGGCGGTTGTAGCGTGTAAACGGTAAGAGCTAGAGAAAAGTGCCTAAGCCTCAATTTGTAGGCACTGAAATGCCCTACATTTTGATACATAAATCATCTCTCTAGCATTTGAAATAAAAACGCTACCGAGTTTAAACTGGAAAATTCCATGAAATTTCATGATTTTCACATTTGCTGGTGGTTGTAGCGGGTAAACGGTAAGAGCTAGAGAAAAGTGCCTAAGCCTCAATTTGTAGCCACTGAAATGCCCTACATTTTGATACATAAATCATCTCTGTAGCATTTGAAGTAAAAACGCTACCGAGTTTAAACTGGAAAATTCCATGAAATTTCATGATTTTCACATTTGCTGGCGGCTGTAGCGTGTAAACGGTAAGAGCTAGAGAAAAGTGCCTAAGCCTCAATTTGTAGCCACTGAAATGCCCTACATTTTGATACATAAATCATCTCTCTAGCATTTGAAATAAAAACGCTACCGAGTTTAAACTGGAAAATTCCATGAAATTTCATGATTTTCACATTTGCTGGTGGTTGTAGCGTGTAAACGGTACGAGCTAGAGAAAAGTGCCTAAGCCTCAATTTGTAGCCACTGAAATGCCCTACATTTTGATACATAAATCATCTCTGTAGCATTTGAAGTAAAAACGCTACCGAGTTTAAACTGGAAAATTCCATGAAATTTCATGATTTTCACATTTGCTGGTGGTTGTAGCGTGTAAACGGTACGAGCTAGAGAAAAGTGCCTAAGCCTCAATTTGTAGCCACTGAAATGCCCTACATTTTGATACATAAATCATCTCTCTAGCATTTGAAATAAAAACGCTACCGAGTTTAAACTGGAAAATTCCATGAAATTTCATGATTTTCACATTTGCTGGTGGTTGTAGCGTGTAAACGGTACGAGCTAGAGAAAAGTGCCTAAGCCTCAATTTGTAGCCACTGAAATGCCCTACATTTTGATACATAAATCATCTCTCTAGCATTTGAAATAAAACGCTACCGAGTTTAAACTGGAAAATTCCATGAAATTTCATGATTTTCACATTTGCTGGCGGTTGTAGCGGGTAAACGGTAAGAGCTAGAGAAAAGTGCCTAAGCCTCAATTTGTAGCCACTGAAATGCCCTACATTTTGATACATAAATCATCTCTCTAGCATTTGAAATAAAAACGCCACCGAGTTTAAACTGGAAAATTCCATGAAATTTCATGATTTTCACATTTGCTGGTGGTTGTAGCGTGTAAACGGTACGAGCTAGAGAAAAGTGCCTAAGCCTCAATTTGTAGCCACTGAAATGCCCTACATTTTGATACATAAATCATCTCTGTAGCATTTGAAGTAAAAACGCTACCGAGTTTAAACTGGAAAATTCCATGAAATTTCATGATTTTCACATTTGCTGGCGGCTGTAGCGTGTAAACGGTAAGAGCTAGAGAAAAGTGCCTAAGCCTCAATTTGTAGCCACTGAAATGCCCTACATTTTGATACATAAATCATCTCTCTAGCATTTGAAATAAAAACGCTACCGAGTTTAAACTGGAAAATTCCATGAAATTTCATGATTTTCACATTTGCTGGTGGTTGTAGCGGGTAAACGGTAAGAGCTAGAGAAAAGTGCCTAAGCCTCAATTTGTAGCCACTGAAATGCCCTACATTTTGATACATAAATCATCTCTGTAGCATTTGAAGTAAAAACGCTACCGAGTTTAAACTGGAAAATTCCATGAAATTTCATGATTTTCACATTTGCTGGCGGCTGTAGCGTGTAAACGGTAAGAGCTAGAGAAAAGTGCCTAAGCCTCAATTTGTAGCCACTGAAATGCCCTACATTTTGATACATAAATCATCTCTCTAGCATTTGAAATAAAAACGCTACCGAGTTTAAACTGGAAAATTCCATGAAATTTCATGATTTTCACATTTGCTGGTGGTTGTAGCGTGTAAACGGTACGAGCTAGAGAAAAGTGCCTAAGCCTCAATTTGTAGCCACTGAAATGCCCTACATTTTGATACATAAATCATCTCTCTAGCATTTGAAATAAAACGCTACCGAGTTTAAACTGGAAAATTCCATGAAATTTCATGATTTTCACATTTGCTGGCGGTTGTAGCGGGTAAACGGTAAGAGCTAGAGAAAAGTGCCTAAGCCTCAATTTGTAGCCACTGAAATGCCCTACATTTTGATACATAAATCATCTCTCTAGCATTTGAAATAAAAACGCCACCGAGTTTAAACTGGAAAATTCCATGAAATTTCATGATTTTCACATTTGCTGGTGGTTGTAGCGTGTAAACGGTACGAGCTAGAGAAAAGTGCCTAAGCCTCAATTTGTAGCCACTGAAATGCCCTACATTTTGATACATAAATCATCTCTCTAGCATTTGAAATAAAACGCTACCGAGTTTAAACTGGAAAATTCCATGAAATTTCATGATTTTCACATTTGCTGGCGGTTGTAGCGGGTAAACGGTAAGAGCTAGAGAAAAGTGCCTAAGCCTCAATTTGTGGGCACTGAAATACTCTACATTTTGATACATAAATCATCTCTCTAGCATTTGAAATAAAAACGCTACCGAGTTTAAACTGGAAAATTCCATGAAATTTAATGATTTTCACATTTGCTGGCTGTTGTAGCGGGTAAACGGTAAGAGCTAGAGAAAAGTGCCTAAGCCTCAATTTGTAGCCACTGAAATGCCCTACATTTTGATACATAAATCATCTCTCTAGCATTTGAAATAAAAACGCTACCGAGTTTAAACTGGAAAATTCCATGAAATTTCATGATTTTCACATTTGCTGGCGGTTGTAGCGGGTAAACGGTAAGAGCTAGAGAAAAGTGCCTAAGCCTCAATTTGTAGCCACTGAAATGCCCTACATTTTGATACATAAATCATCTCTCTAGCATTTGAAATAAAAACGCTACCGAGTTTAAACTGGAAAATTCCATGAAATTTCATGATTTTCACATTTGCTGGTGGTTGTAGCGGGTAAACGGTAAGAGCTAGAAAAAAGTGCCTAAGCCTCAATTTGTGGGCACTGAAATACTCTACATTTTGATACATAAATCATCTCTCTAGCATTTGAAATAAAGACGCTACCGAGTTTAAACCGGAAAATTGCATGAAATTTCATGATTTTCACATTTGCTGGCGGTTGTAGCGTGTAAACGGTAAGAGCTAGAGAAAAGTGCCTAAGCCTCAATTTTAGCCACTGAAATGCCCTACATTTTGATATATAAATCATCTCTCTAGCATTTGAAATAAAAACGCTACCGAGTTTAAACTGGAAAATTCCATGAAATTTCATGATTTTCACATTTGCTGGCGGCTGTAGCGTGTAAACGGTAAGAGCTAGAGAAAAGTGCCTAAGCCTCAATTTGTAGCCACTGAAATGCCCTACATTTTGATACATAAATCATCTCTCTAGCATTTGAAATAAAAACGCTACCGAGTTTAAACTGGAAAATTCCATGAAATTTCATGATTTTCACATTTGCTGGTGGTTGTAGCGTGTAAACGGTACGAGCTAGAGAAAAGTGCCTAAGCCTCAATTTGTAGGCACTGCAATATATATATATATATATATATATATATATATATATATATATATATATATATATATATATATATACATATATATATATATATATATATATATATATATATATATATATATATATACATGTACATAATAAAAACTCTATCGAGTTTAAATTGCCTTCCGTTGCCCCGTCAGGGGTCATGCGCCAGTCAGTTTTGAACTGAAAACATTTCATTCGAGTTTTGCGTGTAGACCATTTTATATATTTTGTTTGGGTTTGGTCCCAGATTCTTGCTCTCCATTTTTACGTGCTCCAATCAGAAACCGGATTTGAAATGAGAACAGCTCGAAATCTGGTCTATGATTGGTTGACGTGGCAACGGAAAGTCGGCCACTTATTTGAACAGTAGAAGTACTCTGCGTTTTTTAAATATTACATTCAAAAATGATGTTCATGTTTAAATAACAGAGCATATCTAGTTGCACGATAAGAAATCATTTCTTATCGCGACCTTCGCGCCTGACAGTACGTGGGGGATTCCCCTTCCATCGTCCAGCGCCTTAGTCAGCTGTTTTAGAATAGCCGCCGTAGCGTCAGAGCACGTTCGATTTTCCCGAACGTTTCGCCCGGAATAGCGGCCGGTTATTTTTAGCCGCCTCCTGCCCCGAGTCATTGCCACTCTAGCCGGCGTGATCGTCCGCACGCGTTTTCCCAGCCATCCAGCAAGTTTTCCAGCCGCACGATGGCCGATGAGATCGAGCACGAGCTCTGCGCTAACTGGTGAGTGCCACCCCAAAGTACCGGCCACCGCGGCACCTGTCACCCCATTTTTTTTTCGTTCCCCCCTTGGTGACAGATTAATAACAGTCACAATGGGCGGCCGTGGGGCTATTAATAAAAGCCCTAATTCAATGAAATTTTATATTTGTTGCAAACTGTGTTTGCCAAAACAACATAAAAAGTTTGTTGATCTCAACTGTTTTTGTGTGTGTGTGTGTTGTTGAAATATTACATACAATAATTGTCATATTATTGATTCGAATTGATTTCTATTATATGTATTCGATATTCAATACATTAATCATTATTTGAATATCTTTAAATCAATAATATTGTGATTATTTAATATAATTCAATATACGATAATGAATCAATGTATTTTCAACAATCACAGACATACACAAAGAATCAACCAACTTTCATGATTGGACTAGTGTCAATAATGACTATCAGTGTTGATTGAAGTATTTATATAATACTTCAATCAATGCTATCAGTCATATATTATATATCAAATCATACTGACTGATTGTTAGTCATTATTAGCACTAATTCAATCATACTGACTGATTCATAGTCATTATTGACACTAATCCAATCATACTGATTGATTGATAGTCGTTATTAACACTAATCCAATGATACTGACTGATTGATAGTCATTATTAACACTAATCCAATCATGAAGGTTATATAAATAAATAAATACAAATTTCTAAATCAAATTATAATTATTTTGATTTCTTGTTAGCAAAAAAGAAATTCCACAAACCAACTATGTCATGCACATGGCCCACTGTGCCCGTAACATCACCCTGTGTCCAACCTGCAAGGAACCGATCCCCAAAAATAAGTTTGAAGCTCACAAAAAGATGCACACTGGCCAAACTTCCCGCAGTTCCCCACACAGAGCAGTTGCTGCTGTTAAAACATCTGTCACAACAACATCGACTGTGGTCAAACAGCAGGAGAGCAAACAGACAAATATAGGAGGCACATACAAAAAGCAGTCTGTTGCTGCTTCACCTACCACTACAGTCCACCCCCAGAATGATTATGCTAAGCCTAGTAAAGATGCGATGCTTGCCTGCAAGTATTGTGAGTTGGAGCTGCCTAAACTGGATTTGGATGATCATGAGAGCTATTGTGGGACTCGGACTGATAAATGTAATGAGTGTGGAGAGTTTGTTATGTATCGCTATAAGAAGCTGCATGAGGAGAGCAATCATGGGTTCATTAAATTGTCTGATGGTGAGTTTATAAACTACAACTCATCATTATCTATGATAAAAACCTAATTACTTCTAATTTTATCTTAAAGAATTAATTTGCTGCAGATTATTTTATTATAAAGGTACATTTACTACTTAATTTAACATTTAAAGTTGAAAAAACTGGTAGGTCTTCTATGAGCCTTGGTTTATATGCTTCTGGATGTAGACATCTTTATTTTTCCATGTCTCCTTATCTTTCTTTCTTTATTCTTAAATTATCTATTAGGTATTGAACCCAATTAATTTTTTTAGAGCCAGGACCTCGAGCTTCATGGGACTCCAACACGCAACGCACGGCTACATCCTCCTCCTCCTCCACAACCAATGGCAGTGATTCATTGTATTCAAGGCGTAACAGGGCGCCATCTCTGCGGTCCTTTGATATGAGTCCTATGTACAACATGGTGGACTATATGCCACCCTCAATGTCAGGGCGATTCGCTGGTGAGAACACAAGAAAAACCGAGAAGAGTGAGACATACAAAGATCTGTCACGCAGATTGGACTGCAAGACTGAGTACATTAAGAACCTTTTGCATGATTCGGCGAGCATCACTGCGCCCCTACGATCGGCAGGCACTGCTCCCAGGAATCATTTTAATCATCAGAAAGGTAATAACTAGCTCACTATAAGACTAACTAATTCAAAAACAATCAAGTAATTTTTTACTCATTTTTCACCTTTTGGCATTTTCATTGGAACTTTGGTCACAGACATGCATACATACAGCCGCACCGAACTAAGTGGGGAACGTGGGCGTGGCTTCGAGAAGTGCGGGAATATGGGGCGTGGCTTCGAGGGGTGTAAATGGGGCGTGGCTTCGAGGAGTGGGGGGGCATGCCTTCGAGTATTTCGTGTATTTTCATCTGTTGTTCTTCGCGTTTTTCACGTTCATTCACGTGTTTGTTATTTTTTTAATTTGGCAGCTATGTGACATCTGAGAGATGATTTTTTAATTTGTTTTGGCAACACTGGTATTTGACAGCAGGGGAGTGGGGCAAGTGGGCGTGGCTTCGAGGAGTGAGGGGGAAATGGTTCGTGGCTTCGAGGGTGTAAATGGGACTTGGCTTCGAGGAATAGGGCGGACAAGGGGGGCGTGGCTTCGGGGAGCAGGGCGGGTAAATGGGGCGTGGCTTCGAGGAGTAGTGGTAGGGATAGTCCAAGGTGTAAATCTCCCTACTGTGAACATACTTTTTGCATAAATAAATATATGTTTATCAGCTACTAGAATAATTTGTAATATATCTATACCATAATTCTAATATCGCCTTATCAAATTTCTTGTTAGGTCCTGCCCCACTGCCGCCGCCACACCGCCGCCGCAACCCGCCCACCGAGTTGACAATCCCCTGCGAGTTTTGCAACACGCCCATCCCGCACGAGGATCTCATCCAGCACGAAACCGGCTGCCGCCCGGACCTGGCCCGCTTCAACCCGCGCCGCCGCTCCCCCGAACCCGACGACTACTTCACCGCCCCCGCGCCGTCCAGTCCTGAAGTTGAGTTGCCTTGTGAGTTCTGTTCGGACATGTTCCCCGCGTCCGAACTGCTCAGGCACCAGTTGAGTTGCAACTGAAGAACTTCTGACGCTATTTGATAATGATTTGCTTTTTGTATGTTAATATTACCACCCCCAAGTATATATAGTGGAGGTGTTTTGGGGATATTTCTTTGAATACAACTGTATCTAAAAAAATGTTTCGACCAAACTCAAGATCATAACTTCTATATTCTATTTTAATCTGCACAATAAAGTTTTTATTTAATAACATCTTACCATATGACTAATCCATTCGTTCCGAAATAAATAACAACAAACACCTATCCAATTGGAAACATCCAACCCCTAGCGTCTTCAAAACGCAGGAGATATTACCTACTCTAAGTCTATAGTGTACAGGTTTAATAAGGAATTTTATTCTGGTAATACTGGATCATGTCGTACGTCCGCGTCCTGAAGTTGAGGAAACTGCTGCGGATGATCGAGAGCATGTAGTTGGCCGCCTCCTTGTCCGTCACGTTTGGCTGGAAGCGCGCGCGCAGCAGTTTGATGGTCTGCCCCCGGAAACACGGCAGACCAGTGTCGAGCATCAGCGAAACCAGAGACACAATCGCCTCCCTAAATGGCCTGTAATAAATATTACAACGTCAAACAATTGCAGAACGATAATAGTGACGCATGCGTGGCTGAATGTCATGTCTATTGAAAGTTTCTTGTATTTGGGAATATATTTTTCGTCGGTTTTAATAGTAATATTAAATTAAAACTATTTTTAAGGTTATCTGATTTATTTATATGAAAAAAAATATGTATAGGTTATTGCGCATGCGCTTTAAATTATAGCGCATGCGCTTTAATTGTTGCGCATGCGCTTTAATTGTTGCGCATGCGCTTTTATTGTTGCGCATGCGTTTCAATTGTATTTGGGAATATATTTTTCGTCGGTTTTAATAGCAATATTTAATTAAAACTATTTTTAAGGTTATCTGATGTATTTACATGAAAGAAAAATATGTATAGGTTATTGCGCATGCGCTTTAAATTATAGCGCATGCGCTTTAATTGTTGCGCATGCGCTTTAATGGTTGCGCATGCGCTTTAATTGTTGCGCATGCGCTTTAATTGTTGCGCATGCGCTTTTATTGTTGCGCATGCGCTTCAATTGTATTTGGGAATATATTTTTCGTCGGTTTTAATAGCAATATTTAATTAAAACTAAATTTAAGGTTATCTGATGTATTTACATGAAAAATATGTATAGGTTATTGCGGCTATTCCCAATTAAAGCGCATGCGCAACAATAAAAGCGCATGCGCAGCAATTAAAGCGCATGCGCAATAACCAATAAATCGTTTTTCTTTAATGCAAATACATCAGGTACTAATAAATCATTTTCGTATTTCATATAAATACATCTAGTAGCCTAGTTAGTATGATTTAATGGTATATAATCAGACATTATATTATATATATATATATATATATATATATAAATATATATATATATATATATATATATATATATATATATATATATATATATATATATATATATATATATAAACCAACTATTCTTACCGAACTGCCAAGTAGGCTTGAACACAAAGCTCGCAGAACCAACGGAATGGCGGCGCCTCCATTTTGCCGCCCATTATCATGACCATTTCGTCGGTCAATTTGATGTCGGGTTCGAATCCCAAATTGCCACCCGGTGATGATTCGAACATAAAACCAAAATCTGCAAACAAACATGTAAATAATTTAACACATTCACTATGCACCCAGAGCAATTCATAAAATTGCTCTAACTCTACATCTAGCTATTGAATATTAATCAAACTTGATATTTATATTAAAAACATGTTTGTTAATAAGTTTGTACACTTTGGATTGGCTAGGTAATAAATTGAATTTTTTACGAATTTTCAAAATGCAACTTCGACTTTTTTCATAAACAAGTTTCACTAAAATAGCTCTAACTCTACTTCTAGCACTTGAATATTTATTAAACTTGAGATTAATGTTAAAAACATGTTTATTAATAAGTTTGTACACTTTGGTTTCGCTAGATAATAAATTGAATTTTTTACGAATTTTCAAAATGCAACTTGTCTTTTTTCATAAACAAGTTTTACTAAAATCGCTCTAACTCCATTTCTAGCTCTTGAATATTCATCAAACTTGGCATTTATATTAATAACATGTTTATTAATAAGTTAGAACACTTTGGATTTGCTAGGTAATAAATTGAATTTTTTACGAATTTTCAAAATGCAACTTGACTTTTTTCATAAACAAGATTCACTAAAATCGCTCTAACTCTACATCTAGTTCTTCAAGATTCATGAAACTTGACATTTATGTTAAAAACATGTTTGTTAATAAGTTTCTACACTTTGGATTTGCTAGATAATAAATTGAAATTTTTATGAATTTTCAAAATGCAACTTCGACTTTTTTCATAAACAAGTTTCACTAAAATAGCTCTAACTCTACTTCTAGCACTTGAATATTTATGAAACTTGAAATTAATGTTAAAAACATGTTTATTAATAAGTTTGTACACTTTGGATTCGCTTGATAATAAATTATTTTTCTTACGAATTTTCAAATTGCAACATGACTTTTTTCATAAACAAGTTTCACTAAAATCGCTGTAACTCTACATCTAGCTCTTGAATATTCATGAAACTTGATATTTATGGTAAAAACATATTTATTAATAAGTATTTACAGTTTGGATTCGCTAGATAATAAATTGATTTTTTTACGAATTTTCAAAATCCAACTTGACTTTTTTCATAAACAAGTTTCACTAAAATCGCTCTAACTCTACATCTAGATCTTGAATATTCATGAAACTTGAGATTAATGTTAGAAACATGTTTATTAATGAGTTTGTACACTTTAGATTCGCTAGGTAATAAACTGGATTTTTTACAAATTTTCAAAATACAACTTGACATTTTTCATAAACAAATTTCACTAAAATCGCTCTAACTCTACATCTAGCTCTTGAATATTCATGAAACTTGAGAATAATGTTAAAAACATGTTTACTAATAAGTTTGTAAATTTTGGATTCGTTAGGTAATAAATTGAATTTTTTACGAATTTTCAAAATGCAACTTGACTTTTTTCATAAATAAGTTTCACTAAAATAGCTCTAACTCTACATCTAGCTCTTTAATATTCATGAAACTTGAGATTAATGTTAAAAACATGTTTATTAATAAGTTTGTACACTTTGGATTCGCTAGATAATAAATTGAATTTTTTACGAATTTTCAAAATGCAACTTGACTTTTTTCATAAACAAGTTTCACTAAAATCGCTCTAACTCTACATCTAGCTCTTTAATATTCATGAAACTTGAGATTACTGTTAAAAACATGTTTATTAATAAGTTTGTACATTTTGGATTCGCTAGATAATAAATTGAATTTTTTACAAATTTACAAAATGCAACTTGACTTTTTTCATAAACAAGTTTCACTAAAATTGCTCTAACTCTACATCTAACTCTTCAATATTCATAAAATTTGACATTTATATTAAAAACATGTTTATTAATAAGTATGTACATCTTGGATTCGCTAGATAACAAATTGGATTTTTTACGAATTTTCAAAATGCAATTAGACTTTTTTCATAAACAAGTTTCACTAAAATCGCTCTGACTCTACATCTAGCTCTTTAATATTCATGAAACTTGAGATTAATGTTAAAAACATGTCTGTTAATAAGTTTGTACACTTTGGATTCGCTAGGTAATAAATTGGATTTTTTACGAATTTTCAAAATGCAACTAGACTTTTTTCATAAACAAGTTTCACTAAAATCGCTCTAACTCTACATCTAGCTCTTTAATATTCATGAAACTTGAGATTAATGTTAAAAACATGTTTATTAATAAGTTTGTACACTTTGGATTCGCTAGATAATAAATTGAATTTTTTTACGGATTTTTAAAATGCAACTTGACTTTTTTCATAAACAAGTTTCACTAAAATAGCTCTAACTCTACATCTAGCTCTTTAATATTCATGAAACTTGAGATTAATGTTAAAAACATGTTTATTAATAAGTTTGTACACTTTGGATTCGCTAGATAATAAATTGAATTTTTTACGAATTTTCAAAATGCAACTTGACTTTTTTCATAAACAAGTTTCACTAAAATCGCTCTAACTCTACATCTAGCTCTTTAATATTCATGAAACTTGAGATTAATGTTAAAAACATGTTTATTAATAAGTTTGTACATTTTGGATTCGCTAGATAATAAATTGAATTTTTTACAAATTTACAAAATGCAACTTGACTTTTTTCATAAACAAGTTTCACTAAAATTGCTCTAACTCTACATCTAACTCTTCAATATTCATAAAATTTGACATTTATATTAAAAACATGTTTATTAATAAGTATGTACATATTGGATTCGCTAGATAACAAATTGGATTTTTTACGAATTTTCAAAATGCAATTAGACTTTTTTCATAAACAAGTTTCACTAAAATCGCTCTGACTCTACATCTAGCTCTTTAATATTCATGAAACTTGAGATTAATGTTAAAAACATGTTTATTAATAAGTTTGTACACTTTGGATTCGCTAGATAATAAATTGAATTTTTTTACGGATTTTTAAAATGCAACTTGACTTTTTTCATAAACAAGTTTCACTAAAATAGCTCTAACTCTACATCTAGCTCTTTAATATTCATGAAACTTGAGATTAATGTTAAAAACATGTTTATTAATAAGTTTGTACATTTTGGATTCGCTATATAATAAATTGAATTTTTTACAAATCTACAAAATGCAACTTGACTTTTTTCATAAACAAGTTTCACTAAAATTGCTCTAACTCTACATCTAACTCTTCAATATTCATAAAATTTGACATTTATATTAAAAACATGTTTATTAATAAGTATGTACATATTGGATTCGCTAGATAACAAATTGGATTTTTTACGAATTTTCAAAATGCAATTAGACTTTTTTCATAAACAAGTTTCACTAAAATCGCTCTGACTCTACATCTAGCTCTTTAATATTCATGAAACTTGAGTTTAATGTTAAAAACATGTTTATTAATAAGTTTGTACACTTTGGATTCGCTAGATAATAAATTGAATTTTTTTACGGATTTTTAAAATGCAACTTGACTTTTTTCATAAACAAGTTTCACTAAAATAGCTCTAACTCTACATCTAGCTCTTTAATATTCATGAAACTTGAGATTAATGTTATAAACATGTTTATTAATAAGTTTGTACATTTTGGATTCGCTAGATAATAAATTGAATTTTTTTACGGATTTTCAAAATGCAACTTGACTTTTTTCATAAATAAGTTTCACTAAAATAGCTCTAACTCTACATCTAGCTCTTTAAAATTCATGAAACTTGAGATTAATGTTAAAAATATGTTTATTAATAAGTTTGTACATTTTGGATTCGCTAGATAATAAATTGAATTTTTTACGAATTTACAAAATGCAACTTGACTTTTTTCATAAACAAGTTTCACTAAAATTGCTCTAACTCTACATCTAACTCTTCAATATTCATAAAATTTGACATTTATATTAAAAACATGTTTATTAATAAGTATGTACATCTTGGATTCGCTAGATAACAAATTGGATTTTTTACGAATTTTCAAAATGCAATTAGACTTTTTTCATAAACAAGTTTCACTAAAATTGCTCTAACTCTACATCTAGCTCTTTAATATTCATGAAACTTGAGATTAATGTTAAAAACATGTTTATTAATAAGTTTGTACACTTTGGATTCGCTAGATAATAAATTGAATTTTTTACGAATTTTCAAAATGCAACTTGACTTTCTTCATAAACAAGTTTCACTAAAATCGCTCTAACTCTATATCTAGCTCTTTAATATTCATGAAACTTGAGATTAATGTTAAAAACATGTTTATTAATAAGTTTGTACATTTTGGATTCGCTAGATAATAAATTGAATTTTTTACAAATTTACAAAATGCAACTTGACTTTTTTCATAAACAAGTTTCACTAAAATAGCTCTTCAATATTCATGAAACTTGACATTTGTATTAAAAACATGTTTATTAATATGTTTGTAAATTTTGGATTCGTTAGGTAACAAATTGAATTTTTTACGAATTTTCAAAATGCAACTTGTCTTTTTTTCATAAACAAGTTTCACTAAAATCGCTCTAACTCTACATCTAGCTCTTGAATATTCATGAAACTTGAAATTAAAATTAAAAACATGTTTATTAATAAGTTTGTACACTTTGGATTCGCTAGATAATAAATTGAAAATAGTAATGTTTGAGTTACCTATATGAATGATGTGTCCATCCCCATCCAACATAATGTTACCATTGTGTCTGTCTTTAATCTGCAGCAGGAATCCAATCACACTGTATGCAGCCATTGAGATGACAAAATTCCTTCTTGCTTGCTGGAACTCCTGCGAGCCTTCATCGCCGTACTTTTTCAGGAAATACTCGTACATACCGATGTCGGTTTGTCTTCCCAACTGGTCACGTGATTTCGCATTGGGCACACACTCAATAACTCCACACTGAAATATAGTGTGTGTCAAAACTAGAAATTCTATGCAACTATTTTATGTAGAGTAGTACTTACACCGGGAGCAGTTGCTACAACCCTATATGGAAAGAGATAGAGATCCAATCCAACAGTTTGGAAGACATTCTTGAAGATACCAATGACTTGTAGGGCTAACATATCCTGTCGCACATCGTCACCCACTTTGAAGATTGCAGCTTGCCATAGTTCTGGGCCTAGAGTGACATTCTGTTCTTTGCCCTAAACACAAAATGTATATATATATATATATATATATTTATATTTATATTTATATATATATATATATATATATATATATATAAGCGTTTTCAAAATTCCATACATACCTGATTTGTGGAGAAAGCCATTGCTGATGTCTCCAGCTCGTTGATTCCACACCTGGCGACTTTAAATCTAGCCAAGTAGGGTGCTTTGGCAGCACTTTGCATTGGTGTTCCACTCTTGTAATCGATATCAATGACCATGGCCTCAGGGTTGCTAGGTAGATAACACCCAGGTTGAACCTATACATGTATTAAAATGCCAATACAAACAATACGTAATTTATGTGAAATAATTAGAAATTTACTTACCTTGATTTTACTAAGGGCCTCCAAACAAGCTCGTTTCCGTTCGGTGCCCTTCGGATAGGGCCGTATTTGTCCGCTAATGTTCGTGATTTTTCCGAAAAAGTCGAACTCTCGTTCGTAAAATTGTTTTGCTGGCCCTGACAGAGCTGCTACTATTGTATTGGAAAGCGCTTCCAGTATATCAAATAGTATCACTATAAAAAAATGAAATAAATTACATTATAATGCTTTAACCATAAAACTATTTACCATCTTTATGAAGCATTTCCTCATCGATGAACATGTTGGTTTTCATATTCCAAATGAGTTGATGGGCGACGATTTGTGAGCGCTGAGCGACGTACTTGATGTACTCGGTGACGTATCCCATCTAGAATTTCACATTCACATTTAGAGATAATTTCATTCGAAATAATAATAAATAGTAATTGAATTTAAAATTTGCTAAATCTCAAATACTGTAAACATGCTGTATATGAGATTTAGCAAATTTTAAATTCAATTAATATTTATTATTATTCGAGGGATGCGTACACATTTCAAAATGTCGAACAAATATATTAAAATTTAATATAGAAACAACTTTTCATTAAAATCCTTCCAAACATTTTTTTTGCGATCGCTGTATAAATGCATTTCCCCCAAAAAAGTCCTTGAATTTTTGGTGAAAAATCCTGAAATATGCAATTTAGGCTTGATTTTGGAAAGTATACCCTAGAATTTGATTGTGCATAGTATTATGAGGATTTTACTTACAGTATCGTGTCGAACAGCTTGCACCAGTTGCGGTATGTAGAACAAAACGGCATCGGAAGGATACGATGAAAGCACCCTGACTGCGTATTGGGCTGATATCGGATGATGTGGAAATTGTCTGCTGAAGAATGCTAGAGCCTGAAATATCACACCAAATTCAAGACTGCATACTTATGTATGCAATTGCAATTGAATCAATTATAAAATTGATTCAATTCGAATTTTCTATTGGTTTGCTGCCAGACATTTTTTGGTAAAACATTTTTAATTTTTGGAATGGCAGATTTGTATATTTTTTTTATTGCTGCATAACAAATTTATGAAACAATATAAACTATATATTTCAAAATACATTTGTAAGGAATTTTAAAACATCATTAATTTTTGACTTACATACATTAGTTCTGATTGGACACTCTCAGGATCATTTGGTACCAACATAAATCTTAACACAAATTAATATCGAATATATGAAAACAAAAAAAAACTTTTATCTTTATAGGGCTATCAGCTATGAGGCTTTTCCGCCGGTCAAGGGAGAAGCTCAGAGGAGTTTAATCACCCTTAACTTCACAGAAAACCTCTGAAAAACTATGAAAGGTGATTTGCGAGAATTCATTCCCCGCTGGGAATCTAACTAAATATAATTTGTTTATTTACATATAATTAGTTTATTACAAACCTGTATGGGAGTAACTCTGGCCCATGTCAGCATGTAAACAAGCTTAGTACTATCACCAAGTATAGTATCAGTTGTTGCAAGGTATTGCAAAGCTTCAGGGATATGCTGCACCGCGACAGGATTTTGTTGGACTTGGTGTTTGATTTCACTGATTATGGCATCATTGCATTTCAGTCTGAAAATGATTACATTGCAAATATTTTACTATGTATTCAGTTACAGAATCTACACAGATTCTCGGCTACCAGCACCCCAAAACAACATCCTCAAAGACAACACTCAAAATAATATGGCGGCAAGAGAAAGGTAGAAGATTTCCCGGAAATGGCGGAGTCAGATCTGGAATACGAGAAACCGGGGCACTAACTATCAAGCCGCTTGGAAAATATTATGAATTTTGTACAATAATCCATATAATTTTAGTTTTTTTTTTCAAGCGGCTTGTTTGAGATTTTCACGTTTTGACATTTTTTACATTTTCACATTTTTCACATTTATACATTATCACTTTATGACAGTTTTCACATGTTTCACGTTTTGACAGTTTTCTCATTTTCACGTTTTGACATTTTTCACATTTTCACATATTCACATAATGACATTTTCACATTTTGATATTTTGACATTTTGACATTTTCACATTTTTCACATTTTCACGTTTTGACATTTTTCACGTTTTGACATTTTTCACAGATTCACGTTTTGACATTTTTCACATAATTACATTGTCACATATTCGCATTTTGAAAATTTTCACGTTTTTCACATTTTGACATTTTTCACATTTACATTTTCACGTTGACATTTTTCACATTGTCACGTTTTGACACTTCACATTTTCACGTTTTGACATTTTTACCATTTTTACATTTTCAAAATTTTCACGTTTTCACATTTTTCACGTTTTGACATTTTTAACATTTTCACGTTTTGACATCTTTCACATTTTTTGACATTTTTGACATATGTGACATTTTTTTTTATACATTTTACTTTTTTTTCTTCCCCTTTTCGACTTTTTTTTATTACATTTTGACATGTGTGACTTTTTTTCTGACATTTTGACTTTTTAACTTTGTTGTATTCTAACATTTTAACATTTAGGCATTGTGACATTTTGGAATTTGGACATATTTACATTTAAGCATTGTCACATTTTCATTTTACATTTTCACGTTTTGACACTTCACATTATTCACATTTTTCACATTTATACATTATCACTTTATGACAGTTTTCACACGTTTCACGTTTTGACAGTTTTCTCATTTTCACGTTTTGACATTTTTCACATTTTCACATATTCACATTTTCACATTTTGATATTTTGACATTTTGACATTTTGACATTTTCACATTTTCACATTTTCACATTTTCACGTTTTTCACATTTTCACGTTTTGACATTTATCACGTTTTGACATTTTTCACATAATTACATTGTCACATATTCGCATTTCGACATTTTTCACGTTTTTCACATTTTGACATTTTTCACTTTTACATTTTCACGTTGACATTTTTCACATCGTCACGTTTTGACACTTCACAGTTTCACGTTTTGACACTTCACATTTTCACGTTTTGACATTTTTGACATTTTCACAATTTTCACGTTTTCACATTTATCACATTTTCATGTTTTGACACATTTTACATATTTTCACATATTCACATTTACACATTTACACATTTACACATTTACACATTTACACATTTACACATTTTCACGTTTTAACATTTTTCACATATTCATGTTTTCACGTTTTGACATTTTTCACATTTTGACATTTTGACATTTTTCACGTTTTGACATTTTTCACATATTCATGCTTTTCAAGTTTTCACATTTTCACGTTTTCATATTTTGACATATTGACATTTTCAATTTGACTTTTGTTCTTCTTTTTTTAAAACTTTTTTTGAGTTTTATTTCCCTTTTCGACATATTTTTTACTTTTTTGATATTTTAGACTTTTTTTCAGATTTCTGACAGTTTTACTTCTTAACTTAGTGGTATTCTGACATTTTAACATTTTGGCATTGTGACATTTTGGAATTTTGACATTTACATTTTCACGTTTTGATACTTTTCACATTTCCACATTTTCACGTTTTGACATTTTTCACAATTTCACGTTTTGACATTTTTTGACATTCTTGACATTTTGACGTGTCCGACATTTTTTACATGTTTGACATTTGTTCTTTTTTTAAACTTTTTGAGTTCTTTTTTCTTTTTTCGACTTTTTTTTATTACTTTTTTGACACTTTAGACTTTTTCTTCAGATTGACACTTTAAACATTTTGACTTCTTAACTTAGTGGTATTCCGACATTTTCACTTTTTGGCATTGTGACATTTTGGAATTTTGACATATTTACATATAGGCATTGTCACATTTTCATTTTTCACATTTTCATTTTACACATTTTAATTTTTTGACATTTTTTTTTTGAAGTTTTTGTCTATTTTGACAGTTGTGACTTTGGACACAAATCACAAATGTCAAAAAAGACAAAAATTTGGAAAATATGTCAATAATGTCAAAAAAAAAACAGAAAATGAAATATGTAAAATGAAAATGTGTAAAATGTAAATATGACAATGCCTAAATGTAAATATGTCAAAATTTCAATTTTTTTTTGACATGACTTTTAAAAAAAAAATATTTGACTTCATTTAACATTTTTGACTTGTTTAAACATTTTCGACAATTTTGACATTTTTATTTTTTCTTACTTTTGTGACGTTTTTAAACATTCCTTTGACTTTCTTTGACTTTTTAGCATGTATGACTTTTGACACATTTTAGACATTTATTTGACATTTTTGAGATTTAAAAAAAAAAAAAATTGTATAATAACCCATATATTTTTAGGTATTATTTTATTGCATTTTTTTTTCAAGTAGCTTGAAATAAAATATTAACAAAAAATACATGGGTTATTATACAAAATTCATAAATTTTTTTGAAATGTCAAAAATGTCGAACAACTCAAAAATGTCAAAATTTCAAAACGTAAACAAAAGGTCAAAAATGTCAAAAAAGTCAAAAATGTTAAAATTGACGAAACTGTCAAAATATTTAAACGTCAAAGTCAAAAATGTCAAAAAAGAAGAAACTGTAAACATTTTTAAACAAGTCAAAAATGTCAAAAAAGGTCAAAATGTCAAGTAACAAACTAAAAAAAGAGTCAAAAATGTCAAAAAAGAAGAAAAAGTCTAATCACAAATGTCAAAAAAGAAAATATGTTAAAAAAAATTCAAAAATGTCAAAAAAATGTGAAAAATGAAAATGTGAAAAATGAAAATTGAAAAATAAAAATGTCTAAAATGAAAATGTAAAAAATTAAAATGTGAAAAATGACTTTTAAATAAGTCAAAAATGTCAAAAAAAGTCAAAATGTCAAGTAACAAATTTTAAATTAAAAAAAAAGAGTAAAAAATGTCAAAAAAGAAGAAAAAGTCTAATCACAAATGTCAAAACAAAAAATATGTTAAAAAAATTCAAAAATGTCAAAAAAAATGTGAAAAATGAAAATGTGTAAAATGAAAATGTGAAAAATAAAAATGTGTAAAATGAAAATGTGAAAAATGAAAATGTGTAAAATGAAAATGTGAAAAATGAAAATGTGTAAAATGAAAATGTGAAAAATGAAAATGTGTAAAATGAAAATGTAAAAAATGAAAATATGTAAATAGAAATTGTGAAAAATGAAAATGTGTAAAATGAAAATGTGAAAAATGAAAATGTGTAAAATGAAAATGTGAAAAATGAAAATGTGTAAAATGAAAATGTGAAAAATGAAAATGTGTAAAATGAAAATGTAAAAAATGAAAATATGTAAATAGAAATTGTGAAAAATGAAAATGTGTAAAATGAAAGTGAAAAATGAAAATGTGTAAAATGAAAATGTGACAATGAATAAATGTAAATGTCTACATTTCTTATGACATTTTGACGTTTTTTAGAATTTTGAATTCTTTTGACATTTTTGACTTTGTTACGTTTTTAACATTTTCGACTATTTTGACATTTTTATATTTTTTGACTTTTGTGACGTTTTTTAACATTTGTTTTTACATTTTAGACGTTTTTTTATGACATTTTTGACATTAAAAAAAAAGAATTTTGTATAATAACCCATATATTTTTAGTTATTATTGCATTTTTTTTTCAAGCAGCTTGAAATAAAATAATAACTAAAAGCACATCGGTTATTATACAAAATTAATAAATTTTTTGAAATGTCAAAAATGTCCAACAAGTCAGAAATGTCAAAAATTTCAAACAAGTAAAAAATGTCAAAAATTTTAAACAAGTAAAAAATTTCAAAAATGCCAAAAAAGTTTCAGAAGTTAAAATGTCAAAAGTCACAAAAGTCAAAAATGTTGCAATAGGCAAAAATAACAAAAAATTTAAACAAGTCAAAAATGTAAAAAAAAAGTCAAAATGTCAAGTATCAGAAATTTAAAAAAAAAGTAAAATATGTCAAAAATAGAAGAAAAAGTCAAATCACAAATGAAAAATGAGAAAAATGTCAACAACAAAAATTAAAAATGTCAAAAAAATGTAAAAATGAAAATATGTAAAATGAAAATGTGATAAATGAAAATGTGTTAAATGAAAATGTGAAAAATGAAAATGCCTAAATGTAAATATGTCAAAATTCCAAAATGTCAGAATGGCAAAATATTAAAATGTCAATATGTCAATATGTCATGATGTTAAAATGTTAAAATGTCAGAATGTCAAAATGTCAGAATTCCAAAAGGTAAAACAGTGAAAACATCAAAAATTTCAAAAAATAAGTCAATAAAAGTCAAAACAAAATCTAAATTTATTTCAAAAGTCAAAAAAGTCAAGAAAAGTAAAAAAATGTAAATGTGAAAAATGAAAATGCCTAAATGTAAATATGCCAAAATTCCAAAATGTCAGAATGGCAAAATATTAAAATGTCAATATATCATGATGTTAAAATGTTAAAATGTTAAAATGTCAGAATGTCAAAATGTCAGAATGCCAAAAGGTAAAAAAGTAAAAACATCAAAAATTTCAAAAAAAAAATAAAGGCAATAAAAGTCAAAATAAAATCTAAATTTGTTTCAAAAGTCAAAAAAGTCAAGAAAAATAAAAAATGTAAATAAAGTAAAAAAGTCAAAAGTCAAAAAAAGTCAAAAGTCAAAAAAAGTCAAAAGAAGTAAAAAATGTCAAAATGTAAAAAGCGGATAAATGTGGAACATTTTATAAAAAAAAACAATAATCATCAAAATTGACACAGTGAGGAGACGATGATGGAATATCGCTTTTCATTCGTTAGGGAAGTAGCGCAGCAGGAGCGCAGGTGCAATATCACATTATTAATACAATCATTTGGTTACCTTTCAGGAAGATACACTGCTAGCACTGGTGATATATCCCACGCCAGTCGTGTGTAGTCCCTCCACTGTTTTTCAGTGATTGTCTTGGCCCTCCATGCAGCCAAATTGTCTTCTCCGGGAAGGTGCAACTCGACGCGAGCGCTCGGATTGTGCCAGACAATCAAAAATTCAATCTCCACAGCCTAAAAAAAAACAATACCAGTCAACTATGTTATAGACATATATTAGATGTGTTTATTTCAAAATATACAGACATTCATAATCCCTAAACTTAAAATTTCGACACTCAAAAATAGATACATTCATAATTCCGGCCTTGTCAAAAGGGGCATCGTAGATTTTATTATTAATTAATAATCATATAGGTATGTTCCTTACCAGCAGTTCAAGTATGAGATTTCTCTTCTTAATGTAGCACTTGACGAAATTGTCCGCCAGTGGCACTCGTTTGGACTTAGTGGACCGTTTGCTGAGGGTAGCTGTACTGGTGGACAGTGGAACTGTGTTGATCCAGCCAGTTGCCGGCCGATTAACTTCATTCGGCCGAGACAGTTCGGAACTGGCCGGGATGGAGCTGAGCGGAGCGGATGTGCCTAAGTCTAAATCTGAACCGGTCAATACGCACGCATGCCGCCAGCAAGTAGAGAGAAAGAGAAGGAACAAAATAAACAAGGAAATAAATTAATAAAAGAACATGCATTTAGATAAATAGGAAATAAATAATATAAACAATATTCTAAGTTGGTTTAAGCAAAAAAGTCGAAAAAAGTCAAAAAAGACAAAAAAAAATTCAAAAAGCCGAAAATGTAAACAAAACTTCAAAAATGTATAAAATGTGAAAAATGAAAATGTGTAAATGAAAATGCCTAACTGTAAATATGTCAGAATGCCACTAAATTAAAGAGTTAAAACGTCAAAACGTGAAATTGTCAAAATGTCTAAACGTTAAATTGTCAAAGTGTCAAAAATTTCAATAAAATTCTAAAATGTCAAAAAGTCTAACATGTCAAAAAGTCTAAAATGTCAAAAACGTCATAAAATGTCAAAAAGTCTAAAATGTCAAAAAGCCTTAAATGTCAAAAAGTCTAAAATGTCAAAAAATCTAAATTGTCAAAAAGTCTAAAATGCCAAAAAGTCTAAAATGTCAAAAAGTTTAAAATGTCAAAAAGCCTAAAATGTCAAAAAGTCTAAAATGTCAAAAACGTCATAAAATGTCAAAAAGTATAAATGTCAAAAAATCTAAAATGTCAAAAAGTCTAAAATGTCAAAAAGTCTAAAATGTCAAAAAGACTAAAATGTCAAAAAGTCTAAAATGTCAAAAAGTCTAAAATGTCAAAATGTCTAAAATGTCAAAAAGTATAAAATGCCAAAAAGTCTAAAATGTCAAAAAGTCTAAAATGCCAAAAAGTCTAAAATGTCAAAAAGTATAAAATGCCAAAAAGTCTAAAATGTCAAAAAGTCTAAAATGTCAAAAAGACTAAAATGTCAAAAAGTCTAAAATGTCAAAAACGTCATAAAATGTCAAAAAGTCTAAAATGTCAAAAAGACTAAAATGCCAAAAAGTCTAAAATGTCAAAAAGTATAAAATGTCAAAAAGTCTAAAATGTCAAAAACGTCATAAAATGTCAAAAAGTCTAAAATGTCAAAAAGACTAAAATGCCAAAAAGTCTAAAATGTCAAAAAGTCTAAAATGTCAAAAAGTATAAAATGCCAAAAAGTCTAAAATGTCAAAAAGTCTAAAATGTCAAAAAGTCTAAAATGTCAAAAAGTCTAAAATGTCAAAAACGTCATAAAATGTCAAAAAGTCTAAAATGCCAAAAAGTCTAAAATGTCAAAAAGTATAAAATGTCAAAAAGTCTAAAATGTCAAAAACGTCATAAAATGTCAAAAAGTCTAAAATGTCAAAAAATGTCCTAAAATGTCAACAATTCGAAAAAAGTAAAAAAAAAGAGAAAATAAATATGGTTTAAAACATGCAAAATATAACACTACGAATTGATCTAAATTATGACTAACCTCCAACATCGCTTGCTTTCAGGTATTTCTTATCGGAATGCATCGTTTGCCAAAACCGTACCAGAGTACTGATGTCCTCGCGCAATATCGATATTTTCTGCGTGGGGCAACGCACAGGACGACAAAAGTAGTCCAAACAACTACAGTAGATCCGCTCACGTAGTACATTCTTTGCAAGACTTTTCGGCAGAATATCGCCTTGTAATAGAGATAGACCACACTGCAATAATCTGAAAATATAAAGTGATTAGTGAGTCATATTGATAAAAATCATGATTTTAATCACATATATTTTCAAAAACATACATTCTGTGTTAATGTCATGTAGCTTCATGACACAGGCCACGAAGCTATACGACATCAACACAACATGTATAATTTTGAAAATCGAAAACTACTACTATGTAAAGTACAGGGAAATGATCTTACTTAAATCTCACACCCACAGCGGAAACATCCCGTGTTTGGCAGGGAATAGGAGAACCAACATTCATCGCCAAAGACCTATGAATTAAGGACGCCAGCATTTCCACTTTTTCGTAACTGCTGTATTTTGCGGTTTCCACCATCTCGCAAATGAACTGCACCCAAATCGCATGTGGCTTTACAAACGGTGGATCGGCCACTAATGGATACCCTGAAATTAATCATTTAAAGAATAAACACAATTAATACCATATAAAGTCATGACCTTGAAAATTTTAAATTGTAATATAAGATTGAAAATTTATATATGGGCAATATTTACAATTATAAACATTTTATTTTAGTGAAAAATATTTGTATCACCCACCTAAAGTGTACTTTACCTGAAAACGTGTTCAATTGTTTCAGGTAAAATGTCATTTTTGTGAACGGTACGAATAAAAGTTATTAAAATAAGTTGTTTGGTTTTATAAATAATACCTATGTACCTAATTTCAGTTAAAAGCAAAATAGTTTCTGAGATAACCATATATAAAGTCATGACCTTGAAAATTGTAAATTATAATATTGGATTGAAATTTTGAATATGGGCAATATATACAATTATAAACAACTTATTTTAGTAAAAAATATTTGTATCACCCACCAAAAGTGTACTTTACCTGAAAACGTGTTCAATTGTTTCAGGTAAAGTGGTATTTTTGTGAACGGTACGAATAAAAGTTATGAAAATAAGTTGTTTGGTTTTATAAATAATACCTATGTACCGAATTTCAGTTAAAAGCAAAATAGTTTCTGAGATAACCATATATAAAGCCATGACCTTGAAAATTTTAAATTGTAATATCGCAATGAAAATTTATATGTGGGCAATATTTACTATTATAAACAATTTATTTTAGTGAAAAATATTTGTATCACCCACCAAAAGTGTACTTTACCTGAAAACTTATTCAATTGTTTCAGATAAAGTGGCATTTTTGTGAATGGTACGAATAAAAGTTATTAAAATAAGTTGTTTGGTTTTATAAATAATACCTATGTACCGAATTTCAGTTAAAACCAAAACAGTTTCTGAGATAACCATATAAGGCATGACCTTGAAAAATTTAAATTGTAACATCGACTCGAAAATTTGTATGTGGTCAATATTTACTATTATAAACAATTTATTTTAGTGAAAAATATTTGTAACACCCACCAAAAGTGTACTTTACCTGAAGACGTGTTCAATTGTTTCAGGTAAAGTGGCATTTTTGTGAATGGTACGAATAAAAGTTATTAAAATAAGTTGTTTGGTTTTATAAATAATACCTATGTACCGAATTTCAGTTAAAAGCAAAATAGTTTCTGAGATAACCATATATGAAGTCATGACCTTGAAAATTTTAAATTGTAATATCGGATTGAAATTTTGAATATGGGCAATATATACAATTATAAACAACTTATTTTAGTAAAAAATATTTGTATCACCCACCAAAAGTGTACTTTACCTGAAAATTTATTCAATTGTTTCAGATAAAGTGGCATTTTTGTGAATGGTACGAATAAAAGTTATTAAAATAAGTTGTTTGGTTTTATAAATAATACCTATGTACCGAATTTCAGTTAAAACCAAAACAGTTTCTGAGATAACCATATAAGGCATGACCTTGAAAAATTTAAATTGTAACATCGACTCGAAAATTTGTATGTGATCAATATTTACAATTATAAACAATTTATTTTAGTAAAAAATATTTGTATCACCCACCAAAAGTGTACTTTACCTGAAGACGTGTTCAATTGTTTCAGGTAAAGTGGTATTTTTGTGAATGGTACGAATAAAAGTTATTAAAATAAGTTGTTTGGTTTTATAAATAATACCTATGTACCGAATTTCAGTTAAAAGCAAAATAGTTTCTGAGATAACCATATATAAAGTCATGACCTTGAAAATTTTAAATTGTAATATCGGATTGAAATTTTGAATATGGGCAATATATACAATTATAAACAACTTATTTTAGTAAAAAATATTTGTATCACCCACCAAAAGTGTACTTTACCTGAAGACGTGTTCAATTGTTTCAGGTAAAGTGGCATTTTTGTGAATGGTACGAATAAAAGTTATTAAAATAAGTTGTTTGGTTTTATAAATAATACCTATGTTCCGAATTTCAGTTAAAACAAAATCAGTTTCTGAGATAACCATATATAAAGTCATGACCTTGAAAATTTTAAATTGGAATATCGGATTGAAAATTTGTATAAACATACCTTCTGAATATGCTAGTGGACTAGTCTCCTCCTTGGGAGGTGAAAACAGCCCCATCCGTTTTTGCACCGTGTACGACCAGGCGGACAACATCTCCTGCAAGAACCGCAACTCAACATCTTGCCTAGCGGTTATCAACCATTGCCAGCAGGCCACTGCTGTCGTCATCGCTTCAACGGTGAACAGCTCGACCTGCGAGCTGGAGATGCAGTGCAACAACTTCCGGTTGAGTTGTGGGGTGGAAATCAACATGGCTGTGGCACGCCACAGCGCATCTCTATGCGCAGCATCAGATCGACTCTTGCAAGCCTCCCATACGTTGTTGAGGAGTTGTTCTGTTAAGTTGCTACGGCCTTGCTCGCCGCAATATGCCAATAAACCAATTAACTAAAACAAAATACAATTTATATATATATATATATATATATATATATATATATATATTGACTTAACGTACCTCGCCACTATATTTGGATCGTAACGTCAACAAACTGACGAATTTTGAGGAATCATTCTTCACACATTTTGGCCGTTTTTCAAGCATTCCAACCGTCAATGTCACACTGCTGATGTTATTTGGACCATACTGCAGCACACACTCTAGCGCTTGTGATAAGCCTGCGTGATTGCGACCTGAAGTCTGGACTAAATTTATATATTCTTGTACGTGTGAACGCGTCCAATGCGGCTCCCATTTCATGGCTTCTTTAAGGATACGCTCGGAATTGGCGGCAAAATCCTTAACAATACTCTAGAAAAAGAAATATTTTTTAAAATTATCATCTCATCAGTTATGGATTGTACAAACCTCACGTGCTTCTAGAGTGTCCATTAATTGTATGGAATAAACTGTGTTTGGTACTTTTAGAACTGAGTTCTCATGATTGGGATCTAGATGTAAGGAAAACGAGAGGACTTCCAGGATATCCAGCATTGTCCATAGAACTCTATAATGAATTACAAGTTAAATTCAATGTACAGTTTATGCATTCCAATTAGTCACTTTGTTGTGATGTGCAAATGACGTCACAAATGGTCCCTTTTACGGTAGCTCTTTCATTTCCTAGGAAACCAGGGCTTAACGGTAATAAAGATACCAAATTCAAATGATACAGACATCTGTAACTGATTCTAATAATTTAACTCACCTTTTATTCCATAACAGATGTGGAAATTTATCAATAAGCAACGAAAGAAACTTATCGGCTACCCGCCGAATTTGTTTTTGCGGATTATTGAAATTGACTAGTAGAAACTGCGCATGCTCCTCAAGATCCACCTCTCTGGCTTGATCCTTGGGCTTGTTCTTCATCACCTCCAGAAACTTATCAAATACTTTCTCACCAACGGAAAACACGCAATTCCACATGCCAGCCTTGTCTTTTTGGAGGGCAGAGTCACTCAAGTACTCAACAATTATGATTTGCAGGTTTGGCTCGACGGAATTCGTGATTCTAAGTAATGAACATTCAATTATCATCATATATTTGGTTGCCAAAGCACTGAGCATGATTCTGAATCATTACAGAATACGATCAGAATTATTCAGAACATCCTGTATGTTTAGACAAACAACACAAACAAGAAATAATTACCTTAAAGTCTCAACCCAATAAACACTGAGTAGAAACGAGCACTCTGCGAATGATAATTTGTTGACATAAGTGGAGACATCTGTGGAACCTTTGAGAAGATCCAATATCTGCGTGCGCAGCTCATGCAGCTCATTTATGGAAACACTGTCATTGCGCACGGCACTGGTGTATTGCAGTTCGCGCATTTCGGATCTGCTGGATGTTTGTGACACTAATGCAGGAGTTTTGACTGCAATTTCTTTCACGCCTTCATACCACTCTTGAGGCCACAACCCTAAAAAGATACAGCAAAGTGTTTTATATTATTATAGAACTACTTTACTAAAACCACTCTAACTCGAGTTATAGTGGTTGAAAAATAATGAAAATTAATACGTTTGTTAAAAACAAGTTAAGTAACCACTAAACAAAATTTGATATTGATATTTTAAAAATTAAATTTTTGATGAATTTTTAAAGTGCGACTTACTTAGATTTAATAAACTACTTTACTAAAACCACTCTAACTCGAGTTATAGTGGTTGAAAAATAATGAAAATTATTACGTTTGTTAAAAACAAGTTAAGTAACCACTAAACGAAATTTGATATTGATATTTTAAAAATTAAATTTTTAAAGAATTTTAAAGTGCGACTTAATTAGATTTAATAAACTACTTTACTAAAACCACTCTAACTCGAGTTATAGTGGTTGAAAAATAATGAAAATTATTACGTTTGTTAAAAACAAGTTAAGTAACCACTAAACGAAATTTGATATTGATATTTTAAAAATTAAATTTTTGATGAATTTTTAAAGTACGACTTACTTAGATTTAATAAACTATTTTACTAAAACCACTCTAACTCGAGTTATAGTGGGTGAAAAAGAATGAAAATTAAAACGTTTGTTAAAAACAAGTTAAGTAACCACTAAACAAAATTTGATATTCATATTTTATAAATTAAATTTTTGATGAATTTTTAAAGTGCGACTTACTTAGATTTAATAAACTACTTTACTAAAACCACTCTAACTCGAGTTATAGTGGTTGAAAATTAATTAAAATTAATACGTTTGTTAAAAACAAGTTAAATAACCACTAAACAAAATTTTATATTGATATTTTAAAAATTTAATTTTTGATGAATTTTTAAAGTACGACTTACTTAGATTTAATAAACTACTTTACTAAAACCACTCTAACTCGAGTTATAGTGGTTGAAAAATAATGAAAATTAATACGTTTGTTAAAAACAAGTTACGTAACCACTAAACGAAATTTGATATTGATATTTTATAAATTAATTTTTTGATGAATTTTTAAAGTGCGACTTACTTAGATTTAATAAACTACTTTACTAAAACCACTCTAACTCGAGTTATAGTGGTTGAAAAATAATGAAAATTAATACGTTTGTTAAAAACAAGTTAAGTAACCACTAAACAAAATTTAATATTGATATTTTAAAAATTAAATTTGTGATGAATTTTTAAAGTGCGACTTACTTAGATTTAATAAACGACTTTACTAAAACCACTCTAACTCGAGTTATAGTGGTTGAAAAATTATGAAAATTAATACGTTTGTTAAAAACAAGTTAAGTAACCACTAAACAAAATTTGATATTGATATTTTAAAAATTAAATTTTTGACGAATTTTTAAAGTGCGACTTACTAGATTTAATAAACTACTTTACTAAAACCACTCTAACTCGAGTTATAGTGGTTGCAAAATTATGAAAATTAATACGTTTGTTAAAAACAAGTTGAGTAACCACTAAACAAAATTTGATATTGATATTTTAAAAATTAAATTTTTGATGAATTTTTAAAGTGCGACTTACTTAGATTTAATAAACTACTTTACTAAAACCACTCTAACTCGAGTTATAGTGGTTTAAAAATAATTAAAATTAATATGTTTGTTAAAAACAAGTTAAGTAACCACTAAACAAAATTTGATATTGATATTTTAAAAATTAAATTTTTGATGAATTTTTAAAGTGCGACTTACTTAGATTTAATAAACTACTTTACTAAAACCACTCTAACTCGAGTTATAGTGGTTGAAAAATAATGAAAATTAATACGTTTGTTAAAAACAAGTTGAGTAACCACTAAACAAAATTTGATATTGATATTTTAAAAATTAAATTTTTGATGAATTTTTAAAGTGCGACTTACTAGATTTAATAAACTACTTTACTAAAACCACTCTAACTCGAGTTATAGTGGTTGCAAAATTATGAAAATTAATACGTTTGTTAAAAACAAGTTGAGTAACCACTAAACAAAATTTGATATTGATATTTTAAAAATTAAATTTTTGATGAATTTTTAAAGTGCGACTTACTTAGATTTAATAAACTACTTTACTAAAACCACTCTAACTCGAGTTATAGTGGTTTAAAAATAATTAAAATTAATATGTTTGTTAAAAACAAGTTAAGTAACCACTAAACAAAATTTGATATTGATATTTTAAAAATTAAATTTTTGATGAATTTTTAAAGTGCGACTTACTTAGATTTAATAAACTACTTTACTAAAACCACTCTAACTCGAGTTATAGTGGTTGAAAAATAATGAAAATTAATACGTTTGTTAAAAACAAGTTGAGTAACCACTAAACAAAATTTGATATTGATATTTTAAAAATTAAATTTTTGATGAATTTTTAAAGTGCGAGTTGCTTAGATTTAATAAACTACTTTACTAAAACCATTCTAACTCGAGTTATAGTGGTTGAAAAATAATTAAAATTAATACGTTTGTTAAAAACAAGTTAAATAACCACTAAACAAAATTTTATATTGATATTTTAAAAATTAAATTTTTGATGAATTTTTAAAGTACGACTTACTTAGATTTAATAAACTACTTTACTAAAACCACTCTAACTCGAGTTATAGTGGTTGCAAAATTATGAAAATGAATACGTTTGTTAAAAACAAGTTAAGTAACCACTAAACAAAATTTGATATTGATATTTTAAAAATTAAATTTTTGACTAATTTTTAAAGTGCGACTTACTAGATTTAATAAACTACTTTACTAAAACCACTCTAACTCGAGTTATAGTGGTTGCAAAATTATGAAAATAAATACGTTTGTTAAAAACAAGTTAAGTAACCACTAAACAAAATTTGATATTGATATTTTAAAAATTAAATTTTTGATGAATTTTTAAAGTGCGACTTACTTAGATTTAATAAACTATTTTACTAAAACCACTCTAACTCGAGTTATAGTGGTTGAAAAATAATGAAAATTAATACGTTTGTTAAAAACAAGTTAAGTAACCACTAAACAAAATTTAATATTGATATTTTAAAAATTAAATTTTTGATGAATTTTTAAAGTGCGACTTACTTAGATTTAATAAACTACTTTACTAAAACCACTCTAACTCGAGTTATAGTGGTTGAATAATAATGAAAATTAATACGTTTGTTAATAACAAGTAACCACTAAACAAAATGTGATATTGATATTTTAAAAATTAAATTTTTGACGAATTTTTAAAGTGCGACTTACTTAGATTTAATAAACTACTTTACTAAAACCACTCTAACTTGAGTTATAGTGGTTGAAAATTAATGAAAATATATTTATTTATATTGTACATACCTGAATCAGCAGCCGTGAAGCCCATAATCACGCAGTATAGCCAAAAATCCCTAAACAATTTATGTAGACGTGGCTTAGGATTTCGTATTGGCGGCAATCGTCTCAGCAGGACTGCAATAACCGGTATCAGAACACCCAAATTTCCTGCCGAACTAGA
This sequence comes from Lordithon lunulatus, assembly GCA_963942505.1. Taxonomy (NCBI): domain Eukaryota; kingdom Metazoa; phylum Arthropoda; class Insecta; order Coleoptera; family Staphylinidae; genus Lordithon; species Lordithon lunulatus. The sequence goes on from OZ012675.1 coordinate 4,589,337, forward strand.
CGCTTTAGTAGCACCTACAAAAAAAAGCAATTTTTGGTTAAAACAACATTAAACAACAGCAACTTTTGTTTACCGGGTGATTTTTCGCTTGCGCGCTTGCCTTCCAATCCCAACTGCACAAACAATTCTAGAAGAGTAACTAGAAGTCCATTTAGTGATTCCGCTTGAACATTAGCGGCGATATTAGCAAATGCATTAATTACAGCTCTAGATACATGCCTAAAATAAATCATTACACATAATTAGTACTAATCAGAGACCAATTTCCGCGCATGCGCACGAGTTGCGCGCATGCGTACGAGTTGCGCGCCTTGCCCTCTTAATTCGCTCAAATCTCAGGTTTCAAAAATTAAACAGTGGCAACAATAACAGGGACAAGTTTTATGAACTATCCTCTCTATTTTAGTATTCTTACTAGTTACTTACCTATATTGTGCTTTCTGGTCATTGCTATAAGTACTGTAGGTGACGCTACTGCTTTCAACAGTGATCATCGTGAACATTTTCATGATGACGTCATACACATGCGCCTCGCACTGTGCTATAATCATGCAGCCTAATTGGTCAACAATCAGTGTGTCTAGTGGCGAGGGTACGCGACAGAATCGCTGTTGGAAGAACTGCAGAATCGTGTCGGTTGTTTTCGGGACACCTCGCATTGAGACAGCCACGTGTCCCAACATGATGACAATGTTTGTTGAAATCAACGTCGACTCACTAAAATAAATAATTAAAATAGAATAATTATGTCTGTACTCTTCCAGTTACTTACCTGTCACTTTTTTCTGCAGTAAACAATCGATTCGAAACAGCTGCTACCAGCGCTCTAACAACATCAGGATCCAAAGTATGCGCAGAATCCAGCGCATAGCACAAATTCTCGATAGCAGCATCGCGCAGCTTCTCAAACGCCGACTGCGCAGCCGTAAACGTCTTACTGCCATCCATGCGCAGAGTGTTGCTCTGCATAGCAAGAGCCGAATCCTTACTGTTAGCCTTACTGGCCTTTTCATTCGCTTGACGATGTAATTTATACAAAATAGGCGATGGTGTAATCAGAAAATCACGTAAACAATAAATTGAGGTGGAAGCAATATTTGGGAATTTCTGCGCGAGTTTCCCCAAACCTTCTAAACACACCATCAACAATGGCATGTGTGCTAGAACAAGTTTGTGACCATGGTTCGAGTTTATTTTCTCAGTGAGGCGACCACAAAGGCTATCAGCTCCTACAAACATAATTCAAACAATATTAGAAATATTCATACAAAATATCAACATTGCAACCATTTTATTGCAAAATTTTTAAAATTGTACTGAACAAATGATTGCAATGTAAACGTTTATTATGATTAGTATGAAAAAAAAAATAGATTCAGTTAAGACAACCATTGAACAGAATAGTTTTTGTTTTTTTTGTTTGAGGGGCATATTAAAGGTTTCTGGCTTGAAAAATCACAACAGCAGTCAACACAATTGACAAATCCAACTATTTCTTTGAATTTGGCATGGCTTGATTGTCAATACATGTAATGCACTTTTAAAATCCAAACAAACACAAGTCAAACAGGATTTATATAACAGTTATTTCTAGAAATATAGTCAAGTATATTTGTTTGGGTCTACTATAAAGGGACACTCACAATAATTGCTGTAACAGTGACGTTATACGGACGTTTTTTCAAAATCATGAACCTATATGAAATTGCAGACAAAGTATGCAACATTTAACGATTTTCTAAATTGTCGTATTTTGTCGACAAACGCTATCATTCTGAAATTTTGTATATCAGTCTTATTTGGTGTTACGAACAATTTATCTAAATGACATTTTTGTGTATTTCCAATAAAAAATACACTTTACCTGAACATAAAATGCCTATTTCAATAATCTCGTCAGGTAAAGTGACATTTTAGTGAGAGATACGACAAAATGTTACTTATATAAGTCTCTTAGAATTCAAAATCATGAACCTATATGAAATTGCAGACAAATTATGCAACATTAGACAATTTTCTAAATTGTCGTATTTTGTCGACAAAAGCTATCATTATGAATTTTTGTATATAAGCCTTATTTCGTGTTACAAACAATTTCTCCAAATGACATTTTCGTGTATTTCCAATAAAAATCACACTTTACCTGAACAAAAATGCCTATATCTCGTCAGGTAAAGTGACATTTAGATAGGCAAAATGTTACTAATGTACGCCCATTAGAATTCCAATGTCAATACAATGCCACCTATACCACGATTCATTGTGAGTGTCCCTTAACCCTTAACAGAAGTGATGAAATAACTATAAAACACGTAAACTAAAACAGAACACCACAAGCTCTCTCACGTTTCAGTCACCTAATATAATATATAGTGCATGGTGCAGGCTTGCAATGTTATATTCATCGTCCACTGCAAGAAAATGGTGATACACAATATATATATATATAATATAATATATAATATTTTTTGAGTGAAATTAATTGCAATTATTATTTAGTATTACCAGTTTCATCTCCTATAGCCCAAACTAGAAGATCCACACAGGCCGCATTGGCCATTACGTTGACCTTGAATTTGTTGACCAGCGCGAAATTGCTCTCACGGTCCTCCTTCTCACTCGCATCGTGGTTCCTACTTTGTAGCTCTGTTTGGCCACTGAGGAAAAGCCCTAAAAAATTGATCACAATTAATTTTGCCATTTGATAAAAACTAGTTTGAAATATATTTGGACTTGGTACCATGCATAAAACAAATTAGAACAAGTGGTGAAAGTAAGATAAGTGGCAAAAGGAAAGCAAATAGTCAAACATGATAGATGAGGACAAATGGTGAAAGTAAGATAAGTGGCAAAAGGAAAGCAAATAGTCAAACATGATAGATGAGGACAAGTGGTGAAAGTAAGATAAGCAAAAGGAAGACAAGTGGTAAAAGGAGGACAAATGGGTAAATGACAGACAGTTGAAAAGAAACAAGAAAGAACAAGTGGCAATATAAAAAGAAATGGATAAAATGGTTAAAATGGGTACACAGACGACAAGTGGTGAAAGGTAGATGAATGGTAAATAGAGGGCAAGTGGTAAAAAATGACAAACGGTATAAGTATGACAAAAAATAAAATAGTAGTAAAAGGAATATAAATGGTAATCGGAGGACAAGTATTGAAATTAAGACAAGTATCTAAAAAAGGACAAGTGGTAAAAGAGGATAAAGTGACAAAAGGAGAACAAATGGCAAAGTGAAGGGTAGTGGTAAAACCACAAGCAGTAAAAGTGGACAAATGGTATAAATATAATAACTAAAAATATAATAGTATAAAGTTATAACTAACAAAATGAGGACAAGTGGTAAAAGATATAATTGTATTTTTATTTTTATTTTTGTATATTTTTGTTGAGGTTTGTGAGATGGAGGGGCAGTGAGGGAAATGCCAATAAAGGTAAAAGATATACAAATGACAAAAGCAGGACCAAATAATGACAACTGGACAAAGGAGGACAAGTAGTGAAAGTAGGACAACTGCTCAAAAGACTACAAATAGTACCAGGAGGACGTCGAGTAGTGAAAGTAGAACAAGTGACTAAATAAAGTCGACCTACATAAGGAGGACAATTAACTAATGGAAGACAAATGGCAAAACGAAGGTATTGGTAAAAAGACTATGTGGCAACAAGAAAACAAATGGTAAAAAAGACTAGTAATAAAAAAGTGTATACGTAGCCAAGGAGGACAAATAATACCAAGATGATAACTGGTAAAAGGAGGCCAACTGGAAAAATGACAATTGATAAAAAGACAACACGTGGCACAGGAAGACAAAAACAAAACGTAATAATGAACTAAAGTATAAAAATTATTCATAATTAACAACAGGACAAAAGTAGAGATGAGGACAAATGTAAGAATGAGGACAAACGTAGAAATGAAGGCAAATGTATGAGGACAAATGTCAGAATGTAAAAAATGTCGTAGGAAGGTGAACAAATATATAGAAATTTATAAATGAGGACAAAGACAAATGTATGAAGACAAATGTAGGGATGAGGATAATCGTAGGAATGAGGACTAAAGTAGGGATGAGAACAAATATAGAAATGAGTACAAATGTAGAAATGAGAATAAAAGTAGAGATGAGGACAAACGTAGAAATGAGGACAAATGTAGGAATGATGACAAATGTAGGAATGAGGACAAAAATAGAAATGAAGGCAAATGTACGAGGACAAACGAAAGAATGCAAAAAAATGTCGATAGGAGGGTGAACAAATATATAGAAATTTATAAATGAGGACAAAGACAAATGTATGAGGACAAATGTAGGAATGAGGATAATCGTAGGAATGAGGACTAAAGTAGAGATAAGGACAAATATAGATATTAATACAAATGTAGGAATGAGAACAAAAGTAGAGATGAGAACAAAAGTAGAAATGAGGACAAAGGTAGGAATGAGGACAAATGTAGGAATGATGACAAATGTAGGAATGCGAACAAAAATAGAAATGAAGGCAAATGTGCGAGGACAAACGAAAGAATGCAAAAAAATGTCGATAGGAGCGTGAACAAATATATAGAAATTTATAAATGAGGACAAAGACAAATGTATGAGGACAAATGTAGGAATGAGGATAATCGTAGGAATGAGGACTAAAGTAGAGATGAGGACAAATATAGATATTAATACAAATGTAGGAATGAGAACAAAAGTAGAGATGAGAACAAAAGTAGAAATGAGGACAAAGGTAGGAATGAGGACAAATGTAGGAATGATGACAAATGTAGGAATGCGAACAAAAATAGAAATGAAGGCAAATGTGCGAGGACAAACGAAAGAATGCAAAAAAATGTCGATAGGAGCGTGAACAAATATATAGAAATTTATAAATGAGGACAAAGACAAATGTATGAGGACAAATGTAGGAATGAGGATAATCGTAGGAATGAGGACTAAAGTAGAGATGAGGACAAATATAGATATTAATACAAATGTAGGAATGAGAACAAAAGTAGAGATGAGAACAAAAGTAGAAATGAGGACAAAGGTAGGAATGAGGACAAATGTAGGAATGATGACAAATGTAGGAATGCGAACAAAAATAGAAATGAAGGCAAATGTGCGAGGACAAACGAAAGAATGCAAAAAAATGTCGATAGGAGCGTGAACAAATATATAGAAATTTATAAATGAGGACAAAGACAAATGTATGAGGACAAATGTAGGAATGAGGATAATCGTAGGAATGAGGACTAAAGTAGAGATGAGGACAAATATAGAAATGAATACAAATGTAGGAATGAGGACAAAAGTAGAAATGAAGACAAAGGTAGAAATGAGGACAAAGGTAGGAATGATGACAAATGTAGGAATGAGGACAAAAGTAGAAATGAAGGCAAATGTACGAGGACAAACGAAAGAATGCCAAAAAATGTCGATAGGAGAGTGAACAAATATATAGAAATTTATAAATGAGGACAAAGACAAATGTATGAGGACAAATGTAGGAATGAGGATAATCGTAGGAATGAGGACTAAAGTAAAGATAAGGACAAATATAGAAATGAGTACAAATGTAGGAATGAGAACAAAAGTAGAAACGAAGGCAAATGTACGAGGACAAATGAAAGAATGCAAAAAAATATCGATAGGAGGGTGAACAAATATATAGAAATTTATAAATGACTACAAAGACAAATATATGAGGACAAATGTAGAAATGAAGACAATCGTAGGAATGAAAACAAATGTAGGAATGGGGACAAAAGTAGGACTGAGGACAAAGGTAGGAATGAGGACAAATGTAGGAATGATGACAAATGTAGGAATGAGGACAAACGTAGAAACGAAGGCAAATGCATGAGGAAAAATGAAAGAATGCAAATAATGTCGATGGAGGATAGTGAACAAATATATAGAAATTTATAAATGAGGACAAAGAAAAATGTATGAGGACAAATGTAGGAATGAGGACAATTGTAGGAATAAGGGCAAATGTAGGAATAGGGACAAATGTAGGAACGAGGACAAATGTAGGTATGAAAACAAATGTAGGAATGAGGACAAAAGTAGGAATGAGGACAAAAGTAGGAATGAGGACAAAGATAGGAATGAGGACAAATGTAGGAATGATGACATATGTAGGAATGAGGACAAAGTTAGAAATGAAGACAAATGTATGAGGACAAATGAAAGAATGTAAAAAAAATGTAGATAGGAGGGTGAACAAATATGTAGAAATGTATAAATGAGGACAAACGTCGAAATAAAGACAAAGGTAGAAATGAGGATAAAAATGGAAATCAGGATTAATATAGAAATTAAGTCAAATGTAAAAATGTAAACAAATGATAGGAGGGTTAAAATACAAATATTTAGAAATGTAGAATTGAGGACAATGGTGGAAATTCAGACAAATGGAGAAATTAGAACAAATGTAGATAGGTGGGTGAAAGTATAAATATGTAGAAATATTCAAAAGAGGACAAAGGTAGAAATATGAACACATGTATGAATGAGGACAAAGGTAGAAATATGGACACATGTATGAATGAGGACAAATGTAGAAATATGGACAAATGTATGAATGAGGACAAAGGTAGAAATATGGACACATGTATGAATGAGGACAAATGTAGAAATATGGACACATGTATGAATGAGGACAAAGGAAGAAATATGGACAAATGTATGAATGAGGACAAATGTAGAAATATGGACACATGTATGAATGAGGACAAATGTAGAAATATGGACACATGTATGAATGAGGACAAATGTAGAAATATGGACACATGTATGAATGAGGACAAAGATAGAAATGAGGATAAATGTAAACAAATATAGATAGCAGGGTTAAAATACTAATATGTAGAAATGAGGACACATGTAGAAATGAAAAACTACTGTAGATAGTAGGGTGAAAGTACAAATGAGTAGGAATATATAAATGAGGACAAAGGTCAAAATGAGGACAAATGTCGAATTGAGGACAAAGATCGAAATGTGGACAACTCTCGAAATGAGGACAAAAGTTAAAATGAAAACAAAGCTAGTAATGTGAGAAAAGATACACATCAGAATCAATATAGAAATGAGGACAAAAGTAGAAATTAGGACAAACGTAACAATCAGGACAAACGTAAAATTGGGAAACTAATGTAGATAGGAGAGTAACAGTACACATTTGTGGAAATGTATAAATGAGGACAAAGGTGGAAAGATGGACAATTTTATGAATGAGGACAATTGTAGCAATATGAACAAATGTATGAATGAGGAAAAAATGTAAATACATGTAGATAGGAGAGTTAAAGTACAAATATGTAGAAATAAGGAGAAAAATCAAAATGAGGACAAACAAAGACATATGAAATGAGGACATATGTAAAAAAGACAAATGTAAATATTAGGATAAATGAGGAACTAATGTAGATAGAAGGGTGAAAGTACAAATATGTAGAAATGTATAAATGAGTACAAAGGTGGAAATGAGGACAATGGTAAAAATTATGACACATGTAAAGAATCAGAATCAATATAGAAATATAAAAGTACACATTTGTAGAAATGTATATATGAGGACAAAGGTCGAAGGGAGATCAAAAATAGATATATGGAGAATTTTATGAATGAGGTCAATTGTAGCAATATGGACAAATGTATGAATGAGGAAGTACAAATATGTAGAAATGAGGACAAAGATCAAAATGAGGACAAAGGTAGAAATGTAAACAAAGATAGAAATCAGGATTAATATACAAATAAGGACAGGTGTAAAAATGTAAACAAATGAAGATAGGAGAGATAAGTACCCATATGTATAAATGAGGACACAGGTAGAAATTAGCACAAATGTATACATGAGAACAAAGGTCGAAATGAGGACAACTGTAGAAATTAGGACCAATGTAGAAATTAGAAACTAATGTAGATAGGAGGGTAAAAATACAAATTTGTGAAAATATATAAATGAGGCCAAAGGTTAAAGGTAGAAATACAACATTTTCTACATGTTTGACATTTTTGAAATTTTTATCATTTTTGAGATTTTTGACATTTCATTTCATTTCTTCATTTATCCGTGCTTCCACAGTTGTCCTCATTTTTAACAGTTTTATCTATTTTGACAGTTTTTTAAGCATTTTTCTCCATATATGTATCCAATTTATTTGTGTCCTCACTTTAATTTATCCACTTTCCGGATCATCTTAATTAGTAACCTCATTTCTACTTTCATCCACTTTTTAACACTTGATATTTCTCCGCCGAAATGAGGACAAGTAACCAACTGAGAACAAATGTCAAAATGAGGACAAATGTCAAAATGAGGATAAATGTCAAAATGAGAACAAATGTCAAAATGAGAACAAATGTCAAAAATGAGGACAGATGTCAAAAATGAGGACAAATGTCAAAATAAGAACAAATGTAAAAATGAGGACAAATAGCAAAATGAGAACAAATGTCAAAATGAGGACAAATGTCAAAATGAAAACAAATGTCAAAATGAGGACAAATGTAAAAATGAGAACAAATGTCAAAAATGAGGACAAATGTCAAAATAAGGACAAATATCAAAATAAGAACAAAAGTAAGAATGAGAACAAATGTCAAAATGAGGACAAATGTCAAAATAAGGACAACTGTCAAAATGAGGACAAATGTCAAAATGAGAACAAATGTCATAAATGAGGGCAAATGTCAAAATAAGAACAAATGTCAAAGTAAGAACAAATGTAAAAATGAGGACAAATGACAAAATGAGAACAAATGTCAAAATGAGGACAAATGTCAAAATAAGGACAACTGTCAAAATGAGGACAAATGTCAAAATGAGAACAAATGTCATAAATGTGGACAAATGTCAAAATAAGAACAAATGTCAAAATAAGAACAAATGTAAAAATGAGGACAAATGACAAAATGAGAACAAATGTCAAAATGAGGACAAATGTCAAAATAAGGACAACTGTCAAAATAAGGACAAATGTCAAAATGAGAACAAATGTCATAAATGTGGACAAATGTCAAAATAAGAACAAATGTCAAAATAAGAACAAATGTAAAAATGAGGACAAATGACAAAATGAGAACAAATGTCAAAATGAGGACAAATGTCAAAATAAGGACAACTGTCAAAATAAGGACAAATGTCAAAATGAGAACAAATGTCATAAATGAGGACAAATGTCAAAATAAGAACAAATGTCAAAATAAGAACAAATGTAAAAATGAGGACAAATGACAAAATGAGAACAAATGTCAAAATGAGGACAAATGTCAAAATAAAGACAACTGTCAAAATGAGGACAAATGTCAAAATGAGAACAAATGTCAAAAATGAGGACAAATATCAAAATAAGAACAAATGTAAAAATGAGAACAAATGTCAAAATGAAAACAAATGTCAAAATGAGGACAAATGTCAAAATAAGGACAACTGTCAAAATAAGGACAAATGTCAAAATTGAAAACAAATGTTAAAATGGGGACAACCGAAAAATCTTTTGTTTTTCTGTTTAATAATCTATCATCAATGAGTTTCTAAAACTTTTTTGGTGTTTAAAACATTTGAATGCATGCACAAAACGAATTCAAAAACATTTTAGGTATGATTCAACTGTTTTAATCATGCAATGAAGTGATTTTAAGACTTTAAATGATTCGAAAACATTTGATACATAAAATCATGTATCAAATGCTTTCGATAGATTTACTCAAAACCTAAAAACATTTGAATTAAAACAATTTGATTTACCTTTTACAAACTCCTGCACTTCCTTCGTAAAAGGCACTGGCAGGTCCTTTTGTGGCTGCAGCAGCTCTCGCAGCAGTGTCACCATCACCAAGTTAATCGTTTCAGAGAAACTCTTGTAGGGAAATATCAGTATTTTTCCAGTCGAGTATATTTCATGACTTTGCTCGTCCAGAAACGCCAGCATTTCTTTCGTCAGCAGTTCTTTGGCGAGCTGCAGGATGGTCTCCAGATGTTCCAGCGGAAACAGCAACCGGACATTCTTTTCGCCAGCCTCACAGAACCGCATGTTGGGAAACTGATTGAAACTGGAGCCGAATTTTGTGAAGAAATACGTGCGCGGGTCGTAGTTGGTCGGCGCATGCGTCGGCGCCATCTTTCGCTTCAGCGAGTTCGTATTGGGCGAGTGATCAAGAGAGTCCTAAAATAAATAATTTGAGTAGAAGACATGATTTAAGGCTATATTAAAATTTATAAGGATAAATAAAACGGTTTTTACTTTGATTTTTTTTTATGACCCTTTAGGTACATTAATATTGTTGCAAGGCTATATTTCCAAATTTATAAATTAATCCTGACTCATTCCAGGCATCAATTTTGTGATAATTCATTTTAAAGGATAAATAAAATTATTTTTAATTTAATGTTACAACTAACCGCCATCTGGCGGCAACACATCAAATTATATATATATATATATATATATATATATATATATATATATTATATTTAAAAATTTATAAATTAATCCTGATTCATTCTAGGCATCAATTTTGTGATAACTCATTTTAAAGGATAAATAAAAACAACTAACCGCCATCTAGCGGCAACACATCAATTTATATATATATATATATATAAATTGATGTGTTGCCGCTAGATGGCGGTTATTTGTAACATTAAATTAAAAATAATTTTATTTATCCTTTAAAAAATGAATTATCACAAAATTGATGCCTAGAATGAATCAGGATTAATTTATAAATTTTGAAATATTGCATTGCTAAAATATTTCAAAAAGTTTATAAATTAATCATGATTCATTATTAATTCATGACATATACATTCGATTTACATTTGAGTATTCGGTTTGAGAATGATGTAATCTAAATAGCCTTAAAGAAAATACTTACATTAGAAATCCCATCAACTGTACTCGCATTAAAACTCCCCGACAAGCTTCTAGGTATAATCGACCTGAAACTGCTAAAGCTCCTCTGATAGCTAGGTCTTTCAACAACAGGCTGTCCGATGGGTGGATCTGGTTTTGGGAACAGCCTGCATATCAATGGAGTGTCATTAGGTGCAGAGAATCTCCCAATAGCCCTGCACAGTCCAATAAGCAGCGGCACGGTGCTTCTACACAAATACAGTTTAGTTGAGCTCGTATTGGAAGTCTGTTCACGCAGCCCAGCCATGTTGGTAATGAGCTGTGATAGACACTCCACTTGGACTGTAATAATCTCCCCACGATCCTCATCAGAACGTGCAGCTATGTCTGCTAGTAGAGTATGCAGACAGAAGCTGAATTTTTCACCAATAGGAATGCGATCGGCTGGGTGTAGTTTGACTTCATCCAGCCACACCACTTTACTCAAACCACGGACCACATTGAGGAGGTATGGAAGGATTTTGTCCTTATGTTGCAGATCGGACTCCAGAAGGTATATTCCCAATGCCAGGATGGCATCTTGGTCGCGATTGTTGATACGATAGACACCATTTGCAGTCTCTGCTGGGCAGAGGAGGAACAAAGTTTCCAACTGTAAACAAAATTGAGATAGCAAACAACTTTTCCTTATTGTTAACTTATTAGTTACATTACACTAACAAATCGTTGCCTAAGCAGCAACACCTACAATTTTATTGTTATTAATTTGTATTGATGATTAGTAAATGTAAATATTAATGCTTGCTCTTTCTGTTTTTGAAAAAAATATGCTTTGCCAGCTAGATTTCAAGTTATAGCATTCGAGACAGTATCAAGTTACTACTGGTGACTACTAATTACAAATAGTGGACATTCACAGCTGTGTATTCACTCATACTTCACATGGATAGCTACTAGTTACACATAAGAATTACTCGTAGCCTATTAGATGGGGTGATTACTCAGCAAGTGATATATTAGTAATACTGTCTAAATATTGACTTGTATTGGACAATATTACTAATATATCAACTTGGTGCCATCTCCAAAAGGTCACCTTAAGACACTCGTAGTAACTACAAGTGATGACTAGTAGTTCCTACATCCCAACAAGTAACAACTAATATTTCTCCTTGAATTCAACAAATCAACAGCAATAATAAGAGTGTCATGACACACACATATTAATTACACCTATTTTAATAGTAGTTTAATTGCAACTAACCTTCTCCCATGGGATGTTTTGGATGCAGGCCAAGGACCGCGCCAGATGCTGCACGGCCTGGTGAAAGAAAAGCTTGTCGTCGCAGACCATTTTCAACCGAATGGCAGTCACAGAGTCACTAAAATTGCCAGAAAAACACTACATTACGTCAGAAGAACACACAATTATCCGCTCACAAGTAAACTGACAGGTGTCCGTGACAGCAGCTCCAGCTGTCAAAACAATAACAATGACATTTCACCGAAATTTCAATACATCGAAAATAATAATAATACAAATTTATTGGGATTGATTGATTATTATATTTACCGATAATAATTATTGTTTAAGGGTTCTACAATCGACATTTAACTGGAGAATAAGTCTATTCGTGGAATAAGTTTAAGATATTGGCGTTAAAATCTCAAAATTATTCCACGAATAACCTTATTTTCCAGTTAAATGACAATTGTAGAACCGGCCCTTAATATAGTATTTTATTTTTTAAATAGGTTTTGTATATAAAAATAGTATTGATCATTTGAACTACTTAAGTAAAAAAGTTTAATGAGATTCGATTCAAATGTAATAAAAATACAATCACTAGTCCTAATATCTTTGTTAATGTGTAGTAGATTTTATAAAATAATTATTATTAACATAAAAACTACTTTACTTGGAAAGTAGTTCAATTAATTCTAAACAGAAACTTATATACACATTTATTTGAAGGTTTATACCATTGACACAAATACTATATTAACTACAAGAAACCTTAAATTACTGAATTATTATCATTCAATCAAATCTCAATTAAAATCTTGTAATAGTTCAAATGGACACCTGTAATTCGTTTATAAGAACTACTAAAACTACAAATTATTTTCTTGTGTAGCGAATTGTATATATATCGAATATATTTAATACAAGAAACCTTAAATAACCTAAATTACTGAATTATTATCACTCAATCAAATCCCAATTTAATTTTGTAATAGTTCAAATTGACAAATTTAATTAGTTTATAAGAACTACTAAAACTACAAATTCTTTTCTTGTGTAGCGAATTGTTTATATTTCGAATATATTTAATACAAGAAACCCATAGACAAGACAAGAAACCTTAAATAACCTAAATTACCGAATTATTATCACTCAATCAAATCCCAGTTTAATTTTGTAATAGTTCAAATGGACAACACTAATTAGTTTATATGAACTACTAAAAGTACAAATTATTTTCTTGTGTAGCGAATTGTCTATATATCGAATATTTTTAATACAGGAAACCTTAAATAATCTAAATTACTGAATTATTATCACTCAATCAAATCCCAGGTTAATTTTGTAATAGTTCAAATTGACAACTCTAATTAGTTTATATGAACTATTAAAACTACAAATTATTTTCTTGTGTAGCGAATTGTCTATGTATCGAATATATTTAATACAAGAAACCTTAAATAATCTAAATTACTGAATTATTATCACTCAATCAAATCACAGATTAATTTTGTAATAGTTCAAATTGACAACTCTAATTAGTTTATATGAACTACTAAAACTACAAATTATTTTCTTGTGTAGCGAATTGTCTATATATCGAATATATTTAATACAAGAAACCTTAAATAATCTAAATTACTGAATTATTATCACTCAATCAAATCCCATTTTAATTATTATTTTAAAAACTTTAATTAGTTTATATGAACTACTAAAACCACAAATTATTCTCTTGTGTAGCGAATTGTCTATATATCGAATATAAACAGTTTGTCAAGCCATTGCCAACTGCATCAGCCAAGCTGTCATTGATACAGTTGGCAATAGTCAAGCGAATTACATGAATAGAAAAGTTAAGCTACTGTAAGATAGATGGCGCTAGTTTAAGTTTTACAGATATCTTTCTCATTCTGTAAACGCATCTAGCAGCGCCACCAAACTAAAATTGGAACTTAAGAGTTTTTTTTTATCAAAGCGATGACGAAACCAACCGCGAATACCGGTGACGCCACCATTTTTATTTATAGCGATGCGTTCGGCAAGAACTATCGATCAAACTGGCCCCGGGGTGATGTCACCGCGATAAAAATATCGAAGAAAAAACACACATTTATAAAACTGAAATGAGAACATAATTAAACATAACCGGATTTATTTGTATACAAATAGCTACAGTCGCTCGTTCTGTTTTTAAAGAATGTATGATATAATATGAAAAAACTCTTCCAATGCAAGCTACAAAAAGTGGCTGTAACTTATTTGTTTGTTCATCAAATTTCACAAAATTTTCAAAACATACCCATTAATAATTAAGTTTGTTAGATACAAATTTTGGAAATTCTAACTCAAGTACTTTTGCATGTTTTAGGCCTTCGAACTCAAATATATCAAAATCTTCCGATGGGAGCTATAAGAAATGACTGTAACTTGTTTTCTTATAAAGCAAATTTTACAAAATTTTCAGAATATACTCACAAATACTTATATTTGTTAGATATAAATTTTGGAAAATGTAACTCAACTACTTCAATACGTTTTCGGCCTTCAAACTCAAATATAACCAAATTTTCCGATGCGAGCCACTATAAGTGGGTGTAACTTATTTTTTTGTTCATCAAATTTCACAAAATTTTCAAAACATGCCCATTAATAATTAAGTTTGTTAGATACAAATTTTGGTAATTGTAACTCAAGTACTTCTGCATGCTTTAGGCCTTCGAACTCTAATATATCAAAATCTTCCGATGGGAGCTATAAAAAATGACTGTAACTTGTTTTCTTGTAAAGCAAATTTTACAAAATTTTCAGAATATACTCACAAATACATATATTTGTTAGATATAAATTTTGGAAAATGCAACTCAACTACTTCTATACGTTTTTGGCCTTCAAACTCAAATATAACCAAATTTTCCGATGCGAGCCACTATAAGTGGCTGTAACTTATTTTTTTGTTCATCAAATTTCACAAAATTTTCAAAACATGCCATTAATAATTAAGTTTGTTAGATACAAATTTTGGTAATTGTAACTCAAGTACTTCTGCATGTTTTAGGCCTTCGAACTCTAATATATCAAAATCTTCCGATGGGAGCTATAAAAAATGGCTGTAATTTGTTTTTTTGTAAAGCAAATTTTACAAAATTTTCAGAATATACTCACAAATACTTATATTTGTTAGATATAAATTTTGGAAAATGTAACTCAACTACTTCAATACATTTTTGGCCTTCAAACTCTAATACAACCAAATTTTCCGATGCGAGCAACTATAAGTGGCTGTAACTTATTTTGTTGTTCATCAAATTTCACGAAATTTTCAAAACAAGCCCATCAATAATTAAATTTGTTAGATAAAAATTTTGGTAATTCTAACTCAAGTACTTCTGCATGTTTTAGACCTTCGAACTCAAATATATCAAAATCTTCCGATGGGAGCTATAAGAAATGACTGTAACTTGTTTTCTTGTAAAGCAAATTTTACAAAATTTTCAGAATATACTTTCAAATACATATATTTGTTAGATATAAATTTTGGAAAATGTAACTCAACTGCTTCAATACGTTTTCGGCCTTCAAACTCAAATATAACCAAATCTTCCGATGCGAGCCACTATAAGTGGCTGTAACTTATTTTTTTGTTCATCAAATTTCACAAAATTTTCAAAACAAGCCCATCAATAATTAAGTTTGTTAGATACAAATTTTGGTAATTCTAACTCAAGTACTTCTGCATGTTTTAGGCCTTCGAACTCTAATATATCAAAATCTTCCGATGGTAGCTATAAAAAATGACTGTAATTTATTTTTTTGTAAAGCAAATTTTATCAAATTTTCAGAATATACTCACAATTACATATATTTATTAGATATAAATTTTGGAAAATGTAACTCAACTACTTCAATACGTTTTTGGCCTTCAAACTCAAATATAACCAAATTTTCCGATGCGAGCCACTATAAGTGGCTGTAACTTATTTGTTTGTTCATCAAATTTCACAAAATTTTCGAAATATACTTAAAAGTAATTGTAGTTGATACATATAAAATTCTGAAATTATAACTTAACTCCTTCTGTACGTTTTTGATATTGAAACTTAAATCCTCTGATAAGAGCTATAAAAAGTGGCTTATTACAACAACAAATTATTACCTTTATGGCAGCCATAATTGTGTTTGCCCGTAAATAAACAACCTTTTATCAGAAAATTGTTATCGGCATCGTTACAGGATGCATGTTGAATAAATGTAGATGTCTTATCAAAGCATTTTCATATCTAATGCCATTAATGCAATCTTGACAATAAACAGGCGGTTAAATATAAATTAAGTGCATATAAAATATATAAAATCCCCAAAGCCATAACAGTTGTTAGTAAAGAAAACATTGTCATCCATGAAGATTTCCACCCTGCAATAGGAAATAGAATTTTAAGAAGAAGAGCCTAGGGTAATTTCGTGTTTATAAAAAAAATGTGGGACGGAGATAAGCAACAAATAAATTATGTATTAAACTTTAATATTTATTATATATAAATTTGAACACAAAAAAGTACAAAAGGAAGTACAAGCACTGACTTGTTTACATAAAACACATTTTTTTTTAAATAAACATAGGAAATACTCAATTCATTAAAGAAAATGCTTTTCAGGTCCTAATGCTAACTGTTAATACAAAAAAATAGGTAAATAATAATATACGAGATTAGTTCCGAACAAACTGAAAATACAAACAACCATAGTGTGTCTCAAATGTGCTGCCTAGAAAGAAAATAAAAAAACTATGGAAGATATACCGGAGCAGCAACAACATAAAAAAATGCTTCACTGGGCATGCACCGGGGATGAAAAAGCACCCCTAATATAAGTCTTTTACAAAACAAGAGTGTATAAATATCTTTAATATCATTTGCAAAAACGTAATTTTGTCTCATCGCGAGCGCGCGCACGTCGAAAAAAAATGAGTACACTCCCGTGGGAAAAAACAAGCCAGCGTTCCCACGCAGTGACGCGCTTGCGTCGGCGTGCGCGCGCAGCCAATGCGTGCGTTCCAAAAAGCTTCTATCCTAACCTAATTCAACTTAAAGACTACCGTAACCCACGCGCCTGCTCTTCATTTTAAAAACCGTATATATTATTATTATTATTCGTTTTTATATATTTGTAACCTTTTTTTAAACTTTAAGAAAAAATATATGTATATATATATTTGTTGTGTTTTAGTGTTCTTACGTTAGAGCCGGTGCGGGTTGGGTGCCCGGCAACCGGCGCACTGGCGGGGGCGCGCATGCGCTCACATCAGCCTGCATTTCTCGTCTCCCTGCGGGTCGCCCTGCTGGTGGTGCAGGTCCTCAGCGCCTAAAAAAGCCGAGTACTCGCGGTGTCTGGAGGCTGAACTCGAGATCTGACGACGGACTCTGATAATTGATAATATTTTACATATAGATATATAGATAGCCCCTGATTGTATTGTTATATGTTGTTAACTTTCCATTTCATATACTCATGTACCTAAAGTTCGCACCGGTGTGGCCGCCTAGGTTCCATATAGATAGGGTTGTGATCTCTAATCTGTATCGAGTTTCGCGTCTTACAAGTAAAATAAATGTACGAACCTTTCGGACGTGGCGACCTCCTCGCCGGCGCTGTTGACCACCGATGTCGTCATGTTATCGGCCACTACCCACTTCTGGCCCTTCATCACCAAGCTGGTTGGTGGATCGTGCTCCTTGCCGGCGTCCGCGGACCAGATGGTGATAATACCGTTTGGCTCCACCTTGACCGTACGGTGGAACTTGAAGACGGCCTCCGCGTCCCCCGCGCGGCGTACTACCTGGAACCCGCTCAAGGCCAACTCCTTGGCGCCTGCGCAATAACAAAAAAAAACAACGTTACCATTTATTGGATTGAGTTTTTGTTTGTTTGTGTGTGTGTCTCAAAATCAGTTGGTTGCAATGCAAAACGCTCGAAGTCACTTACCTTTGTTGTGGACCTTTACGAAGGAACCGTCGGGGCACACGTCGGACACCTCAATGTCGCCCTTGGACGAGCTGGTCACGCTGTAGTCGGACAGGGATGACTCCTGGCTTTCGTCCAGCAGAGTGCGCTTGCGCTTGCCGGCGGGGCCGTAGCGCACTGGGGTCCTGCGCGCGGAGCTGCTGCGCACGCTCCTGGTTGATGTGTCAACTGAAAATAATTAAAAAAAATAATAATTGGCGGTTTTAAAGTATCAAGTGTCACATATCAGGTGTCAAGTAGCAACTAGTGTCAAATATCAGGTGTCAAGTGTCAAATATCAGGTGTCAAGTGTCAAATATCAGGTATCAAGTGTCTAAATTCAGGTATCAAGTGTCAAAATTCAGATATCAATTGTCAAAATTCAGTTATCGAGTATCTAAATCAAGTGTTTAGTGTCAAATATCAGGGCTGAAATCTCAAATATCAAGCCTCAACTATAAGGTATTAGATCATTTGATTTTGTGTTCAGGTATCAAGTGTCAAAATGAAGGTATCAAGTGTCAAAATTAAGGTATCAAGTGTCAAAATTCAGGTATCAACTGTCAATGTTCACGTATCAACTGTCAACATTCAGGTATCAAGTGTCAAAATTCAGGTATCAAGTGTCAAAATTCAGGTATCAATTGTCAAATTGAGGTATCTAGTGTCAAAATTCAGGTATCAATTGTCAAAATTCAGGTATCAAGTGACTAAATTCAGGTGTTTAGTGTCAAATATCAGGGGTCAAATGTCAAATATTAGGTGCTAAGTGTCAAATATCAAGCATCAACTATAAGGTATTAGATCATTTGATTTTGTGTTCAGGAATCAAGTGTCAAAATTCAGGTACCGAGTGTTAAAATTCAGGTATCAAGTGCCAAATGCAGGTCACAAGTGACAAACTTCAGGTATCAGGTGTCATAATTCAGGTATCAAGTGCCGAAATTCAGGTACCAAGTGTCAAAGTTCAGGTACAATTGTCAAAATTCAGGTATCAGGTGTCATAATTCAGCTATGTATCAAGTATCAAAATTCAGGCACCAAGTGTCAAAATTCAGAAATCAAGTGTCAAAATTCAGGAATCAAGTGTCAAAATTCAGGTACCAAGTGTCAAAGTTCAGGTACCAAGTGTCAAAGTTCAGGTATCAGGTGTCATAATTCAGGTATGTATCAAAATTCAGTTATGTATCAAAATTCAGATATGAAGTGTTAAAATTCAGGAATCAAGTGTCAAAATTCAGGTATCAAGTGTCAAAATTCAGGTATCAAGTGTCAAAATTCAGGTACCAAGTGTCAAAGTTCAGGTACAATTGTCAAAATTCAGGTATCAGGTGTCATAATTCATGTATCAAAATTCAAGTATGAAGTGTCAAAATTCAGGTATCAAGTGTCAGAATTCAGGTATCAAGTGGCAAAATTCAGGTATCAAGTGGCAAAATTCAGGTACCAAGTGTCAAAGTTTAGGTACAATTTTTTGTTATAATTCAACTATGTATTAAGTATCAAAATTCAGGCATCAAGTGTCAAAATTCAGGAATCAAGTGTCAAAATTCAGGTACCAAGTGTCGTTCAGGTACAATTGTCAAAATTCAGGTATCAGGTGTCATGATTCAGGTATGTATCAAAATTCAGGTATGTATCAAAATTCAGGTATGTATCTAAATTCAGGTATGAAGTGTTAAAATTCAGGTATCAAGTGCCAAATGCAGGTCACAAGTGACAAACTTCAGGTATCAGGTGTCATAATTCAGGTATCAAGTGCCAAAATTCAGGTATCAAGTATCAAAATTCAGATATCATGTGTCAAAGTTCAGGTACAATTGTCAATATTCAGGTATCAGGTGTCATAATTCTGCTATGTATCAAGTATCAAAATTCAGGCATCAAGTGTCAAAATTCAGGAATCAAGTGTCAAAATTCAGGTATCGAGTGTCAAAATTCAGGTACCAAGTGTCAAAGTTCAGGTACAATTGTCAAAACTCAGGTATCAGGTGTCATATAATATATATATATAATTCAGGTATATATCAAGTATCAAAATTCAGGTATCAAGTATCAAAATTCATGTATCGTCAAAATTCAGGTATCAAGTGCCAAAATTCAGGTATCAAGTGTCAAAATTCAGGTATCAAGTGCCAAAATTCAGGAATCAAGTATCAACACTCAGGTGTTTAGTATCAAATATCAGGTGCCAAGTGTCAAGTATAAACCCTCAACTATAAGGTGTTAGATTTATTGATTTTGTGGTAGGTATGAAGAAGGTAGTGGTTGACATAGAAAGTGGTTGGTATCTAATGAAAGTGGTTAGTATGGAGAAAAAACGTAGCTAGTAGGAATAGGTAAGTGGTTGGCATGAAGAAAGAAGTGGCTAGCATCGAAGGGGAAGTGGTTGGTATGGATTGGAAAGTGGCTGGTATGAAGGGGGATGTGGTTGGCATGAAGGGGAAATAGTAACGCCATGTGAATCCTCAATATATCTTTAAACTACTGAGGCAATTGTTATTCAAACTTAGACAGTAACTGGTGTAGAGGAAGAAATACTCGGTTGTAAAAGGGCTAGGAGTCGGTAAGCAAGGGGAAAAGTGGTTGGAACCAAGAGGGAAGTATGGAGACGCAAGTACTTGGTATGCAGCGGGAAATGGTTGGTATGGAAGAGGAAATACTAAGTATTGAGAGGAAGTGGTTGTTATGGAGAAGAAAGTTATAGGTATGGAGCAGGCAGTGGTTTATATTTGGTATGGAGGGAAAGTGATTGGCATGGAGTGAAAGTGGTTTTAAGGATGGAGAGGTAGTTGGTACAGACGGAAAAGTGTTTAGTAAGGATGGGGAAGAAGTTGGTAAGAGTGGGGAACTCGTTAGTGTTAGGGGGAGTGGTTGGCATGAAGTGAAAGTGGTTAGTAAGGATGAGGAAGAAGTTGGTAAGAGTGTGGAACTCGTTAGTATTAGGGGAAGTGGTTGGCATGAAGTGAAAGTTGTTTTAAGGATGGGGAAATAGTTGGTACAGATGAAAAAGTCGTTGGTACGGATAGGGAAGAAGTTGGTAAGGGCTTGGAACTGGTTGGTATTGGGGGAAGTGGTAGGTATGGTGGAGGTACTGGTTCGCATAGAAGGCTAGTAGGGACAGTAAGTGGTTGCTATGGAGATAAAAGTGGATGACATGGAGATAAAAGTGGATGACATGGAGGAAGAAGTAGTTGGCATGGAGGGAGAAGTAGTTGGCATGGAGGGATAAGTAGTTGGCACGGAGGGAGAAGTAGTTGGTATGGAGGAGGAAGTGGCTGGCATCAAAAGGGAAGTGGTTGGTAAGAATTAGGAAGTAACTGGTATAAAGAAGGATGTTGTTGGCATGCAGAGGAAATGATATCCACCTGTGAAGATTCAGTATGTTTTTAAAAACTATTGAGGAAATTGTTATTTCTTACTTACAGGCAGACATTGTCGAAGAGATACTTGGTGTGAAAGGGCTAGAGGTCGGTAAACAGGGGGAAGTGGTTGGAACGAAGAGGAAAGTGGATGACCTGGAGAAGGAAGTATTTGGTATGGAGGGAGAAATAGTTAAATAGTTGAGTGTAGAGAGAAAGTGGTTCCTATGGTGAAGAAAATTGATGGTATGGAGCAGAAAGTGGTTTATATGAAGAGGGAAGCAGTTGGTATGAAGGGAAAGTGGTTGGTATGGGAGGGAAAATAGTTAGTATAAGAGGAAGTGGTTGCTATGATGGAGAAAGTTGAGGGTATGCAGCAGAAAGTGGTTTATATGAAGAGGGAGTAGTTGGTATCAAGGTAAAGTGGTTGGTATGGAAAGAAAATGGTTAGTATACAGAGGAAGTGGTTGCTATAGTGCAGAACGTTGATAGTATGTAGCAGAAAGTGGTTTATATGAAGAGGGAATTAGTTAGTATGAAGATGAAGTAGTTGCTATGAAGGTGAAGTGGTTAGTATGGAGAGGAAGTGGTTACTATGGTAGAGAACGTTGATGGTACCAACTACTATGAAGGGGAAATGGTTCGCATGGAGTAAAAATAGTTGGTACAGATGAGAAAGTAGTTGGTAAGAATGGAGAAGAAGTTTGTAAGGGTGAGGAAGTGGTTGATAGGATGAGGAAATGGTTTGGAAGGTTGAGGAAATAGTTAAAGGGATGGGAAACTGGATAGTATTGGGGTAAGTGGTAGGTATGGAGGAGGTAATGGTTGGCATAGAAAAGGAAGTGGTTGGCATGTAGTGCAAGCGTTTATTATGGAAGGGACAGTGGCTAGTAGAGATAGGTAAGTGGTTGCTATAGAAAGAAAAGTGGCCGACATGTAAGGAAAAGTGGATGACATGAAGGAGAAAGTGGCTGGCATCGAAGGAGAACCGGTTGGTAAGTACCGGGAAGTGGCTGGTATGAAGGGTGATGTGGTTGGCAAGGAGGAGAAATGATATCCACATGTGAATAATCAGCATGCTTCAAACTACTTAGGCAATTATTATTCACTTAGGCAGTAATTAGGAAGATATACTCAGTAAGAAAGGGCTAGGGGTTGATAAGCAGGGGGAAGTGGTTGGAACAAAGAAGAACATGGATGGTACGAAGATGCAAGTATTTACTGTGGAGGGGGAAATGGTTGGTATGGAAGAAAAAATAGTTAGTATAGAAGAAGTGGTTGCTATGATGGAGAAAGTTTATGGTATGCAGCAGAAAGTGGTTTATATGAAGTGGGAACTAGTTGCTATGAAGATGAAGTGGTTGGTATGGAAGGGAAAATAGTTAATATACAGAGGAAGTGGTTGCTATAGTGGAGAAAGTTGATGTTCTGCAACAGAAAGTGGTTTATATGAAGAGGGGAGTAGTTGGTATCAAGGTAAAGTGGTTGGTATGGAAAGAAAATGGTTAGTATACAGAGGAAGTGGTTGCTATAGTGCAGAACGTTGATGGTATGTAGCGTAAAGTGGTTTATATGAAGAGGGAACTAGTTGGTATGAAGATGAAGTAGTTGCTATGAAGGTGAAGTGGTTGTTATGGAAGGGAAAATAGCTAGTATAGAGAGGAAGTGGTTGCTATGATGGAGGAAGTTGATGGTATGTAGCAGAAAGTGGTTTATATGAAGAGGGAAGCAGTTGGTATGAAGGGAAAGTGGTTGGTATGGGAGGGAAAATAGTTAGTATAAGAGGAAGTGGTTGCTATGATGGAGAAAGTTGATGGTATGCAGCAGAAAGTCGTTTATATGAAGTGGGAAGTAGTTGGTATCAAGGTAAAGTGGTTGGTATGGAAGGGAAAATAGTTAGTATACAAAGGAAGTGGTTGCTATGGTGGAGAACGTTGATGGTATATAGCAAAAAGTGGTATATATGAAGAGGAAAGTAGTTGGTATCAAGGTGAAGTGGTTGGTATGGAAAGAACATAGTTAATATACAGAAGAAGTGGTTGCTATGGTGGAGAACGTTGATGGTATGTAGCAGAAAGTGGTTTATAGAAGAGGGAAGTAGTTGGTATGAAGGTGAAGTAGTTGGTATGAAGGTGAAGTGGTTGGTATGGAAGGGAAAATATTTAGTATACAGTGCAAGTGGTTGCTATGGTGGAGAACGTTGATGGTATGCAGCAGAAAGTGGTTTATATGAAGAGGGAAGCAGTTGGTATGAAGGGAAAGTGGTTGGTATGGGAGGGAAAATAGTTAGTATACAGAGGAAGTGGTTGCTATGGTGGAGAACGTTGATGGTATGCAGCAGAAAGTGGTTTATATGAAGAGGGAAGTAGTTGGTATGAAGGGGAGTGGTTGGTATGGAAGAGAAAATATTTAGTATACAGTGCAAGTGGTTGCTATGGTGGACAAAGTTGATGGTGTGCAGCAGAAAGTCGTTTATATGAAGTGGGAAGTAGTTGGTATCAAGGTAAAGTGGTTGGTATGGAAGGGAAAATAGTTAGTATACAGAGGAAGTGGTTGCTATGGTGGAGAACGTTGATGGTATATAGCAGAAAGTGGTTTATATGAAGAGGAAAGTAGTTGGTATGAAGGTGAAGTGGTTGGTATGGAAAGAACATAGTTAATATACAGAGGAAGTGGTTGCTATGGTGGAAAACGTTGATGGTATGTAGCAGAAAGTGGTTTATATGAAGAGGAAAGTAGTTGGTATGAAAGTGAAGTGGTTGGTATGGAAAGAAAATAGTTAGTATATAGAGGAAGTGGTTGCTATAGTGCAGAATGTTGATGGTATGTAGCAGAAAGTAGTTTATATGAAGAGGGAAGTAGTTGGTATGAAGATGAAGTAGTTGGTATGAAGGTGAAGTGGTTGATATAGAAGGGAAAATAGTTAGTATGGAGAGGAAGTGGTTACTATGGTGGAGAACGTTGATGGTATGCAGCAGAAAGTGGTTTATATGAAGAGGGAAGCAGTTGGTATGCAGGGAAAGTGGTTGGTATGGGAGAGAAAATAGTTAGTATAAGAGGAAGTGGTTGCTATGATGGAGAAAGTTGATGGTATGCAGCAGAAAGTGGTTTATATGAAGAGGGAAGTAGTTGGTATGAAGGTGAAGTATTTGGTATGAAGGTGAAGTGGTTGGTATTGAAGGGAAAATTGTTAGTATAGAGAAAAAGTGGTTGTTATGGTGGAGAAAGTTGTTGGTATGGAATAGGTGGCTTATATGCAGAGGAAAGTAGTTGGTATGAAAGGGAAGTGGTTGGCATGGTGAGAAAGTGGTTGGTAAGAATGTATAAGTGGTTGGTAATGTCAAATATTGTGTGATATATGTCCAAAAATGTCAAATATCAATGAAATCTTTTACTGTCATTTGAGATATTTCGATATTTATCGATATTAATGACAAACATATAGTCACAAATTTACTACTAACTATTTCGTAATATTAATATTATATCATATTGTAATATTAATATTATATAATATTGTAATATTAATTTCAAAACAATTACCTGTGATATTCCCAGGGGTGATATTCAACCTCGCCTCCTCACTCTCCAGCAACTTCCTGTAGGCGGCAATCTCCAAATCCAGCGACACCTTGATGTCCATCAAGTCCTGATACTCCTGCAACTGTTGCGCCATCTCGTCCCTCAATCGCGACAACTCGTTCTCCAATAGCGCGAGATCCTCGGCGTGGCGCATGCGCTCCGTCTCCAGCATCTTCTCCAGATCCCGTGCCCGGATCGTCAGCGTGCCGTTCAGGCCCTCCAGCTCGTTAATGCGGCCGGTGAGCGAGTCGATGCGCACGCGCAACGAGCGCAGCTCCTCAATGGCCGCGCTCGCCGCCCCCGAGTTGCGGTTGGCCGCCGACTGCAAGTTTTTGATCTTGTTCTCGTACAGCAGCTCGATTTCGCCGCGATTGTTCGCCATTTGCCCCTCATACTGGTCGCGCAGGTCCTGCAGCGCCTCCTGCAGCTTGGCCTCGTACTGCTCGGCCAGACGGCCGTCGATTTCGCTGATTTCCACCTGGCGGCGCGTGCGCGTTTCAGTCAACTGCTGCTGGAATATCTGGAAAATAAATGAATTGCAGTTGGATAACTGTTTAGAACAACCAAACTATTACTTTGAATATAGCGGTTACTTGGGAGAATAATGACATGTTTATATACGAATGTAGGGGTTGTTCAATTGTTGTCGGCCATTATGGATTCATGGGCGACCATGATTTTTAAAAATCGATACTTATATCGATATATATATACCCCACGGGGGTGGATGGATGGATGGTTTATATATAAATAAAAATAGTGGACGGGTATAGTTTGGTTGGTGGGGGCCAGCCGCCCACCCCACCTTCCCTCGCATAGTTTTTTCATTGGATATAGATGTTTTATATTGTTTAAACTATTCCAAGAAGAGTGTTATCCCATGGAAAAACTATGCGAATGAAGGTGGGGTGGGCGGGCGGGCCCCACCAACCAAACTATACTCGTCCACTATTTCAAACGGCTTGAACTATGCACTACACTATTATCCGTTATTTTCTATGATTAAATTCATGTCATTTATTAATTTAAAACTAATAAAAAAATATATGTGAAAAATAATGTGATGCATAGTTCAAGTCGTTTGAAATAGTGGACGGGTATAGTTTGGTTGGTGGGGGCCACCCGCCCACCCCACCTTCCCTCGCATAGTTTTTTCATTGGATATAGATGTTTTATATTGTTTAAACTATTCCACGAAGAGTGTTATCCCATGGAAAAAATATGCAAATAAAGGTGGGGTGGGCGGGCGGTCCCCACCAACCAAACTATACTCGTCCACTATTTCAAACGGCTTGAACTATGCACTACACTATTATCCGTTATTTTCTATGATTAAATTCATGTCATTTATTAATTTAAAACTAATAAAAAAATATATGTGAAAAATAATGTGATGCATAGTTCAAGTCGTTTGAAATAGTGGACGGGTATAGTTTGGTTGGTGGGGGCCACCCGCCCACCCCACCTTCCCTCGCATAGTTTTTTCATTGGATATAGATGTTTTATATTGTTTAAACTATTCCACGAAGAGTGTTATCCCATGGAAAAAATATGCAAATAAAGGTGGGGTGGGCGGGCGGGCCCCACCAACCAAACTATACTCGTCCACTATTTCAAACGGCTTGAACTATGCACTACACTATTATCCGTTATTTTCTATGATTAAATTCATGTCATTTATTAATTTAAAACTAATAAAAAAATATATGTGAAAAATAATGTGATGCATAGTTCAAGTCGTTTGAAATAGTGGACGGGTATAGTTTGGTTGGTGGGGGCCACCCGCCCACCCCACCTTCCCTCGCATAGTTTTTTCATTGGATATAGATGTTTTATATTGTTTAAACTATTCCACGAAGAGTGTTATCCCATGGAAAAAATATGCAAATAAAGGTGGGGTGGGCGGGCGGGCCCCACCAACCAAACTATACTCGTCCACTATTTCAAACGGCTTGAACTATGCACTACACTATTATCCGTTATTTTCTATGATTAAATTCATGTCATTTATTAATTTAAAACTAATAAAAAAATATATGTGAAAAATAATGTGATGCATAGTTCAAGTCGTTTGAAATAGTGGACGGGTATAGTTTGGTTGGTGGGGGCCACCCGCCCACCCCACCTTCCCTCGCATAGTTTTTTCATTGGATATAGATGTTTTATATTGTTTAAACTATTCCACGAAGAGTGTTATCCCATGGAAAAAATATGCAAATAAAGGTGGGGTGGGCGGGCGGGCCCCACCAACCAAACTATACTCGTCCACTATTTCAAACGGCTTCAACTATGCACTACACTATTATCCGTTATTTTCTATGATTAAATTCATGTCATTTATTAATTTAAAACTAATAAAAAAATATATGTGAAAAATAATGTAATGCATAGTTCAAATCGTTTGAAATTGTAGACGGGTATAGTTTGGTTGACCAGATCCTTACAAATGCCTGGTATGAAGAAACCAGTAAATTAATCAATTAATCAATGAATCAAGTCTAAACCTGAAACTAAGATACCGGTTCGTTAAGTGCTGCATTCACTCGGTACTGTTGTATGTTGTTTAGGCTTGGACGTTGAAGATCAATACTATGAACAGAATAGAAGCATTTGAGATGAATGCAGAGAATATCTTGGGTGGAGCACATCACGAATAATGAGGTTCTTAGACGCATGGACAGAGACAGAGAACTATTGGCTACTGTGAGTAAAGGTATGACAGTGTACCTAGGACATATCTTCAGAAGTACACAATTTTAAAATTAATAATGGAGGGCAAGATAGAGGGTCGCCGTGGTCCAGGACGAAGGAAATGTTCCTGGTTAAAGAACATAAGGGACTGGACTGGTTTGGACTCCCACTCATTGTTCAGAGCGTCACAAGACCGTGCGGATTTGCCATAATTGTTGACAACCTTCAGTAATGGAGAAGACACCTAAAGAAGAAGAAGAACAGGCCATGACGAGAGTGTACCACGAGGTAATCCAGATGGGCCACTGGTTCTAGCGCATGCGCTAGCCATGTCACAAAAAAAAGCGAATATCCCAATCAAGAGGGCAGGCGAGATGGTTATACATCCTCTCTGAACTAATTTAAAGCATCAGATGTATGTATGTTGCAGCCAACGCAGCGCAATTAAGGTTGCATATAGTTGGAAATGATTTTCACCCCACATTTATGTTTTATCTCCATCCTCTCCATCCTATATATATATATATATATATATAAGATATAAACAAAATAAAAAGGTATAAATCGATACTTATATTTCACCAGACATTCCAAATGGATGAGTCTGTGTGTACTTAAGTCAAATTGAAAACATTTACTTTAAATAACTGTAGATAAGAAGTTGTGTACGTTTCGGTGTAGATAAAACAACGATAGAGATTCACCTAAACAGGCCCCCGCGTACCTCTATCTAGGCCGTTTCGTCAACGTCAAGGCCGGAAGTTATCGGGACATTTTCAGGCGGCAAGGCCGTCATGCCGGCGTGCATTGATCGGTAATAAATCTGCGCGAAACAAATGTCATCATTTATCTTCACTAAGACGACTCAAGTGTGTCATACTTATTATAAGTGTGTGTGCGCGTGCGTGAAGTCACTATTGCCTAAACAACTAATTTATAACCCCAAAATTATATATATATATATATATATATATATATATATATATATATATATATATATATTTTAAATTATAGTCAAATTCTATAATATATTATTATAATAAACAATAAAAAATGTATTCTATTTCATAACAAAATGTCTATATGATGACATCAGCACCGTACGAAACGATATGCAAATTTATTCTAGAAACTTTCGGAATACATAATTACAATGGCATACAGTAGAGGCCTTAAATTATTTTCTGGCTACTAAAATAAATAGCAGTGCTGCTATTAACGAAGGAAATAGCAAGTTGGGTTTGTGGTAATCCGACCTTAACCCGGTTCCGGTCGCGGCGAGGCACGTAATCGTGCACAGAAATAAAAGCGAACGTGAAGCTAAAATGGATATAGGTAAATTATGGCACAAACGCATGCGAATTTAATTTCCATAATATTAACATCATTCAGATATATTTGACCTTACTTCGGATGGAATGGCAGATGCAGACATGATTACTATTTACTGATTTATTTAATCGAATGCTTATCTACCACCGAATTATTGGTGTAAGGCTGCTACATGATTACTAATGGACATTACATATTAATCTATGTAAGATGGATTTTTTTACCATAAAATAAATACATAAAACGACGAAACAGTTTAAAAAGTAAAAGAATGTTTGATACATAGTTACATAATAATAAACAATGTATATCTATTGTTAATTATTATGTATCTATATATCAAAATACATAATAATAAACAACGTATATATATTGTTTATTATTATTATGTATTTTGATACATAGATACATAATAATTAACAATAGATATACATTGTTTATTATTATTATTAATAATAATAATAATAATAATATTTTCTAAATTTCTAGACGAGTAATAACTATACATAACACAACAGTCGTTAAGTCATTGATATCCAGACGCAAAAAGCACCCATCAGAGCCTAACCCTGTTGGCAGCCTAGCCCCAGGGTAGGTGAAAGCTTCCCAGCCACGGCTGGAGAACGTGAATCGTTTATCTCTGATAATAATAATAATAATAATAATAAGCCTTTATTGTCCAACAGAAATATTTTCCAATTACAGGACAACAATATGTTTAAATAATTATAAATATAGTATTTATAGTATATATTATGTATCTATGTATCAAAAAATCTTTTACTTTTTAACCTGTTTCGTATTTTTATGTATTTATATACAAATATGCACACATACTATAAATCCAGCTGTAACAGGAAATGTTCGGTAAGCATATTTCCTAGAATAATAAACCGCCCATTAAGACTTGCACACATGTGCAAATCTTAATGGGAATGTAAACTATAAACTGCATTTTTTAATAGTATTTAAACATTCGTTATTAATTTACAATCTTGTTGTTATTTTATAAATAAGCATATTTATTGTACTGTATCAAACTAAACATATTTTCAAAACGAAGTGAATATAACATATACAAGTGTGAAGGCAACTTAATAAGATCGAAATCTAGATATGCAGATTACTAAGAGGTGGAGTAATCTGCATATCTAGATTTCGATCTTATTAATAATAATAATAATAATATTTATTAAACGGGTCTATTTAAGTTGCCTTCTAGGGGATTAGTTGTGTTATACGAAGTGAATATAGTAATTTCTTGACGACACATTTTTAATATGAGCTCCACAACACGTTCAATGTAGTTTCACTTTCTTTGCTACGGCCCCACACGTTTTAAAGTTATGTGGGTGTTTTATTGGGTGTCCCCCACATGTTCATTTCACAGCACGATGCTAATTAAATAACAGACTGGTTTTTATTAAGCTATGTCAGTAATTATTACTACAGTAATAAATATATTTGTATCCCATACAATATTTCAAATAATTTCTTAAGATTGTATATATTTATTTATTTATTTATTTTCTCAACAGACATTAATCTAGTTACAGAGAAAAGGAAACAGAGAATTCTTAAAATAATATATATATATATATATATATATATATATATATATATATAATATATATATATATATATATATATATATATATATATATATATATATATAAATAATGAATTTCTGTATTATTTATTTTGATTGTATATACAAGGGGTGGCCAACAAGTCGATCGAGATCGATTGGTCGTTCGCTCGCAATGTTGAAACCGATTAGACTACTTGATATATAGAACATTAATGACAATAAGTCGATCGCGACACATTCTTAAGATATAAAGTCGATCATATGTACACAAAAGTTGAATCCCAATTTGACATTCTGACCTTTTTAACATTCTGACATTTTACCAATTTTGACTTTCTGACATTTTACCATTTTTGACTTTCTGACATTTTAACAGTTTAAAATTGCTGACATTCTACCTATTTTGACTTTCTGACATTTTAACATTTTTGACTTTCTGACATTTTAACATTTTTGACTTGCTGACAATTTACCATTTTTAAGTTTCTGACATTTTAACATTTTTTACTTTCTGACATTTTAACATTTTTGACTTTCTGACATTTTACCATTTTTGACTTTCTGACATTTTATCATTTTTGAGTTTCTGACATTTTACCATTTTTGAGTTTCTACCACTAACATTTTTGACTTTCTGACATTTTAACATTTTTGACTTTGACATTTTAACATTTTTGACTTTCTGACATTTTACCATTTTTGACTTTCTGACATTTTATCATTTTTGAGTTTCTGACATTTTACCATTTTTGAGTTTCTACCACTAACATTTTTGACTTTCTGACATTTTAACAGTTTTTGACTTTCTAACATTTTACCATTTTTGACTTTCTGACATTTTATCATTTTTGACTTTCTGACATTTTATCATTTTTGACTTTTTGACATTTTATCATTTTTGACTTTCTGACATTTTAACATTTTTGACTTTCTGACATTTTAACAGTTTTTGACTTTCTAACATTTTAACATTTTTGACGTTTTACTATTTTTGACTTTCTGACATTTTACCATTTTTGACTTTCTGACATTTTACCATTTTTAACTTTCTGACATTTTACCATATTTAACTTTCTACCATTATAATATTTTTGACTTTCTGGCATTTTAGCATTTTTGACTTAATGACATTTTGACATTTTTGCTTTCGTGACATTTTAACATGTTTGTCTTCGTGACATTTTAACATTTTTGACTTGCTGGCATTTTACCATTTTTAACTTTCTACCATTGTAACATTTTTGATTTTCTGACATTTTAACATTTGACTATCTGAAATTTTAACATTTTTGACTTTCTGACATTTTTGATTTTCTGACTGATTTCAAGAGTTTTGGCTTTCTGACATTTTAACATTTTTGACTTGGACATTTTAATATTTTTGACTTTCTGACATTTTACCATTTTTGACTTTCTGACATTTTGACATTTTTGCCTTCGTGACATTTTAACATTTTTGACTTTCTGGCATTTTACCATTTTTGACTTTCTGCCATTTTAACATTTTTGACTATCTGACATTTTATCATTTTTGACTTTCTCACATTTTAACATTTTTGACTTGGACATTTTAATATTTTTGACCTTCTGACATTTTACCATTTTTGACTTTCTGACATTTTGACATTTTTGACTTTCTGACATTTTACCATTTTTAACTTTCTGACATTATAACATTTTTGACTATCTGACATTTTAATATTTTTGACTTTAAGACATTTTACCATTTCTGACATATTAACTTTTACCATCTCTGACTTTAAGACATTTTAACATTTTTGTCTTTCTCACATTTTAACATTGTTGACTTACTGACATTTTAATATTTTTAACTTTCTGACATTTTACCATTTTTGCCTTCGTGACATTTTGACATTTTTGCCTTCGTGACATTTTAAAATTTTTGCCTTCGTGACATTTTAACATTTCTGACATTTTAACATTTTTGACTTTCTCACATTTTAACATTTTTGACTTGGACATTTTAATATTTTTGACCTTCTGACATTTTACCATTTTTGATTTTCTGACATTTTGACATTTTTGCCTTCGTGACATTTTAACATTTTTGACTTGGACATTTTAATATTTTTGACCTTCTGACATTTTACCATTTTTGACTTTCTGCCATTTTAACATTTTTGACTTTCTGATATTTTACCATTTTTAGCTTTGTCATTTTACCATTTTTAACTTTCTGACATTTTAACATTTTTGACTATCTGACATTTTAACATTTTATCATTTTTGACTTTAAGATATTTTAACATTTTAGACTTTCTCACATTTTAACATTGTTGACTTTCTGACATTTTAACATTTTTGACTTGGACATTTTAAAATTTTTGACCTTCTGACATTTTACCATTTTTGATTTTCTGACATTTTGACATTTTTGCCTTCGTGACATTTTAACATTTTTGACTTTCTGTCATTTTAACATTCTAGTATTGACATTTTTACATTTTGTAATTTTGATTATTTACATACAGGGCCTAAATGTAAATATATCAAAATTTCAACATGTCAAAAAAGTAAAAAATGTCAAAAATATAATTTACTTTTTTGACATTTTGAAATTTTGATATATTTACATTTAGGCCCTGTATGTAAATAATCAAAATTACAAAATGTAAAAATGTCAATACTAGAATGTTAAAATATCAGAAAGTTAAAAATGTTAAAATGGCAGAAAGTCAAAAATGGTAGAAGCCAGAAAGTCAAAAATGTTAAAATGTCACGAAGGCAAAAATGTCAAAATGTCAGAAAGGCAAAAATGTCAAAATGCCAGAAAGTCAAAAATGGTAAAATGTCAGAAGGTCAAAAATATTAAAATGTCCAAGTCAAAAATGCATTTTAATTTATCACATTCTACCCCTTTTTATTTTTACATTTTCAAATTTTCATATTTTAATTTTGCTCAAATTTTCGCAGGGTCGTCCGAGCGCAGGCTCCAAATTTGGTCGCGATCCGTTGTGTCGTTTTCCCGCAGTGAGGATTAGTTATTCCGCGGCCAAGTGTCAAAAATGTCAAATAAGTCTAAAAAGTCAATAAAAGTAAAATATAAGTCAAAAATGACAACAATGTCAAAATAGTCACAAATGTCAACAAAAAGTCAAAAATCTTAATTATATAAAAAAGGTAAAAAAATGGCAAATAAGTCACAAAAAAACTCAATAAGTAAAAAAATAAGTCTAAAATGACAAAAATGTCAAAATAGTCACAAATGTCAGCAAAAAGTCAAAAAAAGTTGAAAGGAAAAAATGTCAAAAAGGTCAAGTGTCGAAGAAAAAAGTCGAAAAAGTAAACAAAGAAAGGTCAAAAAAGCAAGAAAAAGTCTAAAAGGTCTATAGAAAGTCAAAAAATGTATAAAAAAGAAATCAAAAATGCCAAATACGTCAAAAAAAATTAAAAAAGTAAAAAATGTCATGTCAAAAAGGTAGAAAAATTAAATGTCAAAAAAGTCTAAAAGAACTAAATAGTAAAAATTGTCAAAAAAGTGAAAAATGTCGAAAAAGTCAATAATAGTCTAAAATGTCAATAAAAAAAATAAATGTTGAAAATGTAAAAAAAGTAACGATAGTCAAAAAAAGCAAAACAAGTCTAAAATGTCATACAAGTAAAAAAAAAAGTAGAAAATGTAAAAAAAATATGGCAAAAATGCTAAAAAAAAAAAGTAAAAAATGTTGAAAATATCAAAAAGGAAAAAATGTAAAAAAAGGTAAGTCTAAAACGGTCTAACGAACGTCAAAATTGTCGAAAATCAAAAAGGGCTAAAAAGTCAAAAATAATCAAAAATGTCAACAACAAAAATAATAATGTTGAAAATGTCAAGTCACACAGTCATGTCAAAAAAAATAAAATTGTTGAAAATATTCAAAAAGGCAAGTCTAAAATGTCAAAAAAAATAAAAAATGTTAAAATGTAAAAAAGTAACGATAGTCAAAAAAAGCAAAACAAGTGTAAAATGTCATAAAAGTAAAAAATGTAAAAATGCTAAAAAAAAGCAAAAAATGTTGAGAAAGTCAAAAATGTTGAAAATATAAAAAAGGAAAAAATGTCAAAAAAGGTAAAAAGTCTAAAAAGGTCTAACAAAAGTCAAAAAAGTGATGAAAATCCAAAGTTAAAATTATCGAAAATAAAAAAGGACTAAAAACTCAAAAATAATCAAAAATGTCAACAAAAAAAGTTATAATGTTGAAAATGTCAAGTCACAAATGTCAAAAATAATAAAAAATATGTTGAAAATATTCAAAAAGGCAACAAAAAGGCAAAAAGTCTAAAAAGGTCTAAAGAAAGCCAAAAAAGTTACAAAAATTAAATAAAAAATGCCAAATACGTCAAATTAAAAAAAAAAGTAAAAAATGTCACATATATAAAAAAAAGTAAAAAAAATTAATGTTAAAAAGGGCTAAATAGTAAAAAATGTCGAAAAAGTCATCAATAGTCAAAAATAAATAAATTGTAACATGTAAAAAAGTAACGATAGTCAAAAAAAAACAAAAAGTCACATATATAAAAAAAAATTGATGTTAAAAAGGGCAAAATAGTAAAAAATGTCGAAAAAGTCATCAATAGTCAAAAATAAATAAATTGTAACATGTAAAAAAGTAACGATAGTAAAAAAAAATCAAAAAGTCACATATATAAAAAAAGTAAAAAAAAAATTATGTTAAAAAGGGCTAAATAGTAAAAAATGTCGAAAAAGTCATCAATAGTCAAAAATAAATAAATTGTAACATGTAAAAAAGTAACGATAGTCAAAAAAAAACAAAAGAAGTCAAAACATTTGCGAAGATAAAAAATCGAAAAATATAAAATTGTCTAAAAAGGTAAGAAAGTCAAAATAATTATAAAAAATTAGTCAATACTGTCAAAAATGTCAAAAAATTTAAAAAAGTCAAAAAGCTAAAACGACAAAAAATCAAAAATAGTCTAAAATGTAAAAAGAAATAAAAACAAAAATGTTGAAAATGTCAAAAAAGTAACAATAGTCAAAAAAGGCAAAAGAAAACATTTTTCATAAAAGTCTAAACAAGGCAAAAATGTAAAAAAAATCGAATGTCAATCAAAAGTCAAATAGAAGGCAAAGAAAGTAAAAAATGTCAAAAAGTCTAAACAGTTAAAAGAAGTAAAAAATGACAAAATGTCAAAAAAGTCAATTTTTTTTCATAAAGTAAGAATAAGGCAAAAAGTTTAAAAAGTAAAAGGTCAAAAACGCCTAAAAAGGCATCAAAAAAGTCAAAGAAGGTGTATAGAAAGTTAAAAAAAGTTATAAAAAAAAGGATAAAAAATGTCGAATATGTAAAAAAAAAGTCAAATATGTCCAATAAATCAAAAAAGTAAAAAAAGGTCAAAAACGTCTAAAAAGTCATGTCAAAAAAAGGCAAAAAAAGTCATGTCAAAAAAAGTCAAGAACAGTAAAAAGTCTAAAAAGATCTATTGACAGTCAAAAAAGTTATAAAAAAGAAGTCAAAACAGTTATAAAAAAGAAGTCAAAAATGTCGTATTTGTAAAAAAAAAGTCAAATATGTCCAAAAATTCAAAAAAGGAAAAGAGATCAAAAATGTCAAAAACTTCAAAGATGTGAAAATGCCTGTCATGTCAGAAAAAGGCAAAAAGTCAAGAAAAGTAAAAAGTCTACAAGGGTCTATAGAAAGTCAAAAAAGTTATAAAAAAAGAAGTCAAAAAAGTTATAAAAAAAGAAGTCAAAAATGTTGTATTTGTAAAAAAAGTCAAATATGTTCAAAAATTCAAAAAAGTAAAAAAGGTCAAAAATTCCTAAAAAGTCATGTCATAAAAGGCAGAAAAGTCAAGAAAGGTCAGAGGTCTATAGAAAGTCAAAAAGTTATGAAAAAGAAGTAAAAAATGTAGAAAATGTCAAAATAGCAGAAAAAAGAAAAAAAAAAAAAAGCGAAACATGTCAAAAAAGTCAACATCTTTTAAAAACTAAAAAAATAGTCAAAAACTCTTAAACAGTCCAATGTCATAAAAGTCACCAATGTCAGAAACGGCAACACAAAGGTCAAAAAAAAGTAAAAAGCCTAAAATGGTCTATAAAATGCAAAAACAGTTAAAAAAGAATTAAAAAAGGTCGAATATATAAAAAAAGTCAAATATGTAAAAGAATTCAAAAAAGTAATAAAAAGAAGCTCAAAAATGTCCAAAACGCCTAAAAATCACAAAAGGCAAAAAAGAAACAGTGAAAAAAGGTCTATAGAAAACAGTCAAAAAAGTAAAAAATTACCAAAAATTCAAAAACGGTAAAAAATATCACAAATGTCAATAAATTTGAATAAGTCAAAACAGTAAGCAAGTCTAAAAAAGAAAAAAGTCAAAAATGTCATGTCTTAAAAAGTCAAAAAAATAAAATAAAAGTCGAAAATGTCAAAGAAGTCAAAATGAAAAACTGTTCAAAAAAAGTAAAAAATTAAAAAAAGTAAAAAGATGTTAAAAAGTTTCAAAAAAACGTTTTTAAGGAAGTAAAAAAGTCAAAAAAAGTTTTAAAAAAAAGTATAAGAAGCCAAAAGTTAAAAACGTCAAAAAGTCACATGTCAAAAAATCTAAAAAAGTAAAAAAAAAGTCTAAAATGACACAAAAACAAAAAAGTCTGTAATGTCATAAATGTCTAAGATGTGAAAAAAAAAGTCAAACATGTCACAAACTCAAATAAGTCAAAAAAAGTCGAAAATTCCAAAAAATCACAAATGTCAAAAGAGGCAAAAAAATTCATAATGTCAAAAGTCTAAAAGTCAAAAAAGGTCAGAAAAGTTATTAAAAAGTCCAGTGTCAAAAAAAGTTCAAAGTGTCAAAAAAAAGTCATAAAAAGTAAAAAAATGTAAAAAAAAAGTTCAAAATGTCAAAAAAAAAGTAAAAATGTCACAAAAAGTTTGAAAATGCCAGTCACAAATGTCAAAAAGGCAAAAAAAATCTAAAATTCCAAAAAAGTAAAAAAAAGTTGCTATACCAACAATAAATACATTATTCGGGGAATGTAGTTACTTTAGATTCTCAGAGGAGTTTAATCACCTGGTGTTTAGCTTAACTTCACAGAAAACTTATTCTCTTGGGTTTGTATCGGAGCTCCCTAATGCTCAGTACAAGATATTTATCTAACCACTAGCTATTGAGCTGGGTAACAGTGTATAAATGTAATTGTACAGCTGTATTTATGTAATAAATAAATAAGTTGTTTTTTATCACTTGAAAAATGTGTTTTATTTATTTATTATAATGAATTATCAGAAAGGAGACGCTGATTCAATCCAATACAATCATTGGATTGAATCAGCGTCTACTTTATGATAATTCAGTATAATAAATAAATAAAACAAATTTTTCAAGTGATAAAAATACAGAGAAAAATGTTATGTAGTTTTGTAACTTTTACTACTAACCTGATCCTTGAAGGACAATTCCTCCCGAAGACTCTGGTTGTTGTTCTCAACATCAACTCGAGCCAGCGATTCCTCTTCAAGCTGTTTCCTAAGCTCGTCAACAAGCTTCTTCAGCTTATCCCGCTCCTTCTCAAGCTCTTTCGCATCAGATGCAGCCTTCTTGGAGTCCGTCTGCGCCTGATTGTATTTGTGCGTGAGGTCATTCGTGCGGGTCTCAAGAATGCGCACCGAGTTCTCCGCGATGAGCAAATCCTTGCTCTTCTTGCTCAAATTGGCCTTGAGCTCCTCGTTCTCATCCCACAGGCGCTTGGTGTCGATTTCCAGCTTCGCCTTCTCGCGGTGCGTCTCGTCCAGCAACCTACGCGCGTCCGACAGCTCATGGTCGTACATGGACTTTATGTTGGAGGTCTCCCTGGTGACGGTCTCCTGGGAGGTCTGCACCTCCCGGGTCAGCCGGTTGTTTTCGGCCTCCAGGTAGCGCATTTTGTCTATGTAGCATGCTAGGCGGTCGTTGAGGTTTTGCAGGTCCGCTTTTTCCTGGAGACGCGAGTGCCGGGTTGGGCTGAGAGGGCTCGCCGGGCGAGGGATCCCCTGGGCGGCCGGCGTGCCCGCTTTTTTACCTTTTGTCGACATGGCGCTCGGCTGGATGCTACAACACTACGCGAGGAATGTCACACACTAACGGAATAAGGTCGAGTTTCTACACGGCGCGCACACACACACACAGACACAGTCGCTACTACGTACAGCCGCTTTATTTCCGACGATGATGTAAACTAAACACGCAATGCATAGCGTCTAACGGTTATTATTTAGGTGGGGCATCCTGTTACAACTGCATTGTGGTGGCAACAACCCGCTCCAAGGTTACAGCTAGCCGAATACAGAGGGCGCCACATGACGGTAGATGGAAAACACT
Organism: Lordithon lunulatus; assembly: GCA_963942505.1. Classification (NCBI taxonomy): domain Eukaryota; kingdom Metazoa; phylum Arthropoda; class Insecta; order Coleoptera; family Staphylinidae; genus Lordithon; species Lordithon lunulatus. The sequence goes on from OZ012675.1 coordinate 4,628,319, forward strand.
AGCAGAAATCTGTTTTTATTAATTAAATCAATAAGTAATTAAATTAATAATATGATTAGGTTTAGCAATATTATTTCTTTAAATAACTTCTAACTCTATACTCTATTAAAGATAAAGCTAGAAGATATTTAAGAAGTAAGTTCAATAATAGTGAATATTTCATAAGAACTACTATACTTAAACAGTAGTTCAAACTAATGTTTTTGTCGTACCAACCATATACAACCACGATCATGATCGACTTGTCGGCCATCCCTGTTCTAGTTAGATAATACTTCTTTTCTAATCTAGTGAGATTGAACTGGATTGGAAAAGAAGGATTATCACTCTAGATGGAGAAGGTGTCGGTATTGCACTAGTGCGCAGAAGTAAAAGTAGTCGGCCACCCCTCTTCTAGTGTTATACTTATTTTTCAATCTAGTGAGATTGAACTAAGTTGGAAAATAAGTATTATCACACTGGACAAAAAAGTGCCGGTATCGCACTACTGCGCAAAGTAAAAGTAGTGAGATTTGCACAATTATAATACCAGAACAGGCAATAATGTGTATATTATTGTTCTAGTGCGATAACGTTCCTTTTTTTTTAGAGTGAAACATACCTTACCGCACGAGTGCGGTAAGGAAACAGTTATTGCTATCACATTAGTTTTTGACATGTTTGATGCAGTCTGCTAACATTAAAAAAATTGCAGACTAATCCAAATATATTATATTTCAAAACAATAAATAAAAAGTAAAACAAGAGAAAATAAAAACGAATAATTTTAACAAAATATCAATATTGTGAATGTATGCTACAAAAGTAAAGGCAATCCGTTGGAAATGACGATGAGTGACACAAAAGATACAGCGCATTGGCTCTACCCAGTGGACAGCTGCCAAATGCACAATGAGCAAATTACAATATCAGTCGAAACCAAAGAAATACAACTGGAAAAAAAATATAACATGAATAATGCACGAATCACAATCCTAAAGTATAAGGCAGCACGGAGCGCGTGGAACAGATGGTCAAATTTAAGACAGTTATTAGTATATATATTTTTTTGACATTTAAATTTAAAATAAAAGTATTGTAACCACACATGTACAATATAATTTTGTCTTTTCAACATCTATGTCGACTAAAAAAATGCGAAAGTATAAATGAGAAATTAATCAAAATGGACCACCTGCATTGCTTTTGTTTAAAAAAAATAGAGTACAGTTATATTTGCACTTAATTTTTAACTTTAGGGGTGGTTAACCACCTTTTCAGACCATCTACCGTTTGAAACAGGAATAACTGGCAACTCTAATCGAAGATAATTTTTAACATTAGGAGTGGTTAACCTCCTTTACAGACCATCTACATTTTGAAACAGGAATAACTGGCAAACTCTAATCAAAGATGGCTTTGTATTATTTTGGATTGAACAAGACCGCTAAGTTTATTTTTGATATAATGCATAATGTTGCTCTAACATCCACCTGTTCAACCAATATTCGAAATGGTTAATGGTTAAAGTATTTCACATTTTAAATTATTGCTATATCGTTAGAAGATCTAATATTTTTCGACAGTTGTTTAAAGCTGACCACTGTTCCATGCGCCGCGCGCGGTCTTTTCATGAACCACCCTTATGAATCCATATAGAAACAAACACACCAATTGTTTTCCTAAATACACTTTATATAAAAAACACTCTCAGCGAGCATAGAAGGGTCCGCCCTCGGCCCCCTAATATGTATATAAAAACAATCCTACATACGAAAACTGGAGCGCATGCCGGCGACCGAACAACCCCCACACACAACACACGTACAAAGAAAAAAATTGCAATAAGGCCAATACTGAAACAACACAATTTTTCAGGTGAGGCGGCCGCCGCCGCCGTCGCCGCCGCTCGCGCGTCAATTGAACTAAATGAATTTATCTACTTACATGCTACGAGGAAAATAAAAAAACAACCCTCGCGACGCGCGGCCCCCACTAATCCTTGTACGCCTTGCCGCCGCGTTTCTTACTCAGCCGCTTGTGGTAGCTCTGCGCGAACGAATTGACTATCGATATGACGAAATAGAGGATCATGGCGAACACGAACTTCTCGAAAATAGCGGCCAACACCCCACCACCACCACCCTCAGTAGTCGTAGTACCGCCGCCACCGCCCGAGTGCAGTCGCGTCTTCTGCCCGTCCAGAAAGGTGCGGAACGGCGTTTCCAGGCGCGCGCCCACCACCGGAATCACAGTCAGCCACGACAGCGCGCTGTTGATCAGCGTCTCGTTGAACGCGATTATCACAAACAGCTTCTGGATGTGCATCTTGATCACCGCCTTGCCGATCAGCGTCGCGCCGAAGAACGTCCAGAAGGGCACCAGGAAGTGGCCGCAGGTGATGCCCGCCAAGTCGAACAGCGGATTCGGTATCTGCAAGGATACAAATAACATTCAAATCAAATTTAAAATACGGGACGATGTGAAAAAATGTGGAAACATGTGAGAAAATGTAGGCAAATGTGATCAAATGTGCGAACATGTGGGCAAATATGGGAACATGTGTGAAAATATGTGAGAAAATGTGGATACATGTGGGCAAATATGGGAACATGTGAGCAAATATGGAAACATGTGTGAAAATGTGAGAGAAAATGTGGGCAAATGTGGGAACAAGCGGGCAAATGTGGGAACATGTGTGAAAATGTGAAAATATGCGAGAAAATGTGGATACATATGGGCAAATGTGGGAACATGTGAGCAAATGTGGGAAATATGTGAGAAAATGTGAAAATATGTGAGAAAATGTGGATACATGTGGGAACATGTAGGAAAATGTGAGAAAATGTGGGAACATATGAGCAAATGTGGGAACAAGCGGGCAAATGTGGGAACATGTGTGAAAATGTGAAAATATGCGAGAAAATGTGGATACATGTGGGCAAATATGGGAACATGTGAGCAAATGTGGAAACATGTGTGAAAATGTGAAAATATGTGAGAAAATATGGATACATGTGGGAACATGTAGGAAAATGTGGGAACATGTGGGCCAATGTGGGAACATGTGTGAAAATGTGAAAATATGTAAGAAAATGTGGATACATGTGGGAACATGTGTGAAAATGTGAATATATGTGGATACATGGGAGCAAATGTGGGAACATGTGGACAAATGTGGGAACAAGTGGACAAATGTGGGAACATGTGAAAAATGTTGGAACATGTGAGAAAATATGGGAATATGTGAAAAAATGTGGCACCATGTGAGCAAATGTAGGAAAATGTGAAAAAATGTGGGAGAATACAAGAGAAAATGTGGGAGAATACAAGTGAAAATGTGGGAGAATACAAGAGAAAATGTTGGAAAATGATGTGGAGTGAGTAAACTTGAGAAAATGTGATGACACCTCAAGGTAATGCAAAAAATACTACTACTAATGAACTACAGTGAATTATGATGATTTGATGAATTACATATACTTTTTACGTTTTTTTTGTTGTTGTTGTAATGTGCCAATGACGTCACAAGCGGCTGCTTTTAACACATGGTTTCATAGGAAATCTGAGCCATACTTAGAAACAAGTAAGAATGTAAGAAGAAATTAAAGAATTAAAAAATTCAAAAGATATATAAAAGAAGGATATTTGAAGATATGAAGGAATTTATAATAAAAAAAAACTGGGGTTTAGATACGAAAATAAAGCATTCTTCGTATCTAGCAGTGACGTCGTATTAGAAAAATATACAAGATGTAAGAAGTAATAAAAATAAGTATTTTGAAGATATAAAAAGAAGGATATGTGAAGATAAGAAGAATATATGAAGGAATGAAGATAAAAAAGAAGGATATTTGAACATAAGAAGAATATATGAAGGAATGAAGATAGAAAAGAAGGATATTTGAAGATAAGAATATATGCAGGAATAAAGATATAAAAATGAAAAATATTTGAAGAAAAAAATAATATATGAAGGAATGAAGAAGGACATTTGAAGATAAAAAGAATATATGAAGGAATGAAGAAGCATATGTTAATATAAAAAGAATATATGCAGCATATTTGAAGATAAAAAGAATATATGAAGGAATGAAAAATCATATGTTAATAAAAACGAATATATGAAGGATATGTGAAGATAAGAAGAATATATGAAGGAATGAAGATATAAAAAAGAAGAATGTTTGAAGATAAAAAGAAAATATGATATAAAAAAAAGATATTTGAAGATATTGAAGAAAATAAAAATATTGAAGAAAAATATATGAAGGAATGAAGATATAAAAAAGAAGAAATTTGAAGATATATGAGGGAACAAAGAAATATATTTGAAGATAAAAAATATATATATATATATATATAAAGAAATGAAGAAGGATATTTGAAGATAAAAAGAATATATGAAGGAATGAAGAAGCATATATTAATATAAAAAGAATATATAAAGATAAGAAGAATATATGAAAGATATTTGAATATAAATAGAATATATGAAGGATATTTGAAGGAATGAAGAAAGATATTTGAAGATAAAAAGAATATATGAGGGAATGAAGGATATTTGAAGATAAAAAGAATATATGAAGGAATGAAGAAAGATATTTGAAGATAAAAAAAAAATATGAAGGAATGAAGAAGGATATTTGAAGATAAACAGAATATATGAAGGAATGAGAATATAAAAATGAAGGATATTTGAAGATAAGAAGAATATATTATATAAAAAAGAAAGATATTTGAAAATAAGAAGAATATATGAGGGGATGAAGATATATAAAAGAACGATGTTTGAAGATAAGAATATATGAAGGTATGAAGATATAAAAAAAGGATATTTGAAGATAAGAAGAATATATGAGGGAACGAAGAAAGATATTTGAAGATAAAAAATATATATGAAGAAATGAAGAAAGATATTTGAAGATAAAAAGAATATATGAGGGAATGAAGGATATTTGAAGATAAAAAGAATATATAAAGGAATGAAGATATAAAAATGAAGGATATTTGAAGATAAGATACAAAAAAAGAAAGATATTTGAAAATAAAAAATATATATGAAGAAATGAAGAATATATGAAGGAATGATGAAAGATATTTGAAGATAAAAAAAATATATGAAGGAATGAAGAAAGTAATTGAAGATAAAAGGAATATATGAAGGAATGAAGATATAAAAAAGAAGGAATTTGAAGATAAGATGAATATATGAGGGAATGAAGATATGAAAAGAAGGATATTTGAAGAATATATAACATAAAATTTGAAGAATATATGAGGGAATGAAGATATAAAAAGAAAGATATTTGAAGATAAGAAGAATATATGACGGAATGAAGAAAGATATTTGAAGATACAAAAATATAAGAAGAAATGAAGAAGTATATGTTAATCTAAAAAGAATGATATTTGAAGGATATTTGAAGATAAAAAGAATATATGAAGAAATGAAGATATAAAAAAGACGGAATTCGAAGATAAGAAGAAGATATGAGGGAATGAAGAAAGATATTTGAAGATAAAAAATATATATGAAGAAATGAAGAAGTATATTTGAAAATAAAAAGAATATATGAAGGAATGAAGATGTAAAAAAGAAGGAATTTGAAGATAAGAAGAATATATGAAGGGATGGGGATATACAAATGAAGGATATTTGAAGATAAGAAGAGCATATGATATAAAAAAGAAAGATATTTGAAGATAAACAGAATATATGATATAAAAAAGAAAGATAAGAGTAATATATGAAGGAATGAAGATATAAAAAAAGATATTTGAAGATAAGAAGAATATATGAGGGAATGAAGATATAAAAAAAGATATTTGAAGATAAGAAGAATATATGAGGGAATGAAGATATAAAAAAAGATATTTGAAGATAAGAAGAATATATGAAGGAATGAAGAAAGATATTTGAAAATAAAAGGAATATATGAAGGAATGAAGATATAAAAAAGAAGGAATTTAAAGATAAAATATATATATGAAGAAATGAAGAGTGATATTTGAAGATAAAAAGAATATATGAAGGAATGATGTAAGATATTAGAAGATAAAAAGAATATATGAAGGAATGAAGATATAAAAAAGAAGAAATTTGAAGATAAAGAGAATATATGAAGATATAAAAAGAAAGATATTTGAAGATAAGAATATATGAGGGAATGAAGATATAAAAAAGGATATTTGAAGATAAGAAGAATATATGAAGGAATGAAGAAAGATATTTGATAATAAAAGGAATATATGAAGGAATGAAGATATAAAAAAGAAGGAATTTGAAGATAAGAAAAATATATGAGGGAACAAAGAAAGATATTTGAAGATAAAAAATATATATGAAGAAATGAAGAGTGTTATTTGAAGATAAAAAGAATATACGAAGCAATGATGAAAGATATTAGAAGATAAAAAGAATATATGAAGGAATGAAGATATAAAAAAGAAGAAATTTGAAGATAAGGAGAATATATGAAGAAATGAAGATATAAAAAGAAAGATATTTGAAGATAAGAATATATGAGGGAATGAAGATATAAAAAAGAAGGATATTTGAAGATAAAAAGAATATATGAAGGAATGAAGAAATATATTTGAAGATAAAAAGAATATACGAAGGAATGAAGAAGGATATTTGAAGATAAAATAATATATGAAGAAATGAAGAAGCATATGTTAATATAAAAAGAATATATGAAGGAATGAAGATATAAAAAAGAAGAAATTTGAAAATAAGGAGAATATATGAAGAAATAAAGATATAAAAAGAAAGATATTTGAAGATAAGAATATATGAGGAAATGAAGATATAAAAAAAGAAGGATATTTGAAGATAAAAAGAATATATGAAGGAATGAAGAAAAATATTTGAAGATAAAAAGAATATATGCAGGAATGAAGAAGGATATTTGAAGATAAAAAAAATATATGAAGAAATGAAGAAGCATATGTTAATATAAAAAGAATATATGAAGGAATGAAGATATAAAAAAGAAGAAATTTGAAGATAAGGAGAATATATGAAGAAATGAAGATATAAAAAGAAAGATATTTGAAGATAAGAATTTATGAGGGAATGAAGATATAAAAAAGAAGGATATTTGAAGATAAAAAGAATATATGAAGGAATGAAGAAAAATATTTGAAGATAAGAATATACGAAGGAATGAAGAAGGATATTTGAAGATAAAAAAATATATGAAGAAATGAAGAAGCATATGTTAATATAAAAAGAATATATGAAGGAATGAAGATATAAAAAAGAAGAAATTTGAAGATAAGGAGAATATATGAAGAAATGAAGATATAAAAAGAATATATAAAGGAATGAAGAAAAATATTTGAAGATAAAAAGAATATATGAAGGAATGAAGAAGGATATTTGAAGATAAAAAAATATATGAAGAAATGAAGAAGCATATGTTAATATAAAAAGAATATATGAACGAATGAAGATATAAAAATGAAGCATATTTGAAGATAAGAGGAATATATGAAGGAATGAAAGTATAAAAAGAAGAACATTTGAAGATAAAAAAAATATATGAAGATGGATATTTGAAGATAAAAAGAATATATGAAGGAATGAAGAAACATATGTTAATATAAAAAGAACATTTGAAGGATATTTGCAGATAAGAAGAATATATGAAGGATATTTGAATATATAAAGAATATATGAAGGAATGAAGATATAAAAAAGAAGGAATATTCTTATCTTCAAATATACTTCATTTCTGTTATCTCATTCCTTTATATATATTTTTTATCTTCAAATATCTTTCTTCATTTCCTCATATATTCTTCTAACATATAAAAAGAGAGATATTTGAAGATAAGAAGAATATATGAGGGAATGAAGATATAAAAAAAGAACGATGTTTGAAGATAAGAAGAATATATAAAGGATATTTGAATATAAAAAGAATATATGAAGGATATTTGAAGGTAAGAAGAATATATGAAGGATATTTGAATATAAAAAGAATATATGAAGGAATGAAGATATAAAAAAAAGGAATATTATTATCTTCAAATATCTTTCTTTTTTATATCATATATTCTTCTTATCTTCAAATATCCTTCATTTTTGTTATCTCATTCCTTTATATATATTTTTTATCTTCAAATATCTTTCTTCATTCCCTCATATATTCTTCTAAAATATAAAAAGAGAGATATTTGAAGATAAGAAAAATATATGAGGGAATGAAGATATAAAAAAATAATGATGTTTGAAGATAAGAAGAATATATGAAGTATATGTTAAGATAAAAAGAACATTTGAAGGATATTTGCAGATAAGAAGAATATATGAAGGATATTTGAATATAAAAAGAATATATGAAGGAATGAAGATATAAAAAAAAAGGAATATTATTATGTTCAAATATCTTTCTTTTTTATATCATATATTCTTCTTATCTTGAATTATCCTTCATTTTTGTTATCTCATTCCTTCATATATATTTTTTATCTTCAAATATCTTTCTTCATTCCCTCATATATTCTTCCAAAATATAAAAAGAGATATATTTGAAGATAAGAAGAATATATGAGGGAATGAAGATATAAAAATGAAGGATATTTGAAGATAAAAATATATGAAGGAATGAAGATGTAAAAATGAAGGATATTTGAAAATAAAAAAAATATATATGAAGAAATGACTATATAAAAAAGAAGGAATTTGAAGATAAAAAGAATATATGAGGGAATGAAGAAGGATATTTGAAGATAAAAAAATATATGAAGAAACGAAGATGGATATATGAAGATAAGAAGAATATATGAAGGATATTTGAAGGTAAAGAGAATATATGAAGGAATGAAGATATAAAAAACAAGGATAATTGAAGATAAGAATATATGAAGGAGAAGATATGAAAATGAAAAATATTTGAAGATAAGAAGAAAATATAATATATAATAAGAGAGATATTTGAAGATATGTTGGAATGAAGAAATATATTTGAAGATAAAAAGAATATATGAAGGAATGAAGAAGGATATTTGAAGAAAAAAAAAGAATATATGAAGGAATGAAGATATAAAAAAGAAGGATATTTGAAGATAAGAAGAATATATGAACGAGAGAAGATATAAAAATGAAGGATGTTTGAAGATACGAAGAAAATATAATATAAAAAAGAGAGATATTTGAAGATATGAAGGAATGAAGAAGGATATTTGAAGAAGAAAAAAGAATATATGAAGGAATGAAGATATAAAAAACAAGGAATTTGAAGATAAGACGAATATATGATATAAAAAAGAAGGATATTTGAAGATAAGAAGAATATATGAAGGAATGTAAATATAAAATGAAGGATAATTGAAGATAAGAAGAATATATGAAGGAGAGAAGATATAAAAATGAAGGATGTTTGAAGATAAAAAAATATAATATAAAAGAGATATTTGAAGATAAGAAGAATATATGAGGGAATGGAGATATAAAAATGAAGGAATTTGAAGAATATATGAGGGAATGAAGATATAAAAAAGAAGGATATTTGAAGATAAGAAGAATATATGAAGGAATGAAGATATAAAAAAGAAGGATATTTGAAGATAAGAATATATGAAGGAATGAAGATATAAAAAAGAAGGATGTTTGAAGATAAGAAAAATATATGAAGGAATGAAGATATGTAAAAGAAGTAATTTAAAGATAAGAATATATGAAGGAATGAAGATATAAAAAAGGATATTTGAAGATAAGAAGAATATACGAAAGAATGAACAAAAAATCAGGATTTTAGATATGAAAATATCGCATTCTTCCTATCTAACAGTGACGTCAAATAACCCAACAAATAAACTGTTGTTACACCTAAATAGATGTTTGATAATAATGATCAAAAACGATATTGAGACTTACGCTTGCGCACGCCAGTATCCCCAGGAATCCAACTTTCTGCACCAGCTGCTCGACGAACAGTTTGCCCCGCTCGATCAGCGTCAGGTCCTCGCGCCGTTTCTTCTGCAGCTCCTCGAACTCCGCCATGTCGTCGTCCTCGTCATCGGGGTCGATCCCCGACAACCGCGCGGCTCTCGCCATGAAGTACGGCGGGAGCTCGCCCAGCGCGGTACCAGCCCCCCAGCACATCGCCTCCAGGCGCACTTTGGACATTATGGATAAAATTGTGACGGCCACCGGGTTCGTTATCGATTCCGGACAGACGATTCTAAACACAAAATGATTATGATTAGAATATACGAAAACTACACACATCGTACTTTCGTTTATGAACAGTGTTTCAGGTTGTTTTAGACCAGTCCGGAGTAGCTCCCTAACAATAAACGAAAGCAGCTTATGTCCAATTTGAAGTTTCAGGATTTGATGATTCTTATATATATATATATATATATATATATATATATATATATATATATATATATATATATATATATATATATATATATATATATATATATATATATATATATATATATATATATATATATATATATATATATATATATATATATATATATATATATATATATATATATATATATATATATATATATATATATATATATATATATATATATATATATATATATATATATATATATATATATATATATATATATATATATATATATATATATATATATATATATATATATATATATATATATATATATGTATATATATATATATATATATATATATATATATATATATATATATATATATATATATATATATATATATATATATATATATATATATATATATATATATATATATATATATATATATATATATATATATATATATATATATATATATATATATATATATATATATATATATATATATATATATATATATATATATATATATATATATATATATATATATATATATACATAAGAATCATCAAATCCTGAAACTTCAAATTGGACACTTGTCATCTCATAAGCTGCTTTCGCAATACTTGGAGCGATACAGCACGCTACGGGGCGGTTAAACGAAAGCACCTTAAATCGCACACTGAGATTACAAACGTAACTTCCATAAATAAATAGAGATAAATGCATTTTAAAGATTGCAATAGTTCCAATTGAGTATATTATAATATATATATATATAATATATTATATATATATATATTATACTCAACTGGAAGTATTGCAATTTTTAAAATGTATTTATCTCTATTTATTTATTGAAGTTACATTTGTAATCTGTGTGCGATTTAAGGTGCTTCCGTTTAACCGCCCCGTAGCGTGGTGTACCGCTCCGAGTTTTGTGGTCGCGCATCGGTTGTAGTAGAGGTCGAGGTAGAATTGTGCGCATCGGGAGCGACAAATAGGCCCGGAGCAGCAAATAGTGATAAACGAAAACAGTTATACTAAAGTAGTGACTTACTCGTCGGGGTAGGGTGGTTCGGGGAAGTCCAGCGAGCCGCACTCGTACGCCGCTAGGGTCACTTTGGCTATATGCGGGCCCAGGTACAATAGGAACGTGTGTAGTCCTGTTCCTAAACCTACGGAGGACAGGATGCCCAACCCTGTCCAGTAGGCGCACCAAATAAGTTTAATATACACATCGGAGAGGTAGGCCTGGTGCGGGCCGGATGTCTTCGATAGGACAAACGAGAGGGCTGCTAGGACAACTACGGCTAGCACCAGTTTTTGGTGCATTAATATCCTGAAAACAACGGACTGATTTAGATTTGTTACATATAAAAAGATCATATTGAATATTGGTGCAGCAAGATTTTGATTGAGGATTTAATTTGGTATAAAGACAGCTAGAAGATGTAGCTTACTTTTTTCCATATGTTAGTGTCAGGATGAACAACTCCCTGGCAAAGTACTCGACCGTCTTAATCGGCCGCTTCCACAGCACCAACGATTCTCGTTCTTCCCGGTCGCGCTGCTTCTGTGTTTGCGATTGTGTAGCCTTACGGCTATCAGATTTGTTACTATGGTGCGTTTGCTGCTGCTCACCAGTGCTGCCATTGGACGTCACGTTTGTAAGCCCCGCTTGTCTTTTACTAGTCATTTTATGGCCCAAACGTTGCAACTGAAAAATTCCAACGTTTGTTAACACACAAGTAAATTAGATTAACTATCAAAACCAAATACAGCAAAATAAAATTTAGAAAAACTACAACATACACATAAAATTAGTTTTTATAGTAACTAGAGATGAACATTAGAAAATACCATCGATAGTAACTATCAAATAAAACAAATACAAATTACTTGATTACTAAATCGTTTAAACGTGCCTAATTAAAAATAAAAAGCGTATCAATTAATTTAATAGTGGTATAAGTTTGGTAACGGTCGGCTGAATTTAATTATGTGCACCATCAACGATTTCTACCTAAAATTGTATTAAAAATCTACATCAATTAAAGCAGTAGACTACGAAATAAACAGCAAACAAATGATTGTCGTTATGAAAAAACATAACATGTAACATAGTATCAGGTATTTAGTATATTGTTAAGTTTCAAGTATTAATAATTTGAGTCATAATCCTAATCAGGTAAGCACACTCATAGTCATAATCATAAGTCTAATATTAGTCATACTTAGTCATACATAAGTACAATTACGTAATCATGATCATAATCACAAGTTTAATATGAGCCATATTCATAATCACGTAACCATAGTCATGATCATAATCACGTAACCATAGTTATGATCATAATCACGTAATTGTAATCAGTCATAGTCATAATCACAATCTTATTCATACTTATAATCATCTTCACGGTCACAATAACAAGTTTAGTCTTAGTTATATTCATAATCACAATCAAGTAATCATAATCAGTCATCCTCATAATCATAATTTGTCAGTTTGTAAGTTTAATCTTGGTCATACTAATCATCATATAATCATAGTCATGGCCATAATCGCAAGTTACATCTTACTTATAATCATAATCATGTAATGATAATGAGTCATAGTCATAATCATGTAATGATAATGAGTCATAGTCATAATCATGTAATGATAATAAGTCATAGTCATAATCATGTAATGATGAGTCATAGTCATAATCATGTAATGATAATGAGTCATAGTCATAATCATGTAATGATAATGAGTCATAGTCATAATCATAATCATGTAATGATAATCAGTCATAGTCATAATTACAATTTTTATCTCAACCATAATCATAATTACAGTCATGGTCACAATCACAAATTTAATATTAGTTAATACTCTTAATCACAATCACGTAATAATAATCAGCCATGGTCATAACATCAAGTTTAATCTAGGTTATACGTATAATCACGTAATCATAGTCAAGGTTATAATAATAAGTTTATTTATAGCTATAGTCATAATCAAAATCACGTAATCACAATCAGCCATGGCCATAATCACAAGTTTAATCTTGATCATTGTCATAATCACGTAATCAGAGTAATGGTTATAATCATAAGTTTATTTATAGCTATCGTCATAATCAAAATCACGTAATCATAAACACAAGTTTAATCTAGGTCATTCTCATAATCACGTAATCATAGTCATGGCTCCAATCGCAAGTTTAATAATAATCATAATCAGTTATTGTCATAATCACAGTAATAGTTGCAATCACAAGTTTATACTGATAATCACAATCACGTAATCATAATAAGCCATCGGCATAATCATAATTTTAATCTTACTCATACTAATAATCACGTAATCATAATCAGTCATCGCCATGATTACAACTTAAATCTTCGTCATACTCATAATCACGTAATCATAGCCAAGGTCATAAATACCATCACGTAATCATAGCCAAGGTCATAAATACCATCACGTAATCATAGCCACGGTCATAAACACCATCACGTAATCATAAACAGTCATCGTCATAATCACAACTTTAATCTTGGTTATACTCATAATCAAGTAATCATAATCACTAGTTTAATCTTAGTTATACTCATAATCACAATCACGTTATTATAATCAGTCATGGTCATAACCAAAAGTTTAATTTTGATCATACTCATCATCACGCAATCATAGTCATGGCCATAATCGCAAGTTTAATCTTACTTATAATCACAATCACGAAATCATAATCCGTCATGGTCATAATCACAAGTTTAATCTTAGTCATATTCATAATTACAATCATGTAATCATAAGCATTCATAGCCACAATCACAAATTGGATGTCAGTCATATTCATAATCACAATCACGAAATTACAAACAGGCATAATCGCAACTTTAATATTAGTTATACTCATAATCACAACCATGTCATAGTTCAGTAATAAACAGGTTCAAGATATAGTCTACTAATAGTCATGACTAGTTATAGTTTAGAAATAATTATATTCATGTCAAACGAAATGTACTTCATGTCATAGTCTAGTCATAGTCTAGTCATAGTCTAGTCATAGTCTAGTCATAGTCTAGTCATAGTCTAGTCATAGTCTAGTCATAGTCTAGTCATAGTCTAGTCATAGTCTAGTCATAGTCTAGTCATAGTCTAGTCATAGTCTAGTCATAGTCTAGTCATAGTCTAGTCATAGTCTAGTCATAGTCTAGTCATAGTCTAGTCATAGTCTAGTCATAGTCTAGTCATAGTCTAGTCATAGTCTAGTCATAGTCTAGTCATAGTCTAGTCATAGTCTAGTCATAGTCTAGTCATAGTCTAGTCATAGTCTAGTAATAGTCTAGTAATAGTCTAGTCATAGTCTAGTCATAGTCTAGTTATAGTCTAGTCATAGTCTAGTCATAGTCTAGTCATAGTCATGTCATAGTCTAGTCATGTCATATTCTAGTCATGCCATAGTCTAGTCATAGTATAGTCTAGTCATAGTATAGCCTAGTCATAGTATAGCCTAGTCATAGTATAGTCTAGTCAAAGTACAGTCTAGTCATAGTATAGTCTAGTCATAGTATAGTCTAGTCATAGTATAGTCTAGTCATAGTATAGTCAGGTCATAGTATAGTCTAGTCATAGTATTCTAGTCTAGTCTAGTCATAGTATAGTATAGTCTAGTCATAGTATAGTCTAGTCATAGTACAGTCTAATCACAGTATAGTTTAGTCATAGTATAGTCTAGTCTAGTCATAGTATAGTCTAGGCATAGAATAGTCTAGTCATAGTATAGTCTAGGCATAGTATAGTCTAGTCATAGTTTAGTCTAGCCATAGTATAGTCTAGTCATAGTCCAATTTGGAATTTAATTATAGTTCATGTCATAGACTAGTAATAGTCACAACCAAGTTATAGTTTGGTAATAGACATGTCAAAATCATGCTAGTACTAGCAATGTCCAAGTCATGAACTACTAATTATATATACTAGTACTACTTGTACGTCTAGTCATGTCATTGTCTAGTCATATCATAGTCATGTCATAGTCATGTCATAGTCATGTCATAGTCATGTCATAGTCATGTCATAGTCATGTCATAGTCATGTCATAGTCATGTCATAGTCATGTCATAGTCATGTCATAGTCATGTCATAGTCATGTCATAGTCATGTCATAGTCATGTCATAGTCTAGTCATAGTCTAGTCATAGTCTAGTCATAGTCTAGTCATAGTCTAGTCATAGTCTAGTCATAGTCTAGTCACAGTCTAGTCATAGTCTAGTCATAGTCTAGTCATAGTCTAGTCATAGTCTAGTCATAGTCTAGTCACAGTCTAGTCATAGTCTAGTCATAGTCTAGTCATAGTCTAGTCATAGTCTAGTCATAGTCTAGTCATAGTCTAGTCATAGTCTAGTCATAGTCTAGTCATAGTCTAGTCATAGTCTAGTCATAGTCTAGTAATAGTCTAGTAATAGTCTAGTCATAGTCTAGTTATAGTCTAGTCATAGTCTAGTCATAGTCTAGTCATAGTATAGCCTAGTCATAGTATAGCCTAGTCATAGTATAGTCTAGTCAAAGTACAGTCTAGTCATAGTATAGTCTAGTCATAGTATAGTCAGGTCATAGTATAGCATAGTCATAGTATAGTCTAGTCATAGTATAGTCTAGTCATAGTATAGTCTAGTCATAGTATAGTCTAGTCATAGTATTCTAGTCTAGTCTAGTCATAGTATAGTCTAGTCATAGTATAGTCTAGTCTAGTCATAGTATAGTCTAGGCATAGAATAGTCTAGTCATAGTATAGTCTAGGCATAGTATAGTCTAGTCATAGTTTAGTCTAGCCATAGTATAGTCTAGTCATAGTCCAATTTGGAATTTAATTATAGTTCATGTCATAGACTAGTAATAGTCACAACCAAGTTATAGTTTGGTAATAGACATGTCAAAATCATGCTAGTACTAGCAATGTCCAAGTCATGAACTACTAATTATATATACTAGTACTACTTGTACGTCTAGTCATGTCATTGTCTAGTCATATCATAGTCATGTCATAGTCATGTCATAGTCATGTCATAGTCATGTCATAGTCATGTCATAGTCATGTCATAGTCATGTCATAGTCATGTCATAGTCATGTCATAGTCTAGTCATAGTCTAGTCATAGTCTAGTCATAGTCTAGTCATAGTCTAGTCATAGTCTAGTCATAGTCTAGTAATAGTCTAGTAATAGTCTAGTCATAGTCTAGTTATAGTCTAGTCATAGTCTAGTCATAGTCTAGTCATAGTATAGCCTAGTCATAGTATAGCCTAGTCATAGTATAGTCTAGTCAAAGTACAGTCTAGTCATAGTATAGTCTAGTCATAGTATAGTCAGGTCATAGTATAGCATAGTCATAGTATAGTCTAGTCATAGTATAGTCTAGTCATAGTATAGTCTAGTCATAGTATAGTCTAGTCATAGTATTCTAGTCTAGTCTAGTCATAGTATAGTCTAGTCATAGTATAGTCTAGTCATAGTATAGTCTAGTCTAGTCATAGTATAGTCTAGGCATAGAATAGTCTAGTCATAGTATAGTCTAGGCATAGTATAGTCTAGTCATAGTTTAGTCTAGCCATAGTATAGTCTAGTCATAGTCCAATTTGGAATTTAATTATAGTTCATGTCATAGACTAGTAATAGTCACAACCAAGTTATAGTTTGGTAATAGACATGTCAAAATCATGCTAGTACTAGCAATGTCCAAGTCATGAACTACTAATTATATATACTAGTACTACTTGTACGTCTAGTCATGTCATTGTCTAGTCATATCATAGTCATGTCATAGTCATGTCATAGTCATGTCATAGTCATGTCATAGTCATGTCATAGTCATGTCATAGTCATGTCATAGTCATGTCATAGTCATGTCATAGTCATGTCATAGTCTAGTCATAGTCTAGTCATAGTCTAGTCATAGTCTAGTCATAGTCTAGTCATAGTCTAGTCATAGTCTAGTCATAGTCTAGTCATAGTCTAGTCATAGTCTAGTCATAGTCTAGTCATAGTCTAGTCATAGTCTAGTCATAGTCTAGTCATAGTCTAGTCATAGTCTAGTCATAGTCTAGTCATAGTCTAGTCATAGTCTAGTCATAGTCTAGTCATAGTATAGTATAGTCTAGTCATAGTATAGTCTAGTCATAGTATAGTCTAGTCATAGTACAGTCTAATCATAGTATAGTCTAGTCATAGTATAGTCTAGTCATAGTATAGTCTAGGCATAGTATAGTCTAGTCATAGTTTAGTCTAGCCATAGTATAGTCTAGTCATAGTCCAATTTGGAATTTAATTATAGTTCATGTCATAGACTAGTAATAGTCACAACCAAGTTATAGTTTGGTAATAGACATGTCAAAATCATGCTAGTACTAGCAATGTCCAAGTCATGAACTACTAATTATATATACTAGTACTACTTGTACTTGTATCAAGCCATTGCCTTGGTAATAGTTATGTCCAAGTCATGGTTTAATAATAGGCATGTCCAAGTCATAGTTTAGAAATAGTCATCTGCTAGTCATACTTACTAGTTCATGTAATAGCTTAGTAGTAATTATGACTAAGTCATAGTTTAGTAATGGTTATGTCAAAATCATACTAGACTAGTCATGTTCAAGTCAAAAACTACTAATTACGCATAGTGGTACTATTTCATACCATAGTCTAATAAGAGTCATAGTGTGGTAATAGTAATATGCAAGTCATAGTAATATTAGTTCATGTCATTACCTGGTAGTAGTCATATTCAAGACATACTATCATAATAGTCATAACCAAGTCATAGCCTAGTAATAGTCATATCATATTTATACTAATAATGGTCATTTTCAAGTCATAAACTACTAATTATATATAATAGTACTAGTCTATGAATATTCATATCTAAGTCATAGTTTAGTGATAGTCATGACCAAGTCGTAGTTAGTAGTAGTCATGTCACAATCATACAAGTACTAGTACAAGTCATGAACTACTAATTCTACATAATAGTACTAGTCTATTAATATTCATATCTAAGTCATAGTTTATATCATAGTCTAGTCTGGACATGTCATAGTCCAATTCGGAATTTAGTTATAGTTCATAATTTAGTACTAGTCATAGTAAAGTCTAATAATAGTCACAACCAAGTTAGAGTTTGGTAATGGACATGTCAAAATCATGCTAGTACTAGCAATGCCCAAGTCATGAACTACTAATTATATATACTAGTACTACTTGTACTTGTACCTGTACCAAGTCATTGCCTTGGTAATAGTTATGTCCAAGTCATAGTTCAAGTAATAGTGTAGTAATAGTAATATGCTAGTCATAGTAGTACTAATTCATGTCATTACCTGGTAGTAGTCATATCCAAGACATACTATGATAATAGTCATGACCACGCCATGACCACGTCATAACCTAGTAATAGTCATATCATATTTATACTACTAATGGTCGTTTTCAAGTCATAAACTACTAATTATACATAATAGTCTATTAATATTCATATAAAGTCATAGTTTAGTGATAGTCATGATCAAGTCGTAGTTAGTAGTAGTCATGTCAAAATAATACTAGTACTAGTACAAGTCATGAACTACTAATTATGCATACTAGTACTAGTTCATGTCATAATCTGATAATAATCATGGCCTTGTTATAGTTTAGTAATAGTCATCTGCAAGTCATATAAATACTAATGCTCATATTCAAAATCATACTAGTACTAGTCATGTTCAAGACATGAACTACTATTTATGGATACTAGTACTAATTGTTACCTCTGGTAATAGTCATGTCCAAGTCATAGTTTAGTAATAGTCATACGAAATCTACTTCATGTAATAATCTAGTTATAGACATGTTCAAGTCATAGTTTAGTAATAGTCATACGAAATCTACTTCATGTCATAATCTAATTATAGGCATGTTCAAGTCATAGTTTAGTAATAGACATCTGCAAGTCATACAAATACTAATACTCATATCAAAATCATACTAGTACTAGTCATGTTCAAGACATGAACTACTAATTATGGATACTAGTACTAATTGTTACCTCTGGTAATAGTCATGTCCAAGTCATAGTTAAGTAATAGTCATACGAAATCTACTTCATGTTATAATCTAATTATAGGCATGTTCAAGTCATAGTTTAGTAATAGTCAGCTACAAGTCATACTAATATTAGTTCATGTCATAGTTGAGTAATATTCATAAAAAGTCATACAAATAGTTCATAGTCATTTCCAAATCATAGTTTAGTAATAGTCATGTCCAAGTCATAGTTTAGTTATAGTCATATCCAATTCATACCAGTACTAGTTCATGTCGCAATCTAGTAATAGTTATGACCAAGACATATGTTAGTAATAATCATGTCGAAATGATTATAATACCAGCCATGTTCAAGTCATGACTGGTGCTAGTTTATGTCATAGTCTGATTAGGCTTGTCCAAGTCATAATTTACTAAAAATTATCTGTACGTCATACAAGTATTACAATTACATAGCCTTGTAATAGTCATAGTTTAGTAATGATCATGTCAAAGTCATACTAGTACTAGTCATGTTCAAGTCATGAAATACTAATTATGTATAGTAGTACTACTAAATATAAGTCATAATCTAGTAATAGTAATATTCAAGGTATAGTATAGTAATAGCCATAATAATATAGTAATACTTATGAAAAGTGATATTTTAATATAATAAGTCATGTGTAAGTCATAGTTTAATAATAGTTACAAGTCATAGTTTATTAATAGTCTAATAATAGTTACAAATCATAGTTTAGTAATAGTCATATGCAAGTCACACTAACACTATGTATATGGTAGTCTAATAATAGTTTTGTCATAGTCTATGGTACATCAGTCTTAGTCTAGTCATTGTATGGACAGTCTAGTCAAGTTACACTCAAATCATGTCAAGTAATTGTAATGAAATCTATTAAGTCATAAGGCATAGGCATAGTAAGGTACGATAAAGTCATGCCACGTCAAAATCTAGTCATAGACGAGTTATTGTGAAAACATATTCATCTATTACTATAGTCATATTGTAGTAGTTTCCCCATAATAGTCATTTCATAGTCTACAGTAGCTTAGTTTTAGAGTTTTTAATCATATATCAAATGACAAAACATATTGATGTTATATGTCATTGAATATTTCACGATATTGCGAAAAATATGTCTGATAATTGCAGGTGTTATTGTTTAAAAATTAACATGGACTATCATGACGTTGCAGATAAGACGAATTGGTTTTTATTGTTTATTTCATAATATATATATATATATATATATATATATATATATATATAACGAAAAATACTAAAAAAAAAACACGAATATAACTTTCTCATACATTGTAGTTTCTACAAAATGAAAAAAAAATGCACCATGTAAATAATATAAATTAGTAGTAATTACTGTACAATTAATATAACATTACTAGCTAGTATTTAAATCACTCTATCGTTTATAATACATTCATATCAAAATAAATACAGATAACGTTTTAGTTAGAGATACAACTTTTACGGATAAAAATTCATTACGTTGTAATTGAAATTACTACCAGTGTTGGGAAATTTAAAACACGCTTGGCTTGCACAAAAATTACAATGCGCTTATCGGCCACGGGTCGTTAATCTAAGAGGGCAGACACTATAATACGTATTTAACGATAGCTTACTCACGAAAACGTTTATGCGGGAGATAATCGGGTTGGTCAGCACGCACTCGTACATCGCGACGAAATGAGCTGAGCGGGCCCTGGGTGAAAGGACGGCGGTGCAGTGAAATCAAAGTCGAAAGTGTTGGGGAAAATAGGAAACTGATGATTGCTATTTTTATTATTCGCTCAAGTAATTGGCAGTTTTTGTACAACAATGCTAGTTGTCAGATATCAATTAAATGTCATTATATATATATATATATATATATATATATATATATATATATATATATATATAAAATTAAAAACTACATATGTATGTTAAGTTTGGTGCAGATGGTATAGTTAACTCGTCTGATTTATCAGAGTTAGATTAGTTTTTAATAATAATAAATATTTACTAATGAAAATTTGTGTATGGTCATTACTTGCTATAACAAATAAATTATTTTAATACAATTTTGTTATACGTCCATTAAAAAAGCTAGTTTACCTGCATCGTTTTTATAAAATCGTCATTCTAACTCAGAAAAGTGACACTTAAATGCAATTTACGTCAAAATGTTATAAAAATAAATTATTTGTAATAAAAAACTACATATGTATATCAAGTTTGGTGCAGATTGTATATTTAAGTCATCTGATTTATCAAAGTTAGATTAGTTTTTAATAAAAATAAATATTTACGATTGAAAATTTGTATATAGTCATTACTTGTTATAACAAATAAATTATTTTAATACAATTTTGTTATACGTCCATTAAAAAAGCTAGTTTACCTGCATCGTTTTTATAAAATCGTCATTCTAACTCAGAAAAGTGACACTTAAATGCAATTTACGTCAAAATGTTATAAAAATAAATTATTTGTAATAAAAAACTACATATGTATATCAAGTTTGGTGCAGATTGTATATTTAAGTCATCTGATTTATCAAAGTTAGATTAGTTTTTAATAAAAATAAATATTTACGATTGAAAATTTGTATATAGTCATTACTTGTTATAACAAATAAATTATTTTAATACAATTTTGTTATACGTCCATTAAAAAAGCTAGTTTACCTGCATCGTTTTTATAAAATCGTCATTCTAACTCAGAAAAGTGACACTTAAATGCAATTTACGTCAAAATGTTATAAAAATAAATTATTTGTAATAAAAAACTACATATGTATATCAAGTTTGGTGCAGATTGTATATTTAAGTCATCTGATTTATCAAAGTTAGATTAGTTTTTAATAAAAATAAATATTTACGATTGAAAATTTGTATATAGTCATTACTTGTTATAACAAATAAATTATTTTAATACAATTTTGTTATACGTCCATTAAAAAAGCTAGTTTACCTGCATCGTTTTTATAAAATCGTCATTCTAACTCAGAAAAGTGACACTTAAATGCAATTTACATCAAAATGTTATAAAAATAAATTATTTGTAATAAAAAACTGCATATGTATATCAAGTTTGGTGCAGATTGTATATTTAAGTCATCTGATTTATCAAGGTTAGATTAGTTTTTAATAATAATAAATATTTACGGTTGAAAACTTGTATATAGTCATTAATTGTTATAACAAATAAATTATTTTAATACAATTTTGTTATACGTCCATTAAAAAAGCTAGTTTACCTGCATCGTTTTTATAAAATCGTCATTCTAACTCAGAAAAGTGACACTTAAATGCAATTTACATCAAAATGTTATAAAAATAAATTATTTGTAATAAAAAACTGCATATGTATATCAAGTTTGGTGCAGATTGTATATTTAAGTCATCTGATTTATCAAGGTTAGATTAGTTTTTAATAAAAATAAATATTTACGATTGAAAATTTGTATATAGTCATTACTTGTTATAACAAATAAATTATTTTAATACAATTTGATATACGTCCATTAAAAACGCTAGTTTACCTGCATCGTTTTTATAAAATCGTCATTCTAACTCAGAAAAGTGACACTTAAATGCAATTTACATCAAAATGTTATAAAAATAAATTATTTGTAATAAAAAACTGCATATGTATATCAAGTTTGGTGCAGATTGTATATTTAAGTCATCTGATTTATCTTTGTTAGATTAGTTTTTAATAAAAATAAATATTTACGGTTGAAAATTTGTATATAGTCATTACATGTTATAACAAATAAATTATTTTAATAAAATTTTATTATACGTTCATTATAAAGGCTAGTTTACCTGCATCGTTTTTATAAAATCGTCATTCTAACTCAGAATTTACTTCAAAATGATATAAAAATTAATTATTAGTAATATTAATTAATTAAAATAATTAGTAATAATAGAAAACTACATATGTATATCAAGTTTGGTGCAGATTGTATATTTAAGTCATCTGATTTATCATTGTTAGATTAGTTTTTAATAAAAATAAATATTTACGGTTGAAAATTTGTATATGGTCATTAATTGTTATAACAAATAAATTATTTTAATACAATTTTGTTATACGTCCATTAAAAAAGCTAGTTTACCTGCATCGTTTTTATAAAATCATCATTCTAACTCAGAAAAGTGACACTTAAATGCAATTTACGTCGAAATGTTATAAAGATAAATTATTTGTAAATAAAAACTACATATTTATATCAAGTTTGGTGCATATTATGTAGTTTAATCACATAATATAGTCAAGTTAGATTATTTTTGGTCAATAATACTGTCAATCCTAGTAATGTCAATATTTGCTTCAATCCACCTTCAATATTTATCAAGTAATCAATTATGCAGATAAACATTAGTATTGTCTTCATTTCATCATTACTATACTTTACACAATAAGTAATATTGTCAATATTTTAGAGAAAGGTACATTTTAAACATATTATCGTTCAGTAATACTGTCATTATTCTAAAATATTGACAGTATTATTGATCGTGTAATGTGATTTATTGAAATTGTACTGTATAACAATAAAATATATATATAATAAAGCCTATTATTATTATTATTATCATTAGGGGAAATGATATTCATTTGTTTGTATTGTTCAGTATCTATGTGCCAACTCTATAAGCAATTCAAACCAAAAAAATCAATCACTATATCAAACAATACTTTCCAAATTAGGAAATAAATATCAGCTTACTAATAAAAAGCACAAATGGGGAAAATCGCATGCCAAACCCAAGCAAAAAAAGTTGGTATAAACTGTACCAATTCGACTTTGGTGCCAGTGGTTTTCTGGCCCCGCTTCCTGCACTCCACCTGCAGCTGCTGCTTGGTGAGCGAGGCCAGATCATCAGCTGACCTCTTGGCGGCGGGCAGCGCAGCCCCAGGGCCGTTCGTCCCACCACCACCACCACCGCCGCCACCAGCAGCAGCAGCAGCACCTGTTGGACGGCTCGTTAGATTAGTGAGCGACACAGGATGGTTCGGTGCCGTCCTGCTGGAGCGTGTTTTTTTCCCCGCCATTTCTTTTGTGCGTCCGTTAAAACCCGGCGCAAAGAAACAATAAAATCAGAGAGAATACGGTTGTGTTAGTCGAGTCGCTGCGCTGCGCTGCGGGGGCGGCTATGAAAACATGAGCAAAATCGCCAGCGACATAACCTGGAAAATGTTAGTGAGCAAGCCGGGTGGTTTCAGGGACATAGGGGGGCAGAGCGTATGCGGGGAGGCGGCAAGTGCGGGCGACTTACCGGAGCGTCGGCGTGCGGGTTTCTCTCTGCTGGGGCGCTGCGTGATTTTAATTAGGTCCCCCGCTCACTCTATCACAAATTGGTACACATCACGGGATGACACTTGATTCGTTTGACAGATGAGCTCCGGCGCACAGTGCTGCCAAACATTCGACATCACGTGACGACCACATCGTGAACCAACACGTTCGCGAACATTTAGAGAGAGAATTATTGTTAATCCATGACTTTAAAATATTTATGATGTCTGTGTGATTGCACGAATAGCATGAATTTGTTTATTGATGTTCTGTAACATAATATAGGAATTTAATTTTTGATTGGTCATTTGAACTACTAATGTTCGTGAACATGCGGTACCATAGAAATCTTTAAATTTCAAATTGTATTGCATCATAAACAGTTATAATAAAATGAAATATGTAATCTAAACGTAATGTATTTTATAAAAGTTTGAATCTGTATCAGATAAATATGTTTGATGAACTTATACAATCCGATTAAAAAGTTAGCATGGAGTTCAAAAAAGTCGTATGGCGGTAGTTCGAAGTTATCAACAGTTGTATATGCAACTTTGTTTACACGATTGTACCACCTATAATCTACATTGATTATGTACAAGATCGTATTTACGTTTCTGTTTCACCGGTGTCGTTATCATTAGTTTCATTATATTGCTATTTCTCTGATGGTATTGATGTTACTCTTATAGCGTTGCCATTTCTCAAATGGCGTTGGCGTTTCTCTGGTGGCGTTACCATTAGTTTGATGATATTGCCATTTCTTTGACGACGTTGGCGTTTCTCTTTTTCTCTGGTGGCGTTATCATTAGTTTGATAATCTTGCCATTTCTCTGATGGTATTGATGTTACTCTTATAGCGTTGCCATTTCTCATATGGCGTTGACGTTTCTCTGGCGGCGTTACCATTAGTTTGATGATATTGCCATTTCTTTGACGACGTTGGCGTTTCTCTTTTTCTCTGGTGGCGTTATCATTAGTTTGATAATCTTGCCATTTCTCTGATGGTATTGATGTTACTCTTATAGCGTTGCCATTTCTCATATGGCGTTGACGTTTCTCTGGTGGCGTTACCATTAGTTTGATGATATTGCCATTTCTTTGACGACGTTGGCGTTTCTCTGTTTCTCTGGTGGCGTTATCATTAGTTTGATGATATTGCCATTTCTCTGATGGTATTGATGTTACTCTTATAGCGTTGCCATTTCTCATATGGCGTTGACGTTACTCTGGTGGCGTTACCATTAGTTTGATGATATTGCCATTTCTTTGACGACCTTGGCGTTTCTCTGTTTCTCTGGTGGCGTTATCATTAGTTTGATGATATTGCCATTTCTCTGATGGTATTGATGTTACTCTTATAGCGTTGCCATTTCTCAAATGGCGTTGGCGTTTCTCTGGTGGCGTTACCATTAGTTTGATGATATTGCCATTTCTTTGACGACGTTGGCGTTTCTCTGTTTCTCTGGTGGCGTTATCATTAGTTTGATGATATTACCATTTCTCTGATGGTATTGATGTTACCCTTATAGCGTTGCCATTTCTCATATGGCGTTGGCGATTCTCTGGTGGCGTTACCATTAGTTTGATGATATTGCCATTTCTTTGACGACGTTGGCGTTTCTCTGTTTCTCTGGTGGCGTTATCATTAGTTTGATGATATTGCCATTTCTCTGATGGTATTGATGTTACTCTTATAGCGTTGCCATTTCTCATATGGCGTTGACGTTACTCTGGTGACGTTACCATTAGTTTGATGATATTGCCATTTCTTTGACGACCTTGGCGTTTCTCTGTTTCTCTGGTGGCGTTATCATTAGTTTGATGATATTGCCATTTCTCTAATGGTATTGATGTTACTCTTATAGCGTTGCCATTTCTCAAATGGCGTTGGCGTTTCTCTGGTGGCGTTACCATTAGTTTGATGATATTGCCATTTCTTTGACGACGTTGACGTTTCTCTGTTTCTCTGGTGGCGTTATCATTAGTTTGATGATATTGCCATTTCTCTAATGGTATTGATGTTAATCTTATAGCGTTGCCATTTCTCAAATGGCGTTGGCGTTTCTCTGGTGGCGTTACCATTAGTTTGATGATATTGCCATTTCTTTGACGACGTTGGCGTTTCTCTGTTTCTCTGGTGGCGTTATCATTAGTTTGATGATATTACCATTTCTCTGATGGTGTTGATGTTACTCTTATAGCGTTGCCATTTCCCATATGGCGTTGGCGTTTCTCTGGTGGCGTTACCATTAGTTTGATGATATTGCCATTTCTTTGACGACGTTGACGTTTCTCTGTTTCTCTGGTGGCGTTATCATTAGTTTGATGATATTACCATTTCTCTGATGGTATTGATGTTACTCTTATAGCGTTGCCATTTCTCATATGGCGTTGACGTTTCTCTGGTGGCGTTACCATTAGTTTGATGATATTGCCATTTCTTTGACGACGTTGGCGTTTCTCTGTTTCTCTGGTGGCGTTATCATTAGTTTGATGATATTGCCATTTCTCTGATGGTATTGATGTTACTCTTATAGCGTTGCCATTTCTCATATGGCGTTGGCGTTTCTCTGGTGGCGTTACCATTAGTTTGATGATATTGCCATTTCTTTGACGACGTTGGCGTTTCTCTGTTTCTCTGGTGGTGTTATCATTAGTTTGATGATATTGCCATTTCTCTGATGGTATTGATGTTACTCTTATAGCGTTGCCATTTCTCATATGGCGTTGGCGTTTCTCTGGTGGCGTTACCATTAGTTTGATGATATTGCCATTTCTTTGACGACGTTGGCGTTTCTCTGTTTCTCTGGTGGCGTTATCATTAGTTTGATGATATTGCCATTTCTCTGATGGTATTGATGTTACTCTTATAGCGTTGCCATTTCTCATATGGCGTTGGCGTTTCTCTGGTGGGGTTACCATTAGTTTGATGATATTGCCATTTCTTTGACGACGTTGACGTTTCTCTGTTTCTCTGGTGGCGTTATCATTAGTTTGATGATATTGCCATTTCTCTGATGGTATTGATGTTAATCTTATAGCGTTGCCATCTCTCAAATGGCGTTGGCGTTTCTCTGGTGGCGTTACCATTAGTTTGATGATATTTCCATTTCTTTAACGACGTTGGCGTTTCTCTGTTTCTCTGGTGGCGTTAGCATTAGTTTGATGATATTGCCATTTCTCTGATGGTATTGATGTTACTCTTATAGCGTTGCCATTTCTCAAATGGCGTTGGCGTTTCTCTGGTGGCGTTACCATTAGTTTGATGATACTGCCATTTCTTTGACGACGTTGGCGATTCTCTGTTTCTCTGGTGGCGTTATCATTAGTTTGATGATATTGCCATTTCTCTAATGGTATTGATGTTACTCTTATAGCGTTGCCATTTATCATATGGCGTTGGCGTTTCTCTGGTGGCGTTACCATTAGTTTGATGATATTGCCATTTCTTTGACGACATTGGCGTTTCTCTGTTTCTCTGGTGGCGTTATCATTAGTTTGATGATATTGCCATTTCTCTGATGGTATTGATGTTACTCTTATAGCGTTGCCATTTCTCATATGACGTTGGCGTTTCTCTGGTGGCGTTACCATTAGTTTGATGATATTGCCATTTCTTTGACGACGTTGGCGTTTCTCTGTTTCTCTGGTGGCGTTATCATTAGTTTGATGATATTGCCATTTCTCTGATGGTATTGATGTTACTCTTATAGCGTTGCCATTTCTCATATGGCGTTGGCGTTTCTCTGGTGGGGTTACCATTAGTTTGATGATATTGCCATTTCTTTGACGACGTTGACGTTTCTCTGTTTCTCTGGTGGCGTTATCATTAGTTTGATGATATTGCCATTTCTCTGATGGTATTGATGTTAATCTTATAGCGTTGCCATCTCTCAAATGGCGTTGGCGTTTCTCTGGTGGCGTTACCATTAGTTTGATGATATTTCCATTTCTTTAACGACGTTGGCGTTTCTCTGTTTCTCTGGTGGCGTTAGCATTAGTTTGATGATATTGCCATTTCTCTGATGGTATTGATGTTACTCTTATAGCGTTGCCATTTCTCAAATGGCGTTGGCGTTTCTCTGGTGGCGTTACCATTAGTTTGATGATACTGCCATTTCTTTGACGACGTTGGCGATTCTCTGTTTCTCTGGTGGCGTTATCATTAGTTTGATGATATTGCCATTTCTCTAATGGTATTGATGTTACTCTTATAGCGTTGCCATTTATCATATGGCGTTGGCGTTTCTCTGGTGGCGTTACCATTAGTTTGATGATATTGCCATTTCTTTGACGACATTGGCGTTTCTCTGTTTCTCTGGTGGCGTTATCATTAGTTTGATGATATTGCCATTTCTCTGATGGTATTGATGTTACTCTTATAGCGTTGCCATTTCTCATATGACGTTGGCGTTTCTCTGGTGGCGTTACCATTAGTTTGATGATATTGCCATTTCTTTGACGACGTTGGCGTTTCTCTGTTTCTCTGGTGGCGTTATCATTAGTTTGATGATATTGCCATTTCTCTGATGGTATTGATGTTACTCTTATAGCGTTGCCATTTCTCATATGGCGTTGACGTTACTCTGGTGGCGTTACCATTAGTTTGATGATATTGCCATTTCTTTGACGACCTTGGCGTTTCTCTGTTTCTCTGGTGGCGTTATCATTAGTTTGATGATATTGCCATTTCTCTGATGGTATTGATGTTACTCTTTTAGCGTTGCCATTTCTCATATGACGTTGGCGTTTCTCTGGTGGCGTTACCATTAGTTTGATGATATTGCCATTTCTTTGACGACGTTGGCGTTTCTCTGTTTCTCTGGTGGCGTTATCATTAGTTTGATGATATTGCCATTTCTCTGATGGTATTGATGTTACCCTTATAGCTTTGTATTTCTCTGATCGCGTTGGCGTTTCTCTAGTGTTGTAGTTTATCTAATAATGTTGCAAATTCTCTGATATTGCCGTTTCTCTGATAGAGATGCCATTTGTTTGCTGGTGTTAACATTCCTTTGTTTCTAAATCAATCAATAAAATCAACAAATCGGTAAATAAAAGAACTTCTATCTTTTATAGGGCTATCAGCCGTGAGGAGGTTCAGAGGAGTTTAATCACCCGGTATTTACCTTAACTTCACAGAAAACCTCTGAAAAACTGTGAAAAGTGATTCGCGAAAATTCGCTCCCCACTGGGGATTGAACTCAGCATCTCCAATGCTCAGTACGAGGCGGACGACGCCTCTAACCACTCGGCCACTGAGTATAAGTAAATAATATTTACCGATTTATTGATTTTGTTGATTGATTTATTCATTTCTTTAATTATTTACTTATGATTCGATTTATTTCCTTTGTTAAGAGAAGAAATATATAAATAATTCAAATTACTGATATCTAGAAAATACGTATACATAAAATCTATACATATTTATAATTGATTTGTGTTGCATTTTAATTTGATCCAGTCATCAAGTTGCGCGTCTTATAATAATATTCTGCATGAAACAAAAACGCGCTGACATCGTACGTTCCCACTAAAACAAGTTAGCCAGAGCAAACAAATCAATAACAGGTCACGTCGTAGCCTGCTTCACGCGGTCCGCTTGCGGGTCAACTTAGGCGGAGTTGCGAACCCGAGACGTCCGGTATTTAATCATCGCGCATGTAAGTACAATTTACATTCCTAAAACCACATGATAACCACACGCACGCAACCACAAACAGCTGTTGAAAAAGCGACAACCGCAACGATTTACATTGTAATTCCCAAGACACTTCTAATGTTTGTAAGATGGCGTCGAACCCAGGACGTTCAATTACAGACACTGTGACGTGTGACGTTTGTTTGTTTGTTTGGTGATCCGCTAGCGTAAGTATTCACGTATAAATTTCTACCTTTTTCGAATTTAGTTCGGTTACAGTTGAAATCGCGGGGTAATTCGTTTCGGTTCGTGTGTTTATATCAACAGCTGTTCGTGTGGGCGAATTGATTACTCGCTCCATGTTGATGTACACTCGGAATAAAAAGTGGAGGGGGCTAGTAGGTAAAATTACAGGACGCGGTAGTTCAAATGAACATCAATAATGGCGCGTAATTTCAAACATTCCTTATACGAATTCTACGTAATTCTAACATATCTATTGATACAATTTATGAAAATTTGAATGTATTTCGTGCTTAATTTATAAATAAACTGATTTTAGTTATTTAAAAATTCTATATATAGCTCAAAAATGGAAGATTCGGTCATGGATGAAGCCATGGACAAAGATATAGAAGAAGACATGGAGTTATCAGACTCAGACATACCATTAGGAACTATACAAAAAATGAGAACATCGATTAGCTCGAAAATCCAGCCCAATAAACGTCCGGCACGTGACAAACCATCCCCGCAACCCCCAAAACTGGCATTCACTGTACCCAAACAAGAACACCCCAGTTTAACAGAAATGACCCTAATCCACCCATCGCAAGGCCTTCTAAAGGACGCCATCTTAGTAGGAAATAAACTAAACATAAGCACCACCATCGGCCCAAACTATGCGTGCAATATTTGCAACGACAACTTCTTCTCGGGGCTAAAACTCAAACTGCACTACCTTCTAGTGCATAACGTGGATCATTGCAAAATCTGTGATCTCCTCGTAGAGTCATCAGATGATTTAGCTCAACACGAAACGAGAGTGCATGAAGGTAAAGGCTGTGAGCTTTGCCAGGAGCAATTCGATGAGGACAGATTGGTGCATTACAAGGGAAAACACGATGCGGTGATTTGCCAGTATTGTAGCGTAATAGTGCAGCCGAGTGGGTTGTACAAAAAGCATCTGACTGAAAAACATATGGCGAAGGAGGGGTTTGTAGACCTGCAAACGCCTGATGCGATATTGGAGTTGCAGGGGAAAGGTGGCACCTATTTTTGTAACTTGTGCGAGAAGAGGCGCAGCAAGGAGATTTTCGGGCATTTCATCTACCACCACAAACTGAATTTATATTATTTAGCGAAGATTTTCCCTGGATTGTCTGTTGATATGAATTTCGGGAATATTAATGAAGCTCTAGAGCTTAAAGGGCAAATGGAGCCGGATGAAAGTCATAGATGGTGCAGGTATGTTCCTTCTATAGTTATTAATATCAACACAAATACTATCTCGATTTTTTAGTGTATGTTTTGGAACGCACTCAAAGTACGCCTCAAAATCCCTCCACAAAGTCTACTGCGAGTCCTACGTGTATTGCATCCACTGCAAAAAAACCTTCGCATCAACATCCGACCTAGAAAAGCACATAGATCGTAAACACCCAACATTCCCATGCGAGTTGAACTGTGAGACATCATTCGCAACTCTATTGACACTCGAAATGCACCACGCCGACCACCACAAGCTCACCAAATGCACCTACTGTGATACATTCGTAGAAAACGAGGAGACACACACGACAGAATTCCATAAAGTTGAATTCCTTAATTGGGGCCCACGGTTGCTGAAAGAAGAAGACTCAAAAACCCTATGCAGCCTATGCAATATGGAACTGAAAAACAACCAAAACACCCCCAATAAAATCGTATCGCACTACCGATGCGTCCACAAAATGACCCTGCACCGCATCATTCAATCAATCGGTGTCCTACCGAGTGAAACCAAACAGGGCGACATTAAACCAAGCGACGATGACTACTCAACAGATTTCCACTCGAAATATGTAAAGTGCTGTTTCGAATACAGACAAATTAAAGACCTAAACAGCCCAATTAAGTGCGACTACTGCCAGGCTGACACGAACTCACACTTGCGTTTACTTGCGCACATGTTTGACGACCACCACTTTTCGATGCCCGACTCGCTGTTGGACTGCGACATGTGCAACCGCGCGGACAAACGCTATAAACTATTGAACCACCTGGAGCACTACACCGAGAGTGATTTGAGGACGTACGAGTGCGATAAGTGTCACTATTCGATGTCTTTGGAGGACGCGAGGGAGCATATTTTGGATAAGCACGCCGACGAACTGGAGGGCTATAATATTGTGGACTGCGGGGCGAAATGCAGATTTTGCGAGGAGTATTTTTGGAGGGATGCGGTGCTGGAGCGGCATGAAGTGGCTGCACACTTGGAGGAGTTTAGACAGGAGTTTTTCGAGTGTAACAGCTGCAACAACACGTTTAATTCAATTGTAAGTATTGATGAGTATCTACTTAATATTTTATTCGTATACTCTCTACTACTGCTTTACTTCTACTAACTTACTGTTACTACTACTTCTGTGCTACTACTTTACTGTTACTAACACTACTTCACTTCTACCACTTCATTACTATTCCTTTAGTTCTACTACTTTACTTCTACTACTTTACTTCTACTACCTCACTTCTACTACTTTACTGTTACTAACACTATTTCACTTCTACCACTTCATTACTATTCCTTTAGTTCTACTACTTTAGTTCTACTACTTCACTTCTACTACTTTACTTCTACTACCTCACTTCTACTACTTTACTGTTACTAACACTATTTCACTTCTATCACTTCATTACTATTCCTTTACTTTTACTACTTTAGTTCTACTACTTCACTTCTACTACTTTACTTCTACTGCTACACTTCTACTACCTCACTTCTACTACCTCACTTCTACTACTTTACTGTTACTAACACTATTTCACTTCTACCACTTCATTACTATTCCTTTAGTTCTACTACTTTACTTCTACTGCTACACTTCTACTACTTTACTGTTACTAACACTATTTCACTTCTACCACTTCATTACTATTCCTTTACTTTTACTACTTCACTTCTACTGCTTTACTTCTACTATCTTTCTGTTACTGCTTTACTTCTACTATCTTAGTGTTACTACTTTATTTCTACTGCTACACTTATACTACTTCACTTCTATTATCTGACTTCTACTACTTCATTTCTACTGCTACACTACTACTACTTTATTTATATTGCTACACTTCTATTACCTAACTTTTACTACTTCACTTCTACTATCTTTCTGTTACTGCTTTACTTCCACTATCTTACTGTTACTACTTTACCTCACTTCAACTACTTTACTTTTACTACCTTACTTCTACTACTTCACTTATACTACTTTACTTCTACTACTTCACTTATACTACTTTACTTCTACTGCTACACTTCTACTACTTAATTTTTACTACTTCACTTCTATTATCTTACTTCTACTCTTTATATTTACTACTTCACTTCTACTATTTTACTTCTAGTGCTACACTTCTATTACTTCACTTCTACTACCATACTTCTACTACTTTACATTTACTACTTCATTTCTACTACATCTTCTACTTTACTTCTAGTGCTATACTTCTACTACTTTACTTTTATTACTTCATTTCTACTATTTCACTTCTACTACTTTACTTCTACTGCTACACTACTATTACTGTACTTCTACTACTTAATGTCTACTACTTCACTTCTACTTCTTTACTTGTACTACTTCATTTCTACTGTTTCACTTCTACTACTTCACTTCTACTGCTACATTTTTACTACTTAATTTCTACTACTTTACTTCTACTGCTACACTTATACTACTATAATTCTACTAACTTATTTCTAATACTGCTACTAAACTAACTACTGAATCGAAAGGTGGAAGAGGCGAGGTAGGACGGAGATTCACCCAGGCCTGAAGTAATGCGCGAGCGTTCCCGGGCCTGGCGGGAAAAGAGGTGGGGGTTAAGCTGGTAGGTTGACTCAAGAGAGTCGGAATCCAGCACATCCCAGGGGGAGAATGCCAACAAGGCCCCCGGGCGTCTATGAAGACCCACCTCTACTACTTTACATCTACTACTACTTCTACTACTTTACTTTTACTACTTCACTTCTACTACTTTACTTCTAGTACTTCACTTCTACTGCTACACTTCTGCTGCTACATTTCTACTACTTCACTTCTACTACTTAATGTCTACTACTTCACTTCTACTACCTTACTTCACTTCTACTTCTTTACTTTTACTACTTCATTTCTACTATTTCACTTCTACACTTCTATTACTTTATTTCTACTGCGATACATCTACTATTTCACTTCTACTACTTCACTTCTAATACTTCAGTTCTACTGCTTTACTTCTACTACTACTACTAAATTAACTACTGAACCGAAAGGTGGAAAAGGCGAGATAGGACGGAGATCCACCCAGGCCTGAAGTAATGCGCGAGCGGTTTCGGGCCCTAAACAAATTTCACTAAAATCGCTCTAACTCTACATCTAGCTCTTTAATATTCATGAAACTTGAGATTAATGTTAAAAACATGTTTATTAATAAGTTTGTACATTTTGGATTCGCTAAATAATAAATTGAATTTTTTACAAATTTTCAAAACGCAACTTGACTTTTTTCATAAACAAGTTTCACTAAAATCACTCTAACTCTACATCTAGCTCTTCAATATTCATGAAACTTGACATTTATGTCAAAAACATGTTTGTTGATACATTTGTACATTTTGGATTCACTAGATAATAAATTGAATTTTTTACGAATTTTCGAAATGCAACTTGACTTTTTTCATAAACAAGTTTCACTAAAATCGCTCTAACTCTACATATAGCTCTTGAATTTTCATGAAACTTGAGAATAATGTTAATAACATGTGTTTTAATAAGTTTGTACACTTTGGATTCGCTAGGTAATAAATTGAATTTTTTACAAATTTTCAAAATACAACTTGACATTTTTCATAAACAAATTTCACTAAAATCGCTCTAACTCTACTTCTAGCTCTTTAATATTCATGAAACTTGAGATTAATGTTAAAAACATGTTTATTAATAAGTTTGTACATTTTGGATTCGCTAAATAATAAATTGAATTTTTTACAAATTTTCAAAACGCAACTTGACTTTTTTCATAAACAAGTTTCACTAAAATCACTCTAACTCTACATCTAGCTCTTGGATATTCATGAAACTTGAGATTAATGTTAAAAACATGTTTATTAATAAGTTTGTACATTTTGGATTCGCTAAATAATAAATTGAATTTTTTACAAATTTTCAAAACGCAACTTGACTTTTTTCATAAACAAGTTTCACTAAAATCGCTCTAACTCTACATCTAGCTCTTTAATATTCATTAAACTTGAGATTAATGTTAAAAACATGTTTATTAATAAGTTTGTACATTTTGGATTCGCTAAATAATAAATTGAATTTTTTACAAATTTTCAAAACGCAACTTGACTTTTTTCATAAACAAGTTTCACTAAAATCACTCTAACTCTACATCTAGCTCTTGGATATTCATGAAACTTGAGATTAATGTTAAAAACATGTTTATTAATAAGTTTGTACATTTTGGATTCGCTAAATAATAAATTGAATTTTTTACAAATTTTCAAAACGCAACTTGACTTTTTTCATAAACAAGTTTCACTAAAATCACTCTAACTCTACATCTAGCTCTTGGATATTCATGAAACTTGAGATTAATGTGAAAAACATGTTTATTAATAAGTTTGTATATTTTGGATTCGCTAAATAATAAATTGAATTTTTTACAAATTTTCAAAACGCAACTTGATTTTTTTCATAAACAAGTTTCACTAAAATCGCTCTAACTCTACATATAGCTCTTGAATTTTCATGAAACTTGAGAATAATGTTAATAACATATGTTTTAATAAGTTTGTACACTTTGGATTCACTAGGTAATAAATTGAATTTTTTACAAATTTTCAAAATACAACTTGACTTTTTTCATAAACAAATTTCACTAAAATCGCTCCAACTCTACATCTAGCTCTTTAATATTCATGAAACTTGAGATTAATGTTAAAAACATGTTTATTAATAAGTTTGTACATTTTGGATTCGCTAGATAATAAATTGAATTTTTTACGAATTTTCAAAATGCAACTTGACTTTTTTCATAAACAAGTTTCACTAAAATCACTCTAACTCTACATCTAGCTCTTTGATATTCATGAAACTTGAGATTAATGTTAAAAACATGTTTATTAATAAGTTTGTACATTTTGGATTCGCTAAATAATAAATTGAATTTTTTACAAATTTTCAAAACGCAACTTGATTTTTTTCATAAACAAGTTTCACTAAAATCACTCTAACTCTACATCTAGCTCTTGGATATTCATGAAACTTGAGATTAATGTTAAAAACATGTTTATTAATAAGTTTGTACATTTTGGATTCGCTAAATAATAAATTGAATTTTTTACAAATTTTCAAAACGCAACTTGATTTTTTTCATAAACAAGTTTCACTAAAATCACTCTAACTCTACATCTAGCTCTTGGATATTCATGAAACTTGAGATTAATGTTAAAAACATGTTTATTAATAAGTTTGTACATTTTGGATTCGCTAAATAATAAATTGAATTTTTTACAAATTTTCAAAACGCAACTTGACTTTTTTCATAAACAAGTTTCACTAAAATCACTCTAACTCTACATCTAGCTCTTGGATATTCATGAAACTTGAGATTAATGTTAAAAACATGTTTATTAATAAGTTTGTATATTTTGGATTCGCTAAATAATAAGTTGAATTTTTTACAAATTTTCAAA
Source organism: Lordithon lunulatus (assembly GCA_963942505.1). NCBI lineage: Eukaryota > Metazoa > Arthropoda > Insecta > Coleoptera > Staphylinidae > Lordithon > Lordithon lunulatus. Next base: position 4,665,624 of record OZ012675.1, read on the forward strand.
ACGCAACTTGATTTTTTTCATAAACAAGTTTCACTAAAATCACTCTAACTCTACATCTAGCTCTTTGATATTCATGAAACTTGAGATTAATATTAAAAACATGTTTATTAATAAGTTTGTACATTTTGGATTCGCTAAATAATAAATTGAATTTTTTACGAATTTTCGAAATGCAACTTGACTTTTTTCATAAACAAGTTTCACTAAAATCGCTCTAACTCTACATATAGCTCTTGAATTTTCATGAAACTTGAGAATAATGTTAATAACATGTGTTTTAATAAGTTTGTACACTTTGGATTCGCTAGGTAATAAATTGAATTTTTTACAAATTTTCAAAATACAACTTGACTTTTTTCATAAACAAGTTTCACTAAAATCACTCTAACTCTACATCTAGCTCTTGGATATTCATGAAACTTGAGATTAATGTTAAAAACATGTTTATTAATAAGTTTGTACATTTTGGATTCGCTAGATAATAAATTGAATTTTTTACGAATTTTCAAAATGCAACTTGACTTTTTTCATAAACAAGTTTCACTAAAATCACTCTAACTCTACATCTAGCTCTTGGATATTCATGAAACTTGAGATTAATGTTAAAAACATGTTTATTAATAAGTTTGTACATTTTGGATTCGCTAAATAATAAATTGATTTTTTTACGAATTTTCAAATTGCAACTTGACTTTTTTCATAAACAAGTTTCACTAAAATTGGTCTAACTCTACATCTAACTCTTCAATATTCATAAAATTTGACATTTATATTAAAAACATGTTTATTAATAAGTTTGTACATTTTGGATTCGCTAGATAATAAATTGAATTTTTTACGAATTTTCAAAATGCAACTTGACTTTTTTCATAAACAAGTTTCAATAAAATCACTCTAACTCTACATCTAGCTCTTGGATATTCATGAAACTTGAGATTAATGTTAAAAACATGTTTATTAATAAGTTTGTACATTTTGGATTCGCTAGATAATAAATTGAATTTTTTACGAATTTTCAAAATGCAACTTGACTTTTTTCATAAACAAGTTTCACTAAAATCACTCTAACTCTACATCTAGCTCTTTGATATTCATGAAACTTGAGATTAATGTTAAAAACATGTTTATTAATAAGTTTTTACATTTTGGATTCGCTAGATAATAAATTGAATTTTTTTACAAATTTTCAAAATACAACTTGACATTTTTCATAAACAAATTTCACTAAAATCGCTCTAACTCTACATCTAGCTCTTTAATATTCATGAAACTTGAGATTAATGTTAAAAACATGTTTATTAATAAGTTTGTACATTTTGGATTCGCTAAATAATAAATTGAATTTTTTACAAATTTTCAAAACGCAACTTGACTTTTTTCATAAACAAGTTTCACTAAAATCACTCTAACTCTACATCTAGCTCTTGGATATTCATGAAACTTGAGATTAATGTTAAAAACATGTTTATTAATAAGTTTGTACATTTTGGATTCGCTAGATAATAAATTGAATTTTTTACGAATTTTCAAAATGCAACTTGACTTTTTTCATAAACAAGTTTCACTAAAATTGCTCTAACTCTACATCTAGCTCTTGATACTTCTACTTCTGCTTCTTTAATTTTACTACTTCATTTCTACTATATCACTTCTACCACTTTACTTCTACTACTTCACTTCTACTGCTACACTTCTACTACTTCACTTCTACTACTTTATTTCTACTGCTACACTTCTACTATTTCAGTTATACTACTTCACTTCTACTACTTTACTTCTACTGCTACACTTCTACTACTTCACTTTTACTATTCTTAGATATTTAATTATTAAATATTCACCTATTTTAGATTTTCTTACTTCTTCTTGATTTTTTCTGGGTATCTTCTTGACCATTCCTTTACTTCATCGCCTAGTATTTACTTCATAGTTCAATTCTTCTTTAAACTTTATATTCGTTAATAGTACTTCTTGTATTCTGCGACAACATTTCTGGCCACTCTTAATTTATTTAAAATATTTCTGTTTTTATTTGTAGAAAAGTCTCATTTCTCATGACACACAAGAGAAAACAACTGAGTGCCAGTCATACTCCGAACTGGTATTCCAGTGTCGCATTTGCGTCACAGTATTTCCGAACATTGAAACCCTCCGCGAACACTTCAAGCAGTACCACCAGAAACTCAGTGTTTACGTGTGTGGTTTCGAGGACTGCAAGAAGACTTACAGCACCAAAAAGCTGGGGCGCGCACATTTCCGACAGTGCCACAGCAAACGACCGGTCGTGATTAATTTTGATTGCGAAATTTGCGGCCAGAATTTCACCACCAAGAAATCGTTCCTGCTGCACACCAAGATGTCGCACTCGAAGGGCTTCAAGTGCGTTATTTGCGGCGATAAGTTTCAATCATCGGAGCACAGGTAGTACATACATATTTTCAACTACTTGACGAGTAGAATTTTGTTAATGTTTTGCAACATTTTAGAAAACACCATTACACCACAGTTCACGCGGGTGAACTAATGTACGAATGTTCAGAATGCCAACGAACCTTCCTCAGCAAATCCGCGCTACATCTGCACATGAATCTACACACTGATTTCACAGTGGAATGCAAATACTGCGGCAAGAAATTCTACGTAAGCTAACATTAAATCTGGGTTGTATAAAAAAGTCAATATTGTATATATAATTTAAACGGCACTTAAAACAAATATCTAGTGGGTCACCATACGAATTTCCCAATTATATTGACATTTTTGATATTTTGGATATTTTGGACATATTGGACATTTTGTACATTTTGTACATTTTGGACATTTTGGACATTTTAGACATTTGGACATTTTGGACATTTTGTACATTTTGGACATTTTGTACATTTTGGACATTTTAGACATTTGGACATTTTCGACATTTTGGACATTTTGTACATTTTGGACATTATAGACATTTGGACATTTTGGACATTTTGGACATTTTGTACATTTTGTACATTTTGTACATTTTGTACATTTTGGACATTTTGTACATTTTGGACATTTTGGACATTTTGTACATTTTGTACATTTTGGACATTTTGGACATTTTAGACATTTGGACATTTTGGACATTTTGGACATTTTGTACATTTTGGACATTTGGACATTTTGGACATTTTGGACATTTTTGACATTTTCGACTTTTTCGCGAATCGTCTTTCACAGTTATTCAAAGGTAAATCTAAATATCGGGTGATTACATTCCTCTAAGCTTCTCCATTCACCACCGGAAGAGCTCTCGGTTTGAATGCTATAAAGATAGAAGCTATTTTGTATGGTTTATTTCAAATGGGGGCCCGGAAGGCCTATAGTCCTAAAATATGTTAATCCGGCCATGGTTACAAGTAACTCATCTTTATACAACAAAAACTAAACATTTTCAACCCAATCGTAATCATCACAAATTTTCACATTATGAATAATGCATACTTACAATAGCTTTTGTGTGTGTGTGTAGAGACGTGACTCTTTCAAAGAGCACCTTTTGATCCACATCGGTCCCAAACACCAGTGCACCTACTGCCCGAAAGTATTCACCCAAAAATCGAATCTACGCAGACACATCCGACTGCACACCGGCGAAAAGCCCTACCAGTGCCCGCACTGCCCTAAAACGTTTAGTGATAAAGGCGCTTGCAACTCACATGTTAGCGTTCACACACGTTCGCACGAATGTTACTGCGATGTGTGCGGCAAGAAGTTCAGCAAGCCGCAGAAGCTGAAGTATCATATGAAGAAACACACGGGAGTTGGTGAGTTATTAGAAGTGCCTTTCGTTTATCACTCTAGGCTGGTACGGACTTCTTGTTTCTTATTCTATTTACCGTTTCCGATGCGCATAATTCTACCTCGGCTCTTACAACCGGCGGTGCACGACCGCAAGACCTGAGTGATCATACACGCCACGGGTGCGACTAGCAATGATAAACCATATTAAACGAAAGCGCCTAGAGCTGCTATCGTTTGTAGTTCGGAAGGTGTTGATAGTCTCGTGCTCGTTTATCCGTGCGAGCCTTTACAGGAACGCACGATGATACCTTGTCTCTTGTCGTTCGGCGACGAGTAATTCCGATGCGAACCGTTCGAGGCAGCTAGACACGAGAAACGAAAGTAGTGTAATTAAAATTACATTCTTAACAAATACTTTATAAAAAAAATGATGAATCACACTGCTTATTAATAATGAGTTCAGATTAAGTAACTAAAATTGTCTTTTTTTCTTTCAGGTTTATTCAAATGCGAAATCTGTGATCACTCGTTTGTGAGTCAGTACGACCTGCGCAAACACATGACGTTGCACACCAATGCGAGCACCCAAATCGTCTGCGAATGTGGCAAAGGTTTCAGTTCGGAAAAGTACTTGCGGTCGCACATTAGAATCGTGCACGAGACGAAAAAAACGAAACACGATATTAAACGTTTGAAAGGTCTCTCGAATGGCTTCCAAGTAAGAGATTTTATGTAATAATCCATTAACATTAATATTCAAATTCTCGTCAAAATTAGGTAAATATAACTAAAACAACAGAATGAAATATCGATAGCGATAGCGGTAATGATAACAACTACTTTACCAATACTAATTATATCGCCAATACCAATACCTAAAAGTAAAACTAAAAATTAAACTGATACTATACTAAAACTGAAACGATCACGAGTCAAGATCTAATTATTATACCAATGTTTATCAATATCATTGCCATTACCACCACCAATTCCGAGTAAGTCTAATACCAATATCAATTGCATAACCGATACCAAAACAAATACCTAAACGAATATCAAAACCAAAACCAATATACACAAATACAAATACAATACAAATACCAAATATCAAGTACCAAATACCACATAACAATACCATTATCAATACCAATGCCAATACCAATGCCAATACCAATGCCAATACCGATACCAATACTGATACCAATACCGATACCAATACCGATACCAATACCGATACCAATACCGATACCAATACCGATACCAATACCGATACCAATACCGATACCAATACCGATACCAATACCGATACCAATACCGATACCAATACCGATACCAATACCGATACCAATACCGATACCAATACCGATACCAATACCGATACCAATACCGATACCAATACCGATACCAATACCGATACCAATACCGATACCAATACCGATACCAATACCGATACCAATACCGATACCAATACCGATACCAATACCGATACCGATACCAATACCGATACCAATACCGATACCAATACCGATACCAATACCGATACCAATACCGATACCAATACCGATACCAATACCGATACCAATACCGATACCAATACCGATACCAATACCGATACCAATACCGATACCAATACCGATACCAATACCGATACCAATACCGATACCAATACCGATACCAATACCGATACCAATACCGATACCAATACCGATACCAATACCGATACCAATACCGATACCAATACCGATACCAATACCGATACCAATACCGATACCAATACCGATACCAATACCGATACCAATACCGATACCAATACCGATACCAATACTGATACCAATACTGATACTGATACCAATACCGATACCAATACCGATACCAATACCGATACCAATACCGATACCAATACCGATACCAATACCGATACCGATACCGATACCGATACCAATACCGATACCAATACCGATACTAATACCGATACCAATACCGATACCAATACCGATACCAATACCGATACCAATACCGATACCAATACCGATACCAATACCGATACCAATATCGATACCAATACCGATACCAATACCGATACCAATACCGATACCAATACCGATACCAATACCGATACCAATACCGATACCAATACCGATACCAATACCGATACCAATACCGATACCAATACCGATACCAATACCGATACCAATACCGATACCAATACCGATACCAATACCGATACCAATACCGATACCAATACCGATACCAATACCGATACCAATACCGATACCAATACCGATACCAATACCGATACCAATACCGATACCAATACCGATACCAATACCGATACCAATACCGATACCAATACCGATACCAATACCGATACCAATACCGATACCAATACCGATACCAATACCGATACCGATACCGATACCGATACCGATACCGATACCGATACCGATACCAATACCGATACCAATACCGATACCAATACCGATACCGATACCGATACCGATACCAATACCGATACCGATACCAATACCGATACCGATACCAATACCGATACCAATACCGATACCAATACCGATACCAATACCGATACCAATACCGATACCGATACCAATACCGATACCAATACCGATACCAATACCGATACCAATACCGATACCAATACCGATACCAATACCGATACCAATACCGATACCAATACCGATACCAATACCGATACCAATACCGATACCAATACCGATACCAATACCGATACCAATACCGATACCAATACCGATACCAATACCGATACCAACATCAATAAATCACTACTAACACCACTACCATCACCAATACAAATACCAAAAACAAAACCGCACCTATTACAACAAGAAGATAACGATAACGCTTGCGATACCTATATCTCTAGCGATATAGATAACCTTATCGATCTTATCACAAAATACCAAATTCTAAATACCAAATACCAAATTTCTAATAACCTAATATTAGAAATTGTAACTTCCAATGTTATTATAATACCAACGTCTATACCAATACTAATACCAATACCAAACCCGATAACTAAAATAATACGAATTTTACATCAATACTAATACCAATAATAAACAGACCTACACCTATTACACAAATAAGATCACGATAATGCCAGCTATACCTGTAACTTTAGCAAATACCAAATTCTAAATACAGAATACGAAATGCCGAATACCGAATACCTAATACCAAATACTAAATACCGAACACCAAATACCTAATACCAGATACAAAATACGAAATAATAATTACCAAATACTAAATATTAGTCCAATTCCAAAAAAAAAAAAACAATACATCTATACTAACATTTTCATCGAATATCATGCACCAAGTACTAGGTACAGAGTACCAAGTAATAGCAAATACCTGATACCAAATACTAAACAATAAATACCAAATACTAAACAATAAATACCAAATACTAAATACCGAATAACAAATACCAAACACCAAATAAAAAATACCAAATACCAAATACCAAATACCAAATACCAAATACCAAATACCAAATACCAAATACCAAATACCAAATACCAAATACTAAATACTAAATACCAAATACCAAATACCAAATACTAAATACCGAACACCAAATACCAAATACTATATAATAAATACCAAATACTAAATATCAGTCCAATTCCAATACCCCAACAACACCATCACTGCTACAAAAAAAACAACAATACATCTATACTAACATTTTCACCGAATACCACGTACCAAGTACTAAGTACAGAGTACCAAGTACCAAATACCAGATACTAAATACTACACAATAAATACCAAACACCAAATACCAAATACCAAATACCAAATACCAAATACCAAATACCAAATACCAAATACCAAATACCAAATACCAAATACCAAATACCAAATACTAAATACTAAATACCAAATACTAAATATCGAACACCAAATACCAGATACCAAATACTATAGAATAAATACCAAATACTAAATATCAGTCCAATTCTAATACACCAACTACACCATCACTGCTACCAAAAACAAAACAAAAACAATACATCTACACTAACATTTTCACTAAATACCAAGTACCAAGTACCAACTAGCAAATATCGAACACCAAATAACAGATACCAAATATCAAATACTAAACAATAAATACCAAATACCAAATACTAAATATCAGTCCAATTCTAATACCACCACCTATACCAATACGTCTACCAAAAACAATACTAAATACTAAATACTAAATACTAAATACTAAATACTAAATACTAAATACTAAATACTAAATACTAAATACTAAATACTAAATACTAAATACTAAATACTAAATACTAAATACTAAATACTAAATACTAAATACTAAATACTAAATACTAAATACTAAATACTAAATACTAAATACTAAATACTAAATACTAAATACTAAATACTAAATACTAAATACTAAATACTAAATACTAAATACTAAATACTAAATACTAAATACTAAATACTAAATACTAAATACTAAATACTAAATACTAAATACTAAATACTAAATACTAAATACTAAATACTAAATACTAAATACTAAATACTAAATACTAAATACTAAATACTAAATACTAAATACACCAACAGTGCTACCGAAAACAATCAAAGAACCTACTACAAAAACGATAAGATAACGATAACGATAGCGATACTCCTAATACATTTATACTAACATTTTTTACCGAATATCAAGTACCAAGTATCAAGTAGCAGGTAGAGAGTACCAAGTACCGAATAACAAATAACAAATCTAATACCAATACCGGTACCAAAAACAAACAAAAAACCTACTATAACAAAAAGATAACGATAATGAGAGCGATACTTTCAGTACATCTGTATGAACATTTTTACCAAATACTGAATCTACATCAACACTAATAAACAAAAAAAAAACCTACAACAAATATGAAATATGAAATATGAAATATATGAAATATATGAAATATATGAAATATATGAAATATATGAAATATATGAAATATATGAAATATATGAAATATATGAAATATATGAAATATATGAAATATATGAAATATATGAAATATATGAAATATATGAAATATATGAAATATATGAAATATATGAAATATATGAAATATATGAAATATATGAAATATATGAAATATATGAAATATATGAAATATATGAAATATATGAAATATATGAAATATATGAAATATATGAAATATATGAAATATATGAAATATATGAAATATATGAAATATATGAAATATATGAAATATATGAAATATATGAAATATATGAAATATATGAAATATATGAAATATATGAAATATATGAAATATATGAAATATATGAAATATATGAAATATATGAAATATATGAAATATATGAAATATATGAAATATATGAAATATATGAAATATATGAAATATATGAAATATATGAAATATATGAAATATATGAAATATATGAAATATATGAAATATATGAAATATGAAATATGAAATATGAAATATGAAATATGAAATAAATATCAAAAATCAAAAATCAAAAATCAAAAATCAAAAATCAAAAATCAAAAATCAAAAATCAAATATCAAATATCAAAAATCAAAAATCAAAAATCAAAAATCAAATATCAAATATCAAATATCAAATATCAAATATCAAATATCAAATATCAAATATCAAATATCAAATATCAAATATCAAATATCAAATATCAAATATCAAATATCAAATATCAAATATCAAATATCAAATATTAAATATCAAATATCAAATATCAAATATCAAATATCAAATATCAAATATCAAATATCAAATATCAAATATCAAATATCAAATATCAAATATCAAATATCAAATATCAAATATCAAATATCAAATATCAAATATCAAATATCGAATATCAAACATCAAATATCAAATATCAAATACCAAATACGGAGGGTTCTAGTCGATAGCACGCAAGATGTTCGTAATATTCAATTGCGTGCTATCGACTACAACCTTACGTGGTGCAGTTGGTAATGCGACGCCAGCGGAGACATTGGTTTGAATCCCACTAGTGTGTGAATTTTTGAATTAATTAATATTTGATACATCGTGTATGTATTAATTCAGATGTTCGTACAGCGGTGAAATTTCTATCTCTAACTTTATTTTAGGATCAAGAACTGATTATTGCCCTGGGTCAATAATGAAATAATTATTAACGTACCTACCGTTATCTTTACTATTTACTATTACTACAACCGTTACCACCACCACTACCATTACCACTAATATAACCACAACCACCACCACTACCATTACCACTACCATTACCACTACCATTACCACTACCATTACCACTACCATTACCACTACCATTACCACTACCACTACCATTACCACTACCATTACCACTACCATTACCACTACCATTACCACTACCATTACCACTACCATTACCACTACCATTACCACTACCATTACCACTACCATTACCACTACCATTACCACTACCATTACCACTACCATTACCACTACCATTACCACTACCATTACCACTACCATTACCACTACCATTACCACTACCATTACCACTACCATTACCACTACCATTACCACTACCATTACCATTACCACTACCATTACCACTACCATTACCACTACCATTACCATTATCACTACCATTACCACTACCACTACCACTACCACTACCACTACCATTACCACTACCATTACCACTACCATTACCACTACCATTACCACTACCATTACCACTACCATTAACACTACCATTACCACTACCATTACCACTACCATTACCACTACCATTACCACTACCATTACCATTACCACTACCATTATCACTACTATTACCACTACCATTACCACTACAATTACCACTACCATTATCACTACCATTACCACTACAATTACCACTTCCATTACCACTGCCATTACCACTATGATTTGTTTACGGTGAGTACAGCCCCCGCCCCTGGGCTGTGTGCACTGCGGCCCTTCACGGACCTATTGTGCCTCATACAACATCCATGATATGTTAGCCGGGTAAATTCTTTGTGGAAAAATTTTCCGGCTAGCGGTGGATTAGAACCACTAACGGTCCGTACGCAATGACTTCAGACCATCGACCTAGACCACTGCGCCACGTACCGCCTCTACCGCTACCATTACCACTACCATTATTGTTACCTTTACAATTTGTATTGCTCTTGATAGTACCAACTACCTTTTCGATTAGCTTACTAATGTTATTACCTACATCAATACCTATGCAAATACATTTATGTTGACAATAATTTAGTGAAATTTAATTTAACATCTTGATTCTCATTCTAGTGCACGATCTGTGACAAAGTCTACTCATGGAAGAACGCGGCGAAGAAGCACTTGCGGGAAATCCACAGCCTCCGAGCGAGGCAATACGCGGCAAAGTTGAACGAGCTTGATGCGGCCGATATCGCCCAACTGGTTAAACGAGCCGAGGCGGAAGAGGCCGAGTCCGAACGTACTGGCCAGAACAATGAATCATCGGATGACGCCAATGACGACGAGGACGTTGCGAGTGAACCGGAAGACACTAAGGATAGCAAGGAAGAGCTGTCTGAATTGAAACGTACAATGGAGAAGAATGGAGACGTGCCGATTGAAACAAGTAATGGCAATGCGGACACGGATACTTCGTATAATGGTATTAGTACGGTGTTGATTAAGTGTGAAAATACACACGAAGATGATGTTGAAGCGCCCATAAATGATACAGTTGAACACGTGGTGGTCAAAATGGAGACAGCAGCCACCTCATCTAGAAGTCGTTCGAGGAAAACCAGCAATCCGTTTAGGTATGTAGATGTCAATATAAAAATCGAAGACGACGATGATGATGAAGATTATAATGAACTATCGGATTAATAGTTAGTAGATTACTAATATTGTATTGAATACGATGAAATTGCGTTGATCATTATATTAACTCACACACATAAATGAGACATTGAGGACTAAAATGGACTAACATCAATTTAAAAAAAATATATTAAAAATCTATTATGTTTCACTACTATAGCTAGGTCAAAAATTGATTAATTATTGATCTCTAATGGAATCAGTATTAATCTTGGATTCATTATTAATCTAGGTCAATAATGGATTTATTATTAACCTAGGTCAATAATGGATTCATTATTAATACAGGTCAATAATGGATTTATTATTAACCTAGAGCAATAATAGATGCATTATTAACCCATGTCAATATTGGATTCATTATTAATCTAGGTCAATAATGGATTCATTATTAACCTAGGTAAATAATGGATTCATTATTAGCCCATGTCAATAATGGATTCATTATTAATCTAGGTCAATAATAAATTATTATTACGCTAGGTAAATAATGAATACATTATTAACCTTACTCAATAATTTATTGATTGTTACCTTTAGTCAATAATGGATTCATTAGTAACCTAGGTTAATAATGGTAGTGATGTTGTCTTCACATCCACGGTAAATAATATACTATTATCACCCGGCCCATCTGGCGTGGTATTGGTATTGGTATTGTCGGTAGGTATTTATTGGTGTGAGTTTTATATTGGTTTACAAATTCGTGTGATGAAGTTGTCCTCTTCTGTCAAGTTTGAATGTCTTGAAGTTGCCGTTTTTTTTAGTTTTTGTGTCCTCGCCGAATCTTCTAGCTATTCGAAATGTTAGATGTAACTTGACACTTTCATATCTATCTACTTTTTGGCCGGTTTGCAAATATTTTAGTCTAATTTGTGACTTATTGGAAATGTGTTTACTATAGTTCGAACCGTACAAAATATAAAATAACTCAAGTATGTTCTCGAGCACTTGGTTTTATTATTGTATTAGATATCAATCAGGGTGAAAAATATATTAGTTATATTATAGAAAATGTATTAAATTTATTGAATAAATATAAGATATGACTAAATTATAATTATAATCCTATGGTATTATTATAAATCTTTTTCATTATTTCGGAAAGGTTTATCTTTAAGGTAAGTTCCATTTGATCACAAGCACTACCCCAACCAGTATTTTTGAAGAATATAGAAATATGAAATATTTGAGTAACACGTAGATTTTTTTATTATTAATGATCGAAGAGATCATTATGATTGATTTAGCAGAAGGTTGTACCGTTGGTACCTGATATTAAATTCAGGTACCAACGGTAATTAGTTTGATGAACATGAGACCTGACACAAACTTCGAAAAAAAAGTTCATTTAAAAGTTAAGAACATAAAGAATAAATATTAACAACATTAATATTTTTATTTACATAAAAATTTTGTTGTATCTTATAATTTAAAACATGGTAACAATAACAATTTATTACTAAAATACAAATATCACAGTCATAACAGTCATACCAACATAATAATCACAGCCATTATATTAACAGATTTTTTTTTTGAGCACATAATTATAAAAATTGACCTGCTATAAAAAACTCCGACTTATTTCTGTCAAATTTGTAGTAAGCATATCGGTCCGGACTAATTGACAGCGAGAGAACGTGTAGACCCAAATGTACATCAAAGTCCGGTTTTAGGTCATTTAGTAATGATGGCTCTTCATTATTCATTGCTACATGAAAATGATCTTGATCCATAAAATCATTCATAATCTAAAAGACAAAAAGTAGAACAATATTCATCACTTATACCATTATTATCATGTTATAGTTATTAAATAATAATAATAAGGTTATGATGTTTACTAATGATTACTATTTCTTCATCTGCTACTGAATTTATATTGAAATTATTGAATATTCGACAAATTTCAAAATTGTCGAATTTTGTCGACAAAAGCTATCTTTACGAAATTTTGTATATGAGTCTCATTTTATGTTATAAACAGTTTATCTTCATGACATTTACGTGTATCTTCAATAAAAATCATACTTTACCTGAAATAAATTGCAAATTTGAAGAATCTATTTAGGTAAAGTGCTATTTTTGTAAGAGATACCGCAAAAAGTTACTAAAATAAGTAATTTAGAATTAAAAATTATGGGTATATATGAAATATTACTGAATTTGTACGATATTAGTCAAATTTAAATTTTATCGAATTTTATCGAATTTTGTCGACAAAAGATATTGTTATGAAATTTTGTATATCAATCTCATTTTATGTTATAAATAGTTTATCTTAATGAAATTTACGTGTATCTTCAATAAAAATCATACTTTACCTGAAATAAATTGCAAATTTGAAGAATCTATTTAGGTAAAGTGCTATTTTTGTAAGAGATACCGCAAAAAGTTACTAAAATAAGTAATTTAGAATTAAAAAATATGGGTATATATGAAATATTACTGAATTTGTATGATATTAGTCAAATTTAAATTTTATCGAATTTTATCGAATTTTGTCGACAAAAGATATTGTTATGAAATTTTGTATATCAATCTCATTTTATTTTATAAACTGTTTATCTTAATGAAATTTACGTGTATCTTCAATAAAAATCATACTTTACCTGAAATAAATTGCAAATTTGAATAATCTATTTAGGTAAAGTACTATTTTTGTAAAAGATATCGCAAAAAGTTACTAAAATAAGTAATTTAGAATTAAAAATTATGGGTATATATGAAATATTACTGAATTTGTATGATATTAGTCAAATATAAATTTTATCGAATTTTATCGAATTTTGTCGACAAAAGATATTGTTATGAAATTTTGTATATCAGTCCCATTTTATGTTATAAACAATTTATCTTAATAATATTTACATGTATCTTCAACTTCACTACTTTAAATGAAATAAATTGCAAATAGGAAGAAGAAATTCAACTACAACTACTACTAATCTACTAGTAAGTAGTATCAATATGATTACTTACCGTATTACTATGAAAACATTCAACACTCGCCAACGTACAACACCCAGCTAGAACAATATGAATAAATCGCATATCGTTTATTGATTTTCTCGTTCAATGAACAGATTAATTAAAACTGATTGTAAATGTAAACAAGTGCATCCATTATATAGGTTTTATCGCAGACAAGAATGAGTCGTAGTAAAAATTAATTATGTAGACGACACAATTTGTGTAAATATATTTATATCACTCTAGTGTGTACGCTGATAAGGGGCTCGACCTTCTTGAAATTTGCTCAGATTTTGTTTTGTAAACATACATATAAATTAGAACAAACACTCGAACACGCGTGCCGTAATATTAGCACTAGTACACACTTTAATGCGTAAATTAATTTAGAAGTATCATGTATATGATTTTTTTTAAATTATTTTTTCAAATCTAAATCTATAGAGTGATTATTATTATTATTAATTATTATTAATTATTAATTATTAATTATTAATTATTAATTATTAATTATTAATTATTAATTATTAATTATTAATTATTAATTATTAATTATTAATTATTAATTATTAATTATTAATTATTAATTATTAATTATTAATTATTAATTATTAATTATTAATTATTAATTATTAATTATTAATTATTAATTATTAATTATTAATTATTAATTATTAATTATTAATTATTAATTATTAATTATTAATTATTAATTATTAATTATTAATTATTAATTATTAATTATTAATTATTAATTATTAATTATTAATTATTAATTATTAATTATTAATTATTAATTATTAATTATTAATTATTAATTATTAATTATTAATTATTTATTATTTATTATTTATTATTTATTATTTATTATTTATTATTTATTATTTATTATTTATTATTTATTATTTATTATTTATTATTTATTATTTATTATTTATTATTTATTATTTATTATTTATTATTTATTATTTATTATTTATTATTTATTATTTATTATTTATTATTTATTATTTATTATTTATTATTTATTATTTATTATTTATTATTTATTATTTATTATTTATTATTTATTATTTATTATTTATTATTTATTATTTATTATTTATTATTTATTATTTATTATTTATTATTTATTATTTATTATTTATTATTTATTATTTATTATTTATTATTTATTATTTATTAATTATTTATTATTTATTATTTATTATTTATTATTTATTATTTATTATTTATTATTTATTATTTATTATTTATTATTTATTATTTATTATTTATTATTTATTATTTATTATTTATTATTTATTATTTATTATTTATTATTTATTATTTATTATTTATTATTTATTATTTATTATTTATTATTTATTATTTATTATTTATTATTTATTATTTATTATTTATTATTTATTATTTATTATTTATTATTTATTATTTATTATTTATTATTTATTATTTATTATTTATTATTTATTATTTATTATTTATTATTTATTATTTATTATTTATTATTTATTATTTATTATTTATTATTTATTATTTATTATTTATTATTTATTATTTATTATTTATTATTTATTATTTATTATTTATTATTTATTATTTATTATTTATTATTTATTATTTATTATTTATTATTTATTATTTATTATTTATTATTTATTATTTATTATTTATTATTTATTATTTATTATTTATTATTTATTATTTATTATTTATTATTTATTATTTATTATTTATTATTTATTATTTATTATTTATTATTTATTATTTATTATTTATTATTTATTATTTATTATTTATTATTTATTATTTATTATTTATTATTTATTATTTATTATTTATTATTTATTATTTATTATTTATTATTTATTATTTATTATTTATTATTTATTATTTATTATTTATTATTTATTATTTATTATTTATTATTTATTATTTATTATTTATTATTTATTATTTATTATTTATTATTTATTATTTATTATTTATTATTTATTATTTATTATTTATTATTTATTATTTATTATTTATTATTTATTATTTATTATTTATTATTTATTATTTATTATTTATTATTTATTATTTATTATTTATTATTTATTATTTATTATTTATTATTTATTATTTATTATTTATTATTTATTATTTATTATTTATTATTTATTATTTATTATTTATTATTTATTATTTATTATTTATTATTTATTATTTATTATTTATTATTTATTATTTATTATTTATTATTTATTATTTATTATTTATTATTTATTATTTATTATTTATTATTTATTATTTATTATTTATTATTTATTATTTATTATTTATTATTTATTATTTATTATTTATTATTTATTATTTATTATTTATTATTTATTATTTATTATTTATTATTTATTATTTATTATTTATTATTTATTATTTATTATTTATTATTTATTATTTATTATTTATTATTTATTATTTATTATTTATTATTTATTATTTATTATTTATTATTTATTATTTATTATTTATTATTTATTATTTATTATTTATTATTTATTATTTATTATTTATTATTTATTATTTATTATTTATTATTTATTATTTATTATTTATTATTTATTATTTATTATTTATTATTTATTATTTATTATTTATTATTTATTATTTATTATTTATTATTTATTATTTATTATTTATTATTTATTATTTATTATTTATTATTTATTATTTATTATTTATTATTTATTATTTATTATTTATTATTTATTATTTATTATTTATTATTTATTATTTATTATTTATTATTTATTATTTATTATTTATTATTTATTATTTATTATTTATTATTTATTATTTATTATTTATTATTTATTATTTATTATTTATTATTTATTATTTATTATTTATTATTTATTATTTATTATTTATTATTTATTATTTATTATTTATTATTTATTATTTATTATTTATTATTTATTATTTATTATTTATTATTTATTATTTATTATTTATTATTTATTATTTATTATTTATTATTTATTATTTATTATTTATTATTTATTATTTATTATTTATTATTTATTATTTATTATTTATTATTTATTATTTATTATTTATTATTTATTATTTATTATTTATTATTTATTATTTATTATTTATTATTTATTATTTATTATTTATTATTTATTATTTATTATTTATTATTTATTATTTATTATTTATTATTATTATGCAATGTTTAGAGCAATATATAAATTAATATAGTCATCGTTGTGTGATTCATTGCACTTGTATAGATTTTAGAATACTAATCAGAAATCATAGTCCGTAGATAACTTAGTAGTAGACTCATGACAAAACTTATATGATAAAAAATTTCTAGACACAAGTTATCAGTCAAGTTTACCAAAACAAAAAATGCTAGCTCAGTGACCTAGCGATTATAGGCGTCGTTCGTTTCGTACTGAGTATTAGAAAGCGTAAGTTCAAACCCCAATCGGGGTGGATTTTCGCGAATCACCTTAATAGTTTTCAAGAGGTTTGCGCGACGTCGCACAGGCGATTGTGGTGTCCATACGCAGTGAAGGGGTGGACATTGCACCATATGTTTACATAGAGGCGGCGTGAAGGAGTTGTGCCTCTCGACTCGCAGCAACCGTGTCTCAGGCGAAGAGGTGAAGACATGGTGTCGGCGCGGCGCGGCGCGAGGAACGAGGCAAATTCCCGCGCCTCGTCACCTAAGTGGGCATTGTACCATATGTTTATATAGGGGGCGTGAAAGCGTCGGGCGCAGGCGCGACGTCGCACAGGCGATTGTGATCTCCATATACAGTGAAGGGGTGGACATTGCACCATATGTTTACATAGAGGCGGCGTGGAAGAGTTTCGCCTCTTCGCCTACCGTGTCTTAGGCGAAGACGCGGTGCCGGCGCGGCGAGAGGCACGAGGTAAATGCCCGCGCCTCGTCACCTAAGTGGGCATTGCACCACATGTTTATATAGAGGGGGCTTGAAGCGTCGTGTCTCTCACAGCGGCGACACCGCGTCTTCACCTCTTCGCCTAAGACACGGTAGGCGAAGAGGCGAAAGGTATAACTCTTCCACGCCGCCTCTATGTAAACATAAGGTGCAATGTCCACCCCTTCACTGCATATGGACATCACAATCGCCTGTGCGACGTCGCGGCTCGCCTACACCGCGCCCGACGCCGCTTATGTGTGAATTGGGCCTTAGCCTCTTCGCCTGAGACACGGTGGCTGCGAGGCAAGAGGCACAACTCTTCCACGCCGCCTCTATGTAAACATATGGTGCAATGTCCACCCCTTCGCTGCATATGGAGCTCAAAATCGCCTGTGCGACCTCGCGCCTGTACCTCGCCTACACCGCGCCTCCGCTTATGTTTGAATTGGGCCTTAGGGTGCCATGAAGGCAGGTCCGTCTAAATATCTGTTACTGAATTACTCACCCATGCGATTATCAATGTTGGTGTGATTTGATGATTAAATTATTACGGGCGCACTTAAAGACCCGAAGGTCGATAGCCTGTTACAAATTGTAACAAATACAGTGCCTACTATCAGCAGGGCCGTGTAGGACATATAAAACCCGCGCTAAAAAGATTTTGATCGCCACGACGCTACTTAAGTCAAACAGGCTCATGCTAGGCCCGAACAGGCACCGGTAAATATCCCGTTGGCCTCACGCGCCCCTCATTATCAATAAATTGTAGTAACAAATACCTGTTTATTCCCAGCGCAGCCGTGTAGTTATCTCAAACGAACACACGACTGGAAATCACAAGCAACGCGTCCAAATCTCTCTCCAAATGTTCTAACACATCCTCGCAGCAGCAAACAACGAACAAATTTTGTTTCTTTTTTTAACGCCGACTTGAATCACACAATTGACATTTCTGCTCATGGTAACTTTTAATACCAACCTAACTAACCAAAAGTCCCAAGAATTTATATCCGTTGAACGGCGCTAATGAACACATCCAGATAATAAATCACGTATAATAATAACAACCGATTGTTATTATTATACCCTAATAGGACTGTATTTTATATTTGATGTGTTATTAAATTTTAATCGGTAACATTTTTTGTTGTTCGGTTGGTATTGGAACAAGTTGGTGCGGAGTGGATGTTTATGTCAAAATTGCCTCCCGCAATATTTGATTTAAAAGTAGTGAAAAAGTGTGGCTGCAGGGTGTTTAACTGGTGCAACAAGTGTGGTTAGTGGATGGTTAGCGGATGCTACACGGCGAGTTACGGGTGAGTCAATTTTTTTGGGTATATATGGTCGTGCGATTTTCGCCGGTTGCTGCACGGGTAATACGATTAAATTATTGCGGGTGCTATTAAATCCGGGCAGTGGCGAGCTTAACTCGCGCCCGGGGTACAATACCTTTTTAGCCCCCGCCCCCTCATTCGAAAACCATATAATATAACCATTTGGCGCCCCTTTGTGAGTAGCGCCCGGGGCATGATGCCCCCCTTGGGTAGCAACGGAACCCCACTGAATCCGGAAGCCCCCATATCGTGCAATGTTGCTGGGGTCCACCACGTAGAGGTGACAATAGCTTTGGAATCACCTTGATTCCTTCGGACTTAACTTTTACAAAAATGGGCCTTTACGATAAGTGATTATTCACATTAGCAATTTAGTTCAGGAGAATGTGTGTATAATATTAAAATATAATGTTTGAAAAATAAATAACCTCTATATTTACAATCAATACAGACAAAATAACATAATTTAAAGCATTTCGTAATAGGTTTAATGGCATACCTATCAAGTATCACTATCAGAACCACTATTCGGACACAGAACCTCCCCAAAATCAAACATAGATGCATGCATCGTTGGCTCAAAGCATCTAGCAAATATGTGCGCCATTTTGGGTGTAGGTGTTGTTGGTGCAGCCTCAATCCGATTCTCCTTTTGCAATCCATCCAGAATATTTGTGGTAGAACATCTTGGTCGCTTGACAGTTTCAAAATCTTCATCCCAATTGCAACTTTCCATCGCTGCCACATCATCATCTGTAATCTTTTCAACCAGCTGCCCTGCTGGCTTCAAAACGGGTTGTTGCATAGATGGTAGAGATGTCATTTGAGTGTCACCATTTACAGGTACTGTTGCTAGTACGTAGTGACAATCAAATGTTGGACTTTTTATTTCAACAATGACAGGACTAAAATAATAAAAATGGTTAAAAAAATGCAATACAATTCGCCAGAAATTCAATTTATGTTGTATTGTATTGAAATTTTGTAGGTTGTATTGTAAACATTTGAGGCCCAAGTGTCTGTAGCTATGCTACCCTCCAGCCAACTATCCAGAAACATTTGGTAAACTCTGTATGAATAATAACTCGAGTTGTAAAACATCTAAATTGACAGATGCTTTACAACTCGAGTTATGCTTTAAACACTCTAATATATTGCACATACCTTCCTCCAGCATTGAAATATAAACACACATTCAGTGAGAACATCTCAGCGAATTGTGCTGCAGATCGCAATGGTTTGAGCCACATAACTAAACTAGTTTCCTCCCCTATTGTGTACGTTGTGAACTCATGGGGTGTTAGAGAGACCTGTGATCGAATTCCTTTATAATCAGAGTTCGAAGCTGCAACATATGATTCATTAAATACTGAATAGAACATTAAATTAAATTAAATATTTATATTAAATCTGATATAATTTTGAGGAGGTCAAATGCTCACATCATATATGTGAATTTCACTAATATAATTTACCTATAAAAAAAGACCTTTTTTGGCATTTTCCTTACAAAAAAAAATATAATATTGCTCTTCAATATCACAAACTACAACAAAAATACATAAAAACACAAATATAATTTACCTATATCATAATTTTTCAAAACAGTTTTCCTTCTGTCCACCTCCACACTCAAATCAGTGTTGTACGACTGGAAATTGTTAAATATCTCTGTGAAAAACGATCCACTCCCTGTAATCTGATTCTTGGTATCGTCCTTGGTGATATTCAGAGTCAATTAGGTATAAAATGTGAACAAGCACAACATCATGTTTGTACCGCAAATGAAAAACAATGTTTTTTGCATCCTCCGCCAGTTCGACTTTGCAAATGTCCACCTTCTTTTCCATCCGTGACTTGAAAACATTCAGTAATGATTTTGATTGGACTTTTGCTGTTACTAGTGGGCTCTGTGTTTCCGGTTGTTGTGTGTTGCTGACATCGACTTGGTATGATAAAAAGAATACTGATTGGAAGGTGAATTTGGCGTAGATGGTTTTGTTGCTGTTTGTTGATAGGAGGGAGAGTGCATCGGGGTTGCACTCTATAAAGATCTCATCAGTTATACGTGACAGGGCTAATATTGCCTTATGGAGTGCTAAAAATAAATTGAATTTAAATTAGGCATACATTGGAACTAGTAAATGTTCCACAGTCTACTAAAATATTTCATATATCAAGCCACCTACAAGAAAATAATTCTTATTATAAATACGACTAAAAACATATTAATTTTATTAATAATAAATAAATAAATAATAATTATCAATTTGAATTACTAAATGTGTTTTAGTAGCCCATTTGCTAGACATAAATTTGTACAAATACCTTTCAAATTGTTACCAGGGATTATACAATTCATTTTTGGTCATGAATATTTTGATTTGAACCTGCAAATAGTCTTAAAACCAGCAGTTTTTAAATCGTTATAAATTCAAACAGTAAATACTGTTATAGGTTATGTTGATCAAATGAACTACTGATGCGCTATTTATTTTGAACTACTTTCACTGTCTAGAATATGGATAATTATATTAATTTATTATAATATATATATATATATATATATATATATATATATATATATATATATATATATATATATATATAAATATATATATTATAATATATTTTAAAATCAATTTCTGATTAATAATAATTTAAATAAAAATTAGTTTGTCACTTAAAATTTTGAAAATCCGTCAAAAATTCAGTTTATAAAATATTATTTTGAAATTAATTTAGTTGATTTATGCACATGTTTTAAACATAATTAGCAATTTTCATGAATATTCATGTACTATAATGAGATTCAGAGAGAATTTAGTAAAACTAGTTTATGAATAAAATGTCACTTCACATTTTGAAAATTCGTCAAAAATTCAGTTTATAAAATATAATTTTGAAATTAATTTAGGTGATTTATGCACATGTTTTAAACATAATTAGCAATTTTCATGAATATTCATGTGCTATAATGAGATTCGGAGAGAATTTAGTAAAACTAGTTTATGAATAAAATGTAACTTCACATTTTGAAAATCCGTAAAAAAATCAGTTTATAAAATATTATTTTGAAATTAATTTAGGTGATTTATGCACATGTTTTAAACATATTTAGAAATTTTCATGAATATTCATGTGCTATAATGAGATTCAGAGAGAATTTAGTAAAACTAGTTTATGAATAAAATGTCACTTCACATTTTGAAAATTCGCCAAAAATTCAGTTTATAAAATATTATTTTGAAATTAATTTAAGGGATTTATGCACATATTTCAAACATATTTAGAAATTTTCATGAATATTCATGTGCTATAATGAGATTCAGAGAGAATTTAGTAAAACTAGTTTATGAATAAAGTGTCACTTCACATTTTGAAAATTCGTCAAAAATTCAGTTTATAAAATATTATTTTGAAATTAATTTAGGTGATTTATACACATGTTTTAAACATAATTAGCAATTTTCATGTATATTCATGTGCTATAATGAGATTCAGAGAGAATTTAGTAAAACTAGTTTATGAATAAAATGTCACTTCACATTTTGAAAATTCGTCAAAAATTCAGTTTATAAAATATCATTTTGAAATTAATTTAGGTGATTTATGCACATGTTTTAAACATAATTGGCAATTTTCATGAATATTCATGTGCTATAATGAGATTCAGAGAGAATTTAGTAAAACTAGTTTATGAATAAAATGTCACTTCACATTTTGAAAATTCGTCAAAAATTCAGTTTATAAAATATTATTTTGAAATTAATTTAGGTGATTTATGCACATGTTTTAAACATAATTGGCAATTTTCATGAATATTCATGTGCTATAATGAGATTCAGAGAGAATTTAGTAAAACTAGTTTATGAATCAAATGTCACTTCACATTTTGAAAATTCGTCAAAAATTCAGTTTATAAAATATTATTTTGAAATTAATTTAGGTGATTTATACACATGTTTTATACATAATTAGCAATTTTCATGAATATTCATGTGCTATAATGAGATTCAGAGAGAATTTAGTAAAACTAGTTTATGAATAAAATGTCACTTCACATTTTGAAAATTCGTCAAAAATTCAGTTTATAAAATATTATTTTGAAATTAATTTAGTTGATTTATGCACATGTTTTAAACATAATTAGCAATTTTCATGAATATTCATGTACTATAATGAGATTCAGAGAGAATTTAGTAAAACTAGTTTATGAATAAAATGTCACTTTACATTTTGAAAATTCGTCAAAAATTCAGTTTATAAAATATTATTTTGAAATTAATTTAGGTGATTTATGCACATGTTTCAAACATAATTAGCAATTTTCATGAATATTCATGTGCTATAATGAGATTCAGAGAGAATTTAGTAAAACTAGTTTATGAATAAAATGTAACTTCACATTTTGAAAATTCATCAATAATTCAGTTTAAAAAATATTATTTTGAAATTAATTTAGGTGATTTATGAACATGTTCTAAACATAACTAGAAATTTTCATGAATATTCATGTGCTATAATGAGATTTAGAGAGGATTTAGTAAAACTAGTTTATGAATAAAATGTCACTTCACATTTTGAAAATTCGTCAAAAATTCAGTTTATAAAATATTATTTTGAAATTAATTTAGGTGATTTATGCACATGTTTTAAACATAATTAGCAATTTTCATGAATATTCATGTGCTATAATGAGATTCAGAGAGAATTTAGTAAAACTAGTTTATGAATAAAGTGTCACTTCACATTTTGAAAATTCGTCAAAAATTCAGTTTATAAAATATTATTTTGAAATTAATTTAGGTGATTTATACACATGTTTTAAACATAATTAGCAATTTTCATGTATATTCATGTGCTATAATGAGATTCAGAGAGAATTTAGTAAAACTAGTTTATGAATAAAATGTCACTTCACATTTTGAAAATTCGTCAAAAATTCAGTTTATAAAATATCATTTTGAAATTAATTTAGGTGATTTATGCACATGTTTTAAACATAATTGGCAATTTTCATGAATATTAATGTGCTATAATGAGATTCAGAGAGAATTTAGTAAAACTAGTTTATGAATAAAATGTTACTTCACATTTTGAAAATTCGTCAAAAATTCAGTTTATAAAATATTATTTTGAAATTAATTTAGGTGATTTATACACATGTTTTAAACATAATTAGCAATTTTCATGAATATTCATGTGCTATAATAAGATTCAGAGAGAATTTAGTAAAAATAGTTTATGAATAAAATGTCACTTCACATTTTGAAAATTCGTCCAAAATTCAGTTTATAAAATATTATTTTGAAATTAATTTAGGTGATTTACGCATATGTTTTAAACATTATTAGCAATTTTCATGAATATTCATGTGCTATAATGAGATTCAGAGAGAATTTAGTAAAACTAGTTTATGAATAAAATGTCACTTCACATTTTGAAAATTCGTCAAAAATTCAGTTTACAAAATATTATTTTGAAATTAATTTAGGTGATTAATGCACATGTTTTAAACATAATTCGCAATTTTCATGAATATACATGTGCTATAATGAGATTCAGAGAGAATTTAGTAAAACTAGTTTATGAATAAAATGTCACTTCACATTTTGAAAATTCGTCAAAAATTCAGTTTATAAAATATTATTTTGAAATTAATTTAGGTGATTCATACACATGTTTTAAACATAATTAGCAATTTTCATGAATATTCATGTGCTATAATAAGATTCAGAGAGAATTTAGTAAAAATAGTTTATGAATAAAATGTCACTTCACATTTTGAAATTTCGTCAAAAATTCAGTTTATAAAATATTATTTTGAAATTAATTTAGGTGATTTATGCACATGTTTTAAACATAATTAGCAATTTTCATGAATATTCATGTGCTATAATAAGATTCAGAGAGAATTTAGTAAAAATAGTTTATGAATAAAATGTCACTTCACATTTTGAAATTTCGTCAAAAATTCAGTTTATAAAATATTATTTTGAAATTAATTTAGGTGATTCATACACATGTTTTAAACATAATTAGCAATTTTCATGAATATTCATGTGCTATAATAAGATTCAGAGAGAATTTAGTAAAAATAGTTTATGAATAAAATGTCACTTCACATTTTGAAATTTCGTCAAAAATTCAGTTTATAAAATATTATTTTGAAATTAATTTAGGAGATTACTGCACATGTTTTAAACATAATTAGCAATTTTCATAAATATTCATGTGCTATAATAAGATTCAGAGAGAATTTAGTAAAAATAGTTTATGAATAAAATGTCACTTCACATTTTGAAAATTCGTCAAAAATTCAGTTTATAAAATATTATTTTGAAATTAATTTAGGAGATTACTGCACATGTTTTAAACATAATTAGCAATTTTCATGAATATTCATGTCCTATAGTGAGATTCAGAGAGAATTTAGTAAAACCAGTTAATGAATAAAATGTCACTTTACATTTTAAAAATTCGTCAAAAATTCAGTTTATAAAATATTATTTTGAAATTAATTTAATTGATTAATGCACATGTTTTAAACATATTTATCAATTTTCATGAATATTCATGTGCTATAATAAGATTCAGAGAGAATTTAGTAAAAATAGTTTATGAATAAAATGTCACTTCACATTTTGTTTACATATTGGGTAATTGTTGCTAAGGGCTACCGACCCGTGGTCTTTCTGCCCGGGAATTTATTTGTTATTTCTTGTTATGTTGTGTGTAAGTGTGTTTAATTATCTCTGTCTCTGTCATGGTTAAGTTTTATTATTTGGAAGAGTGTGGATTTCACATTTTCAAATTTCGTCAAAAATTCAGTTTATAAAATATTATTTTGAAATTAATTTAGGTGATTAATGCACATGTTTTAAACATAATTAGCAATTTTCATGAATATTCATGTGCTATAATGAGATTCAGAGAGAATTTAGTAAAACTAGTTTATGAATAAAATGTCACTTCACATTTTAAAAATTCGTCAAAAATTCAGTTTATAAAATATTATTTTGAAATTAATTTAGGTGATTTATGCACATGTTTTAAACATAATTGGCAATTTTCATGAATATTCATGTGCTATAATGAGATTCAGAGAGAATCTAGTAAAACTAGTTTATGAATAAAATGTCACTTCACATTTTGAAAATTCGTCAAAAATTCAGTTTATAAAATATTATTTTGAAATTAGTTTATATGATTTATGCACATGTTCTAAATATAATTAGAAATTTTCATGAATATTCATGTACTATAATGAGATTCAGAAAGAATTTAGTAAAACTAGTTTATGAATAAAATGTCATTCAAATTTTGAAAATTCGTCAAAAATTCAGTTTATTAAATATTATTTTGAAATTAATTTAGGTGATTTATGCACATGTTCTAAACATAATTAGCAATTTTCATGAATATTCATGTGCTATAATGAGATTCAGAGAGAATTTAGTAAAACTAGTTTATGAATAAAATGTCACTTCACATTTTGAAAATTCCTCAAAAATTGAGTTTATAAAATATTATTTTGAAATTAATTTTGGTGATTAATGCACATGTTTTAAACATAATTAGCAATTTTCATGAATATTCATGTACTATAATGAGATTCAGAGAGAATTTAGTAAAACTAGTTTATGAATAAAATGTCACTTCACATTTTGAAATTTCGTCAAAAATTCAGTTTATAAAATATTATTTTGAAATTAGATTAGGTGATTTATGCACATGTTTTAAACATAATTAGCAATTTTCATGAATATTCATGTACTATAATGAGATTCAGAGAGAATTTAGTAAAACTAGTTTATGAATAAAATGTTACTTCACATTTTGAAAATTCGTCAAAAATTCAGTTTATAAAATATTATTTTGAACTTAATTTAGGTGATTAATGCACATGTTCTAAACATAATTAGAAATTTTCATGAATATTCATGTGCTATAATGAGATTCAGAGAGAATTTAGTAAAACTAGTTTATGAATAAAATGTCACTTCACATTTTGAAAATTCGTCAAAAATTCAGTTTATAAAATATTATTTTGAAATTAATTTAGGTGATTTATGCACATGTTTTAAACATAATTAGCAATTTTCATGAATATTCATGTGCTATAATGAGATTCAGAGAGAATTTAGTAAAACTAGTTTATGAATAAAATGTCACTTCACATTTTGAAAATCCGTAAAAAATTCAGTTTATAAAATATTATTTTGAAATTAATTTAGGTGATTTATGCACATGTTATAAACATAATTCGCAATTTTCATGAATATTCATGTACTATAATGAGATTCAGAGAGAATTTAGTAAAACTAGGTTATAAATAAAATGTCACTTCACATTTTGAAAATTCGTCAAAAATTCAGTTTATAAAATATTATTTTGATATTAATTTAGGTGATTTATGCACATGTTTTAAACATAATTAGCAATTTTCATGAATATTCATGTGCTATAATGAGATTCAGAGAGAATTTAGTAAAACTAGTTTATGAATAAAATGTCACTTTACATTTTAAAAATGCGTCAAAATTTCAGTTTATAAAATATTATTTTGAAATTAATTTAGGTGATTAATGCACATGTTTTAAACATAATTAGCAATTTTCATGAATATTCATGTGCTATAATGAGATTCAGAGAGAATTTAGTAAAACTAGTTTATGAATAAAATGTCACTTCACATTTTGAAAATTCGTCAAAAATTCAGTTTATAAAATATAATTTTGAAATTAATTGAGGTGATTTATGCACATGTTTTAAACATAATTAGCAATTTTCATGAATATTCATGTGCTATAATGAGATTCAGAGAGAATTTAGTAAAACTAGTTTATGAATAAAATGTCACTTCACATTTTGAAAATTCGTCAAAAATTCAGTTTATAAAATATTATTTTGAAATTAATTTAGGTGATTAATGCACATGTTTTAAACATAATTAGCAATTTTCAAGAATATTTATGTACTATAATGAAATTCAGAGAGAATTTAGTAAAACTAGTTGATGAATAAAAGGTCACTTCACATTTTGAAAATTCGTCAAAAATTTAGTTTATAAAATATTATTTTGAAATTAATTTAGGTGATTTATGCACATGTTTTAAACATAATAAGTAATTTTCATGAATATTCATGTGCTATAATGAGATTCAGAGAGAATTTAGTAAAACTAGTTTATGAATAAAATGTCACTTCACATTTTGAAAATCCGTAAAAAATTCAGTTTATAAAATATTACTTTGAAATTAATTTAGGTGATTTGTGCACATGTTTTAAATATAACTAGCAATTTTCATGAATATTCATGTACTATAATGAGATTCAGAGAGAATTTAGTAAAAGTAGTTTATGAATAAAATGTCACTTCACATTTTGAAAATTCGTCAAAAATTCAGTTTATAAAATATTATTTTGAAATTAATTTAGGTGATTTATGCACATGTTTTAAACATAATTAGCAATGTTCATGAATATTCATGTGCTATAATGAGATTCAGAGAGAATTTAGTAATACTAGTTTATGAATAAAATGTTGACTCCTCTGAGCATCTACCTTAACCAGCGGAAAAGCCTATGGGATGACACCTACAAAAACTTTTAAGCACAAAAAACACAAGACTATCTCTATGTATTTTTTTAATCAATAATATATCTAAAAACATGTCTTTTCTTCAGCATTAAAACATCTAACCTACAATGATTTTTAATAACTCGTTGTCTCCATTGATTTCCTAACTATAAAGAGTAAACATATAAATACAAAAAAACTTATAAAATGGTATAATATGTATAAAAATAATTGTCGAATAGTATCACAATAGTTCCTACGGTCCTAGTTGGTGATGGTGTATTCCTTAAAGCTAATAAAATGAGGTCTGGATCGCGGCCGCCCGCAGGCCGTCTTCATCATCATCATCTTCATCACACGGGTTTTGAGCAATGTGTTGTAGTACGGTCCCACAAACCAAAGATTCTAAATACTGGTTTTTAATGGAAATTGTTTTTTGTGTGTGTGATGTCACACCATGGCTTCTGGTTGGTTGGCGGGGTTGTGCAGGACGGTGTAGCTGCCGCGCACTATCAGCAGTCTGTTGTTGATGGTGTTGCCGCGACGGAACGTCTTCATGCCCACTTCTATGGTCTCTTTAGTGAAGACTATGGATTTGTAGGTGTTGATGAAGACGCCGATTAGCACGCAGGTGCCGAGGAAGATAAAGCCGTAGGTTAGTAGGGGTGAGGCCATATCGGAGAAGGTGGTCGCGAGGTAGATCCAGCGCCGGATTGGGGGCGATACATCGCTGATACCCTATGAAAAATAAATATTGTGGTTACACTAAAATCTCTATCTTTTCGTATCTCTTCCTATCTCTTCATATCTCTTCATATCTCTTCCTATCTCTTCATATCTCTTCATATCTCTTCATATCTCTTCCTATCTCTTCATATCTCTTCCTATCTCTTCCTATCTCTTCCTATCTCTTCCTATCTCTTCCTATCTCTTCCTATCTCTTTCTATCTCTTCCTATCTATTCCTATGTCTTCCTATCTCTTCCTATCTCTTTCTATCTCGTCCTATTTCTTCCTATCTTTTCCTTTCTCTTCATATCTCTTCCTATCTTTTCCTATCTCTTCCTATCTCTTCCTATCTCTTCCTATCTCTTCTTATCTCTTCCTATATCTTCCTATCTCTTCCTATCTCTTCCTATCTCTCTTATCTCTTCCTATTTGAGTGAATGAAAATCATATATGTAAATGATAAAAATAATATTAACGTAAAATACGTTTTGATGTTACTTACTTCTTCTAACCACATGATGGGGAAAATGATACTGGGAAAACTGGCCACCGTATGAACGTTCGGCGCTCTATCCACTTTGATGTTCACCTGTAGACGTACTTTGGCTTCTAGAGGCACCCCCAATTTCTATAAAAACAAATATCTTGTAGAACGTCTACAAAACTACCATTATGGTGGCTGGCTTACAGGTTGTATCTTGAAATACGTATTGTGCTTGTGCTCGTTCGGGTGGAGACCTGTGAACTGCTCCAGTAGACTAGCATCTGCGTTGTAGAAGTGTGGATTGGATACGAATAATGGAGCATCTAGAAAATTAATTATGAAAGTTTTATTAATTTATTGTGGATGGTTGAAGATAATAAGCTTATTTGCGACTAATTAAATATAGAAAGTAAAATAATATCATAGATTTAAATATCTTATAGCTCACCAAAATGGCACGGTCCTATGTTCTGTAGCCCACTAGGGGGGCAGTACTGGTTTCCTGGGCAGAAGCATTTGTTCTTTGGTTGCAGATCTACTGCTGCATATATATCTCGAGGAGGAGTGTAAACATCTACAGAAATTCCTGAAATTTAAATTAATCTATAATATTATATCTCTTTGACTTATATATTGCTGTTCCTGTTCTTCTAAACACAAAAAACACATACATGAATAAATCTATCTATCTATCTATAAGTTTTTGAATAATAGATTTTTTTATAGAACACGCACATACATCTAGATTCAGTACAACATGTGATTCAGGCTTACCTTGTTTAGATTCAGATCGTCTATACTGCAACGGCAGAATCCTGCATATATCTTTATCAAATATAAACACTTGGTCTTCTTTGGTGAAGTGTCTTGGTGGGAAGAACGAGCCCTCACTAGCATGCACGTTTGAACAGGGTGTGTCATCCCAGAATGGCAAATGGTCCGCTCCATTTAGCTTCTCCATCAGTCCAAATTCTTGCATATTACGCTCACCCGTGAAAATAGTTTGTATATCTTTTAAAGTACCATTTCTCTAACAAATGAAAGAAACGTCGTTCTTAGTAAGCAAACAAAATATCAAATAGTAATACTGAAGATTTGCTTAAATTGCTATAGTTGATATAGTTGCTATAGTTGCTAAAATTGCTAAAAATTGCTAAAAAACGCTAAAAATTGCTAAAATTACTAAAATTACTAAAATTGCTGAAATTGCTAAAATAGCTGAAATTAAGATATTATAGATATATAAAGATATATATTGAGAGATATATAAAGATATTAAAAGTGCGGAAATTGATAAAATTGCTAAAATTGCTGAAATTAAGATATTTAAAGATATATATTGAGAGATATATAAAGATATTAAAATTGCTAATATTGCTAAATTGCTAAAACAGCTAAAATAGCTGAAACTAAGATATTAAAGATATATAAAGATATATATTGAGAGATATATAAAGATATTAAAATTGCTGAAATTGATAAAATTGCTAAAATTGCTAAATTGCTAAAATAGCCAAAATAGCTGAAATTAAGATATCAAAGATATATAAAAATATATATTGAGAGATATATAAAGATATTAAAAGTGGGGAAATTAATAAAATTGCTAAAATTGCTGAAATTAAGATATGTAAAGATATATATTGAGAGATAAATAAAGATATTAAAATTGCTAATATTGCTAAATTGATAAAACAGTTAAAATAGCTGAAATTAAGATATTAAAAATATATAAAGATATATATTGAGAGATATATAAAGATATTAAAATTGCGGAAATTGATAAAATTGCTAAAATTAAGATATTTAAATATATATATTGAGAGATATATAAAGATATTAAAATTGCTAAATTGCTAAAACAGCTAAAATAGCTGAAATTAAGATATTAAAGATATATAAAGATATATATTGAGAGATATATAAAGATATTAAAATTGCTAAAATTGCGGAAATTGATAAAATTGCTGAAATTAAGATATTTAAAGATATATATTGAGAGATATATAAAGATATTAAAATTGCTGAAATTGATAAAATTGCTAAAATTGCTAAATTGCTAAAATAGCTAAAATAGCTGAAATTAAGATATCAAAGATATATAAAAATATATATTGAGAGATATATAAAGATATTAAAAGTGGGGAAATTAATAAAATTGCTAAAATTGCTGAAATTAAGATATGTAAAGATATATATTGAGAGATAAATAAAGATATTAAAATTGCTAAAATTGCTAAATTGCTAAAACAGTTAAAATAGCTGAAATTAAGATATTAAAAGTATATAAAGATATATATTGAGAGATATATAAAGATATTAAAATTGCGGAAATTGATAAAATTGCTAAAATTAAGGTATTTAAAGATATATATTGAGAGATATATAAAGATATTAAAATTGCTAAATTGCTAAAACAGCTAAAATAGCTGAAATTAAGATATTAAAGATATATAAAGATATATATTGAGAGATATATAAAGATATTAAAATTGCTAAAATTGCGGAAATTGATAAAATTGCTGAAATTAAGATATTTAAAGATATATATTGAGAGATATATAAAGATATTAAAATTGATGAAATTGATAAAATTGCTAAAATTGCTAAATTGCTAAAATAGCTGAAATTAAGATATTAAAGATATATAAAAATATATATTGAGAGATATATAAAGATATTAAAAGTGGGGAAATTAATAAAATTGCTAAAATTGCGGAAATTAAGATATGTAACGATATATATTGAGAGATATATAAAGATATTAAAATTGCTAAAATTTCTGAAATTAAAATATATAAAGATATATATTGAGAGATATATAAAGATATTAAAATTGCTGAAATTGCTAAAATAGCTGAAATTAAGATATTATAGAAATATAAAGATATTAAAATTGATACAATTCTTAATATTGCTAAAAAGCTGAAATTAAGATATTAAAGGTATATAAAGATATTAAAATTGCTGAAATTGATAAAATTTCTAAAATTGCTAAAATTGCTGAAATTAAGATATATAAAGATATATAAAGATATTAAAATTGCTGAAATTGATAAAATGTCTAAAATTGCTAAAATTGATGTGGAAAATATAATTTGGAAATATTAAGAAGATATTAGAGATATATAAAGATATATATATATATATTTCCAAAATTACTCAAATTGCTAAAATTGATGTGGAAAATATAATTTGAATATATTTAGAAGATATTAGAGGTATATAAAGATACATATTGATAGATATATAAAGAAAGATATCAAAATTGCTGAAGGTGCTAAAATTGCTAACATTTCTAAAATTATTCAAATTGCTAAAATTGCTAAAATAGCTAAAATTGATGTAGAAAATATAATTTGAAAATATTTAGAAGATATTAGAGATATATAAAGATATATATTGAGAGATATATAAAGAAAGATATCAAAATTGCTGAAGGTGCTAAATTTGCTAACATTTTTAAAATTATTCAAATTGCTAAAATTGCTAAAATTGATGTGGAAAATATAATTTGGAAATATTTGGAAGATATTAGAGATATATAAAGATATATTTTAAGAGATATATAAAAAAAGATATCAAAATTGCTGAAGGTGCTATAAATTGCTAACATTTCTAAAATTATTCAAATTGCTAACATTTCTAAAATGATTCAAATTGCTAAAATTGCTGAAATGGCTAAAATTGATGTGGAAATTATAATTTGGAAATATTTAGAAGATGTTAGATATATATAAAGATATATTTTGAGAGATATATAAAGAAAAATATAAAAATTGCTGAAGGTGCTATAAATTGCTAACATTTCAAAAATTATTCAAATTGCTAAAATTGCTGAAATTGATGAAATTGACGTGGAAAATATAATTTGGAAATATTTAGAAAATATTAGAGATATATAGATACATATTGGGAGATATATAAAGAAAGATATCAAAATTGCTGAAGGTGCTAAAATTGCTAACATTTCTAAAATTATTCAAATTGTTAAAATTGCTAAAATTGATGTGGAACATATAATTTGGAAATATTTACAACATATTAGAGATATATAAATATATATTGAGAGATATATAAAGAAATATATCAAAATTGCTGAAGGTGCTATAGATTGCTAATATTTCTAAAATTGCTGAAATTGCTGAAATTGATGTGGAAAATATAATTTGGAAATATTTAGAAGATATTAGAGATATATAAAGATACATATTGAGAGATATATAAAGAAAGATATTAAAATTGCTGAAGGTGTTAAAATTGCTAACATTTCTGAAATTATTCAAATTGCTAACATTTCTAAAATTATTCAAATTGCTAACATTTCTAAAATTATTCAAATTGCTAAAATTGATGTGGAAAATATAATTTGGAAATATTTAGAAGATATTAGAGATATATAAAGATATATATATATATATATATATATATATATATATATATATATAAAGAAAGATATTAAAATTGCTGAAGATGTTAAATTTGCTAACACTTCTAAAATTTTTCAAATTGCTAAAATTGCTGAAATTGATGTGGAAAATATAATTTGGAAATATTTAGAAGATATTAGAGATATATAAAGATACATATTGAGAGATATATAAAGAAAGATATAAAATTTTTGAAGATGCTATAAATTGCTAACATTTCCAAAATTATTCAAATTGCTAAAATTGCTAAAATTGCTAAAATTGATGTGGAAAATAGAATTTGGAAATATTTAGAAGATATTAGAGATATATAAAGATACATATTGAGAGATATATAAAGAAAGATATTAAAATTGCTGAAAGTGTTAAAATTGATAACATTTCTAAAATTATTCAAATTGCTAAAATTGATGTGGAAAATATAATTTGGAAATATTTAGAAGATATTAGAGATATATAAAGATATATATTGAGATATATATATATATATATATATATATATATATATATATATATATATATAAAGAAAGATATTAAAATTGCTGAAGATGTTAAATTTGCTAACACTTCTAAAATTTTTCAAATTGCTAAAATTGCTGAAATTGATGTGGAAAATATAATTTGGAAATATTTAGAAGATATTAGAGATATATAAAGATACATATTGAGAGATATATAAAGAAAGATATAAAATTTCTGAAGATGCTATAAATTGCTAACATTTCCAAAATTATTCAAATTGCTAAAATTGCTAAAATTGCTAAAATTGATGTGGAAAATAGAATTTGGAAATATTTAGAAGATATTAGAGATATATAAAGATACATATTGAGAGATATATAAAGAAAGATATTAAAATTGCTGAAGGTATTAAAATTGCTAACATTTCTAAAAAGTTTCAAGTTGCTAAAATTGCTGAAATTGCTG
The DNA here is from genome assembly GCA_963942505.1 of Lordithon lunulatus. NCBI lineage: Eukaryota > Metazoa > Arthropoda > Insecta > Coleoptera > Staphylinidae > Lordithon > Lordithon lunulatus. The sequence continues at coordinate 4,701,742 of OZ012675.1, forward strand.
AAATTGCTGAAATTGATGTGGAAAATATAATTTGGAAATATTTAGAAGATATTAGAGATATATAAAGATATATATTGAGAGATATATAAAGAAAGATATCAAAATTGCTGTAGGTGCTAAAATTGCTAACATTTCTAAAATTATTCAAATTGCTAAAATCTCTAAAATTGACGTGGAAAATATAATTTGGAAATATTTAGAAGATATTAGAGATATATAAAGATATATATTAAGAAGATATTAGAGATATATAAAGATATATATTAAGAGATATATAAAAAAAGATATTAAAATTGCCGAAAGTGCTAAAATTGATATGGAGAATATAATTTGAAAATATTTAGAAGATATTAGAGATATATAAAGAAAGATATCAAAATTGCTGAAGGTGCTAAAATTGCTAACATTTCTAAAAATATTCAAATTGCTAAAATTGATGTGGAAAATATAATTTGGAAATATTTAGAAGATATTAGAGATATATATTGAGAGATATATAAAGAAAGATATAAATAAAAGCTGAAGGTGCTAAAATAGTTAACATTTTAAAAATTACTCAAATTGCTAAAATTGCTAAAATTGCTAAATATTGCTAAATATTGCTAAATATTGCTAAATATTGCTAAATATTGCTAAATATTGCTAAATATTGCTAAATATTGCTAAATATTGCTAAATATTGCTAAATATTGCTAAATATTGCTAAATATTACTACATATTGCTAAAAATTGCTAAAAATTGCTAAAAATTGCGAAAAATTGCTAAAAATTGCTTAAAAAAATCTAAAAATTGTCAAAACTACTAAATATGCTAAAATTGATGTGGAAAATATAATTAATAAATATAAAATACTTACACCATTTAACAAGCCCATCTTGTTATCTTTGGGCTTCTTATGTTTTGGATAGAAGTGGTGTGCGAGGGTAACGATGGTGTCTTCGTAGCCGAAGACCAAGTCATCTGCAGTGACTGTTATAAATGGCTTGTGGTTGCCCATGTCGAGCACAAATGAGATGGTTTTCTGTACCAAATATCCTAACGAATTTGACTGCGTGGACAGAGACTGCAACACACATACACCAATATGTTTAGATAGAAGCAAATACTTACAATCTTCCTTAGTAAATATTTTCATAACTGTTTCAAGGAAGTTTTAGTTTTCTATATTAATGGATAGCCCATTACAATGGTAATCATATTATAAAGATTGATATATTTTCAATCAGCTGTTTTCAAGAAATTTTCAAAAATGCAAGACTATTTTTATGAATACTACAAATACCTTATACAATCTTTCATAGTAAATATTTTCAAAAGTTTTCAAAAGAAGTTTTTAGTTTTCTATATTAATGGATAGCCTATTATAATGGTAATCGGATTACAAAGATTAATATATTTACAAGTAGCTGCTTACAAGAAATTTTCAAAAATGCAAGACTATCTTTATGAATTATACAAAATACCTTATACAATCTTTCATGGTAAATGGTAAACACTTAGTGACTAATCAAAATCTTACCAGCAGTGGAATGTTGGGTACTGTAAGTTTTTGGTACTTGTTGACTGAGAGCTCAGGTACGAATTGCAGGATTTTCTTGTGCTGGAACGACACAGTGCCGTTATCATTGAACTTTATGTTGATCTTCTCCATGTCCTCTCTGCAAAAGAACAAACATTGAAACACAATACTCAATTTTTAAAGTTTACATACTAATCTTCAAAGTGAAACATATTTAATTTCTAAAAGTATAGCTGCAGACTCTTTAACACCTTTTGTCTCAATTCAATGCTCTGAGGTTATCTACTTAGCCTGAGGGCATTGAATTGAGGTAGAAATAAAAGAGTTATTTTTAGTTCAAGCCACTTTAGTGAAGATTTAACAATACTTGATTAATTAAGTTTTAAAAACACGCGCTATCGACTATACCCTCCGTGGTGCAGTTGGTAGCGCGACGGGCGTCATTAAATATTTTAAAACTTGAATGTTTCATTTCTCCTACTTATTTATTATCTTTATATTTATCAATGATCTGTATTGGGAAAAAATAAAGCATTTATTATTAAAATTGAAGTAAATTAAGAATAATCGTGAAATTATATTTACATCCAAATTTTACATAATTACACTCCAATTAAGTGATTAAAATCAGAACCGTCGATCACCTTTTACTTTTAATTGCGCTCCTATAATCACGGTCATCATTATTTAGAGAGCAAAATGGTTTCGGGCACTGTGGGGCCGACTGGCGCGCGTTGCGCAAGTGGTGGAAGAAATCGCGACCGAGAAAGTGGAGGTCTATGCCAAGGTGTAGCAGGTGCCGTTCTTTGATGCAAAACGGAACGTGACCTTTGCAAGGAGATTTCACTGCTGGGATGCAGATGATTAGTCGTTTTCAGTCGACAAAAACGCAATTTGCCTAGAAAGCGTTCAACCGAAATACGGTACGTTTATTAAAAACGTGAGGTAATCACATGCGAGATGAAGTTGGTGCTTTCTAATGCCACTGGAAAATTGTTGGTAAATTGCGCGTGCAGTCAAAAATGCAGTAGTTACTGTTCATTAATAATGGATTGATAGAAATTGTTGCACGAAAATCTACAAAAATTCTGCAAAATCTATTGAAACGCTTATGCAAGAAACAGTATTGCGGTTGCGAATTTTTGTATCGCCTGCACATAACATAAGTCGTTGCAGCAATAGTGCAATGCTTTATTTATTAAGCTAAGTGCGTGCTTGCATCACGCGGTTAACGGTCGCTCGGATGAAAGAAGGCCGTGAGTAAGGAAAAATGGTATAAAGTATTTGTGATTACAATCAAGAAAGATATCTCTAAAAATGTTGTAACGTTTCTGTTCTTACTAGTAAAACATAGTTACCAACATAATCAGCTACTAATCATATAATAAATTAATGTTTTCTGAAAGATAATTCAATTATCTCTCGATTGGTGTTTGAATGAAGTATTTGTGATCACAATCAAGAAAGATATCTCTAAAAATGTTGTAACGTTTCTGTTCTTGTTAGTAAAACATAGTTACCAACATAATCAACTACTATTCATATCATAAATTAATGTTTTCTGAAAGATAATTCAATTATCTCTCGATTGGTGTTTGAATGAAGTATTTGTGATCACAATCAAGATAGATATCTCTAAAAATGTTGTAACGTTTCTGTTCTTACTAGTAAATCATAGTTACCAACATAATCAGCTACTATTCATATCATAAATTAATGTTTTCTGAAAGATAATTCAGTTATCTCTCGATTGGTGTTTGAATGAAGTATTTGTGATCACAATCAAGAAAGATATCTCTAAAAATGTTGCAACGTTTCTGTGCTTACTAGTAAATCATAGTTACCAACATAATCAGCTACTAATCATATCATAAATTAATGTTTTCTGAAAGATAATTCAATTATCTCTCGATTGGTGTTTGAATGAAGTATTTGTGATCACAATCAAGAAAGATATCTCTAAAAATGTTGTAACGTTTCTTTTCTTACTAGTAAATCATAGTTACCAACATAATCAGCTACTATTCATATCATACATTAATGTTTTCTGAAAGATAATTCAATTATCTCTCGATTGGTGTTTGAATGAAGTATTTGTGATCACAATCAAGATAGATATCTCTAAAAATATTGTAACGTTTCTGTTATTACTAGTAAATCATAGTTACCAACATAATCAGCTACTATTCATATCATAAATTGATGTTTTCTGAAAGATAATTCAATTATCTCTCGATTGGTGTTTGAATGAAGTATTTGTGATCACAATCAAGAAAGATATCTCTAAAAATGTTGTAACGTTTCTGTTCTTACTAGTAAATCATAGTTACCAACATAATCAGCTACTATTCATATCATAAATTAATGTTTTCTGAAAGATAATTCAATTATCTCTCGATTGGTGTTTGAATGAAGTATTTGTGATCACAATCAAGAAAGATATCTCTAAAAGTGTTGTAACGTTTCTGTTCTTACTAGTAAATCATAGTTACCAACATAATCAGCTACTAATCATATCATAAATTAATGTTTTCTGAAAGATAATTCAATTATCTCTCGATTGGTGTTTGAATGAAGTATTTGTGATCACAATCAAGAAAGATATCTCTAAAAATGTTGTAACGTTTCTGTTCTTACTAGTAAATCATAGTTACCAACATAATCAGCTACTATTCATATCATAAGTTAATGTTTTCTGAAAGATAATTCAATTATCTCTCGATTGGTGTTTGAATGAAGTATTTGTGATTACAATCAAGATAGATATCTCTAAAAATGTTGTAACGTTTCTGTTCTTGCTAGTAAATCATAGTTACCAACATAATCAGCTACTATTCATATCATAAATTAATGTTTTCTGAAAGATAATTCAATTATCTCTCGATTGGTGTTTGAATGAAGTATTTGTGATCACAATCAAGAAAGATATCTCTAAAAATGTTGTAACGTTTCTGTTCTTGCTAGTAAATCATAATTACCAACATAATCAGCTACTATTCATGTCATAAATTAATGTTTTCTGAAAGATAATTCAATTATCTCTCGATTGGTGTTTGAATGAAGTATTTGTGATCACAATCAAGAAAGATATCTCTAAAAATGTTGTAACGTTTCTGTTATTACTAGTAAATCGTAGTTACTAACATAATCAGCTACTTTTCATATCATAAATTAATGTTTTCTGAAAGATAATTCAATTATCTCTCGATTGGTGTTTGAATGAAGTATTTGTGATCACAATCAAGATAGATATCTCTAAAAATGTTGTAACGTTTCTGTTATTACTAGTAAATCATAGTTACCAACATAATCAGCTACTATTCATATCATAAATTAATGTTTTCTGAAAGATAATTCAATTATCTCTCGATTGGTGTTTGAATGAAGTATTTGTGATTACAATCAAGAAAGATATGTCTAAAAATGTTGTAACATTTCTGTTCTTACTAGTAAATCATAGTTACCAACATAATCAGCTACTATTCATATCATAAATTGATGTTTTCTGAAAGATAATTCAATTATCTCTCGATTGGTGTTTGAATGAAGTATTTGTGATCACAATCAAGAAAGATATCTCTAAAAATGTTGCAACGTTTCTGTTCTTACTAGTAAATCATAGTTACCAACATAATCAGCTACTAATCATATCATAAATTAATGTTTTCTGAAAGATAATTCAATTATCTCTCGATTGGTGTTTGAATGAAGTATTTGTGATCACAATCAAGAAAGATATCTCTAAAAATGTTGTAACGTTTCTGTTCTTACTAGTAAATCATAGTTACCAACATAATCAGCTACTATTCATATTATAAATTAATGTTTTCTGAAAGATAATTCAATTATCTCTCGATTGGTGTTTGAATGAAGTATTTGTGATCACAATCAAGAAAGATATCTCTAAAAATGTTGTAACGTTTCTGTTCTTGCTAGTAAATCATAGTTACCAACATAATCACTACTATTCATATCATAAATTAATGTTTTCTGAAAGATAATTCAATTATCTCTCGATTGATGTTTGAATGAAGTATTTGTGATCACAATCAAGAAAGATATCTCTAAAAATGTTGTAACGTTTCTGTTCTTACTAGTAAATCATAGTTACCAACATAATCAGCTACTATTCATATCATAAATTAATGTTTTTTGAAAGATAATTTAATTATCTCTCGATTGGTGTTTGAATGAAGTATTTGTGATCACAATCAAGAAAGATATCTCTAAAAATGTTGTAACGTTTCTGTTCTTACTAGTAAATCATAGTTACCAACATAATCAGCTACTATTCATATTATAAATTAATGTTTTCTGAAAGATAATTCAATTATCTCTCGATTGGTGTTTGAATGAAGTATTTGTGATCACAATCAAGAAAGATATCTCTAACAATGTTGTAACGTTTCTGTTCTTACTAGTAAATTATAGTTACCAACATAATCAGCTACTATTCATATCATACATTAATGTTTTCTGAAAGATAATTCAATTATCTCTCGATTGGTGTTTGAATGAAGTATTTGTGATCACAATCAAGAAAGATATCTCTAAAAATGTTGCAACGTTTCTGTTCTTACTAGTAAATCATAGTTACCAACATAATCAGCTACTAATCATATCATAAATTAATGTTTTCTGAAAGATAATTCAATTATCTCTCGATTGGTGTTTGAATGAAGTATTTGTGATCACAATCAAGAAAGATATCTCTAACAATGTTGTAACGTTTCTGTTCTTACTAGTAAATTATAGTTACCAACATAATCAGCTACTATTCATATCATACATTAATGTTTTCTGAAAGATAATTCAATTATCTCTCGATTGGTGTTTGAATGAAGTATTTGTGATCACAATCAAGAAAGATATCTCTAAAAATGTTGTAACGTTTCTGTTCTTACTAGTAAATCATAGTTACTAACATAATCAGCTACTATTCATATCATAAATTAATGTTTTCTGAAAGATAATTCAATTATCTTTCGATTGGTGTTTGAATGAAGTATTTGTGATCACAATCAAGAAAGATATCTCTAAAAATGTTGTAACGTTTCTGTTCTTACTAGTAAATCATAGTTACCAACATAATCAGCTACTATTCATATCATAAATTAATGTTTTCTGAAAAATAATTCAATTATCTCTCAATTGGTGTTTAAATGAAGTATTTGTGATCACAATCAAGAAAGATATCTCTAAAAATGTTGCAACGTTTCTGTTCTTACTAGTAAATCATAGTGACCAACATAATCAGCTACTATTCATATCATAAATTAATGTTTTCTGAAAGATAATTCAATTATCTCTCGATTGGTGTTTGAATGAAGTATTTGTGATCACAATCAAGAAAGATATCTCTAAAAATGTTGTAACGTTTCTGTTCTTGCTAGTAAATCATAATTACCAACATAATCAGCTACTATTCATGTCATAAATTAATGTTTTCTGAAAGATAATTCAATTATCTCTCGATTGGTGTTTGAATGAAGTATTTGTGATCACAATCAAGAAAGATATCTCTAAAAATGTTGTAACGTTTCTGTTCTTGTTAGTAAATCATAGTTACCAACATAATCAACTACTATTCATATAATAAATTAATGTTTTCTGAAAGATAATTCAATTATCTCTCGATTGGTGTTTGAATGAAGTATTTGTGATCACAATCAAGAAAGATATCTCTAAAAATGTTGCAACGTTTCTGTTCTTACTAGTAAATCATAGTTACCAACATAATCAGCTACTAATCATATCATAAATTAATGTTTTCTCAAAGATAATTCAATTATCTCTCGATTGGTGTTTGAATGAAGTATTTGTGATCACAATCAAGAAAGATATCTCTAAAAATGTTGTAACGTTTCTGTTCTTACTAGTAAATCATAGTTACTAACATAATCAGCTACTATTCATATCATAAATTAATGTTTTCTGAAAGATAATTCAATTATCTTTCGATTGGTGTTTGAATGAAGTATTTGTGATCACAATCAAGAAAGATATCTCTAAAAATATTGTAACATTTCTGTTCTTACTAGTAAATCATAGTTATCATTCGAATCAGCTACAAAAAATGCTTATATTTTATGTATCTTTTTTTACGACACAATTGTATATTTTTTTTTTGTAGTTGTAAATGTTGTCATAACAAGGACTTACGTTTAGAATGTGGCGTGTAAACAACTGATTTCGTTATACGGAACAAAAAATCTATACGCAAAGTGTTAATTGTCTATACTTGATAACGTTATAATTACATGACATAACTTTCTCTGTACGCCTTGTATTTGCAATTAGATTTATCACCGCAGTTGCGACATCAGCAATCCGAAAATTGTAGTCAAATAAATGCAGATTGTTTGAAGACACAACTCCCAAACAGAAAATATAATTATAATTGATTGAAACTAATTAGTTTACAAAAAATTATGATTGAATATTTGTTTGTGTTTGTATGTTCGTTCTTCGAAAAGTCCAGCCATTTTAAATTAGAGTCTGTAAAGCAGCACCAAAAAAATAATCCGGTGATTCACACAACCGACCATGACCCACATACCCAACACGTGTGTTGTTGTTTTTAGAGGTGGGTCTCCCCCAATGTCAAGGCTATACACATGTATGTTGTTTTTTTTTCCACATTCCATCCGAGAGCGAAAGCTGCGAGTTACAGATTTGGTTGCATTACGCAACGCCAAGTGGGCCACGCGTTATATAACAATCCGCTTTCGAATGACTACGGCGAGATGCAAGAAAAAGTTATCAGGCGATAATTTATATCTCTAAACGGGGAACTGACCTATCGCCGCGTTACTCAATCCATTGGAAACTCGGTTGGTCTGGGAGGAGGAGAAAACGGCATTGACATAGACATTGGAGAACGGTACTGGCTATCTGGTGCTTTATACTTACTTGTAGACGAACGGACCTATTTCTTGCAGTCTGGGCTTCTCGCCTTGGGTGAGGAAGGTGTCCGGGTTGGTCATGTTGAAAATGTAGACTTTTGTTAGGCGAATTACGCCCGGCTTCTGCCAGTACTGGAAGCTTAATGATCCATTCCACAGACGTAATTGCTGAAAATAATATTTTTTAGTCAACTATACTTAAATATACTTCTACAAACTCAACTATACTACCATAATTTCAACTATATTACCACAAACTCAACTATACTTTCATAAACTCAACTATATATTACGTATTTTTTTGTTTGGAGTAAATTTTATATGCAATACATAAACCGTATGAGGCCACAAACTCAACCAAACTTCCACAAACTCAACTATACTTCCAAAAACTCATGTATATTATCATAATGTCAACGATACTTTCACAAACTCAATTATATTACAGTAAAGTCAACTATACTTAAATATACTTCTACAAACTCAACTATACTACCACAAATTCAACTATATTACCACAAACTCAACTATACTTCCATAAACTCAACTATTAATTACGTATTTTTTACGTACATTTTATATGCAATACGCAAACCGTATGAACCCACAAACTCAATCAAACTTCCACAAACTCAACTATACTTCCAAAAACCCATGTATATTATCACAATGTTAACGTTACTTTCATAAACTCAATTATATTACAGCAAAGTCAGCTATATTCAAATATACTTCTACAAACTCAACTATACTACCACAAATTCTACTATATTTCCACAACCTCAACTAAATTAATTTTAAATTACTTTTAAATTACCAACCAATCAAACTTCCACAAACTCAACCAAACTTCTACCAACTCAACCAAACTACCACAAACTCAAATATCATTCCACTAAATCGATTTCATATCCTCCCCATAAAAAATGCTATATTTGTAGTTGAATCTATAGAAGTATAGTTGAGTTTTCAGATAAATAATTGAGTTTGTGGAAGTAATGTTAGGTTTGTAGAAATAAAGTTGAGATTATGCAAGTTTAGTTGAGTTTGTGGAAGTATAGATAAATTCAAAAATAATATTTTGAAAGCTTGTTTGTGTTTATGAATGTATAATTAAGACTCATATTTACATTTTTTTATTAAGTATTAAGTTTGTGGGTTTATAATTAAGTTTGTGGATTCATAATTAAGTTTGTGGATTCATAATTAAGTTTGTGGAGGTTTGAATTTTTTTTAGAGTTTGTAGAGGTTTTACAAAATTAGTTAAGTTTATGGATTTATGTTTGAGATGTTATGATATCCAATCGAATTGGTGGTATGGTATTTGAGTTTGTGGAAGTTTCGTTAAGTTTGCGGGTTTATACCGTTTGAGTATAGCATACAACACTCACTCAAAACATATCTTATTAATAGTTTAGTTTATGGAAATATAGTTGCGTTTGTGGAATCATAGTTGAGTTTGTGGAAGTATAGTTGAATTTGTAGTACTATATTTGAGTTTTTGGAAATGTAGCTGGCTTTGTGGTAACATAATTGAGTTTGTAGAAATATAGTTGACATTGTGGTAATATAGTTGAGTCTGTGGAAGTACAGTTGAATTTATGGAAATATAGTTGAGTTTGTAAAAGTATATTTGAGTATAGTTTACTTTGTTGCAAAATAATTGAGTTTGTGGAAGTATAGTTGACATTGTGATAATATACATGCGTTTTTGGTAATATAGTTGATTTTTTGAAAATAGAGTTGTGTTTGTGGAAATATAGTTGAATTTGTGAAAGTATAGTTGCGTTTGTAGAAGTATATTTGAGTATAGTTGATTTTGTAGTAATATAATTGAGTTTGTGGAAGTAGAGTTGTATTTGTGGAAATATAGTAACTCAACTATATGAGTTTGTAGTAGTATATTTGAGTTTGTGAAAATATAGCTGGCTTTGTGGTAATGTAATTGAGTTTGTGGAAGTATAGTTGTGTTTGTTTGGAAATATAGTTGAATTTGTGTATGTATAGTTGAGTTTGTACAAGAATATTTGAGTATAGTTGACTTTGTGGTAATATAATTGAGTTTGTGGAAGTATAGTTGACATCGTGATAATATACATGCGTTTGTGGAAGTATAGTTGAGTGTATAGTAATATAATTGAGTTTTTGAAAGTAGAGTTGTGTTTGTGGAAATATAGTAACTCAACTATACGAGTTTGTAGTGGTATATTTGAGTTTGTGGAAATATAGCTGGCTCTGTGGTAATGTAATTGAGTTTGTGGAAGTGTAGTGGACATTGTGGTAGTATACTTAGTTTATGGAAGAATAGATGAGTTTATGAAAGTATAGTTGAATTCGAGGAAGTATAATTGAGTTCGTGAAATTATAGTTGTGTTTGTGGATATATAGTTGAGTTTGTGGATATATAGTTGACATTATGGTACTATACTTAAGTATATGGTAGGTAGTATAGATGATTTGTGTGAAAGCGCGGTTAAGTTTGTGGGTATTTAGTATTGTATACAACAAATACTGAAAATACTCTATTTATAGTTGAGTTTGTAGAAACATAGTTGCATTTGTGGAAGAATTGTTGAGTTTGTAGTAATATGGTTGAGTCTAAGTGAGCTTGTTTCAGTGTGTAAATGAATAGTTAAGTTTGTGGGTTCAAAATTAAGACCTATGAAGTTTGCTTGTGTGAATGTATAATTAAGTTGATTTATTCATAATTAAGTTATGTGGCTTAATAATTAAGTTTGCTAGTTCATAATTAAGTTTGTGGAGGTTCAATAAATTGGGATATTCAATCCAAGTGGTAAACGCATATTTGAGTTGGTGGAAATGTGGTTGTGATTGTGTTTATGCGTTTGTACGTATTTAGTATGCCATACAACAATTACTCAAAAATATTTATACTTGAGTTTGTGGTAATTTTTGATTGAGTTTGTGTGAGTAGTGTAGTTGATATTGTGGTAGTATGCTTGAGTTTATGGAAGTATTGATGAGTTTGTGATATACTTTCACGCTGCATTTCAGGAAGTACAGTTGAGTTTGTGAAACTATAGTATAGTGAAATTATAGTTGAGTTTCTCGAATTATAGTTAAGTTTATGGAAGCATATTTAAACTTGAGTTTGTGGAAACATAATTTATTTATTATTATATTTTTTATATTACATTATTTATTTTAGTTTGTTGTAAACTAGATGAGTTTGTGTGAGTATAGTTGAGTTTTCAGATAAATAATTGAGTTTGTGGAAGTATGGTTAAGTTTATTTTAGTATAGTTGAGCTTATGGAAGTATATATGAGTTTATGGAAGTATATATGAGTTTGTGGAAGTATAGTTGAGTTTGTGGCAATATACTTGACTTTGTGGTAATTGAGTTCGTGTAAGTATAGTTGATTTTGTGTTAATATAGTTGAGTTTGTGGAAGTAGAGGTGAATTTGTAAAAATATAGTTGAGTTTGTAGAAGTATATTTGAGTTTGCGAAAATATAAGTTAACATTTTTATGAAAATCTTATATATTGATAATTAGTGTAGAATTTGATTCTACTTTATGAATTTTTTTTATAATCAAAAATTAATTTTTTTTTCAAAATTTTAATACGTTGGACATTTATTTAAAACAAACTTAATATAGAATGAGCCACAACTTTATTTGAAAGAAATTATTATTATTATTTATTTATTTAATTTTGAAATCCTAATACATTTATAATTCCTCATATGCAATACTAAACATCTTAAAGACGTAAAATATGAAATTGAGGTATACAAATTATTTTTCAGAAGTATATGAATTCTGATTTAATTTATAAACTCGTGTGTTAACATGTTTGTTATTGTTATTAAGAAACAAATAGACAGTCTACCGACAGTAAGACAGTTATTAATAATTTTTTATCGCTACACCAGATCGTTTCCCTTAATCGTTTTGTTTGTGTGGTTATGTGTTCTACTAGAGGTCATCGCAATTTTTCCTCACCTTCAGAATCAGGTAGTCAATCCAGGGAATAGACGAGAAGATGATGCCCATGGTGACCGTGAAGATCCCTAGGAAAATCACTGCGAGGCGACCTGTAATTTGTACAACAGATCGTTAAAACGTTTTCCGGTAACACATGACATGACGCAACAGACGTGTACTCTAGCAATCGAGGGTGTTTAAAAAATCTGTTTGCAATAAGATTACCAGTGATGTGTGAATTTTTCTTTTCACTGGAAAATTTGCATACTGCAATTTGTAGACTTGTTAATTTATAGGTAATAGTCTATCTATTTAATGAATGTTAAATTGAAATTTTATGTACTTATAAATTATTCATAAACTAGTTTTACTAAATTCTCTCTAAATCTCATTATAGCACATGAATATTCATGAAAATTACTAATTATGTTTAAAACATGTGCATAAATCACTTAAATTAATTTCAAAATAATATTTTATAAACTGAATTTTTGACGAATTTTCAAAATGTGAAGGTACATTGTATTCATAAACTAGTTTTACTAAATTCTCTCTGAATCTCATTATAGCACATGAATATTCATGAAAATTGCTAATTATGTTTAGAACATGTATATAAATCACCTAAATTATTTTCAAAATAATATTTTATAAACTGAATTTTTGACGAATTTTCAAAATGTGAATGCAACATTTTTTTCATAATCTAGTTTTACTAAATTCTCTCTGAATCTCATTATAGCAAATGAATATTCATGAAAATTGCTAATTATGTTTAAAACATATGCATAAATTACCTAAATTAATTTCAAAATAATATTTTATAAACTGAATTTTTGACGAATTTTCAAAATGTGATGTGACATTTTATTCATAAACTAGTTTTACTAAATTCTCTCTGAATCTCAATATAGCACATGAATATTCATGAAAATTGCTAATTATGTTTAAAACATATGCATAAATTACCTAAATTAATTTCAAAATAATATTTTATAAACTGAATTTTTGACGAATTTTCAAAATGTGATGTGACATTTTATTCATAAACTAGTTTTACTAAATTCTCTCTGAATCTCAATATAGCACATGAATATTCATGAAAATTGCTAATTATGTTTAAAACATGTGCATAAATCACCTAAATTAATTTCAAAATAATATTTTATAAACTGAATTTTTGACGAATTTTCAAAATGTGATGTGATATTTTATTCATAAACTAGTTTTATTAAATTCTCTCTGAATCTCATTATAGCACATGAATATTAATGAAAATTGCTAATTATGTATAAAACATGTGCATAAATCACCTAAATTAATTTCAAAATAATATTTTATAACCTGAATTTTTGACGAATTTTCAAAATGTGATGTGACATTTTATTCATAAACTAATTTTATTAAATTCTCTCTGAATTTCATTATAGCATATGAATATTCATGAAAATTGCTAATTATGTTTAAAACATGTGCGTAAATCACCAAAATTAATTTCAAAATAATATTTTATAAACTGAATTTTTGACGGATTTTCAAAATGTGAAGTGACATTTTATTCATAAACTAGTTTTATTAAATTCTCTCTGAATCTCATTATAGCACATGAATATTCATAAAAATTGCTAATTATGTTTAAATCATGTGCATAAATCACATAAATTAATTTCAAAATAATATTTTATAAACTGAATTTTTGACGAATTTTCAAAATGTGATGTGACATTTTATTCATAAACTAGTTTTACTAAATTCTCTCTAAATCTCATTATAGCACATGAATATTCATGAAAATTGCTAATTATGTTTAGAACATGTATATAAATCACCTAAATTAATTTCAAAATAATATTTTATAAACTGAATTTTTGACGAATTTTCAAAATGTGATGTGACATTTTATTCATAAACTAGTTTTACTAAATTCTCTCTGAATCTCATTATAGCACATGAATATTCATGAAAATTGCTAGTTATGTTTAAAACATGTGTATAAATCACCTAAATTAATTTCAAAATAATATTTTATAAACTGAATTTTTGACGAATTTTCAAAATGTGATGTGACATTTTATTCATAAACTAGTTTTACTAAATTCTCTCTGAATCTCATTATAGCACATGAATATTCATGAAAATTACTAGTTATGTTTAAAACATGTGTATAAATCACCTAAATTAATTTCAAAATAATATTTTATAAACTGAATTTTTGACGAATTTTCAAAATGTGAAGCAACATTTTTTTCATAATCTAGTTTTACTAAATTCTCTCTGAATCTCATTATAGCACATGAATATTCATGAAAATTGCTAGTTATGTTTAAAACATGTGTATAAATCACCTAAATTAATTTCAAAATAATATTTTATAAACTGAATTTTTGATGAATTTTCAAAATGTGATGTGACATTTTATTCATAAACTAGTTTTACTAAATTCTCTCTGAATCTCATTATAGTACATGAATATTCATGAAAATTGCTAATTATGTTTAGAACATGTGCATAAATCACTAATTATGTTTAAAACAATTAATGCATAAATCACCTAAACTAATTTCAAAATTATATTTTATAAACTGAATTTTTGACGAATTTTCAAAATGTGATGTGATATTTTAATCATAAACTAGTTTTACTAAATTCTCTCTAAATCTCATTATAGCACATGAATATTCATGAAAATTTCTAATTATGTTTAGAACATGTGCATAAATCACCTAAACTAATTTCAAAATTATATTTTATAAACTGAATTTTTGACGAATTTTCAAAATGTGATGTGATATTTTAATCATAAACTAGTTTTACTAAATTCTCTCTAAATCTCATTATAGCACATGAATATTCATGAAAATTTCTAATTATGTTTAGAACATGTGCATAAATCACCTAAATTAATTTCAAAATAATATTTTATAACCTGAATTTTTGACGAATTTTCAAAATGTGATGTGACATTTTATTCATAAACTAGTTTTATTTAAATTCTCTCTGAATCTTATTATAGCACATGAATATTAATGAAAATTGCTGATTATGTTTAAAACATGTGCATAAATCACCTAAATGAATTTCAAAATAATATTTTATAAACTGAATTTTTGACGAATTTTCAAAATGTGAAGTGACATTTTATTCATAAACTAGTTTTACTAAATTCTCTCTGAATCTCATTATAGTACATGAATATTCATGAAAATTGCTAATTATGTTTAAAACATGTGCATTAATCACCAAAATTAATTTCAAAATAATATTTTATAAACTCAATTTTTGACGATTTTTCAAAATGTGAAGTGACATTTTATTCATAAATTAGTTTTACTAAATTCTCTCTGAATCTCATTATAGCACATGAATATTTATGAAAATTTCTAATTATGTTTAAAACATATGCATTAATCACCAAAATTAATTTCAAAATAATATTTTATAAACTGAATTTTTGACGAATTTTCAAAATGTGAAGAGACATTTTATTCATAAACTAGTTTTACTAAATTCTCTCTGAATCTCATTATAGTACATGAATATTCATGAAAATTGCTAATTATGTTTGAAACATGTGCATTAATCACCTAAATTAATTTCAAAATAATATTTTATAAACTGAATTTTTGACGAATTTTCAAAATGTGAAGTGACATTTTATTCAAAAACTAGTTTTACTAAATTCTCTCTGAATCTCATTATAGTTCATTGTTTTTAAAATTCTTACCATGATGAAATTTAACAATCCACTGCCTGTATTTTTCCTGGTGTCCACACAGACCATTTTCAAGTAAAAACTGTCCGTCGTATCGTGTAAAGTAATTAATGGTCATCGCGCTACGTTACAGCGAATGCACTCGCGATCGACCTGATCCGCGGAGGTTGGTGATACGAATAAATCATATTATTATTATTGATATATTATCATTGACATTGAGTATCGTTTAAGGTATGTAATTACAAAAACCTGATATTGCGGGCGTCGCATATCCCAATCGGTAGCATCATTCATCAAGGCGATTTCTTATGAATTACATAAATTACGAGAAACGAATTATTCTCAAAAATTAACACTCCGGTTTGATTTAATTACAATATATTAATTACAATATATTAATTATTATTGTTCTGTACTTTTGTTGGGAAATAAATTGTTGTTAGTATTAATAATTAAAAAACTTTTATCTTTAAACAGCTAGGACGAAGCTCAGAAGAGTTCAAACATCCTGTTCTTATCTTAACATCACAGAAAAACTTACGCCCGGTTTCCCCAACGAATCTTAACTAGTTTAAGACCGTCTTAATAATAAAACGGTCTTAAAGCTTTGCACCAAACAAAAATCGGATCTTAAAACGATAAGATGGTCTTACATTGTAAGACTAAGTAAGATCTACATATGATTGGTGCAACAGAATACAAATGTAAGACGTGGTTATATATAAGACGAGTATAAACTCGTCTTATATAAATAAGACGAGCTTTGAGGTATACAAATAACTTAAATTTAAATTATTTACCTTGTTTGACGTTCTGAGAGATGAGCATCTGGAGAGGCACGGTGCCACTGCCACGTGGACGAATGCCAAAATTTCGGGCGGTTTGGGAGACGGATATATAGTTCGTATGCGTCATTTTTGGGGACTGGTTACATACAAAAAAAACTGAAACAATAAGAGACACATTATTAAGATTTTTTTTTCTATTAAACAGAAAGACAAAACTATATTTGCATACAAATATTGTTAAGCACAATTTTAGCTATGTAACATTATTATGACGAGTTGTAATATTGTTTATAGTTATCATTGTTATAGTATTATATAAAGTTCTCACAAGGATATGGATATTTTTTGTGTGTTTGTGTGTTGCTAAATAAGTTGAACCATATTAATCATCGTGACGCTGTAACGTTTTTTAACGGCCATATTACGATCAATAATGTGGTTGTGCACATTAGTAAATTATTGGAATCGATTAAATTGTTTTCTTCACAAAAACAAGTATTAGAACAATTTAACAATAATTTTCTAATTTTCTTGCACTCTGAAATAATTTATTTTGATAAACATGGGAAATTGACTTTTTTCCTCGGTAAACTTGGGTGACGTTTTTCTTAACAATCCAAATCCTTCAACATTTTATAGCTGCTGGTATTAAGTACAAATTCCCCCCAAATAACTCGTTTGTAGTGTAATTAGTGTGGTACCAATTTTGAAAATTGTAATCAGAAAACTGTTTTAGCAATTTGCAGTGTAATACAACTTTATCCTGCTTGTTGCGCTTGAACGGATTAAGATATCAATCCAATCCTTCAACATTTTATAGTTGCTGGTATTAAGTACAAATTCCCCCCAATAACTCGTTTGTAGTTTAATTAGTGTGGTACCAATGTTGAAAATTGTAATCAGAAAACTATTTTAGCAATTTGCAGGGTAATACAACTTTATCCTGCTTGTTGCGCTTGAACGGATTAAGATATCAATCCAAATCCTTCAACATTTTATAGCTGCTGGTATTAAGTACAAATTCCCCCTAATAACTCATTTGTAGTGTAATTAGTGTGGTACCAATTTTGAAAATTGTAATCAGAAAACTGTTTTAGCAATTTGCAGGGTAATACAACTTTATCCTGCTTGTTGCGCTTGAACGGATTAAGATATCAATCCAAATCCTTCAACATTTTATAGCTGCTGGTATTAAGTACTAATTCCCCCCAATAACTCGTTTGTAGTGTAATTAGTGTGGTACCAATATTGAAAATTGTAATCAGAAAACTATTTTAGCAATTTGCAGTGTAATACAACTTTATCCTGCTTGTTGCGCTTGAACGGATTAAGATATCAATCCAAATCCTTCAACATTTTATAGTTGCTGGTATTAAGTACAAATTCCCCCCAATAACTCGTTTGTAGTTTAATTAGTGTGGTACCAATGTTGAAAATTGTAATCAGAAAACTATTTTAGCAATTTGCAGGGTAATACAACTTTATCCTGCTTGTTGCGCTTGAACGGATTAAGATATCAATCCAAATCCTTCAACATTTTATAGCTGCTGGTATTAAGTACAAATTCCCCCCAATAACTCGTTTGTAGTGTAATTAGTGTGGTACCAATTTTGAAAATTGTAATCAGAAAACTATTTTAGCAATTTGTAGGGTAATACAACTTTATCCTGCCTGTTGCGCTTGAACGGATTAAGATATCAATCCAAATCCTTCAACATTTTATAGTTGCTGGTATTAAGTACAAATTCCCCCCAATAACTCGTTTGTAGTTTAATTAGTGTGGTACCAATGTTGAAAATTGTAATCAGAAAACTATTTTAGCAATTTGCAGGGTAATACAACTTTATCCTGCTTGTTGCGCTTGAACGGATTAAGATATCAATCCAAATCCTTCAACATTTTATAGCTGCTGGTATTAAGTACAAATTCCCCCAAATAACTCGTTTGTAGTATAATTAGTGTGGTAACAATTTTGAAAATAGTAATCAGAAAACTATTTTAGCAATTTGCAGGGTGATACAACTTTATCCTGCTTGTTGTGCTTGAACGGATTAAGATATCAATCCAAATCCTTCAACATTTTATAGCTGCTGGTATTAAGTACAAATTCCCCCCAATAACTCGTTTGTAGTGTAATTAGTGTGGTACCAATTTTGAAAATTGTAATCAGAAAACTATTTTAGCAATTTGTAGGGTAATACAACTTTATCCTGCCTGTTGCGCTTGAACGGATTAAGATATCAATCCAAATCCTTCAACATTTTATAGTTGCTGGTATTAAGTACAAATTCCCCCCAATAACTCGTTTGTAGTTTAATTAGTGTGGTACCAATGTTGAAAATTGTAATCAGAAAACTGTTTTAGCAATTTGCAGGGTAATACAACTTTATCCTGCTTGTTGCGCTTGAACGGATTAAGATATCAATCCAAATCCTTCAACATTTTATAGCTGCTGGTATTAAGTACAAATTCCCCCCAAATAACTCGTTTGTAGTGTAATTAGTGTGGTACCAATTTTGAAAATTGTAATCAGAAAACTGTTTTAGCAATTTGCAGGATAATACAACTTTATCTAATTATTGGCTCCTAATTATATATATTTTTCACTCTTTACTCTAATAATTTTGTCTTTAAAATCCAATTTATTATTATTTATTGTTTGTAAATGACTGCAAATTCTGTTTGTATTATATACATCCTTGTTTTGCGGTACATAATAATCCAGACAAAATTACATTGCAAACTGGTTTTTTTTATTTCTCGCTTTGGGTTATTAAAATCTTATTAGCTTTATAATGGTGGGAAGTTTTTTTTAGAGACTTCTTTCAAAAGTGTACAACTGTAAGGATACTAAAATTGTTTTCAAGTTCATGAATATATATATATATATATATATATATATATATATATATATATATATATATATATATATATATGTAAATATATATATATATATATATATATATATATATATATATATATATATATATATATATATGTAAATATATCTTTCAGGAGTTGAAATTGAAAATATCAGGAACTAGGAATAATAAATATTTAATAACATAATAAAAAGTCTATAGTTCGTACATTTAGAGTCATGAACATATGTCCTAAAATAACCGATATGAAACATGTATATATAGTAATATACGATCAGTCAGATGGTCAGTCGGTTAAAATTCCTTAGTCGCTAGCAATTTAATAAAATAATAACAATAACGTATACAAATAAAATATTAATGTAATTTAGTTCAAGTTTGTTTTAATTATAAAACCTGTCTATAATTCATTCACCTGCAACTCATTCAAATATTGTCACTGGAGGTTATAAACCTACTCTATTTATTTTGAAATACACAAAAAAGTATTGATTTTATTCGCATATATTTGTATCTATATTTACAACTCACAGATTTATCAGCTACCTGCATCCAGACACAAATAGAGTAAAATGTTGTTTTTTTTTACGGATACACCATTCTTGTGCACCCATTACCAACAGCGGCACGATTAAAACAAACAAACAACCAGTTTAGACCACTATTATTTTATAAATAACAAGACCGTATTTTTTTCGCTGCTATTAATGAATAATTAATGTAGGTAGAAGAGCAGTTTTTGCGAACCCAATAACTGGTTTAAGTAAACTCGTTTACATGAGTAAAAGAAATATATTTTTTTTTAAATTGGAATTGAAAGACTTTCAGTGAAATTCAGGTAGTTTTTTTTAGCGAAGACAAAACTGGTAATATTATTATTAAAATTAATAATAATAAGACACAAAATAGTTCTAACCGTAATTAAAATTGTTACGTTGAACTAAAATCAACTCGGTAACTGAATACCGAGTTGATTTTAGTGAGTTATAAACAAATAACATTGTTAAAATTTATTTAAAAATAATTAACAGTAAATAGTAAAAGCTTAGAGTTTTTCATATGCCTAACTTTAGGCGTAGCCCAAGAAATAACGAATGAATCGTCTTAGAATCTTAAAATTTTATAAGTGCTATGTTTAGCAGGCTGTAATTCGAACATTTTTGGTTTTTATGAAAAATCAAAATACAAAGAAAATGGCCATACCTATTGGTAATTGTATATATGAAAATTCATATGCCTAACTTTATGTGTAGCCCAAGATATAACGAATTACTCATGAATCGTCTTAGAATCCTACAATTTTGTATGTGCTATGTTTATCAGGCTGTATTTCGGACATTTTTGGTTTTTATAAAATTCGAAATACATAGAAAATGGCTATACCTATTCGTAATTGCATGCATGAAAATTCATATGCCTAACTTTATGTGTAGCCCAAGAAATAACGAATTACTCATGAATCGTTTTAGAATCTTTCAGACATTTTAGGTTTTCATAAAATTCAAAATATATAGAAATTTATTTTTGTTGTTACAAATAATAAAAAAAATAAACAGTTAACAGTACAAGTTTCATAGAAAATTCAGGTAGAGGATATTTTAGCAAACCATAGTAGGAAAATTCATTTATATGAAGACAATTTGAAACAAAATGCCTTCTATGAAAAATTTTCCATTTGTATAGTTTATGCTTCACAAAAACTAGTCCAAGTAACCCTGTTTAAATGAAACGCTTAATCATTTTCACTGGAAAATTTAATTTGATCATTTAAACTTTTTATCAGTTCATGGTGCTTAGTTTTTATGATTATATTAATAGGTGTATCATTATAAATGATATAACTCGTGTGAAACCTACGGACGAAATACTACAAATCGATTATATATTGTTGTTGTTAGCTGTAATAAATGTTTCAGTAGTCGGAACGTAAACGTTTTTTTTTTAAATTAACAACGTCAATAACTTATTGATGGAGACGTTAATAATTTAATTGAAATACAATGATAGATGAGAAAAATTATTAATGCGCGCGCGATAATTACAATTTTTAATTTCGTTGTAATTTTGTGGCAATGTAGTTGAACTGTTTGCATATAAAACCGTAACTAATTTATTTCTAAATTGATGTTAGGAATTGTTACTTACTAAATTACATGCAAAATGCCTCATAATTTCTAATTATTAAAAAATCAAAGAATTGCAAATATTCATGGAATAAAAAATCATGTTAGATTAGTATGAATAATTCGTATAGCTCATTATATTAGCCTCACAATGAGGTATAATCGGTTAATAATTTTGTATTATTATGAGCCCAGAGATGAACATTATAAGAAGACAGTTTTGTCAATATGCCGTTGCAGCCAGCGAACCAAACAAGGGTAGGATTGGACTGCCGACTAATTGTAGAAAGTGTGTGAGGCAATTATTCAGTTGTGCTCTTCTAAAGGATTTTCTCTAGATATTCTATAGTTAAAATTAGAGTTTAATGTTATAACTATCGTGCTGCGCACTTCTATAACAATTTTTGATGTTTGAAGCTTAATAAAACAAAACTGTACCTTAGTGATTCAGTTGTACCCTTCTAAAGTACTTACTTTAGATATTCTATGGTTGAAATTAGAGTTTAATGCTAGAACTATCGTGCTGCGCACTTCTATAACAGTTTTTGATGCTTCCAGCTTAATAAAACAAAATTGTACCTTAGTTATTCAGTTGTACTTTTCTAAAGTACTTACTCTAGATATTCTATGGTTGAAATTAGAGTTTAATACTATAACTATCGTGCTGCGCACTTCTACAACAGTTTTTGATGTTTAAAGCTTAAAAATACAAGATTGTACCTTAGTTATTCAGTTGTGCTCTTCTAAAGTACTTACTCTAGATATTCTATGGTTGAAATTAGAGTTTAATGCTATAACTAACTATCGTGCTGCGCACTTCTATAACAATTTTTGATGCTTCAAGCTTAATAAAACAAAATTGTACCTTAGTTATTCAGTTGTATTCTTCTAAAGTACTTACTCTCGATATTCTACGATTGAAATTTGAGTTTAATGCTATAACTATCGTGCTGCGCACTTCTATAACAAATGTTGATGCTTCAAGCTTGATAAAACAAAATTGTACCTTAGTTATTCAGTTGTAATCTTCTAAAGTACTTACTCTAGATATTCTATGGTTGAAATTAGAGTTTAATCCTATAACTATCGTGCTGCGTACTTCTATAACAGTTTTTGAAGTTTCAAGCTTAATAAAACAAAATTGTACCTTAGTTTTTCAGTTGTACTCTTCTAAAGTACTTAGTTTAGACATTCTATGGTTGAAATTAGAGTTTAATGCTATAACTATCGTGCTGCGCACTTCTATAACAGTTGTTGATGTTTCAAGCTTAATAAAACAAAATTATACCTTAGTTATTCAGTTGTACTCTTCTAAAATACTTACTTTATATATTCTATGGTTGAAATTAGAGTTTGATGCTATAACTATCGTGCTGCGCACTTCTATAACAGTTTTTGACGTTTCAAGCTTAAAAATACAAAATTGTACCTTAGTTATTCAGTTGTGCTCTTCTAAAGTACTTACTCTAAATATTCTATGGTTCAAATTAGAATTGAATGCTATAACTATCGTGCTGCGCACTTCTATAACAGTTTCTGGTGTTTCAAGCTTGTAATATACAAACTTGTACCTTAGTTATTCAGTTGTACTCTTCTAAAGTACTTACTCTAAATATTCTATGGTTCAAATTAGAATTGAATGCTATAACTATCGTGCTGCGCACTTCTATAACAGTTTTTGATGTTTCAAGCTTAAAAATACAAAACTGTACTTTAGTTATTCAGTTGTACTCTTCTAAAGTACCTACCCTAGATATTCTATGGTTGAAATTAGAGTTTAATGCTATAACTATCGTGCTGCGCACTTCTATAATAGTGTTTGATAATTCAAGCCTTAATATACAAACTTGTACCTTAGTTATTCAGTTGTACTCTTCTAAAGTACTTACTTTAGATATTCTATAGTTGAAATTATAGTTTGATGCTATAACTATCGTGCTGCGCACTTCTATAACAGTTTTTGACATTTCAAGCTTAAAAATACAAAATTGTACCTTAGATATTCATTGGTACTCTTCTAAAGTACTTATTCTAGCTATTCTATGGTTGAAATTAGAGTTTAATATTGCTAACTATCGTGCTGCGGACTTCTATAACAATTTTTGATGTTTCAAGCTTAATAAAACAAAATTGTACCTTAGCTATTTAGTTGCGCTCTTCTAAAGTACTTACTCTAGATATTCTATAGTTGAAGATAAGGTGTAATATAATAACTATCGTGCTGCGCACTTCTAAAATAGTTTTCGACATTTCAAGGTCAAAGGACACAATTGTGGAGGTAATATCCTTAACCGTACACTACTAAAATACTTCTTCTGAATATTCTATGGTTACAAAATCAAAATTTTGTATAAACTATCGCGCTACGCACTTCCAAAATAGTTTTAAAATGAAGGTACACAATTATTGATAATATTTTAGACGTGATCTTCTTGGACGTATTCAAGATCACCAATCAAAAATATTATCAATACACCAACATTCTAGATAATACTAGAATAGTTACTGCATACTTCTATGAATAATTATCATTAATTATTCTATAGATTTGCAGTGTTATAAAAGTGCGCAGCGCGATAGTGGCTTAGGTCCTTTGAAAAAGTGTCTACAACTGGTTTTCTGTGTAGATTAAAATTTTAAAAATACCTACCCTTAATGTTTACATCATTTTAGAAGCTGGTAGTACATATTTCACTTAGAAAATATTTTTTGTCTCAACCTCAGCAGTTATAGAAGCGCGCAGCGCGATAGTTCATATAATGTTTGAGAAGGTTCTGAAAACATATCTGATAGTAGTTTTCTGTTGAATAAGACTTGGAAAATACTTACTCTCTATGCTTACGTCTTTTTAGAAGCCAGTAGTACATATTTCACTTCGAGAATATTTTCTGTCTTAACTTCAGCAGATATAGAAGCGCGCAGCGCGATAGTTCATATAATGTCTGAGAAGGTTCTGAAAACATGTCTGAAACTAGTTTTCTGTTTAGAATAAGACTTGGAAAATACTTACTCTCTATGCTTACGTCTTTTTGGAAGCCAGTAGTACATATTTCACTTCGAAAAGATTTTCTGTCTCCGTCTGAGCAGTTATAGAAGCGCGCAGCGCGATAGTTCATATAATATTTGAGTAGGTTCTGAAAAAGTGTCTGAAACTCGTTTTCTGTTTAGAATAAGACTTGAAAAATACGTACTTTCTATGCTTACGTCTTTTTAAATGTTAGTAGTACATATTTCACTTCTAAAAGATTTTCTGTTTCTGTCTGAGGAGTTATAGAAGCGCGCAGCGCGATAGTTCATATAATATTTGAGTATGTTCTAAAAAGTGTCTGAAACTCGTTTTCTGTATAGAATAAGACTTCGAGAATACTTACTCTTTATGCTTACGTCTTTTTAGAAGCCAGTAGTACATATTTCACTTCTAAAAGATTTTCTGTTTCTGTCTGAATAGTTATAGAAGCGCGCAGCGCGATAGTTTAAGTAATGTCTGAAGACTATAGAAAAAGTGTCTAAAACTAGTTCTCTGGTTAGAATCAAACTTTGATAATACTTATTCTCTATGCTTACGTCCTTTTAGAAGCCAGTAGTATATATTCCACTTCGGAAATATATTCTGTTTCAACCTCAGCAGTTATAGAAGCGCGCAGCGCGATAGTACATATAATATATATATATATATATATATATATATATATATATATACTTACTTATATATATATATATATATATATATATATATATATATATATATATGAGTAGGTTTTGGAAATGCGTCTGAAACTCGTTTTCTGTTTAGAATAGGACTTGAAAAATATGTACTTTCTATGCTTAAGTCTTTTTAGTAGTACATATTTCACTTTGAACACATTTTCTGTCTCAGTCTGAGATGTTATAGAAGCGCGCAGCGCGATAGTTCATGTAATGATTGAAGACTATGGAAAAAGTGTCTAAAACTCGCTTTCTGGTTAGAACTTGGAAAATACTTATTCTCTATGCTTACGTCCTTTTAGAAGCCAGTAGTACATATTCCACTTCGGAAATATCTCTCAATATGTCTCAGCAGTTATAGAAGCGCGCAGCGCGATAGTTCATGTAATGTTTAAGGATTATAAAAAAAGTGTCTAAAACTCATTTTCTGGTTTGAATGGTACCCCATGTCGAGCCTCTTAAATACATCGTCCTCTTATTTTAAATTACTAATTTGTTAAACACTAGTCCTAATATTAGCTGCCCCAATATGGCTGTTTATTTTAAAGGACGAGCGTAGATATTATTTAAATTTTAATATCCTGAATCCTAATTTCATCAATATTTCCTGATTTAAATAAAAATCATAATAAATAAAAATGTAACATTTTATTAAATAGCATTAATATCTTGTACTACTTGCCGTTTTAGTATTTATTACCCATAAACACAACCATTAAACCCGTATAAGTGTAAAACCATTACTATTTATCTGTGAGAAGAAAGCAAGCTGAAACCAAGCAATTCTCAGTTAAATTAATGTAGCAACCATCCATTATACACACTAAACATTCAAAGATATTATTATTATTATTATGAAGTAACAATGTTGCATTAAACCTACAAAGTGATTGTTTCCGTATGGTTTTTGCAATTGCTAGCGTTCCAAATTGTTCGGCACGACGGAGACATTTGTTCGTCGCGCATGAAGAAGCAATTGGGATGCAAATGGTTTACAAAATCGAGTTTATTCGGCAGCAGGATTTTTTTTAGATGAGAAAGAAACTGCGAAGGACGTTTTTCACACGGTAACGCGCACAAGTTCAAGCAACTCGGAACTAATAGCTGTTCGCTTCACTGAGAAGACAATTTAAAATCGTTAAGGTCAATCATTTTTTTATCGACATGATATTTTAGTATTTTAGTAATCGTAAACATTTTTTTTATTGTTGATTGGCTTGTCTACAATTATTTTATTAACAGTTTTTTTTTATTCATGTTATTATCCGATAATTAAACGTTATTCACTGAGATCATAGCTACAAATTCCCGATGGCTTTTTTTTGGCAAATAGTAGTTTTACTAAATTCTCTCTGAATCTCATTATAGCACATGAATATTCATGAAAATTGTTAATTATGTTTAGAACATGTGTATAAATCACCTAAATTAATTTCAAAATAATATTTTATAAACTGAATTTTTTTGACGAATTTTTAAAATGTGAAGTGACATTTTATTCATAAACTAGTTTAACTAAATTCTCTCTGAATCTCATTATAGCACATGAATATTCATGAAAATTGTTAATTATGTTTAGAACATGTGTATAAATCACCTAAATTAATTTCAAAATAATATTTTATAAACTGAATTTTTGACGAATTTTCAAAATGTGAAGTGACATTTTATTCATAAACTAGTTTAACTAAATTCTCTCTGAATCTCATTATAGCACATGAATATTCATGAAAATTGTTAATTATGTTTAGAACATGTGCATAAATCACCTAAATGAATTTCAAAATAATATTTTATAAACTGAATTTTTGACGAATTTTCAAAATGTGAAGTGACAATTTATTTATAAACTAGTTTTACTAAATTCTCTGTGAATCTCATTATAGTTCATGAATATTCATGAAAATTGCTAATTGTGTTTAGAACATGAGCATAAATCACCTAAATTAATTTCCAAATATTATTTTATAAACTGAATTTTTGACGAATTTTCAAAATGTGAAGTGACATTTTATTCATAAACTAGTTTTACTAAATTCTCTCTGAATCTCATTATAGCACATGAATATTCATGAAAATTGTTAATTATGTTTAGAACATGTGCATAAATCACCTAAATGAATTTCAAAATAATATTTTATAAACTGAATTTTTGACGAATTTTCAAAATGTGAAGTGACATTTTATTCATAAACTAGTTTTACTAAATTCTCTCTGAATCTCATTATAGCACATGAATATTCATGAAAATTGTTAATTATGTTTAGAACATGTGCATAAATCACCTAAATGAATTTCAAAATAATATTTTATAAACTGAATTTTTGACGAATTTTCAAAATGTGAAGTGACATTTTATTCATAAACTAGTTTTACTAAATTCTCTCTGAATCTCATTATAGTACATGAATGTTCATGAAAATTGCTAATTACGTTAAGTTGCAATTTAACCCCCACGAAGGAACACACCTTGTCGTGGTGTGGGGCCCAGTGAGGCGACATCCGCAAACGACCTGCTATGGAAACTTACACCATAGCAGGGACTAGAATGACGCCGCACTGCTAAGATGTTCTGGGGCTCACTACAACTCATTGCGTGATGAGCCTCTCTTCTAGAATCAATTGTACACCTTTTATCTGTCGGTCTTCCTTGACCTCTTCAAGCCCCTATAGTTTCTTTTCTGATCCTGACTCTTCTAGGGAGTCCGGCAAGTTACAATTTAAAAAATTCACCAAAAAATTATTTTTGGGGGAAATTTTTTCAAATTTTATTAGTGCATTAATATATATGTTTAGAACTACATTTGGCTATTTTCATCCCATTTCCATGATTACAATTCGAAATTATGGCGGTATTTCACAAATAATGTTTGAAAATTTGAAGTTACAATTTAAAAAATTCACCAAAAATTAATTTTTGGGGGAAATTTTTTCAAATTTTATTAGTGCATTAATATATATGTTTAGAACTATATTTGACTATTTTCATCCCATTTCCATTATTACAATTCGAGTTATGGCGGTATTTCACAAATAATATTAGAAAATTTTAAGTTACAATTTAAAAAATTCACCAAAAATTTATTTTTGTGGGAAATTTTTTCAAATTTTATTAGTGCATTAATATATATATTTAGAACTATATTTGACTATTTTCATCCCATTTCCATGATTACAATACGAGTTATGGCGGTATTTCACAAATAATATTTGAAAATTTTAAGTTACAATTTAAAAAATTCACCAAAAATTTATTTTTGGGGGAAATTTTTTCAAATTTTATTAGTGCATTAATATATATGTTTAGAACTATATTTGACTATTTTCATCCCATTTCCATTATTACAATTCGAGTTATGGCGGTATTTCACAAATAATATTAGAAAATTTTAAGTTACAATTTAAAAAATTCACCAAAAATTTATTTTTGTGGGAAATTTTTTCAAATTTTATTAGTGCATTAATATATATATTTAGAACTATATTTGACTATTTTCATCCCATTTCCATGATTACAATTCGAGTTCTGGCGATATTTCACAAATAATGTTTGCAAATTTAAGTTAAGTTACAATTTAAAAAATTCACCAAAACTTTATTTTTGGGGCAAATTTTTTCAAATTTTATTAGTGCATTAATATATATGTATGGAACTACATTTGACTATTTTCATCCCATTTCCATGATTACAATTCGAGTTATGGCGGTATTTCACAAATAATGTTTGAAAATTTTAAGTTATAATTTAAAAAATTCACCAAAAATTTATTTTTGGGGTAATTTTTTTCAAATTTTATTAGTGCATTAATATATATGTTTGGAACTATATTTGACTATTTTCATCCCATTCCCATGATTACAATTCGAGTTATGGCGATATTTCACAAATAATGTTTGAAAATTTTAAGTTACAATTTAAAAAATTCACCAAAAAAATATTTTTGGGGGACATTTTTTCAAATTTTATTAGTGCTTTAATATATATGTTTAGAACTATATTTGGCTATTTTCATCCCATTTCCATGATTACAATTCGAGTTCTGGCGATATTTCACAAATAATGTTTGCAAATTTAAGTTAAGTTACAATTTAAAAAATTCACCAAAACTTTATTTTTGGGGCAAATTTTTTCAAATTTTATTAGTGCATTAATATATATGTATGGAACTACATTTGACTATTTTCATCCCATTTCCATGATTACAATTCGAGTTATGGCGGTATTTCACAAATAATATTTGAAAATTTTAAGTTACAATTTAAAAAATTCACCAAAAATTTATTTTGGGGGAAATTTTTTCAAATTTTATTAGTGCATTAATATATATATTTACAACTATATTTGACTATTTTCATCCCTTTTACATGATTGCAATTCGAGTTATGGCGGTATTTCACAAATAATGTTTGAACATTTTAAGTTACAATTTAAAAAATTCACCAAAAATTTATGTTTGGAGGAAATTTTTTCAAATTTTATTAGTGCTTTAATATATATGTTTAGAACTACATTTGACTATTTTCGTCCCATTTCCATGATTACAATTCGAGTTATGGCGGTATTTCACAAATAATGTTTGAAAATTTTAAGTTACAATTTAAAAAATTCACCAAAAATTTATTTTTGGGGGAAATTTTTTCAAATTTTATTAGTGCTTTAATATATATATTTACAACTACATTTGACTATTTTCATCCCATTTCCATGATTACAATTCGAGTTATGGCGGTATTTCACAAATAATGTTTGCAAATTTTAAGTTACAATTTAAAAAATTCACCAAAAATTTATTTTTGGAGGAAATTTTTTCAAATTTTATTAATGCTTTAATATATATGTTTAGAACTACATTTGACTATTTTCATCCCATTTTCATGATTACAATTCGAGTTATGGCGATATTTCACAAATAATATTTGAAAATTTTAAGTTACAATTTAAAAAATTCACCAAAAAATAATTTTTGGGGGAAATTTTTTCAAATTTTATTAGTGCTTTAATATATATTATATATATATATATATATATATATATATATATATATATATATATATATATATCTATATATATATATATTTATAGCCTTTAGGCGACTTTTTTGTGTCTGGCATTTCTCATTACGAATCGTGCTTTTTGTCTAAGTGTCTTACGAAACGCGGAAAGCGATAAAACCCGACCAGTTATGGAAAAAGTAAAACGAGATAGAGCTGGGAAACACCATATTTCTACTATTACTAAATAGTAATTTCAATTACACAAATTAATTGAAAGTGTATAACACTGCAGCCATATAGCCGGAAGACTGTTTGAGTGCAAACGGTAGTTGATCTTATATAAAATGCAGTTCTACCTTTTATTAGGCGCTTTCTATGGAAAACATACCTAGGTATCTTCAATTTCGCAACAATGCGCAACCCACAACTGAAGAAGCGCCGGGCTAATCGGTTGCGACAATGCAATGAAAAAGAAGAATGTGCGATAATCAACAAATGGTTAATTGGCACATTGGGAAACGTTGAATTAAGCCGCTTTCGCAAATTGGCAAAGCCGTTTAATCGAATTTCTAACATTCATGTTTTATATATATGTATATATAGCCCCGTGTGTGTTATTGCAATTGCTCATGAAATGTAAAAATTTGCTTTCTAGCAGCGTTTGCATAAAATATTTCCAGACAAGAGATCTGTTTGCGTAACAGCTAAATAAATTAAATACACCATACGCTCGACATATGCTCCCGGAAAAGACTGTTGCTCCCGAAAGTTCACCAAATTGTGCAATTCGTGTCTGAAATTCGTACATATATATGCAGCTACTAACGAAATCTAGTTTCGCGACGAAGTTATGTAGGTTAGCCCCGCCGAGTGTTTATTAAGATTGGGTAATACGTACATACAAACGCATACATTCCCAGTTATCTTGTGTACTTTAAACTTTCGATTTCGTTTGCGGGCAAACCGGAATCGTGGGGCGCGCAAAAAAATTTCAGCGGTTCCGCAGGTGCGTTATTGGCAATATATTGGAGGTGTGAGAAAAATTGTTGCGAAATGCTGTTTGTTAATAATTTTCCGTATATGTGAAGAAGTTTGAGAAGATTGCTAATGACTCACAACTGAAGCAATATAGCACTACAACGTAAAACACGTCTCTTTTGCTGTCTCAAGCATATTTTTCTTTAGGTTAATCCTCATTTCCTCTACTTCTTCTCTATTGTTGGTCACTTCTATCTTTATCTTCATTTTCTCCATATATTGTATTGCTGTTTCTTTTTCTGCAGTTTGTATGATCTTATCTTGTTGTAGTTTATTGCTTTATTTGGTCGCTGGATCCTTCTGTCACTATCTTGGTAGTCTTCCTTAATTGTCGTCACAACTAGATAGTGGTCACTTCCAATTTCGTAGCTTCTATTTACCCTTGTATCTATTATTTTGCTCCTTTTTCCCTTTTCTATTAAAACGTAATCTATTATAGATTTTACGTTCCTGCCTACCACTTCCCTTGTGTATTTGTGTATGTCCTTGTGTTTGAAATAGCCTGTTCGTTATTACTAGGTTGTTCATTCTACAGTAATCTAGCATTTTCTTCCCATTTTGGTTTAGTACGTTTTCACTCTTTTTCCGTTCTGCCTTTTCTTCCTTGCTGTCTTCCTTATTTTTACTAATATTATTTCTAATAAAATATTCGAATAAATGAATATATAAACATAATGAAATACTATGAATGCAATTTGTATTTAATTAATTATTTAATTGACTTCGATTCACACTGTAGCTCGTAACATAAATTATATAAACATAAAAGTTGAATGATATCAGAATACAAATACGGGATCTGATATCTGAATGCGGAATTCTCGCACTGCTGCACTGTTATTGTAGTCGATTTGCGGGTACATGATGAGGGGAATTACCCGTCTTGCGCGTAGTACGTGTTTCTGCTGATGGACCATCGTTAATTGGCTCAACATCCATCGACTTTTTGTGCAGGTTCTTGGGATTACCCCGAGCGCGAGGCCACCGAGATGAACTTCTTGGATGGTAATATTCGCAATTCGTTACGAATGTTTTAATAATTACAGCTATGTTTATTGCAAAGTAATTTCATCTAATATGGTTTCTTGGTTTACAAAATATTTCAACGAATAAATCAATTAATTTTTAAACATTTAGATGAAATTCAGCGAATTACGAAAATTCACACATCGGCTTTATGTGTGAATTAGAAAATTCCGTCAAATATTCGCAGTAAGGTTACAAAGTAAACATAAAAGTAAAACAGCATCAAAGTATAAGTAAAAAATAATAATAACAATAATAATTATTTTTATTACTTTTTTTACTGACCCGAGAAGGGTCGATAGCCCAACAAAGATTATATATATATATATATATATATATATATATATATATATATATATAGTAGTATTCAGTAAGAAATTGTCCGCGTTACCAGCACAAATCGAGTTATTAAACGTTAAAATAAACATTAAAAAAATAATAAAACTACCTGTCGTTAAGTTTAATGAAGATAAATGTATAAATTTTCAAGGTTAGTTGAAATATCTGCAGAGTAGATTGACTGGAATGGTATCAGTTTGAGTTATTTTTAGAGCCTACTGCGATTAATTGTTCATATTAATTTTTGATTTTATAACAAACCAGGTTCAATTACGACATTACGACATTAATTAAAATATTCATATATTATATATATATATATATATATATATATATATATAATAGATAACTAACACTAACACTAAATAAGTCGAAGTAAATTTCATAACTTTTGAAAATAAATAACGAAATTACAGCGGGCGTTCTGAAGTAACGGAACAGATTTAGGTCATTGCATCATTGTAACCCCAGGAAAAAGGTACTTATAGTTGAACTAGGGGTATCAAATTTAGTACCCTATTAGAAGGACTATCACTAAATAAGTCGAAGTAAATTTCATAAATTTTTGAAAATAAATAACGAAATTACAGCAGGTGTTCTGAAGTAACAGAACAGATTTAGGTCATTGCATCATTGTAACCCCAGGAAAAAGGTACTTATAGTTGAACTAGGAGTATCAAATTTAGTACCACATTAGAAGGATTTTTACTTAATTAGTCGAAGTTAATTTCATAATTTTTTGAAAATAAATACCGAAATTACAGCGGGTGTTCTGAAGTAACAGAACAGATTTAGGTTATTGCATCATTGTAACCCCAGCAAAAAGGTACTTATAGTTGGACTAGGGGTATCAAATTTAGTACTCTATTAGAAGGACTATCACTAAATAAGTCGAAGTAAATTTCATAAATTTTTGAAAATAAATAACGAAATTACAGCGGGTGTTCTGAAGTGACAGAACAGATTTAGGTTATTGCATCATTGTAACCCCAGGAAAAAGGTACTTATAGTTGAACTAGGGGTATCAAATTTAGTACCCTATTAGAAGGACTATCACTAAATAAGTCGAAGTAAATTTCATAAATTTTTGAAAATAAATAACGAAATTACAGCGGGCGTTCTGAAGTAACAGAACAGATTTAGGTCATTGTAACCCCAGGAAAAAGGTACTTATAGTTGAACTAGGGGTATCAAATTTAGTACCCTATTAGAATGACTATCAGTAAATAAGTTGAAGTAAATTTCACAAATTTTTGAAAATAAATAACGAAATTACAGCGGGTGTTCTGAGGTAACAGAAAATATTTAGGTCATTGCATGAATGTAACCTCAGGAAAAAGGTACTTATTGTTGAACTAGGAGTATCAAATTTAGTACCACATTAGAAGGATTTTTACTTAATTAGTCGAAGTTAATTTCATAATTTTTTGAAAATAAATACCGAAATTACAGCGGGTGTTCTGAAGTAACAGAACAGATTTAGGTTATTGCATCATTGTAACCCCAGCAAAAAGGTACTTATAGTTGGACTAGGGGTATCAAATTTAGTACCCTATTAGAAGGACTATCACTAAATAAGTCGAAGTAAATTTCATAAATTTTTGAAAATAAATAACGAAATTACAGCGGGTGTTCTGAAGTGACAGAACAGATTTAGGTTATTGCATCATTGTAACCCCAGGAAAAAGGTACTTATAGTTGAACTAGGGGTATCAAATTTAGTACCCTATTAGAAGGACTATCACTAAATAAGTCGAAGTAAATTTCATAAATTTTTGAAAATAAATAACGAAATTACAACGGGTGTTCTGAGGTAACAGAACAGATTTAGGTCATTGCATCATTGTAACCCCAGGAAAAAGGTACTTATAGTTGAACTAGGGGTATCAAATTTAGTACCCTATTAGAAGGACTATCACTAAATAAGTCGAAGTAAATTTCATAAATTTTTGAAAATAAATAACGAAATTACAGCGGGCGTTCTGAAGTAACAGAACAGATTTAGGTCATTGCATCATTGTAACCCCAGGAAAAGGTACTTATAGTTGATCTAGGGGTATCAAATTTAGTACCCTATTAGAAGGACTATCACTAAATAAGTCGAAGTAAATTTCATAAATTTTTGAAAATAAATAACGAAATTACAGCAGGTGTTCTGAAGTAACAGAACAGATTTAGGTCATTGCATCATTGTAACCCCAGGAAAAAGGTACTTATAGTTGAACTAGGGGTATCAAATTTAGTACCCTATTAGAAGGACTATCACTAAATAAGTCGAAGTAAATTTCATAAATTTTTGAAAATAAATAACGAAATTACAGCGGGTGTTCTGAAGTAACAGAACAGATTTAGGTCATTGCATCATTGTAACCCCAGGAAAAGGTACTTATAGTTGATCTAGGGGTATCAAATTTAGTACCCTATTAGAAGGACTATCACTAAATAAGTCGAAGTAAATTTCATAAATTTTTGAAAATAAATAACGAAATTACAGCGGGCGTTCTGAAGTAACAGAACAGATTTAGGTCATTGCATCATTGTAACCCCAGGAAAAGGTACTTATAGTTGATCTAGGGGTATCAAATTTAGTACCCTATTAGAAGGACTATCACTAAATAAGTCGAAGTAAATTTCATAAATTTTTGAAAATAAATAACGAAATTACAGCAGGTGTTCTGAAGTAACAGAACAGATTTAGGTCATTGCATCATTGTAACCCCAGGAAAAAGGTACTTATAGTTGAACTAGGGGTATCAAATTTAGTACCCTATTAGAAGGACTATCACTAAATAAGTCGAAGTAAATTTCATAAATTTTTGAAAATAAATAACGAAATTACAGCGGGTGTTCTGAGGTAACAGAAAAGATTTAGGTCATTGCATGAATGTAACCTCAGGAAAAAGGTACTTATAGTTGAACTAGGGGTATCAAATTTAGTACCCTATTAGAAGGACTATCACTAAATAAGTCGAAGTAAATTTCATAAATTTTTGAAAATAAATAACGAAATTACAGCAGGTGTTCTGAAGTAACAGAACAGATTTAGGTCATTGCATCATTGTAACCCCAGGAAAAGGTACTTATAGTTGAACTAGGGGTATCAAATTTAGTACCCTATTAGAAGGACTATCACTAAATAAGTCGAAGTAAATTTCATAAATTTTTGAAAATAAATAACGAAATTACAACGGGTGTTCTGAAGTGACAGAACAGATTTAGGTCATTGCATCATTGTAACCCCAGGAAAAAGGTACTTATAGTTGAACTAGGGATCTCAAATTTAGTACCCCATTAGAAGGAGTATAACTAAATAAGTCGAATAGTATATATATATATATATATATATATATATATATATATATATATATATAAACCTTTATTGGCATTAATAATCTAATGATTTGACACATTTGATCTAAAAAAATTGGAAAAACTAAGCGAAAAAATATTTTTGTTTTATTTTTAAAATGTTACATTTTAAATGAATTCCATATTAACTAATACGCGTGGAGTGTTTAACACCCCTAAAAGTATGATTATATGCGAGCTACAGTTTTCAAATTTGGCACCCTATGAAAACTACTATTTCCAAACACTTTCTGAAAATTACAATTATTTTCGATAAGTTGACGGTGATTTATAGCGATTTTAACAAAACCAAATTCACTAATTCGTGTTTTAAAGTTTAACACCCCTAGAATAGCAGTTCTCTGCGAGCTAGATTACATCTAGGTTATTTTTGGAAATTTTGTAAATCATTTAGTACTGAAATCTATATTAAATTACCTTCAATTTCATGTATAGTACTTGCATAGTACTACTAATTTCCTATACAATCAGCAGCTTCAAAGTTAATTTTGTTGAGCCATGGTAAATTTTTGATCACAACTAGGTTATTTTTAGAAATTTTGTAAACCCTTTGGCACCAATACAATATACATATAATTACCTTCAATTTGATGTATAGTACGAGTATAGTACTACTAAATTACTATACAATCAGCAGCTTCCAAGTTTTTTTTTGAGCCATGTTATATTTTTGATCACAACTAGATTATTTTGGGAAATTTTGTACATCATTTAACACCACTGCAATCTGCATTTGATTACCTTCAATTTGATGTGTAGTACTAGCATAGTACTACTAAAGTACTATACAATCCGCATCTTCAAAGTTAATTTTGTTAAGTCATGTTAGATTTTGGATCACAACTGGATAATTTTTGAAAATTGTATACACCATTTGGTACTACTGCAATCTGCATTTAGTGTCCCCTTCAATTTTATGTATAGTACTTTCATAGTACTACTAAAATACTAAACAATTCGCAGCTTCAAAGTTAATTCTGTTGAAATCATGTTAGATTTTTGATCACTTTTTGAAAATTTTGTACATCATTTGGTACTACTGCAATCTGAATTTAATCCCCTTCAATTTCATGTATAGTACTTTCATAGTACTACTAAATGACAATACAAACAGCAGCTTTAAAGATATTTTTGTTGGGCCATGTTATATTTTTGATCACAACTAGATTATTTTTGGAAATTTTGTACACCATTTAGCACCACTGCAATCTGCATTTAATTACCTTCAATTTGATGTATAGTACTTGCATAGCACTACTAAAGTACTATACAATCCACGGCTTCAAAGTTAATTTTGTTGAATCATTTTTGATCACAATTTTTGTAAATTTGGCAAACCAATGAGCACCACTACAATCTGAAATTAATTACTTTCAATTTTATGTATAGTACTTACATAGTACTACTAAATTACTATGAAAACAATAGCTTCAAAGTAGTTTTTGTTGAGTCACGGCAGTTTTTTGATCACAACTAGGTTATTTTTGGAAACTTTGGACACCATTTATTACAATTCCAATATACATTTAAATACTTTCAATTTGATGCTTAGTACAATTATAGTACAAAGTTATTTTTATTTATTTGTAATATATTTTTGTTGAGTTTGTTAGATTTTTGATCAAAACTAAGACATTTTTTGAAATTTTGTAAACCATTTAGCACTACTGCAATCTGCATTTAATTATCTTCCATTTGGTGTATAGTACTTCCATAGTACTACTAAATTACTATACAAACAGAAGTTTCAAAGTTATTTTGGTTATGTTTTGTTACATTTTTATAATAACTAGATTATTTTTCAAAATGTTGTAACCATTTGGTACTACTGCAATCTGTATTTCATTGCCTTCAACTTGATGTATAGTACTTGCATAGTCCTACTAAATTACTATACAAACAGCAGCTTTAAAGTTATTTTTGTTTGAGTCATGTTAGATTTTTGATCACAACTAGGTTATTTTTGGAAATTTTGTAAAACATTTAGCACCACTATAATCTGCATTTAATCACCTTCAATTTGATGTATAGTACTTGCATAGTACTACTAAATTACTATACAAACAGCAGCTTTAAATTTATTTTTGTTTCAGTCATGTTAGATTTTTGATCACAACTAGGTTATTTTTGGAAATTTTGTAAAACATATAGCACCACTACAATCTGCATTTAATCACCTTCAATTTGATGTGTAGTACATGCATAGTACTACTAAATTACTATACAAACAGCAGCTTTAAAGTTATTTTTGTT
This sequence comes from Lordithon lunulatus, assembly GCA_963942505.1. NCBI lineage: Eukaryota > Metazoa > Arthropoda > Insecta > Coleoptera > Staphylinidae > Lordithon > Lordithon lunulatus. The sequence continues at coordinate 4,740,350 of OZ012675.1, forward strand.
TGAGTCATGTTAGATTTTTGAACACAACTAGGTTATTCTTGGAAATTTTGTAAAACATTTAGCACCACTACAATCTGCATTTAATCACCTTCAATTTGATGTATAGTACTTGCATAGTACTACTAAATTACTATACAAACAGCAGCTTTAAAGTTATTTTTGTTTGAGTCATGTTAGATTTTTGATCACAACTAGGTTATTCTTGGAAATTTTGTAAAACATTTAGCACCACTACAATCTGTATTTAATCACCTTCAATTTGATGTATAGTATTTGCATAGTACTACTAAATTACTATACAAACAGCAGCTTTAAAGTTATTTTTGTTTGAGTCATGTTAGATTTTTGATCACAACTAGGTTATTTTTGGAAAATTTGTAAAATATTTAGCACCACTACAATCTGTATTTAATCACCTTCAATTAGATGTATAGTACTTGCATAGTACTACTAAATTACTATACAAACAGCAGCTTTAAAGTTATTTTTGTTTGAGTCATGTTAGATTTTTGATCACAACTAGGTTATTTTTGAAAATTTTGTAAAACATTTAGCACCACTACAATCTGCATTTAATCACCTTCAATTTGATGTATAGTACTTGCATAGTACTACTAAATTACTATACAAACAGCAGCTTTAAAGTTATTTTTGTTTGAGTCATGTTAGATTTTTGATCACAACTAGGTTATTTTTGGAAATTTTGTAAAACATTTAGCACTACTACAATCTGTATTTAATCACCTTCAATTTGATGTATAGTATTTGCATAGTACTACTAAATTACTATACAAACAACAGCTTTAAAGTTATTTTTGTTTGAGTCATGTTAGATTTTTGATCACAACTAGGTTATTTTTGGAAATTTTGTAAAACATTTGGCACCACTACAATCTGTATTTAATCACCTTCAATTAGATGTATAGTACTTGCATAGTACTACTAAATTACTATACAAACAGCAGCTTTAAAGTTATTTTTGTTTGAGTCATGTTAGATTTTTGATCACAACTAGGTTATTTTTGGAAATTTTGTAAAACATGTAGCACCACTACAATCTGCATTTAATCACCTTCAATTTGATGTGTAGTACATGCATAGTACTACTAAATTACTATACAAACAGCAGCTTTAAAGTTATTTTTGTTTGAGTCATGTTAGATTTTTGATCACAACTAGGTTATTTTTGGAAATTTTGTAAAACATTTAGCACCACTACAATCTGCATTTAATCACCTTCAATTTGATGTATAGTACTTGCATAGTACTACTAAATTACTATACAAACAGCAGCTTTAAAGTTATTTTTGTTTGAGTCATGTTAGATTTTTGATCACAACTAGGTTATTTTTGGAAATTTTGTAAAACATTTAGCACCACTACAATCTGCATTTAATCACCTTCAATTTGATGTATAGTACTTGCATAGTACTACTAAATTACTATACAAACAGCAGCTTTAAATTTATTTTTGTTTGAGTTATGTTAGATTTTTGATCACAACTAGGTTATTTTTGGAAATTTTGTAAAACATTTAGCACCACTACAATCTGCATTTAATCACCTTCAATTTGATGCATAGCACTTTCATAGTACTACTAAATTACTATACAAACAGCAGCTTTAAAGTTATTTTTGTTTGAGTCATGTTAGATTTTTGATCACAACTAGGTTATTTTTGGAAATTTTGTAAAACATTTAGGGCCACTACAATCTGCATTTAATCACCTTCAATTTGATGTATAGTACTTGCATAGTACCACTAAATTACTATACAAACAGCAGCTTTAAAATTGTTTTTGTTGAGTCACGTTAGATTTTGATGTTTAAATTACTATACAAACAGCAGAAGTATGGCGCCCCTAAAACAGCAATTATATGCGAGCTATAGTTTTCAAATTTGGTACCCCACGAAAACTACTATTTTGAAACATTTTCCAAAAATTACATTTATTTTGAATGGGCTGACAGTGATTTATAGCGATTTTAACACAACCAAATTCACTAATTCGTGTTTTAAAGTTTAACACCCCTAGAATAGCAATTATATACGAGCTACAGTTTTCAAATTTGGTATTCCATGAAATCCACTATTTTGTAATAGTTTTTGAAAAATTACATTTATTTTTAATCAATTCAATTCAGTGATTTATAGCGATTTTAGCATAATAAAAAAATATAGGACAATAAAGTTTTAAAAATAACTTGCCTACCTAATACATTAATCCTGTCTTATAATTGCCTGTGACTAATGAAATTACAATGATTAAATTATTTATGTTTACATGATTTTTTGTGTGTAAATATTCAATTTTATTAATATGTTTTGTTATGTAGTCCTTTTAGGCTAAAATAAAGTGGATTCTTATTATGATAATAAAATTTAAAATGGAACTTACCAAATTAATATATTAATCCTGTCTTAATAATTTCCTGACAGACACCAACTAATAATTTTCGAATGTTCACACAAATATTTCGCGACACTTTCTCGAGTTTTCAGTTTACCGCCACGCCGCGAGACGAAATAATCCGGGCGGATAAGTCGGATCGCGAGAGACAAGTGTGCGCGGATTTGTACCGGGGGCAGCCCGCATTCACTCGCCTGCAAATCGCCAGCCCCCCGAAAATTGCGCTAGTGGTGGCGAAGAACTGGTGGAAAGGACAGCAAGCTTGCCATTAAAAAACAATTCGTGTGTTTTATTTTAAAAGCATATTCATATATCACAGTAACAAATTAAATAAGAGTGAAACACATTAAAATAGATAAATTCTAATAACTAAAGTTTTGTTTGGCCGGAAAATGTGGTTTTCCATTTCACAGAAGTGTGCGAAATAAAAATTTCAATGCCATGTGTAGCATACGTGTGCGACGAGCAGGTAGATGGTCGTTACTAGCAGGCTGCTGATTGTGACTGGAAAACCAACTCTGGAAATATAAAATATAAATAATTTTAAAATAAATTGTCTACATATTTTTACATCCAGAATTGTATTTTTATTAGTACTTAAAGTATTACAAATTATCAAATAAAATTTTAGATGTGGTGCTGCTGCTTAGACGACGATATACATAAAAAAGCACGTATAGTAATATTATGTAGTATGAATATTATAATTACGATTTTGTCACAAATTATCATGACCTGACTATGTTTTAAAGAATAAAAATAATTATTATTGCTTATATAGTATGAATAATACAATTTTTTATTTCAATTTACATCTGTTGTCCTGCTGCTACTACATTTTTGTAACAAGTTACCATGGTCAGGTAGTGAACCGGTAGACATATAATTATTATATCTCCTGAATCTCGCCATTTAGTTTGCAGACATTTTTTATTACTACTAGTATTACAGGATTTTGATATTTAACTGTATATTCCTACAAATAAGGATCCTCTAAATGGTCTTTGTTGATTTGTGGTGTCTATTGTGTATCTTTCATACATCTAAGACTAATATACAGATATACACACACATCCTGATGTATATAGACAGACAGGAAATCATAAACATAATGCAGAAAATCGCATTAATATCAGTACAGCCGTTCTAGAACTTGAAGTGTCAAACAGACTAACATACAGACATACAGACACACAGGCTGATGTATATAGAGAGACAGGAAGATAGTTATGATTGTCCTTACATGAGAAATCATATACAGAATGCAGAAAATCGCAATTAATATCAGTACAGCCGTTCTAGAACTTTAGTGCCATATCGACTAACATACAGACATACAGACACACAGGCTGATGTAAATAGACAGACAGGTAGATAGTTATGATGGTACTTGCACGATAAATCATAAGCAGAATACACAAAATTAAATTAATATCAGTACAGCCGTTTCTAGAACTTTAAAGTACCAAACAGACCAACATACAGACATACAGACACACAGGCCGATCTAGATAGACAGACAGGTGGATAGTTATGGTAGTATAAAGTATAAAAGTTTATATAGTAATACTTTTTCAATTTATTATGCAGGTAACAGTATTCTTATATGAACGTTTATCGACTGTAGCCTCAATATTTGAGGCAATTTAACGAATTATATGTCTTTATAAACATCGATCAATGGATAACATATAAATATCTCAAAAATATCCAAAATCCAATTATTTAATACTTTTTTGAGTTTTTAATGCGGGTAACAGTATCTTTGTATCAACTTTTATCAAGTGTAGCCTCAATATTTGAGGTCATTTAACGAATTATATGTTTTTATAAATATCGATAAATGAGTAACATATAAATTTCTCAAGAATATCCAAAATTCAATTATTTAATAATTTTTTGATTTTTTAATGTGGGTAAAATTATCCCTGTATGAATTTTTATGAAATGTAGCCTCAATATTTGAGGTAATTTAACGAGTTATATTTTTTATGAACATAGATAAATAGGCAACATATAAATATCTCAAAAATATCCAAAAACCAATATTTAATACTTTTTTGAGTTTTTAATGCGGGTAACAGTATCTTTGTATCAACTTTTATCAAGTGTAGCCTCAATATTTGAAGTAATTTAACGAATTATATGTTTTTATAAACATAGATAAATAGGTAACATATAAATTTCTTAAAAATATCCAAAATCAAATTATTTAATACTTTTTTGAATTTTTAATGCGGGTAACATTATCCTTATATGAATTTTTATGAAATGTAGCCTCAATATTTGAGGTAATTTAACGAATTATATTTTTTATAAACATAAATAAATAGGCAACATATAAATATCTCAAAAATATCCAAAAACCAATCATTTAATACTTTTTTGAGTTTTTAATGCGGGTAACAGTATCTTTGTATCAACTTTTATCAAGTGTAGCCTCAATGTTTGAGGTCATTTAACGAATTATATGTTTTTATAAATATCGATAAATGAGTAACATATAAATTTCTCAAGAATATCCAAAATTCAATTAATTAATAATTTTTTGATTTTTTAATGCGGGCAACATTATCCTTGTATTAATTTTTATGAAATGTAGCCTCAATATTTGAAGTAATTTAACGAATTATATTTTTTATAAACATAAATAAATAGGCAACATATAAATATCTCAAAAATATCCAAAATCCAATTATTTAATACTTTTTTGAGTTTTTAATGCGGGTAAAAGTATCTTTGTATCAACTTTTATCAAGTGTAGCCTCAATATTTGAGGTCATTTAACGAATTATATGTTTTTATAAACATAGATAAATAGGTAACATATAAATTTCTTAAAAATATCCAAAATCAAATTATTTAATACTTTTTTGATTTTTTAATGCGGGTAACATTATCCTTGTATGAATTTTTATGAAATGTAGCCTCAATATTTGAGGTAATTTAACGAATTATATTTTTTATAAACATAAATAAATAGGCAACATATAAATATCTCAAAAATATCCAAAAACCAATCATTTAATACTTTTTTGAGTTTTTAATGCGGGTAACAGTATCTTTGTATCAACTTTTATCAAGTGTAGCCTCAATATTTGAGGTAATTTAACGAATTATATTTTTTATAAACATAAATAAATAGGCAACATATAAATATCTCAAAAATATCCATAATCCAATTATTTAATACTTTTTTGAGTTTTTAATGCGGGTAAAAGTATCTTTGTATCAACTTTTATCAAGTGTAGCCTCAATATTTGAGGTAATTTAACGAATTATATGTTTTTATAAACATAGATTAATAGGTAACATATAAATTTCTTAAAAATATCCAAAATCAAATTATTTAATACTTTTTTGATTTTTTAATGCGGGTAACATTATCCTTGTATGAATTTTTATGAAATGTAGCCTCAATATTTGAGGTAATTTAACGAATTATATTTTTTATAAACATAGATAAATAGGCAACATATAAATATCTCAAAAATATCCAAAATCCAATTATTTAATACTTTTTTGAGTTTTTAATGCGGGTAACAGTATCTTTGTATCAACTTTTATCAAGTGTAGCCTCAATATTTGAGGTAATTTAACGAATTATATTTTTTATAAACATAAATAAATAGGCAACATATAAATATCTCAAAAATATCCATAATCCAATTATTTAATACTTTTTTGAGTTTTTAATGCGGGTAAAAGTATCTTTGTATCAACTTTTATCAAGTGTAGCCTCAATATTTGAGGTAATTTAACGAATTATATGTTTTTATAAACATAGATTAATAGGTAACATATAAATTTCTTAAAAATATCCAAAATCAAATTATTTAATACTTTTTTGATTTTTTAATGCGGGTAACATTATCCTTGTATGAATTTTTATGAAATGTAGCCTCAATATTTGAGGTAATTTAACGAATTATATTTTTTATAAACATAGATAAATAGGCAACATATAAATATCTCAAAAATATCCAAAATCCAATTATTTAATACTTTTTTGAGTTTTTAATGCGGGTAACAGTATCTTTGTATCAACTTTTATCAAGTGTAGCCTCAATATTTGAGGTAATTTAACGAATTATATTTTTTATAAACATAAATAAATAGGCAACATATAAATATCTCAAAAATATCCATAATCCAATTATTTAATACTTTTTTGAGTTTTTAATGCGGGTAAAAGTATCTTTGTATCAACTTTTATCAAGTGTAGCCTCAATATTTGAGGTCATTTAACGAATTATATGTTTTTATAAACATAGATAAATAGGTAACATATAAATTTCTTAAAAATATCCAAAATCAAATTATTTAATACTTTTTTGATTTTTTAATGCGGGTAACATTATCCTTGTATGAATTTTTATGAAATGTAGCCTCAATATTTGAGGTAATTTAACGAATTATATTTTTTATAAACATAGATAAATAGGCAACATATAAATATCTCAAAAATATCCAAAATCCAATTATTTAATACTTTTTTGAGTTTTTAATGCGGGTAACAGTATCTTTGTATCAACTTTTATCAAGTGTAGCCTCAATATTTGAGGTAATTTAACGAATTATATTTTTTATAAACATAAATAAATAGGCAACATATAAATATCTCAAAAATATCCATAATCCAATTATTTAATACTTTTTTGAGTTTTTAATGCGGGTAAAAGTATCTTTGTATCAACTTTTATCAAGTGTAGCCTCAATATTTGAGGTAATTTAACGAATTATATTTTTTATAAACATAGATAAATAGGCAACATATAAATATCTCAAAAATATCCAAAATCCAATTATTTAATACTTTTTTGATTTTTTAATGCGGGTAACATTATCCTTGTATGAATTTTTATGAAATGTAGCCTCAATATTTGAGGTAATTTAACGAATTATATTTTTTATAAACATAGATAAATAGGCAACATATAAATATCTCAAAAATATCCAAAATCCAATTATTTAATACTTTTTTGATTTTTTAATGCGGGTAACATTATCCTTGTATGAATTTTTATGAAATGTAGCCTCAATATTTGAGGTAATTTAACGAATTATATTTTTTATAAACATAGATAAATAGGCAACATATAAATATCTCAAAAATATCCAAAATCCAATTATTTAATACTTTTTTGAGTTTTTAATGCGGGTAACAGTATCTTTGTATCAACTTTTATCAAGTGTAGCCTCAATATTTGAGGTAATTTAACGAATTATATTTTTTATAAACATAAATAAATAGGCAACATATAAATATCTCAAAAATATCCATAATCCAATTATTTAATACTTTTTTGAGTTTTTAATGCGGGTAAAAGTATCTTTGTATCAACTTTTATCAAGTGTAGCCTCAATATTTGAGGTAATTTAACGAATTATATGTTTTTATAAACATAGATTAATAGGTAACATATAAATTTCTTAAAAATATCCAAAATCAAATTATTTAATACTTTTTTGATTTTTTAATGCGGGTAACATTATCCTTGTATGAATTTTTATGAAATGTAGCCTCAATATTTGAGGTAATTTAACGAATTATATTTTTTATAAACATAGATAAATAGGCAACATATAAATATCTCAAAAATATCCAAAATCCAATTATTTAATACTTTTTTGATTTTTTAATGCGGGTAACATTATCCTTGTATGAATTTTTATGAAATGTAGCCTCAATATTTGAGGTAATTTAACGAATTATATTTTTTATAAACATAGATAAATAGGCAACATATAAATATCTCAAAAATATCCAAAATCCAATTATTTAATACTTTTTTGATTTTTTAATGCGGGTAACATTATCCTTGTATGAATTTTTATGAAATGTAGCCTCAATATTTGAGGTAATTTAACGAATTATATTTTTTATAAACATAGATAAATAGGCAACATATAAATATCTCAAAAATATCCAAAATCCAATTATTTAATACTTTTTTGATTTTTTAATGCGGGTAACATTATCCTTGTATGAATTTTTATGAAATGTAGCCTCAATATTTGAGGTAATTTAACGAATTATATTTTTTATAAACATAAATAAATAGGCAACATATAAATATCTCAAAAATATCCAAAAACCAATCATTTAATACTTTTTTGAGTTTTTAATGCGGGTAACAGTATCTTTGTATCAACTTTTATCAAGTGTAGCCTCAATATTTGAGGTAATTTAACGAATTATATTTTTTATAAACATAAATAAATAGGCAACATATAAATATCTCAAAAATATCCATAATCCAATTATTTAATACTTTTTTGAGTTTTTAATGCGGGTAAAAGTATCTTTGTATCAACTTTTATCAAGTGTAGCCTCAATATTTGAGGTAATTTAACGAATTATATGTTTTTATAAACATAGATTAATAGGTAACATATAAATTTCTTAAAAATATCCAAAATCAAATTATTTAATACTTTTTTGATTTTTTAATGCGGGTAACATTATCCTTGTATGAATTTTTATGAAATGTAGCCTCAATATTTGAGGTAATTTAACGAATTATATTTTTTATAAACATAGATAAATAGGCAACATATAAATATCTCAAAAATATCCAAAATCCAATTATTTAATACTTTTTTGAGTTTTTAATGCGGGTAACAGTATCTTTGTATCAACTTTTATCAAGTGTAGCCTCAATATTTGAGGTAATTTAACGAATTATATTTTTTATAAACATAAATAAATAGGCAACATATAAATATCTCAAAAATATCCATAATCCAATTATTTAATACTTTTTTGAGTTTTTAATGCGGGTAAAAGTATCTTTGTATCAACTTTTATCAAGTGTAGCCTCAATATTTGAGGTCATTTAACGAATTATATGTTTTTATAAACATAGATAAATAGGTAACATATAAATTTCTTAAAAATATCCAAAATCAAATTATTTAATACTTTTTTGATTTTTTAATGCGGGTAACATTATCCTTGTATGAATTTTTATGAAATGTAGCCTCAATATTTGAGGTAATTTAACGAATTATATTTTTTATAAACATAAATAAATAGGCAACATATAAATATCTCAAAAATATCCAAAAACCAATCATTTAATACTTTTTTGAGTTTTTAATGCGGGTAACAGTATCTTTGTATCAACTTTTATCAAGTGTAGCCTCAATATTTGAGGTAATTTAACGAATTATATTTTTTATAAACATAAATAAATAGGCAACATATAAATATCTCAAAAATATCCAAAAACCAATCATTTAATACTTTTTTGAGTTTTTAATGCGGGTAACAGTATCTTTGTATCAACTTTTATCAAGTGTAGCCTCAATATTTGAGGTAATTTAACGAATTATATTTTTTATAAACATAAATAAATAGGCAACATATAAATATCTCAAAAATATCCATAATCCAATTATTTAATACTTTTTTGAGTTTTTAATGCGGGTAAAAGTATCTTTGTATCAACTTTTATCAAGTGTAGCCTCAATATTTGAGGTAATTTAACGAATTATATGTTTTTATAAACATAGATTAATAGGTAACATATAAATTTCTTAAAAATATCCAAAATCAAATTATTTAATACTTTTTTGATTTTTTAATGCGGGTAACATTATCCTTGTATGAATTTTTATGAAATGTAGCCTCAATATTTGAGGTAATTTAACGAATTATATTTTTTATAAACATAGATAAATAGGCAACATATAAATATCTCAAAAATATCCAAAATCCAATTATTTAATACTTTTTTGAGTTTTTAATGCGGGTAACAGTATCTTTGTATCAACTTTTATCAAGTGTAGCCTCAATATTTGAGGTAATTTAACGAATTATATTTTTTATAAACATAAATAAATAGGCAACATATAAATATCTCAAAAATATCCATAATCCAATTATTTAATACTTTTTTGAGTTTTTAATGCGGGTAAAAGTATCTTTGTATCAACTTTTATCAAGTGTAGCCTCAATATTTGAGGTCATTTAACGAATTATATGTTTTTATAAACATAGATAAATAGGTAACATATAAATTTCTTAAAAATATCCAAAATCAAATTATTTAATACTTTTTTGATTTTTTAATGCGGGTAACATTATCCTTGTATGAATTTTTATGAAATGTAGCCTCAATATTTGAGGTAATTTAACGAATTATATTTTTTATAAACATAGATAAATAGGCAACATATAAATATCTCAAAAATATCCAAAATCCAATTATTTAATACTTTTTTGAGTTTTTAATGCGGGTAACAGTATCTTTGTATCAACTTTTATCAAGTGTAGCCTCAATATTTGAGGTCATTTAACGAATTATATGTTTTTATAAATATCGATAAATGAGTAACATATAAATTTCTCAAGAATATCCAAAATTCAATTATTTAATAATTTTTTGATTTTTTAATGCGGGTAACATTATCCTTGCATGAATTTTTATGAAATGTTGCCTCAATATTTGAGGTAATTTAACGAATTATATTTTTTATAAACATAAATAAATAGGCAACATATAAATATCTCAAAAATATCCAAAATCCAATCATTTCCTACTTTATGGAATTTGTTATGCTTGTAACAGTATCCTTATATGAATTTTTATCAACTGTAGCCTCAATAATTGAGGTAACCTAATTCTAATTCAGAGACTTTCAGACTTTCAAAGTGTCAAAGTGACAAAGTGACAAAGTGTCAAAGTTTCAAACTTTCAAACTTTCAAACTTTCAAAGTTTCAATTATGTGAAGTGTCATTGACATATCGTTAAAGTATTTTGGCATTGTCTTTGATGTGTCTTGGATGTGTTTTTTATTTGTGTTTTTTGTTTATTTGCTGTACATTGCTGTACTTTGATCTAACTGTCATATGTCTTTATATATGTCTCGTATTTTTGAATGGTTTTTGATGTATATTTGTTGTGTTTTTAAAGTGACTTTGAAGTATTTCTAAAGTGCCTTTGAAGTATCTCTAAAGTGCTTTGGAAGTATCTCTAAAGTTTCATTGAAGTATCTTTAATGTGCCTTTGTTTTGTGTTTGAAGTGTTTTTGATATTTTGAAGTTTCATTGAAGTGTCTTTAATGTGCCTTTGTTTTGTGTTTGAAGTATCTTTGAAATTTCTTTGAAGTTTCATAGTTTTCAATTATTTGAAGTGTCATTGACGTAATTTGCAAGTATTTTTGAGGTGGCTTTGATGTGTGTCTGGAGATGATTTTCATTAATCTTTGTTGTTTCTTTGATGTACTTTATTGTAATTGTCATATGTCTTTGATGCCTATATGAATCGTTTTTGATGTACATTTGATGTATTTTCAAAACGTCGTTGTAGTGTCTTAGACCTGTCTTACAAGTTTTTCGAAATTACTTTGATTTGTGTTTGAAGTGTCTTTGATGTATCTTTGAAGTGTTTTTGAACTGCCTTTGTAGTTCTTTGAAGTATCTTCTAAGTATCTTTGAAGTGTCTTAGCAAAAACTGGAAATGAAAGAAGAAGAGGTAGACCAAGAAAAGAGTGGTACAACAGAATAGAGGAAATAATATTCAAGGAAAGACAGTCAAACAAGCAAGAGAACTGACTGTTTTTGATATATCCATGAACTATTTTTGAAGTTCTTTGAAGTATCATTGAAGTGTCTTTGAAGTGTCTTTAAAATGTCTTTATAGTGCATTTCATGTGGTTTTATGTGTCTTTGAAGTGTCTTTGAAGTGTCTTCGAAATATCTTTGGAGTGTCTTTGAAGTGTCTTTGAAGTGTCTTTGAAGTGTTTTTAAAGTGTTTTTATAGTGCATTTCATGTGGCTTTATGTGTTTTTGACGCATCTTAGATGGCTTAGAAGTATTTTATAACTCTTAAAATAGTTTAGTAGTGTCCTACAAGTGCATTTGCATTATCTTTGAAGTATTTCTTGAGTCATCAGTATCAGTATCAGTATCAGTATCAGTATCTGTATCAGTATCAGTATCAGTATCAGTATCAGTATCAGTATCAGTATCAGTATCACCCTTTAGAACATACAAATAATTTAAAGAAACTATAAGAAATTACATATATTCATAAATAATAATAAAATAAAAGGAATAAAAAATAGAAAAAAATAATAATGAAAAACATATGTTACATTGAGCATTATTAAACTCATACTATATTCGATTTGAAATTATTGCCATTATGTAATATTGTGTAACACTTCGGTAACAATAAACATTTTTTTTTTCGTGTGAATATTTAATGATTTATTTGCCTTTTGTGTAACTTTTAGTTTTTTTTAAATGCATTTATGTGAGTTATGCGTCTACATGTTTAGTCGTTTCATTATTCATGTGACTTTTCTGCGGTAGTCTTTGTCCTTCCTTTGAACATTTTTCTCTCCCTATCTCACTGTGAAACATTCAATTCATTATTCAACATTCTATATATTATTTTTTAATATTGTCTAAGATTGCTTTAATATTCAGTGTGTTTCCTTTTAATACCATTCTTTGTCTCTATTTGTATATTTAACCCAAAAAAAAACATTTTTAATGAAATTTTGTAAAAAATATTTATATAACCTGAATAAATAATTTATTATTTCATTTATTATTCTCATAGTAATTGTAATTTGCATTATATTTTTAGATGCTTGCCTCATTCTATATGCGCCATGCAATAGTTTTTTCAATCAATTAAAGACCATTAGAGCAGTGTAAATTTTCGTCACAAATTCATAACGCTAACCAGACTTTCCAAATAAAGCAAACTCCCTTGAAACATAATCATCCGACACGCATGGTAATTGTAATAGCAACTGTTGTTTCGTTACATAAAAGTTACTAAATAAATACCCGTTTTTTTTTTTTAATCATACACTTTTGGCGGCTCTGACTTATCGCCGGGCGTTGCGTAAAACGTCTCACTTACAAACAAAAACCTGTTCCGATTAAAATAATAATGCGAAAAACGTGAGCCAATAACGAAATATTATGGCAGAGGCCGTGCGTATTGGTGCGTAGGCCTCAGATGGTCCAGATCGGATGATTTGTAAGATAACTGCTGCGCGGCGAACGTTGTAGGAAAGTCGGCTGTGGTTTGCATTGCGCAAAGTAGACTTAAATGGGGGGTGGGGGCAGCAAGGGAAACCGAAATCGTACTTACTTGAGGAACTCGATGAAGGAGAAACGGTAGCCGTGCTGCTCGGCCACACCAGCACAGATTATGGTCGAGGACGAACCGAATAGAGTACCATTACCTGGAATTATTAATTGTTAATGGTTTGTTTTTAGTTTGAATCAGTTATGAACATCGACTAATCGCTATAACTCTAGCTGTGGTGGACGAAATTTTACAAAATTCACCCTAAATATTTGAAATATGTATGTTTACATTTGTATGAAGTTTCAAAATAATATTTTTAAAATTGAATATTTTATTAATTATTTAGTTTGAATCAGTTATGAACATCGAAAAATCGCTATAACTCTAGCTGTGGTGGACGAAATTTTACAAAATTCACCCCAAATATTTGAAATATGTGTGTTTATATTTGTATGACGTTTCAAAATAATATTTTCAAAATTGAATATTTTAGTAATTATTTAGTTTGAATCAGTTATGAACATCGAAAAATCGTTATAACTCCAGCTGTGGTGGACGAAATTTTAAAAAATGTACCCCAAATATTCGAAATATGTATGTTTATATTTGTATGAAGTTTCAAAATAATATTTTCAAAATTGAATATTTTACTAATTATTTAGTTTGAATCAGTTATGAACATCGAAAAATCGCTATAACTCTAGCTGTGGAGGACGAAATTTTACAAAATTCACCCTAAATATTTGAAATATGTATGTTTACATTTGTTTGAAGTTTCAAAATAATATTTTCAAAATTGAATATTTTAGTAATTATTTAGTTTGAATTAGTTATGAACATCGAAAAATCGCTGTAACTCCAGCTGTGATGGACGAAATTTTACAAAATTCACCCCATATATTCGAAATATGTATGTTTATATTTGTATGAAGTTTCAAAATAATATTTTCAAAATTGAATATTTTAGTAATTATTTAGTTTGAATCAGTTATGAACATCGAAAAATCGCTGTAACTCTAGCTGTGGTGGACGAAATTTTACAAAATTCACTCCAAATATTCGAAATATGTATGTTTATATTTGTATGAAGTTTCAAAATAATATTTTCAAAATTGAATATTTTAGTAATTATTTAGTTTGAATCAGTTATGAACATCGAAAAATCGCTGTAACTCTAGCTGTGGTGGACGAAATTTTACAAAATTCACTCCAAATATTCGAAATATGTATGTTTATATTTGTATGAAGTTTCAAAATAATATTTTCAAAATTGAATATTTTAGTAATTATTTAGTTTGAATCAGTTATGAACATCGAAAAATCGTTATAACTCCAGCTATGGTGGACGAAAGTTTACAAAATTCACCCCAAATATTTGAAATATATATGTTTACATTTGCATGAAGTTTCAAAATAATATTTTCAAAATTGAATATTTTAGTAATTATTTAGTTTGAATTAGTTATGATCATCTAAAAATCGTTATAACTGCAGCTGTGGTGGACGAAATTTTACAAAATTCAACTCAAATATGATTAATTTAAATCCGATTAGTAATCAAATATGTATACAATCTTATGTTATTTTGAAAACTCCAAAAATAATAAACAGATTGTTCTATCATATGGCGCCATTTATTGATATTGTCAGACACTCTTTGAACTTTGAGTTCACTGTCAAAAATAGGTGATAACTAAAAATAGCATTAATCAGACTAAAATTTGATAAATCTTAAAAAAACTGCTGACTAGAAATTTTTGATTGTTATGGTTGTCGATGACTAATATGTTTGGCTATCAGAAAACATGATGTAGAATTTTGTTACATTGCTAGTTAGTTAGTTATAGCATGCTATATGCGGAATTTAGTAAAATTCGCATAAAATGGCTGCAATTTGCTGCATTTTAAAGCAAATGCTGGATAGAAATTTCTGAATATTAGCTTGTGGATAACTAACATGTTTGGCTATCAGAAAACAAGTTGTTGAATTTAAATATATTGCTAGTTAGTTAGATACGACATGCTATATGAGAAATGTAGTAAAATTAATATAAAACTGATAGAATTTTCTATGACTAGAATGACTATTAGAAAACATCACCTATAATTTATATTGTTTCATAGCTAAATAATTAGCTATGACATTATGTATAAAGAATCTATTTATCTTACCTCCAAGGCACGCTCCAAAAGATAGGGCCCAAATTAACGGCTGCAGAGGTAGATTAAGCTCACGATTGTCCGCTAAGCTGGTGGCAATTCTGATCATCATAGTGGTGAGTGGAATGTTGTCCACAAAAGCTGATGCTAATCCAGAAACCCATAGAATCAGTAAAATAGTTACCGATAGCCTCGCATCTTCGCTCACACTCATAACCACGGCTAGAGTTTGTTGACCAATCCAGTCGATCAAACCCAATCGCGCCAAACACTGAAAGAATAAATATCAATATATATATATATATATATATATATATATATATATATATATCTCAAAAACTTCCCTCTATTGGGATTCGAACGCACGTCTCCGGCTATCGCCGCCGTCGCGCTACCAACTGCGCCACGGAGGGTGGTAGTAGAGATTTTAAGTTTTTTTATACACCAAATCGAAGATAATTTCATATTCTTTAAGATAGTTGAGAAAAAAATTGGAAAAAATTTCAAGTTTTAGTGTAGAATGGACGAATCTTGCATCATGCCGGTGGCATGATTGGCAAATCTATCGACATATCTATGGGGAGATTTTAAGTTATGCTATAAGCATATTGTTACTTCAAAATAAACAAGTTATATCTCAAATTGAAGCTTAAGCAACAGGAAATACGATAAGTTCTTGTAGTGATCAAAAATTCGAAAAGTTAATTTATTACGATTTTTTGAAAACGAAACATTTGAAAAAATCTACCTCGGCTTGAATTTTTGTTTGCTATAATTGTACTGTTTATTCGAAATAAACAAGTTATATCTCAAATTGAAGCTTAATCAACAGGAAATACGATAAGTTTTTGTAGTGATCAAAAATCCAAAAAGTTGATTTATTAAGATTTTTTGAAAACGAAACGTTTGAAAAAATTTACCTCGCATTGAATTTTTGTTTGCTATGATTGTACTTTTAATTCAAAATAAACAAGTTTTATCTTAAATTGAAGCTTAATCAACAGGAAATACGATAAGTTCTTGTAGTGATCAAAAATACAAAAAGTTGATTTATTATGATTTTTTGAAAACGAAACATTTGAAGAAATGTACCTCGCATTGAATTTTAGTTTGCTATAATTGTACTGTTAATTCGAAATAAAAAAGTTATATCTCAAATTGAAGCTTAAACAACAGCAAATACGATTAGTTTTTGTAGTGATCAAAAATTCGAAAATTTGATTTATTACGATTTTTTTAAAACGAAACATTTGAAAAAATGTACCTCGCATTGAATTTTGGTTTGCTATAATTGTACTGTTAATTCAAAATAAACAAGTTATATCTCAAATTGAAGCTTAATCAACAGGAAATACGATAAGTTTTTGTAGTGATCAAAAATTCAAAAAGTTGATTTATTACGATTTTTTGAAAACGAAACGTTTGAAAATATGTACCTCGACTTGAATTTTTATTTGCTATAATTGTACTGTTAATTGAAAATAAATAAGTTATATCTCGAATTGAAGCTTAATTAACAGTAAATACGATAAGTTTTTGTAGTGATCAAAAATTCAAAAAGTTGATTTATTACGATTTTTTGAAAACGAAACATTTGAAAAAATGTACCTCGCATTGAATTTTTGTTTGCTATAATTGTACTGTTAATTAAAAATAAACAATTTATATCTCAAATTGAAGCTTAAACAACAGCAAATACGAGTAGTTTTTGTAATGATCAAAAATTCAAAAAGTTGATTTATTACGATTTTTTGAAAACGAAACATTTGAAAAAATGTACCTCGACTTGAATTTTTATTTGCTATAATTGTACTATTAAATCAAAATAAACAAGTTATATGTCAAATTGAAGCTTAATCAACAGGAAATACGATAAGTTTTTGTAGTGATCAAAAATTTGAAAATTTGATTTATTATGATTTTTTGAAAACGAAACATTTGAAGAAATGTACCTCGCATTGAATTTTTGTTTGCTATAATTGTACTTTTAATTCAAAATAAACAAGTTTTATCTCAAATTGAAGCTTAATCAACAGGAAATACGATAAGTTCTTGTAGTGATCAAAAATACAAAAAGTTGATTTATTATGATTTTTTGAAAACGAAACATTTGAAGAAATGTACCTCGCATTGAATTCTTGTTTGCTATAATTGTACTTTTAATTCAAAATAAACAAGTTATATCTCAAATTGAAGCTTAATCAACAGGAAATATGATAAGTTCTTGTGGTGATCAAAAATTCGAAAAGTTGATTTATTACGATTTTTTGAAAACGAAACATTTGAAAAAATGTACCTCGACTTGAATTTTTATTTGCTATAATTGTACTGTTAATTCAAACTAAACAGGTTATATCTTAAATTGAAGCTTAAATAACAGGAAATACGATAAGTTCTTGTAGTGATCAAAAATCCAACAAGTTGATTTATTACGATTTTTTGAAAACGAAACATTTGAAAAAATATACCTCGCATTGAATTTTTGTTTGCTATAATTGTACTGTTAATTCAAAATAATCAAGTTATATCTCAAATTGAAGCTTAAACAATAGGAAATATGATAAGTTCTTGTAGTGATCAAAAATTCGAAAAGTTGATTTATTACGATTTTTTAAAAACGAATCATTTGGTTGCATTGAATTTTTGTTTGCTATAATTATACTGTTCATTCAAAATAAACTAGTTATATCTCAAACTAAACCTTAAACAACAGGAAATATGATAAGTTTTGTAAACATACCTCCATCAGTATAAAAAGTGATGCAAAGAAAAGCAATGTAGACCACTCGATTCTAGCTAAAATTGCTCCAATATCCTCACGTTCTGATAGAATTAATATCAACAGGGCTCCTAGTAAAGCTGTCCAACCAAGTCCTAATTTACCTAAAAACAAACAAAAACGATATAAACGCAGCACGTACCAAAATGTTCATCCATCTTACTAAAAGCTGGAATTGTTTGTAGGAAGAACACCAGAACCACAAAGAACAAGGTCACGGCACATTTGATGAGCAAAACCTTATCACGGATAGGGTACTGCAATACAAATAATTTAATTATTAATTGATTATGTTGTAGAGTTTAAATTTCACTAACTTCAGCTTCTAATTCTTTAATATTAACACTGTGAGACCTATCGCAACTCGAGTCCTTCGTATTGGCTTTGGTGTTGAGCTTCCCTACAAGCCGTGACCGTTTTTTCATAAGGGAATCCTTCACGGCTTCCTCCTCTTTGCTGTAACTACTCATAGAGGCAGCAGCACGTTGCCAGACTGCGATTTCTCGACGTAAATCTGAAAAACAAAAATTTAGCAAAAATAATTCAGATACTACTACGATTTGAGTTCGTTCAGTGATTTTATTTATTTTTTATTTCCCTTCATGCATATAAAATGGTAGAATCCTCTATTATATCAACGATGTTTGGGCAAAAGGACTTAAGTCAGGAAATGTAATGTTAACAAGTCGTTTGTACCAATGGTAAGAGCAGAATTTTTTGGTTAAAAAAAAAGACAAACATTTATTTTCATAAACATGATGACTTAAGTCCTTTTGCCCAAACTTTAGTGATATAATAGCCGAGTCTACTATTTTATATGCATGAAAGGAAATAAAAAATAAATAACTAATATTACCTTCTACGTCTTTTGGCTGGCTACATTTCAAATCCCCAATATTTCGGTACATGTAACGTAATTGCAGATGCACCACAATCATCGACAGGAAGACCCCGATGCTCATATGAAGAGTGAAGACAGAGAATGAGATACCCTAGAAAATATAGAAATAAAATGGCATAATTATAAAGCTACAGCATATTCAATTATTATTATTATTATTATTATTATTATTATTAAAGTTTGAATCGGTTCAGAAATCTTACCGCTTTGATCACAGCTGGATTCGACGCAATGATCACATTAGGGGGATCCCCTATTGGTGTAAGAGCTCCTCCGATATTAGAGAACACAATCATGTTGATCAAAACGGGGACAGGATTGAGTTTCATCACCTCGCACAATCTGTAAATCAAACGATCTATATCTAACTCAAATTCTAGATATAACTTACCGTATAGTGACGGGTGTCATTAGCAGTGCTGTGGTTACGTTGTCCAAGAAGCAGGACAGTAGGGCAGTGAAGAAGCAAAGTGTGTTGATGAGAGGCCATATTCGACCTTTGGTTAGCTGTAGAAAAATACTATATTTTAGAAATCATCGAGAGTATATGAGGCATTGACACCAAAATTTTCATAGTATCCTATTTTTTACCAACAAGTTGCAACTTCATTTGAAGATTATAAAGAAGATAATGATCTCACAAACATATGCATTCAGGCTTTTTGGTAGACAATTTCATTGGGATCACAATGTATTTTGAGTTTTAAGAGTTTTTGAGAAATCTACAAAAATCCATAGTAAACTGTTTTCTATCAACAAGTTGCAACTTCATTTGAAGATTATAAAGAAGATAGTGGACCTACAAACATATACATTGAAGATTTCTGTAGATAATTTAATTGGGATCACTATGTATTTTGAGTTTTAATCATGTGAGCAGATATTTTTGAGAAATCTACAAAAATCCATAGTAACCTATTTTCTAACAACAAGTTGCAACTTCATTTGGAGATTATAAAGAAGATAGTGAACCTACAAACATATGCATTGAATATTTCTGTAGAAAATTTAATTGGGATCACTATGTATTTTGAGTTTTAATCATGTGAGCAGACATTTTTGAGAAATCTGCAAAAATCCATAGTAACCTATTTTTTAACAAGAAGTTGCAACTTCATTTGGAGATTATAAAGAAGATAGTGGACCTACAAACATACGCATTGAAGCTTTCTGTAGAAAATTTAATTGGGATCACTATGTATTTTGAGTTTTAATCATGTGAGCAGACATTTTTGAGAAATCTACAAAAATCCATAGTAACCTATTTTCTATCAACAAGTTGCAACTTCATTTGAAGATTATAAAGAAGATAGTGGACCTACAAACATATGCACTGAAGCTTTCTGTAGAAAATTTAATTGAGATCACTATGTATTTTGAGTTTTAATCATGTGAGCAGACATTTTTGAGAAATCTACAAAAAATCCATAGTAACCTATTTTCTATCAACAAGTTGCAACTTCATTTGAAGATTATAAAGAAGATAGTGGACCTACAAACATATGCATTGAAGCTTTCTGTAGAAAATTTAATTGGGATCACTATGTATTTTGAGTTTTAATCATGTGAGCAGACATTTTTGAGAAATCTACAAAAATCCATAGTAACCTATTTTCTATCAACAAGTTGCAACTTCATTTGAAGATTAAAAAGAAGATAGTGGACCTACAAACATATGTATTGAAGCTTTCTGTAGAAAATTTAATTGAGATCACTATGTATTTTGAGTTTTAATCATGTG
The DNA here is from genome assembly GCA_963942505.1 of Lordithon lunulatus. NCBI lineage: Eukaryota > Metazoa > Arthropoda > Insecta > Coleoptera > Staphylinidae > Lordithon > Lordithon lunulatus. Next base: position 4,761,403 of record OZ012675.1, read on the forward strand.
AGCAGAAATTTTTGAGAAATCTACAAAAAATCCATAGTAACCTATTTTCTATCAACAAGTTGCAACTTCATTTGAAGATTATAAAGAAGATAGTGGACCTACAAAAATATGCATTGAAGCTTTCTGTAGAAAATTTAATTGGGATCACTATGTATTTTGAGTTTTAATCATGTGAGCAGACATTTTTGAGAAATCTACAAAAATCCATAGTAACCTATTTTCTATCAACAAGTTGCAACTTCATTTGAAGATTATAAAGAAGATAGTGGACCTACAAACATATGCATTGAAGATTTCTGTAGAAAATTTAATTGGGATCACTATGTATTTTGAGTTTTAATCATGTGAGCAGACATTTTTGAGAAATCTACAAAAATCCATAGTAACCTATTTTTTAACAAGAAGTTGCAACTTCATTTGGAGATTATAAAGAAGATAGTGGACCTACAAACATATGCATTGAAGCTTTCTGTAGAAAATTTAATTGGGATCACTATGTATTTTGAGTTTTAATCATGTGAGCAGACATTTTTGAGAAATCTACAAAAATCCATAGTAACCTATTTTCTATCAACAAGTTGCAACTTCATTTGAAGATTATAAAGAAGATAGTGGACCTACAAACATATGCACTGAAGCTTTCTGTAGAAAATTTAATTGAGATCACTATGTATTTTGAGTTTTAATCATGTGAGCAGACATTTTTGAGAAATCTACAAAAATCCATAGTAACCTATTTTCTATCAACAAGTTGCAACTTCATTTGAAGATTATAAAGAAGATAGTGGACCTACAAACATATGCATTGAAGCTTTCTGTAGAAAATTTAATTGAGATCACTATGTATTTTGAGTTTTAATCATGTGAGCAGACATTTTTGAGAAATCTACAAAAAATCCATAGTAACCTATTTTCTATCAACAAGTTGCAACTTCATTTGAAGATTATAAAGAAGATAGTGGACCTACAAAAATATGCATTGAAGCTTTCTGTAGAAAATTTAATTGGGATCACTATGTATTTTGAGTTTTAATCATGTGAGCAGACATTTTTGAGAAATCTACAAAAATCCATAGTAACCTATTTTCTATCAACAAGTTGCAACTTCATTTGAAGATTATAAAGAAGATAGTGGACTTACAAACATATGCATTAAAGCTTTTTAGTAGACAATTTCATTGGGATTACTAAGTATTTTGAGTTTTAATCATGTGAGTAGACAATTTTGAGAAATTTACAAAAATCTATAGTAACCTATTTTCTATAAACAAGTTGCAACTTCATTTGAAGATTATAAAGAAGATAGTGGACCTACAAACATATGCATTGAAGATTTCTGTAGAAAATTTAATTGGGATCACTATGTATGTTGTGTTTTAATCATGTGAGCAGAAATTTTTGAGAAATCTACAAAAATCCATAGTAACCTATTTTCTATCAACAAGTTGCAACTTCATTTGAAGATTATAAAGAAGATAGTGGACCTACAAACATATGCATTGAAGATTTCTGTAGAAAATTTAATTGGGATCACTATGTATTTTGAGTTTTAATCATGTGAGCAGACAATTTTGAGAAATCTACAAAAATCCATAGTAACCTATTTTCTATCAACAAGTTGCAACTTCATTTGAAGATTATAAAGAAGATAGTGGACTTACAAACATATGCATTGAAGCTTTTTAGTAGACAATTTCATTGGGATTACTATGTGTTTTGAGTTTTAATCATGCGAGCAGAAATTTTTGAGAAATCTACAAAAATCCATAGTAACCTATTTTCTAACAACAAGTTGCAACTTCATTTGAAGATTATAAAGAAGATAGTGGACTTACAAACATATGCATTAAAGCTTTTTAGTAGACAATTTCATTGGGATTACTAAGTATTTTGAGTTTTAATCATGTGAGTAGACAATTTTGAGAAATTTACAAAAATCTATAGTAACCTATTTTCTATCAACAAGTTGCAACTTCATTTGAAGATTATAAAGAAGATAGTGGACCTACAAACATATGCATTGAAGCTTTCTGTAGAAAATTTAATTGGGACCACTATGAATTTTGAGTTTTAATCAATGAGCAGACATTTTTGAGAAATTTACTAAAATCCATAATAACAAGCTTAATGAGGAGAAATATCTACCTTAAACGCTAAAACTGACATGTAGTCGAATACTCCAGTTTCCGTAAATATGGCCACCATGACCATCATGGAAAACAGCAGCATTATCGTCTCTACGTCGATCCAGGAGATGATCTCAGACATACTGGGGCGATCATTCAGAGCTGCCAGTATGGCTATTGCCAGTGTGCTCACCAACATTGCAGCCAACGTACGATTTACTATCTAAAGTCATAATAAAAAAGGTTACAACTTTTCATTAGAGATCATCCAAGAGATTTTTTTTGAAAATTTTACTAGTATTTTATAAAATGTATACTAGTATTTTATAAAACGTATACTAGTATTTTATAAAATTTACCTCAAAAACCATCAAGACGTACAGTAGCGACAGCAACATAGCCGCATATATAATACCATTATCCTCATCAATGGGTTGAAGATTATAAGAAAGTGATATCGGAAAATTCGCCTTGAGATTTGTTTTCAATTTCAATTTCAAATAGTAGTGCGAGTAGTTTTCCAGATTGCCCACGTTGAAGAGCTTGTAGATCTTCTTATGGCTGACTTCTGGTACGTTACCTATCAATCTACCCATGACTGTTGGTACAGTCCAAACATCAGATATATTCTGTGAATTGGAATCTGTTAGTTTCATAATTAATAATATATATGTATTATATATTATATATACCTGAACCAGCAAAATATCAGATGCTTTCAAATTGGACACATTTGCAGGCCTGTAGGTTGTTTTGATAAGCTGCACCCATACGTGCATTTTATGGGTGGAGAGGTTTGCGTAGTACGGTGGTAAAAGGGCACCCTCAAGGTTAATTTGAACCATTTCACCAATTATAGCCTCAGGAATGATATAACCTATCAAACAATAGATTTATACTTTGTACCAATTTGGAAAATAAATAAATTTAAAATTAATTGGCACCTGGTCGTGGGAGAGCAGGCATTCTTTAATACCAGTAGCTGTTTTCAACAGGGCTTAAACTTGTTTAAACCTGTTTAAACCCTGTTGAAAACATTAAACTCCGGTCGAAATCTAATAATTATAATCTAAAAGTTAAAAATATATTTTGGTTTAACTTTTTTATAATTATTATATGCTTTGTTATGTACAAACAGCAGCTCCTCACCCGCCAGAGTTTTGCGGCTTGCACGCAAAATTGACTGGTGGGACGAGTGAGCAGCCTTAAAGGGAGGTTTCACAATGGGCCCATTTTGAGGCCTAAGTGTCTGTAGCTATGCTACCCTCCAGCCAACTATCCAGACTATGTACAAACAATGGAATAAATAAATAGAATTATAAGGATTATATATCCTTTACCTTTTGAACTGTTTTGTGGTATACTAAGATGTCGTTTCGTATGCACTTTCTCGTTTTTCACCATTAAAGTACAACTACAAGCTATCCATACAGCGACAAGTAGTATAGTGCGTAACTTCTTCAGTCCATTACCACATCCATTGCTAGGTTTGGTTCTGCTACATTCAATTGATTGTAATCTGTGGACATGAAGGATAATGTTTGATATATTATTAATCCAGATAAATATTTCCATAAGTTTTCTCAATCAAAAATCTATATATATATATATATATATATATCTATATATATATATATATATATATATATATATATATATATATATATATACATATATGAAATATGATTGTTTGTTGCTTACAAATGATGGGCACTTGCAAAAACATCGCCATCCTCCTCATCTATCGGGGTGAAATTATCGTGTCTGCCTAACTTCCTCAGATTTTGTGGTGGCATCGAACTGTAGTGTTTGCTGTGGCCTGGCTCGTCACTGAAATTTAATTAGCGCGTTGTAAAATTTCTGGTAATATCTATAACTAGAGTAAACGCTCAAGTTTTAATAAACATATTTGTAATATTTTGAGCAAGTATCAACAAGTTCAGTCAACTACATATAGAGTTATGGTATTTTAAAGTACTTACAATATTGATATTGAATTTAAAACTCTACAAAATATTCAATAATTCTTCTACACATTTCAAAATTTAGACAAGTTTTAAAAAATATATTTGGAATATTATTAGCAAGTATAGACAACTACATATAGAGTTATGGCATTTTAAATTACTTACAATATTATGTTGACTTTAAATATCTACAAACAAATCAATAATCATTCTACACATTTAACAATTAAGACATGTTTTAATAAACATATTTTCAATATTACTAGCAAGTATCAACAAGTTTAGACAACTATATATAGAGTTATAACACTTTTAAGTACTTACAATATAGATGTTGATTTTAAAAATCTACAAAAAAATCAATAATTATTCTACACATTTCAAAATATAGACATGTATTAACAAATATATTTTCAATATCATTGGCAAGTATCAACATGTTCAGACAACTACATATAGAGTTATGGCATTTTAAAATACTTACAATATAATTGATATTGATGTTGACTTTAAAATACTTCAAAAAAATCAATAATGATTCTACACATTACAAAATTTAGACATGTTTTAACATACATATTTGAAATAATTATAGCAAGTATCAACAAGTTTCGACAACTATATATAGAGTTATAGCACTTTAAAGTACTTACAATATTGATGTTGACTTTAAAAATCTACAAAAAAATCAATAATTATTCTACACATTTCAAAATATAGACATGTTTTAACAAACATATTTTCAATATTATTAGCAAGTATCAACAAGTTTGGACAACTACGTAAAGAGTTATAGCATTTTAAAATACTTACAATATTGATGTTGAATATAAAAATCCACAAAAAAATCAATATTCATTATACAGATTTCAAAATTTAGATATGTTTTAATAAACATATTTTCAATATTATTAGCAAGTATCACCAAGTTCAGACTACTGTGTGTAGAGTTATGGCATTTTAAAGTACTTACAATATTGATGTTGACTTTAAAATACTTCAAAAAAATCAATAATGACTCTATACATTTCAAAATTTAGACATATTTTAACATACATATTTGGAATAATTATAGCAAGTATCAACAAGTTTTGAGAACTATATCTAGAGTTATAGCATTTTAAAGTACTTTCAATATTGATGTTGATTTTTAAAAATCTACAAAAAAATTAATAATCATTCTACACATTTCAAAATTTAGTCATGTTTTAACAAACATATTTTCAATATTATTAGCAAGTATCAACAGGTTTAGACAACTACATAAACAATTATAGCATTTTGAAGTACTTACAATATTGATGTTGAATATAAAAATCTACAAAAAAATTAATATTCATTCTACAGATTTCAAAATTTAGATATGTTTTAATAAACATATTTTCAATATTATTAGCAAGTATCATCAAGTTCAGACTACGGTATGTAGAGTTATGGCATTTTAAAGTACTTACAATATTGATGTTGAATTTAAAAATCTACAAAAAAATCAATAATGATTCTATAAACATTACACAATTTAGATATGTGTTAACACACATATTTGAAATAATTATAGCAAGTATCAACAAGTTTCGACAAGAATATATAGAGTCATAGCCCTTTAAAGTACTTTCAATATTGATGTTGATTTTAAAAATCTACAAAAAAATCAATAATCATTCTACACATTTCAAAATTTATACATGTTTTAACAAACATATTTTCAATATTATTAGCAAGTATCAACAGGTATTGACTACTACATAAAGAGTTATAGCATTTTAAAATACTTACAATATTTATGTTGAATATAAAAATCTACAAAAAAATCAATATTCATTCTACAGATTTCAAAATTTAGGCATGTTTTAATAAACATATTTTCAATATTATTATCAAGTATCAACAGGTTTAGACAACTAACTAAAGAGTTATAGCATTTTAAAGTACTTACAATATTGATGTTGAATTTAAAAATCTACAAAAAAATCAATATTCATTCTACAGATTTCAAAATTTAGATATGTTTTAATAAACATATTTTCAATATTATTAGCGAGTATCATCAAGTTCAGACTACTGTATGTAGAGTTATGGCATTTTAAAGTACTTACAATATTGATGTTGAATTTAAAAATCTACAAAAAAATCAATAATGATTCTAAACATTACAATAATGACTCTACACATTTCAAAATTTAGACATGTTTTAACATACATATTTGGAATAATTATAGCAAGTATCAACAAGTTTTGACAACTATATCTAGAGTTATAGCATTTTAAAGTACTTTCAATATTGATGTTGTTTTTAAAAATCTACAAAGAATTCAATAATCATTCTACACATTTCAAAATTTAGACATGTTTTAACAAACATATTTTTAATATGATTAGCAAGTATCAACAGGTGTAGACAACTACATATAGAGTTATAGCATTTTAAAGTACTTTCAATATTGATGTTGAATATAAAAATCTACAAAAAAAATCAATATTCATTCTACAGATTTCAAAATTTAGATATGTTTTAATAAACATATTTTCAATATTATTAGCTAGTATCATCAAGTTCACACTACTGTATGTAGAGTTATGGCATTTTAAAGTACTTACAATATTGATGTTGACTTTAAAAATCTACAAAAAAATCAGTATTCATTCTACAAATTTCAAAATTTAAACATGTTTTAATAAACATATTTTTAATATTATTAGCAAGTATCAACACGTTTAGACAACTACATGCAGAGTTATGGCATTTTAAATTACTTACAATATTGATGTTAACTTTAAAAATCTACAAAAAAATCAGTATTCATTCTACATATTTCAAAATTTAGACATGTTTTAATAAACATATTTTCAATATTATTAGCAAGTGTCAACAAGTTTAGACTGCTTCATATAGAGTTAAGGCACATTAAAGTACATACAATATTGATGTTGACTTTAAAAATCTACAAAAAAATCAATAATTATTCTACACATTTCAAAATATAGACATGTTTTAACAAATATATTTTCAATATTATTGGCAAGTATCAACATGTTCATACAACTACATATAGAGTTATGGCATTTTAAAGTACTTACAGTATTGATGTTGACTTTAAAAATCTACAAAAAAATCAGTATTCATTCTACAAATTTCAAAATTTAAACATGTTTTAATAAACATATTTTCAATATTATTAGCAAGTGTCAACAAGTTTAGACTGCTACATATAGAGTTAATGCATATTAAAGTACATACAATATTGATGTTAACTTTAAAAATCTACAAAAAAATCAATAATTATTCTACACATTTCAAAATACAGACATGTTTTAACAAATATATTTTCAATATTATTGGCAAGTATGAACATATTCATACAACTACATATAGAGTTATGGCATTTTAAAGTACTTACAGTCTTGATGTTGACTTTAAAAATCTACAAAAAAATCAGTATTAATTCTACAAATTTCAAAATTTAAACATGTTTTAATAAACATATTTTCAATATTATTAGCAAGTGTCAACAAGTTTAGACTGCTACATATAGAGTTAATACATATTAAAGTACATACAATATTGATGTTAACTTTAAAAATCTACAAAAAAATCAATAATTATTCTACACATTTCAAAATACAGACATGTTTTAACAAATATATTTTCAATATTATTGGCAAGTATGAACATATTCATACAACTACATATAGAGTTATGGCATTTTAAAGTACTTACAGTCTTGATGTTGACTTTAAAAATCTACAAAAAAATCAGTATTAATTCTACAAATTTCAAAATTTAAACATGTTTTAATAAACATATTTTCAATATTATTAGCAAGTGTCAACAAGTTTAGACTGCTACATATAGAGTTAATACATATTAAAGTACATACAATATTGATGTTAACTTTAAAAATCTACAAAAAAATCAATAATTATTCTACACATTTCAAAATACAGACATGTTTTAACAAATATATTTTCAATATTATTGGCAAGTATGAACATATTCATACAACTACATATAGAGTTATGGCATTTTAAAGTACTTACAGTCTTGATGTTGACTTTAAAAATCTACAAAAAAATCAGTATTAATTCTACAAATTTCAAAATTTAAACATGTTTTAATAAACATATTTTCAATATTATTAGCAAGTGTCAACAAGTTTAGACTGCTACATATAGAGTTAATACATATTAAAGTACATACAATATTGATGTTAACTTTAAAAATCTACAAAAAAATCAATAATTATTCTACACATTTCAAAATACAGACATGTTTTAACAAATATATTTTCAATATTATTGGCAAGTATGAACATATTCATACAACTACATATAGAGTTATGGCATTTTAAAGTACTTACAGTCTTGATGTTGACTTTAAAAATCTACAAAAAAATCAGTATTAATTCTACAAATTTCAAAATTTAAACATGTTTTAATAAACATATTTTCAATATTATTAGCAAGTGTCAACAAGTTTAGACTGCTACATATAGAGTTAATACATATTAAAGTACATACAATATTGATGTTAACTTTAAAAATCTACAAAAAAATCAATAATTATTCTACACATTTCAAAATACAGACATGTTTTAACAAATATATTTTCAATATTATTGGCAAGTATGAACATATTCATACAACTACATATAGAGTTATGGCATTTTAAAGTACTTACAGTCTTGATGTTGACTTTAAAAATCTACAAAAAAATCAGTATTAATTCTACAAATTTCAAAATTTAAACATGTTTTAATAAACATATTTTCAATATTATTAGCAAGTGTCAACAAGTTTAGACTGCTACATATAGAGTTAATACATATTAAAGTACATACAATATTGATGTTAACTTTAAAAATCTACAAAAAAATCAATAATCATTGTATACATTTCAAAATTCAGACATGTTTTAATAAACATATTTTCAATATTACTAGCAAGTATCAACAAGTTTAGACAACTATATATATAGTTATGTCATTTTAAACTACTTACAATATTAATGGTGAATTTAAAAATCTGCAAAAAAAATCAATAATCATTCTACAGATTTCAAAATTTAGACATGTTTTAATAAACATATTTCCAATATTTTTAGCAAGTATCAACACGTTTAGACAACTACATACAGAGTTATGGCATTTTAAACTACTTACAATATTTATGTTGAAATTAAAAATCTACAAAAAAATCAATATTCATTGTACATATTTCAAAATTTAGGCATGTTTTAATAAACATATTTTCAATATTATTAGAAAGTATCATCAAGTTCAGACAACTACATGTAGAGTTATGGCATTTTAAACTGACATGTTTTAACAAACATATTTGGAATATTTTTAGCAAGTATCAACAAGTTTAGACAACTGCATGTAGAGTTATGACATTTTATATAGTTGTCAAAACTTGTTGATACTTGCTATAATTATTTCAAATATGTGTGTTAACACATGTCTAAATTTTGTAATGTTTAGAATCATTATTGATTGTTTTTGTAGATTTTTAAATTCAACATCAATATTATAAGTACTTTAAAATGCCATAACTCTACATGTAGTGTTCTACTTGCTAGAAATATTCCATATATCTTTGTTAAAACTTGTTTAAATTTTGAAATGTGTAGAATAATTATTGATATTTTTTGGAGATTTTTAAATTCAACATCAATATTGTAAGTACTTTATAATGCCACAACTCTGTATGTAGTTGTCTAAACTTGTTGATACTTGCTAAAATTATTCCATATATGTGTGTTAAAATATGTCTAAATTTTGAAAAGTGTAGAATAATTATTGATTTTTTTGTAGTAATTGTAAGTGATTTTTAACGTCAACATCAATATTGTAAGTACTTTAAAATGATATAACTCAATATGTAGTCATCTAAACTGGTTGATACTCGCTAAAAATATTCCAAATATGTTTGTTAAAACATATCTAAATTTTGAAATGTATAGAATAAATATTGATTTTTTTGTAGATTTTTAAATTCAACATCAATATTATAAGTACTTTACAATGCCATAACTCTATATGTAGTTGTCTGAACTTGTTGATACTTACTAAAAATATTCCAGATATGTTTGTTAAAACTTGTCTAAATTTTTAAATGTGTAGAACATTTATAGATTTTTTTGTAGATTTTTAAAATAAACATCACTATTGTAAGTACTTTAAAATGCCATAACTCTACATGTAGTTGTCTAAACTTGTTGATACTTGCTAAAAATATTCCAAATATGTTTTTGAAAACCTGTCTAAATTTTGAAATGTGTAGAATAATTATTGATTTTTTTGTAAATTTTTAAATTCAACATCAATATTGTAAGTATTTTAAAATGCCATAACTCTACATGTAGTCGTCTAAACTTGTTGACAGTTGCTAAAAATATTCCAAATATGTTTGTTAAAACATGTCTAAATTTTGAAATGTGTACATTATATATTGATTTTTTTGTAGATTTTTAAAAACAACATCAAAATTGTATGTAATTTAAAATGCCATAACTCTACATGTAGTCGTCTAAACTTGTTGACAGTTGCTAAAAATATTCCAAATATGTTTGTTAAAACATGTCTAAATTTTGAAATGTGTACATTATATATTGATTTTTTTGTAGATTTTTAAAAACAACATCAAAATTGTATGTAATTTAAAATGCCATAACTCTACATGTACTTGTCTAAACTTGTTGATACTTGCTAAAAATATTTCAGATATGTGTGTTAAAACATGTCTAAATTTTGAAAAGTGTAGAATAATTATTGATTTTTTTGTAGTGATTGTAAGTGGTTTTTAAAGTCATCATCAATATTGTAAGTACTTTAAAATGTCATAGTTCTATATGTAGTCATCTAAACTTGTTGATACTCATTAAAAATATTCCAAATATGTTTGTTAAAACATGTCTAAATTTTTATATGTGTAGAATAATTATTGAATTTTTTGAAGATTTTTAAATTCAACATGAATATTATAAGTACTTTACAATGCCATAACTCTGTATGTAGTTGTCTGAACTTGTTGATACTTGCTAAAATTATTCTAAATATGTTTGGTAAAACTTGTTTAAATTTTGAAATGTATAGAATAATTATTTATTTTTTTGTAGATTTTTGAAATCAAATGAATTTTGTAAGTAGTTTAAAATACCATAACTCTATATGTAATTGTCTAAACTTGTTGATACTTGCTAATATAATTAAAAATATGTTTGTTAAAACATGTCTAAATTTTGAAATGTGTAGAATCATTATTGATTTTGTTGTAATTTTTTAAAGTCGATATCAATATTGTAAGTACTTTAAATGCTATAACTCTACATGTAGTTATCTAAACTTGTTGATACTTGCTATTAATATTGAAAATATATTTGTTAAAATATGTTTAAATTTTGAAATATATAGAATAATTATTTATTTTTTGGTCGAATTTTAAATTCAACATCAATATTGTAAGTACTTTACAATGCCATAACTCTGTATGTAGTTGTCTGAACTTGTTGATACTTGCTAAAAATATTGCAAATATGTTTGTTAAAACTTGTTTAAATTTTGAAGTGTGTAGAATAATTATTTATTTTTTGGTAGAATTTTAAAGTGAACATCAATATTGTAAGTACTTTAAAATGACATAACTCTACATGTAGTTGTCTAAACTTGTTGATACTTGCCAAAAATATTCCAAATATATTTGTTAAAACTGATCTAAATTTTGAAATATGTCGAATCATTATTGATTTTTTTTGTAGATTTTTAAAGTCAACACCAATATTGTAAGTACTTTAAAATGCCATAACTCTATTTTTAGTTGTCTAAACTTGTTCAAACTCGCTGAAAATATTGTAAATATGTTTGTTAAAATTTGTCTAAATTTTGAAATGTGTAGAATAATTATTGATTTTTTTGTGGATTTTTAAACTCAACATCAACATTGTAAGTACTTTAAAATGCCATAACTTTATTTGTACTTGTCTGAACTTGTTGATACTTACCACGAATATTCCAAATATATTTGTTAAAACATGTCTAAATTTTGAAATATGTAGAATAATTATTGATTTTTTTTGTAGATTTTTAAATTCAACATCAATATTGACAGTAATTTAAAATGTCATTACTCTAACTTTGTTTTTAAACTTATATTTTTATTAAAACCTGCTTAAATTTTGAATGATATAAATGTTTTTTTTTATTAAATTTAATTTTAAATTTAGCTAGTACTATACTAAATTCGGGATATAGCTTTTAATTACTACTTTCTTGAAAGTTACTCCTATTTCCCGTTTTATATTTCTGGTTTATATTTGATATCTTCATTTCATTATCCTTCGCGTTAGTATTTAATATCATTTTTACACCCATCCAACATGCGATGCGTGCGGAAAACGAGCGAAAAAATAATACTCGTACAATTACAAGAAACATCCCGCGAATTGAAGGCGAGTCAAGGTTGCCAGTAATTATTTTAACAACTCCATAGCAATTGTCACCGAATCAAATTGTTTCCTGTCTCCTTTTTTTTTTTAAACTACAAATCTCGGTCGACAGAAGTAAAACACCGTCACTATGTTTACTGAGAGTCGAGAGAGGTAGAAAGTGTTTGATGGACATTTCCATTACGCTAGATTGGTAATAAAAACAATTAGCGCTCGTTTTCTTGGATGATTGGTCGTGGTCAACCAGAGGCAATAAATAATACATGCATGGAGCTAACTTTTAACGTCTAATTGACAGTAATTTATTCACATAATTATAGTGATTTTTGTAATCAACTCGCAATTTAATCGTTCAAATTTACACTCATAAGTAATTTATTATGTTTCAAATTGGTATTTATGAGATTTAAATATGTTAGACTATAATCTAAAAAAGTGATATCTATTAAATACAACTATATTAGAATATACCGTGAAAATCTGGTATTTATTAAATATAACTATGTTAGAATATAATCTGATAATCTAGTATTTATTAAATAAAACTATGTTAGAATATAATCTGATAATCTGGTATTTATTAAATAAAACTATGTTAGAATATACCGGGAAAATCTGGTATTTGTTAAACATAACTATGTTAGACTATAATCTGAAAATCTGTTATTTATTAAATATAACTATGTTAGACTATAATCTGAAAATTTGAAATATTTTGAAAAACTTAAACTTTAAATAAAGTGGTGTCATATTTTTTTTAATTTCGCGCATCATAATCTGCACTTACGATTCAGCTATAATTTTCAAATAATATTATTTTATGTTTATCAAAAACAACTATTTTACAATAAATATTTCTCAAAAATTCACTCAGGTAGGACTCGAATCCGCGTCTACGGCTATTGCGGCCGTCGTGCTACCGACTGCGCCACGAAGGGTGCTAGAGGACATAATGAACATCTCACGAGCTATCCACTACCACCCTCCGTGGCGCAGTTGGTAGCCCCGAAAAGCACCTATAATAAAATGGCCAACATTATTTTACGTTATATTGTTGAAAATTAAAACAAAATTTCGATTTATTTTAAAGTTATTTATGATAATGCTTAATTTTGAAACATATATATATATATATATTATATATATATATATATATATATATATATATATATATATAATATATATATATATATATAATATTTATTATTTATCTTTATCAAAATAATTTTTTTAAATTCTAATTAATACATAATTATTTATCAATTGTTAATTATCATGAACATCTCATAGGAATTTACCTGATACCATTCCTGCAGCTACTGATTAAGGAGTCGGCAATGTCCTTGATGCTGCTGCAGCTCCGCAGCATTTTCGCTACCGCTTTCGTTTTCAGTAGGGGAAAATAGCACGGCACAAAACACACACACACACACACACACTCAAACGTAGTACACACATACACAGACACACACAAACTTTCGCAACGTGGCAGCTTAATTTATGGCCTAATTATCGCCGCTATTTAGCCGGGTTTCGCAAAAATGGTTGTCTTGTCGCAATTTTCGGCACGCATTGGCAATGGCGCACGGAGAACTCTCGGGATTGCAGAAGAGAAAAAAAACACCCTCGGGCTGGTAAAATGTACGAAAGACGCAAATAGAATTTCCATGCGGTTTGAATGTAGCAATAGTGGAGATAATACGTTGTGTTTTTAATTGTGGGTATTATGAAAGATGGAATTTTAATTCAATTTATGATTGAAATCGTTTCTCAATTTTATGCTATATAGTAATTAAATAAAAATTATGATACTATAATTAGGAACAATAAAATTATTTTATTACTATGCCATACACTTATTTGCTAATCTTTATGATTATATATTGATAATATATTGAGTTGATAATAATTGAATAGTAGCGGTTATTATTTTAATATAGTGTTGAAAATTTAATATGAAATTGCCTCTGGAAATCAATTAGAAAACACTAGATAATCGGAGAAAGATTTTTTTATATACATACATGTATAAGTATGTATATAAAAAAATCTTTCTCCGATTATCTAGTGTGTTCTAATTGATTTCCAGAGGCAATTTCATATTAAATTTTCAACACTATATTAAAATAATAACCGCTACTACTATAACACTTTTCTATTTTATAATTATGTTATATTTTTTAATTTTCTTAAAATATTTACATTCATAAATCTTTATTAACAGCATACATACATATTTTGTATTAAAAATATATTTCATACATAAAATGAATTACAATATTTGTTGTAAAGGGCTATTGACCCTTATTTACACATTTTGCATATTATTGTTGTTGTCCTGTAATTGGATTTTTCTTTCCGTAGGACAATAAAGCCTATAATTATTATTACTATTAAAATTACAAAGGACAATCAGTGTATGCATGGAAGAAACCAATACGCCTGCAGTAGCATAAAAGTGGTTGATATAAATTCCTGACCAAATATAAAGAGGGTCGAATTTATAAAAGATTATCATTTGAATTCTATTTCATTAAGAACAAAACATACAAATTTGATGTACGTATTACTTTACCATACGTAACATGGTAACAGTGTATATATAAATAATTTGTTTTTAAAGAAATAACATTAAACTTTCCAATTTTCCATAATTGGTTCGCGTATGTTATACAACTTTATTTGCATTCATAAAGATTATTTCTAAATTATATATTTTTCTTTTTGTTCCTCTGGGGAGCCTGTAACCCCTAGAGGACGGGTCCCTAGAGGTACTATCTACAGATATGTAGGGTAGAGGTGAAATAAAATAGTCAATGGCCCAGTAGTACCCCAAATGGGCAGAGTCAATGACTCACAAACCAATACAGACGCAATAAAAACGTCAGTCTGCCTTACAGATTCTGGGGAAGGGAAGAAACCGATATATACTGAAAACACAATAAATATATATATATATATATATATATATATATATATATATATATATATATATATATATATTATATATATATATATATATATATATATATATATATATATATCTCCTCCCACTTACTGTTCTTTTATTTGACAGATTAGTCATGACAGTATAGACTTGGTAGATTGTCTGTAGACTTGATATTTAACTTTAGACTTGGTACTTGGTCTATACAAATGCTACTTATTATTTATACATTGTCTATAGAATTGGTTTTTTATGTTTACACTTGGTACTGTGTCTGTACACTTGATACTATGTCTTTACACTAACTACTTTATCTATTAACTTTATACTTTGTCTTTAGACTTAGTACATTGTCTTTACAAATTGCACATTATCCATAGACTTGATACTTTAATTTTTACGCATTATAGTTTCTCTGTAGACTTGATGTTTTGTCTTCAGACTTGGCACTTTGTCTTTACACTTGGTACTTTGTCTGTAGACTTTATACTTTATCTTTAGACTTTGTACATTGTCTTAAGACTTGGTACTTTGTCTTTAGACATGATATTTTGTCTTTGCACCTGCTTCTTTGTCTGTTGACTTTATACTTTGTCTTTACACTTGTTACTTTGTCTTTACACATAGCACATTATCCGTAGACTTGATACTTTAATCTTTACGTTTCGTAGTTTGTCTATAGATTTAATATTTTGTCTTTAGACTTGGTACATTATCTTTACACTTAGTACTGTGCTTGTAGACTTGATACTTTGTCTTTAGACATGATATATTATCTTTACACTTGCTTCTATGTTTGTTGACATTATACTTTGTTTTTAGACTTGGTACATTGTTTTTACAAACGGCACATTGTCCATAGACTTGATACTTTAATTTTTACGCTTGATAGTTTGTCTGTAGACTTGATGTTTTGTCTTCAGAATAGGCACTTTTTCTACACTTGGTACTTAGTCTGTAGACTTTATACTTTGTCTATAGACTTGGGACATTGTCTATACACAAGGTACTTTGTCACTAGACTTTAAACTTTGTCTACAGACTTGGTACTATATCTTCACACTTGGTACTGTGCCTGTAGGCTTGATATGTTGGTTTACTTCATACTTTGTGTTTAGACTTGGTACTTTATCTTTACACTTGGTACTGTGCTTGTAGACTTGATACTTTTGTCTTTAGGCATGATATTTTGTCTTTACACTTGTTACTTTGTCTTTACACATAGCACATTATCCATAGACTTCATACTTTAATGTTTACGTTTCGTAGTTTGTCTGTAGACTTGATATTTTGTCTTTAGACTTGGTACTTTATCTTTACACTTGGTACTGTGCTTGTAAACTTGATACTTTTGTTTTCAGACATGATATTTTGTCTTTACACTTGCTAATTTTTCTGTTGACTTTATACTTTGTCTTTAGACTTGGTATATTGTTTTTACAAACGGCACGTTGTCCATAGACTTGATACTTTAATTTTTACGCTTGATAGTTTGTCTGTAGACTTGATATTTTGTCCTCAGACTTGGCACTTTGTCTTTACACTTGGTACTTTGTCTGTAGTCTTTATACTATGTCTTTAGACTTGGGACATTGTTTTTACACATGGTACTTTGTCACTAGACTTTAAACTTTGTCTAGAGACTTGATACTTTATCTTCACACTTGGTACTGTGCCTGTAGGCTTGATACTTTGTCTTTAAACCTGCTATTTTTTCTTTACACTTGCTACTTTGTTAGTTTACTTCATACTTTGTCTTTAGACTTGGTACTTTATCTTTACACTTGGTACTGTGCTTGTAGACTTGATAATTTTTTTTTAGACATGATATATTATCTTTACACTTGCTTCTATGTTTGTTGACATTATACTTGGTCTTTACACATGGCGCATTGTCGTTTGAATTGATACTTTAATCTTTATGCTTCGTAGTTTGTCTGTAGACTTGATATTTTAACTTTAGACTTGGTTCTTTGTCTGTAGACTTTATACTTTATCTTTAAACTTTGTACATAGTCTTAAGATTTGATACTATGTCTTTAGACATGATATTTTGTCTTTGCACCTACTACTTTGTCTGTTGACTTTATACTTTGTCTTCACACTTGTTACTTTGTCTTTACACATGGCAAATTATCCGTAGACTTCATACTTTAACCTTTACGCTTGGTAGTTTGTCTGTAGACTTGATATTTTGTCTTTAGACTTAGTACTTTATCTTTACACTTGGTACTGTGCTTGTAGACTTGATACTTTTGTCTTTAGGCATGATATTTTGTCTTTACACTTGTTACTTTGTCTTTACACATAGCACATTATTTGTAGACTTGATACTTTAATCTTTACGCTTCGTAGTTTGTCTGTAGACTTTTGATACTTTGTCTTTAGACCTGGTATTTTGTCTTTACACTTGCTACTTTGTCGGTTTACTTTATACTTTGTGTTTAGACTTGGTACTTTATCTTTAGACTTGATACTTTAATCTTTAAGCTTCGTAGTTTGTCTGTAGACTTCATATTTTGTATTTAGACTTGGTACTTTGTCTGCAGACTTTATACTTTCACTTTAGACTTGGTGCATTGTCTTAAGACTTGGTACTTTGTCTGTAGACTTTATACTTTGTCTTTAGAGTTGTTACTTTATCTTTACACTTGGTACTGTGCTTGTAGACTTGATACTTTGTCTTTAGACATGATATTTAGTCTTTGCACCTGCTACTTTGTCTGTTGACTTTATACTTTGTCTTTAGACTTAGTACTTTGGCTTTACACATAGCACATTATCCGTAGACTTGATACTTTAATCTTTACGCTTGGTAGTTTTCCAGTAGATTTGATATTTTGTCTTTAGACTTGGTCCTTTGTGTGTAGACTTTATACTTTGTTTTTAGACTTAATACTTTATCTTTACACTTGGTACTGTGCTTGTAGACTTGATACTTTGCCTTTTTACATGGTATTTTGTCGTAATACTTTCTACTTTGTCTGTTGACTCTATACTTTGTCTTTAGGCTAGTGTTTTACGCTTGGTAGTTTATCTGTAGACTTGATATTTTGTCTTTAGACTTGGTACTTTGTCTGTAGACTTTATACTTTGTTTTTAGACTTAATACTTTATCTTTACACTTAGTACTGTGCTTTTAGACTTGATACTTTGGCTTTTTACATAGTATTTTGTCGTAATACTTTCTACTTTGGCTGTTGACTTTATACTTTTTTTGTCTTTAGACTAGGTACTTTGTCTTTACACATTGCACATTGTCCGTATACTTGATACTTTAATTTTTACGATTCGCAGTCAAGTATACAGACCTGATATATTGTATTTGGACTTGGTACTTTGTCTGTAGACTTTATACTTTACCTTTAAACTTTGTAAATTGTCTTAAGACTTGGTACTTTGTCTTTAGACATGATATTTTGTCTTTGCACCTGCTACTTTGTCTGTTGACTTTATACTTTGTCTTTAGACTTGGTGCTTTACGCTTGGTAGTTTGTCTGTAGACTTGATATTTTGTCTTTAGACTTGGTACTTTGTCTGTAGACTTTATACTTTATTTTTAGACTTAATACTTTATCTTTACACTTGGTACTGTGCTTGTAGACTTGATACTTGGGCTTTTACATGGTATTTTGTCGTAATACTTTCTACTTTGTCTGTTGATTTATACTTTGTCTTTAGACTAGGTACTTTGTCTTTACACATTGCATATTGTCCGTATACTTTTTACGCTTCGTAGTCCAAGTCTACAGACCTGATATTTTGTCTTTAGACTAGGTACTTTGTTTGTAGACTTTATACTTTATCTTTAAACTTTGTACATTGTCTTAAGACTTGGTACTTTGTCTTTAGACATGATATTTTGTCTTTACACTTGCTACTTTGTGTGTTGACTTTATACTTTGTCTTTAGACTTGGTACTTTACGCTTGGTAGTTGTCTGTAGACTTGATATTTTGTCTTTAGACTTGGTACTTTGTCTGTAGACTTTATACTTTGTTTTTAAACTTAATACTTTATCTTTACACTTGGTACTGTGCTTGTAGACTTGATGCTTTGGCTTTTTACATAGTATTTTGTCGTAATACTTTCTACTTTGTCTGTTGACTTTATACTTTGTCTTTATACTAGGTAATTTGTCTTTACACATTGCACATTGTCCGTATATTTGATACTTTAATTTTTACGCTTCGCAGTCAAGTATACAGACCTGATATTTTGTCTTTGGACTTGGTACTTTGTCTGTAGACTTTATACTTTATCTTTTAACTTTGTACATTGTCTTAAGACTTGGTACTTTGTCTTTAGACATGATATTTTGTCTTTGCACCTGCTACTTTGTCTGTTGACTTTATACTTTGTCTTTAGACTTGATACTTTATGCTTGGTAGTTTGTCTGTAGACTTGATATTTTGTCTTTAGACTTGGTACTTTGTCTCTAGACTTTATACTTTGTTTTTAGACTTAATACTTTATCTTTACACTTGGTACTGTGCTTGTAGACTTGATACTTTGGCTTTTTACATGGTATTTCGTCGTAATACTTTCTACTTTGTCTGTTGACTTTATACTTTGTCTTTACACATTGCACATTGTCCGTATACTTGATACTTTAATTTTTACGCTTCGTAGTCACGTCTACAGACCTGATATTTTGTCTTTGGACTATGTACTTTGTTTGTAGACATTATATTTTATCTTTAAACTTTGTACATTGTCTTAAAACTTGGTACTTTGTCTTTAGACATGATATTTTGTCGTTACACTTGCTACTTTATCTGTTGACTTTATACTTTGTCTTTAAACTAGGTACTTTGTCTTTATACTAGGTACTTTGTCTTTAGACTAGGTACTTTGTCTTTACACATTGCACATTGTCCGTAGACTTGATACTTTAATCTTTACCCTTCGTAGTTTGTCTGTAGACTTGATATTTGGACTTTAGAATTGGTACTTTGTCTCTACACATGGTACTTTGGCTGTAGACTATATACTTACAGGCAGAATAGGTATTCGTAGAGTTTTCTTCGCGATACCCCTACCAATCCACGTTGTTCCCAGCGCCCTACCTGTTCTTGTGGCGCGGCGCCTGCCCGACAGCAGTCTCGTCTAAGGGAGGCGATCTCTTTGGTTCAATTTATTTTCTGTAGTTCTGCGGAGGAACTTCTTCCACCCGCGATGCCACCCCTCGAGTAGCTTATTTTTAACTAGGCGGGATACGTCAAATCTCGTACCTCTTCGGCCCTTATCCCTCCCCGGGCGTTCGCAATGTTTCCTGACTGAGAACACGTATGACAGGTACTGGTAGTCGCTGTGGCTTTCCGTCTCCAGTACCTGCGATTGCTTTACCCTACCCGTATACCCTCTATGGAGAATATGAGGTGGAGGAATTGCTGTGTAGTCACTTATGCAGAAAGTAGATACGCCCTTTTGGAAGTCTATGATCATGGTCCTGGTGGCCACCCATTCCGCCAGTGCCAGCCCCGATACCGATACATTCTCTCTCAATCGCAGCCTTGAGTTTCTCACTCTGCCCTCTCTTCCTCTCGATTTTAAGTCAGGTCGGCGGCTCCAGCTACAGGGCGCCTTCGAGCGCAACGTTTCATAGGAGAGGCCCAAGGACGCATCAATAAATATCTCACATATCATCTCTTATATTTAAAATTTTATCTACACGTAATTTACACATAATCTTTGGTTTATTGTAATCTCCCCACTAACATCTATTGTACCCTAAAAATTACACCAACCGGCCATCCACCAAACCAGCACTTTCATCCTCACCCCTCACTCAGTTCGACTTGTAGTAGACTTTACTATCGCCCACAATATCTATATCGCTCTCTGACTCGCTCAAATCAGAATCCTGCTGCTGCCCCCGCATCCTGCAGTCCAGTTGTGACACTCGACCAGAGAAATCAATCACATCGTCTGAAAAATAAAAAATAATTAACAATTAATAACACCCCTTGACATGTTTCAAAATTATTGTGTTTTTAATCTTTTGTATCTTAATATTCTTTTGAAATATCGAACTATCTATAATTATTTTCAGGATACCGTTCTCCTAAATATTTTGGCAAAAACTACCCTTCTCATTTATAAGCACTTATCTATAATGTTGGAAATCAAATCATATATCCTCAAGACCTTACTGTTGTAACCGGAGAAATATAATTTTTTGTTGCCTAGGACGCGCCTGGTGTGTTATTATTTATTGTGATAAATAATAACACACAATTAATTGTATGTAAATAATAAAAAATCAATACATTAATAATGCGGTATACAAAAGAAAATGTCACATCAAAGTTTTCACGAGGAGGCAAACAAATTTTCCAGTTGCCGCCGTCAAGCGGCAAGGGGGTGCGGGTTGGCGTGCAGGGTGCGCGCTTTCAAGTTATCTCGTAAGGTTACTAACATTTCTAATGACATTAACTGGCTGTATTTAATTTAAGTTAGACTTGTAGCGCGCCCAAGACGCCATTTCGATGTTATAATTAACTTCATTAGGTCCCCAAGTCCCCCGGTAATTGATATATAAGACAAGAAGTCGCTCGTACACTCCCACGACTTTACTTTCCAAGACGACGACGGTACAGTGCGGGACGCAAACTTACCAAATAATGTCGCTTTACTAACCCTCATGTAACAATAATTACAGTTATAAATTAATTTGACGCCCAGTCTTGGATATGATTGTAATTCTTCTTGAACTTTTGTTCACTGTGATCTTAATTATGTCAATAAATGAACATATTATATCTCGTTTTAAAGCCAAAACCATACGGAAGGGCATTTCTTCTTTTAAATTAAAAAATTCTATAATGTTGATTTATTATGATTTTTTTAAATGGGAAATATATAAATGTAATTCTTCTTGAACTTTTGTTCACTGTGATCTTAATTATGTCAATAAATAAACAAGTTATAACTCATTCTAATGCCAAAACCATACGGAAGGGAATTTCTTTTTTTTAATTTAAAAATTCTAAAATTTTGATTTATTATGATTTTTTAAATGGGAAATATATAAATGTAATTCTTCATGAACTTTTGTTCACTGTGATCTTAATTATGTCAATAAATAAACAAGTTATATCTCGTTTTAAAGCTAAAACCATACGGAATGGCATTTATTTTTTTAAATTAAAAAATTCTAAAATTTTGATTTATTATGATTTTTTAAATGGGAAATATATAAATGTAATTCTTCTTGAACTTTTGTTCACTGTGATCTTAATTATGTTAATAAATAAACAAGTTATAACTCGTTTTAAAGCCAAAACCATACGGAAGGGAATTTCTTCTTTTAAATTAAAAAATTAAAAAAATTTGATTTATTATGATTTATCAAATGAGAAATATATAAATGTAATTCTTCTTGAACTTTTGTTCACTGTGATCTTAATTGTGTCAATAAATAAACAAGTTATAACTCGTTTTAAAGCCAAAACCATACGGAAGAGCATTTCTTTTTTTAAATTAAAAAATTCTAAAATTTTGATTTATTATGATTTTTTAAATGGGAAATATATAAATGTAATTCTTCTTGAACTTTTGTTCACTGTGATCTTAATTATGAAAATAAATGAACATGTTATATCTCGTTTTAAAGCTAAAACCATACAGAAGAGCATTTCTTTTTTTAAATTAAAAAATTCTAAAATTTTTATTTATTATGTTTTTTAAATGGGAAATATATAAATGTAATTCTTCTTGAACTTTTGTTCACTGTGATCTTAATTATGACAATAAATAAACATGTTATGTCTTGTTTTAAGGCCAAAACTATACGGAAGGGCATTTCTTTTTTTAAATTAAAAAATTCTAAAATTTTGATTTATTATGATTTTTTAAATGGGAAATATATAAATGTAATTCTTCTTGAACTTTTGTTCACTGTGATCTTAATTATGTCAATAAATAAACATGTTATAACTCGTTTTAAAGCTAAAACTATACGGAAGGGAATTTCTTCTTTTAAATTAAAAAATTAAAAAAATTTGATTTATTATGATTTATCAAATGAGAAATATATAAATGTAATTCTTCTTGAACTTTTGTTCACTGTGATCTTAATTATGACAATAAATAAACAAGTTATATCTTGTTTTAAAGCCAAAACCATACGGAAGGACATTTCTTCTTTTAAATTTAAAAATTCTAAAATTTTGATTTATTATGATTTTTTAAATGGGAAACATATAAATGTAATTCTTCTTGAACTTTTATTCACTGTGATCTTAATTATGTCAATAAATAAACATGTTATATCTCGTTTTAAAGCTAAAACCATACGGAAGGGCATTTATTTTTTTAAATTAAAAAATTCTAAAATTTTGATTTATTATGATTTTTTAAATGGGAAATATATAAATGCAATTCTTCTTGAACTTTTGTTCACTGTGATCTTAATTATGTCAATAAATAAACAAGTTATAACTCGTTTTAAAGCCAAAACCATATGGAAGGGCATTTTTTTTCTTAAATTAAAAAATTCTAAAATTTTGATTTATTATGATTTTTTAAATGGGAAATATATAAATGTAATTCTTCTTGAACTTTTGTTTACTGTGATCTTAATTATGTCAATAAATAAACATGTTATATCTCGTTTTAAAACCAAAACTATACCAAAGGGCATTTCTTTTTTGAAATTTAAAAATTCTAAAATTTTGATTTATTATGATTTTTTAAATGAGAAATATATAAATATAATTCTTCTTGAACTTTTGTTTACTGTGATCTTAATTATGTCAATAAATAAACATATTATAACTCGTTTTAAAGCTAAAACTATACGGAAGGGCATTTCTACTTTTAAATTTAAAAATTCTAAAATTTTGATTTATTATGATTTTTTAAATGGTAAATATATAAATGTAATTCTTCTTGAACTTTGGTTCACTGTGATCTTAATTATGTCAATAAATAAACATGTTATAACTCGTTTTAAAGCTAAAACTATACGTAAGGGCATTTCTTCTTTTAAATTAAAAAATTCTAAAATTTTGATTTATTATGATTTTTTAAATTGGAAACATATAAATGTAATTCTTCTTGAACTTTTGTTCACTGTGATCTTAATTATGACAATAAATAAACATGTTATATCTTGTTTTAAGGCCAAAACTATACGGAAGGGCATTTCTTTTTTTAAATTAAAAAATTCTAAAATTTTGATTTATTATGATTTTTTAAATGGGAAATATATAAATGTAATTCTTCTTGAACTTTTGTTCACTGTGATCTTATTTATATTAATAAATAAACATGTTATAACTCGTTTTAAAGCCAAAACCATACGGAATACCATTTATTCTTACCTTCTTTTTCAGCTCTATCGCTAGTTGTCGAACCGCTCCCGGCGCCTCCGCTTTTATCGTCCTGCATCTTCCGCAACTGTTTCTTATGTTTCATCCGTCTGTTTTGAAACCAAGTTTTCACTTGTGTTTCGCTGAGACTGAGGGCACTGGCCAGTTCGACACGTTCAGGTGTTGAAAGGTACCTTTGGGCGGCGAATCGTTTCTCCAACCCCGTCAGTTGGGGGTCGCTGAACACGGTGCGCGCCTTCCTCCGGCGGCAGTGTTTTAGGGCGTTTAGGGAGATCTCGCCGGGGGAGCTACCGAAGAGGGCGTGGTGAAAGGGCAAACCTAAACAAATATTAACAACTGTTATAGAAATGTAGTATTTTTAATGAATTCATTGTTATATGAATGAGAATTACACAAACATGGGGTTACATTTTTCAATTCTTTTCGTTAACTACTAAACAAATTTCAGAAATTGAAAAATATTAATATAGCACATAAAACTGTCAATATAATTAGTTATTACTAGTTCCATTACTAGTTACGGTTTAGTAGTAAACGCGATGTTAGTTTGTACTTACTTGAATCACAACTAAACAAACATGGCGTTACATTTTTCCACTTTTTTCGTAAACTACTGAACAAATTTCAAAAATTGAAAAATATTAATATAGCACATAAAACTGTCTATATTATTAGTTATTACTATTTCCATTACTAGTTACGGTTTAGTAGTAATCGCGATGTTAATTTGTAGTTACTTGAATCATAATTACACCAACATGGCGTTACATTTTTCAATGTTTTTCAGAAACTAGTGAACATATTTTAGAAATTGAAAAATATTAATATTCTACTACAAAACACCTATATAACTAGTTATTACTATTTCTAATACTAGTTACGAGTTAGTAGTAAACGCGATTTAAATTTGTAGCTACTTCAATCATAATTTAGCAAACATTGCATTACATTTCTTAACTTTTTTCGTAAACTAGTGAACAGATTTCAGAAGTTGAAAAATATTAATAGTCTACATAAAAGACATTATATAACTAGTTTTTACCATTTCCAATTCTGGTTACTAGTTAGTAGTAAACACGATATGAATTTGTAGTTACTTTATTCATGATTACGCAAACATAGTACTACATTTTACAATTTTTTTCGTAAACTACTAAACGGATTTCAGAAATTGAAAAATCATAACATTCTATATAAAAGCATCTATATAACTAGTTATTACTGTTTTCAATACTAGTTACGGTGTAGTAGTTAACACGATTTCAATTTGTAGTTACTTGAATCACAATTACTCAAACATGGCTCCAATTTCTCCATTTTTTTCGTAAACTACTGCACAGATTTCAAAAATTCAAAAAGCTAGATAATATTCTAGATAAAAACATCTATATAACTAGTTAGGACTATTTCTATTACTAGTTATGGTGTAGTAGTAAACACGATGTGAATTTGTAACTACTTGAATCATAATTACTCAAACATGGTATTACATTTTACCACATTTTTCATAAAGTACTAAACAAATTTCAGAATTTGAAAAATATTAACATAGCACATAAAACTGTCTATATAATTAGTTATTACTATTGCCATTACTAGTTACGATTTAGTAGTAAACTCGATGTTACTTTGTACTTACTTGAATCATAACTAATCAAACATGGCGTTACATTTTTCAACATATTTCAAAAACTAGCGAACATATTTTAGAAATTTAAAAATATTAATATTCTACTACAAAGCGTCTATATAACTAGTTATTACCATTTCCATTACTAGTTACTAGTTAGTAGTAAACGCGATGTAAATTTGTAGCTGCTTGTATCATAATTTAGCAAACATGACATTACATTTTTTAACTTTTCTCATAAACTAGTGAACAGATTTCAGAAATTGAAAAATATTAATATAGCCCATAAAACTGTCTATATAATTAGTTAAAACTATTTCCATTACTAGTTACATTTTACTAGTAAACGCGATATGAACTTGTATCATAATTATATGAATTAACCTACCTTGTGTGAGAAAGTATGGATCAGTAATAGTTTTATACGGCGTCCCTAAGTACGCCCCCAGCGCCCCCATCACTTGTATGTACCCATTATCCTGTGGCGGGTACCCTTGTTGTGGCGGCACAGGCATATTCTGCTGAAAGTACGCGTAGCTTTTCTCCGGCCGCCGCTCGATCACCTTCGGGGGTTGAAACGTTTTCTCCGTCGCCTTCTGCGACGTGTGGTGTTTCTGCTGCGACATCTCAAACCCATCATCCACCTCAGCTTTTTCTCGGTACAAAATATCCTCGATGAGGAACGACGTTTTGTTCTGGTAGCTCTGAGTTAGATTCAGCTCGGAGTCTTTCTTGAAATCTGTATACTCGCTATTACGATCCATTCTGATTTTAAATGTTTTTTTTTTCAAACTTAAAAAATCACTTTAATAACACTTTATAAATTGTTAATGCAAGTCTTATTATAAACAGGTATTATTATTATTATTATTTATTCACTTTAGTTTTAACATTTTTACACGCACATATTTTTACTGTTTTTTTTTAATGAACGTAGTTTTTCATAACAATCTGAAAATATATACAAATTATTTAGTATTAAAAATAACACTATTATTTGATAGGTATGTATATATATATATATATATATATATATATATATATATATAAACCATCTTTATTGGGCTATTGCCTACCGCTACCGTCAAGGGTCTTTCTGATTTTTTTTGTGTTTACATATGTACATTGCTTAATAGTAAAAGATATAAAAATACGTTTTATAAAAAATAATATAATAAGGATAAGGATAAGGATAAGGACATTACTAATTTCAGGCCAAAAACTATCCTACTTATTTAAAAATTTGTTTCTCATAAAAACCAGTAAATTTCCAATGTAAACCAAAATCAAAACAATCACTTACACAACACCATCCACACTATCAACACTATCAACAATTAAAATCATTAATTATTCACTTGTTTTGTTATTAAAAGTTGTTTCGCGGACGATATTGTTCGGTAAGCGGCGTGTAACGTAAAACTGACACAATCAGGCGGCAATTTGGTGCGCCCGCTTGATCCCCCTGTCAAGTGATCCGCCCCCGTTTGCAGCCCTTAAACGGCGGAAGGTAGTTTCGAGTGGCGCCGCGCTGCGCCTGCCGGGGGGGGAAAAATTGACCGCCGGATGATCCGGTGTTACATAATTTGTGCCCGGATAATGCGCCATAATTGCGCGCGCGATCGGGCTAATCGGGGAATGAATTTGGAAATGAGGCGAATCGAAGGATAATTATATTGGGTGCGATTTTATAATTTCAAGCACAAATATATTATATTGTATTCGTAATTAATATTCAATTTATTATCCTTTCCAGTCTGTTACTCTTGTCTCACATCTTGACTTGGTTTTCGTTGGTCAGTGTGCCCACTGATGTCGTCAAGGTACCAATTCGCCCGATAACTCGCTTGGAGAATTCCGCGCGTCGTAGCCCACAAAATAGATTAAAATCAATATGATTTGTATTCAAAATTAACTATAAAAGTCAAATTTTAAAACCGCATTCAGATGTCTTCAACTGTTTTTGACTTACAGCCCTTTAAAGTCAAAATTTGTACAATCAGAAAGAACGAAGCATATTAATTGCTGTTTTATATAATTTTTAATTTCAAAATAGATTAAAATCAATATGATTTGTATTCAAAATTAACTGAGAAAGTCAAATTTTAAAACCGCATTCAGATGACTTCAACTGTTTTTGACTTACAGCCCTTAAAAGTCAAAATTTGTATAATCAGAAGGAACGAAGCATATTAATTGCTGTTTTATATAATTTTTTATTTCAAAATAGATTAAAATCAATATGATTTGTATTCAAAATTAACAGAAAAAGTCAAATTTTAAAACCGCATTCAGATGTCTTCAACTGTTTTTGACTTACAGCCCTTTAAAGTCAAAATTTGTATAATCAAAAGAAACGAAGCTTATTAATTGCTGTTTTATATAATTTTTAATTTCAAAATAGATTAAAATCAATATGATTTGTATTCAAAATTAACTGAGAAAGTCAAATTTTAAAACCGCATTCAGATGACTTCAACTGTTTTTGACTTACAGCCCTTAAAAGTCAAAATTTGTATAATCAGAAGGAACGAAGCATATTAATTGCTGTTTTATATAATTTTTTATTTCAAAATAGATTAAAATCAATATGATTTGTATTCAAAATTAACTGAAAAAGTCAAATTTTAAAACCTCATGCAGATGTCTTCAACTGTTTTTGACTTACAGCCCTTCAAAGTCAAAATTTGTATAATCAAAAGAAACGAAGCTTATTAATTGCCGTTTTATATAATTTTTCATTTCAAAATAGATTAAAATCAATATGATTTGTATTCAAAATTAACTATAAAAGTCAAATTTTAAAACCGCATTCAGATGTCTTCAACTGTTTTTGACTTACAGCCCTTTAAAGTCAAAATTTGTATAATCAAAAGGAACGAAGCATATTAATTGCTGTTTTATATTATTTTTCATTTCAAAATAGATTAAAATCAATATGATTTGTATTCAAAATTAACTGAGAAAGTCAAATTTTAAAACCGCATTCAGATGACTTCAACTGTTTTTGACTTACAGCCCTTAAAAGTCAAAATTTGTTTAATCAGAAAGAACGAAGCGTGTTAATTGCTGTTTTATATAATTTTTCATTTCAAAATAGATTAAAATCAATATGATTTGTATTCAAAATTAACTATAAAAGTCAAATTTTAAAACCGCATTCAGATGTCTTCAACTGTTTTTGACTTACAGCCCTTCAAAGTCAAAATTTGTATAATCAAAAGGAACCAAGCATATTAATTGCTGTTTTATATAATTTTTTATTTCAAAATAGATTAAAATCAATATGATTTGTATTCAAAATTAACTGAAAAAGTCAAATTCTAAAACCGCATTCTAATGTCTTCAACTGTTTTTGACTTACAGCCCTTCAAAGTCAAAATTTGTATAATAGGAAGGAACAAATCATATTAATTGATGTTTTATATAATTTTTAATTTAAAAATAGATTAAAATTAATATGATTTGTATTCAAAATTAACTGAAAAAGTCAAATTTTAAAACCGCATTTAGATGTCTTCAACTGTTTTTGACTTACAGCCCTTTAAAGTCAAAATTTGTATAATCAGAAGGAACGAAGCATATTAATTGCTGTTTTATATAATTTTTTATATCAAAATAGATTAAAATCAATATGATTTGTATTCAAAATTAACTGAAAAGGTCAAATTTTAAAACCGCATTTGGATGTCTTCAACTGTTTTTGACTTACAGCCCTTCAAAGTCAAAATTTGTATAATCGGAAGGAACGAAGCATATTAATTGCTGTTTTATATTATTTTTTATTTCAAAATAGATTAATATCAATATGATTTGTATTTAAAATTAACTATAAAAGTCAAATTTTAAAACCGCATTCAAATGTCTTTAACTGTTTTTGACTTACAGCCCTTCAAAGTCAAAATTTGTATAATCAGAAGGAACGAAGCATATTAATTGATGTTTTATATCATTTTTTATTTCAAAATAGATTAAAATCAATATGAATTGTAATCAAAATTAACAGAAAAAGTCAAATTTTAAAACCGCATTCAAATGTCTTCAACTGTTTTTGACTTACAGCCCTTCAAAGTCAAAATTTGTATAATCAGAAGGAACGAAGCATATTAATTACTGTTTTATATAATTTTTTATTTCAAAATAGATTAAAATCAATATGAGTTGTATTCAAAATTCACTGAAAAAGACAAATTTTAAAACCGCATTCAAATGTCTTCAACTGTTTTTGACTTACAGCCTTTCAAAGTCAAAATTTGTATAATCAGAAGGAACGAAGCATATTAATTGATGTTTTTTATCATTTTTTATTTCAAAATAGATTAAAATCAATATGATTTGTATTCAAAATTAACTGAAAAAGTCAAATTTTAATACCGCATTCAGATATCTTCAACTGTTTTTGACTGACAGCCCTATAAATTCAAAATTTGTATAATCAAAAGAAACGAAGCTTATTAATTGCTGTATTATATAATTTTTAATTTCAAAATAGATTAAAATTAATATGATTTGTATTCAAAATTAACTGAAAAAGTCAAATTTTAAAACCGCATTCATATGTCTTCAACTGTTTTTGACTTACAGCCCTTTAAAGTCAAAATTTGTATAATCAAAAGAAACGAAGCTTATTAATTGCTGTTTTATATAATTTTTAATTTCAAAATAGATTAAAATCAATATGATTTGTATTCAAAATTAACTTTAAAAGTCAAATTTTAAAACCGCATTTAGTTATCTTCAACTGTTTTTGACTTACAGCCTTTCAAAGTCAAAATTTGTATAATCAGAAGGAACGAAGCATGTTAATTGCTGATTTATATAATTTTTCATTTCAAAATAAATTAAAATCAATATGATTTGTATTCAAAATTAACTGAAAAAGTCAAATTTTAAAACCGCATTCTAATGTCTTCAACTGTTTTTGACTTACAGCCCTTTAAAGTCATAATTTGTATAATCAAAAGAAACGAAGCATATTAATCGCTGTTTTATATCATTTTTAATTTCAAAATAGATTAAAATCAATATGATTTGTATTCAAAATTAACTATAAAAGTCAAATTTTGAAACCGCATTCAGATGACTTCAACTGTTTTTGACTTACAGCCCATCAAAGTCAAAATTTGTATAATCAGAAGGAACGAAGCAAATTAATTGCTGTTTTATATCATTTTTCATTTCAAAATAGATTAAAATCAATATGATTTGTATTCAGAATTAACTATAAAAGTCAAATTTTAAAACCGCATTCAAATGTCTTCAACTGTTTTTGACTTACAGCCCTTCAAAGTCAAAATTTGTATAATCAGAAGGAACGAAGCATATTAATTGCTGTTTTATATCATTTTTAATTTCAAAATAAATTAAAATAAATATGATTTGTATTTAAAATTAACTGAAAAAGTCAAATTTTAAAACCGCATTCAAATGTCTTCAACTGTTTTTGACTTACAGCCCTTCAAAGTCAAAATTTGTATAATCAAAAGAAACGAAGCTTATTAATTGCTGTTTTATATAATTTTTATTTTCAAAATAGATTAAAATCAATATGATTTGTATTCAAAATTAACTATAAAAGTCAAATTTTAAAACCGCATTCAAATGTCTTCAACTGTTTTTGACTTACAGCCCTTCAAAGTCAAAATTTGTATAATCAGAAGGAACGAAGCATATTAATTGCTGTTTTATATCATTTTTCATTTCAAAATAGATTAAAATCAATATGATTTGTATTCAAAATTAACCGATAAAATCAAATTTTAAAATCGCATTCAGATGTCTTCAACTGTTTTCGACTTACAGCCCTTCAAACTCAAAATTTGTATAATCAGAAGGAACGAAGCATATTAATTTCTGTTTTATATAATTTTTCATATCAAAATAGATTAAAATCAATATGTTTTGTATTCAAAATTAACTGAAAAAGTCAAATTTTAAAACCACATTCAGATATCTTCAACTGTTTTTGACTGACAGCCCTATAAAGTCAAAATTTGTATAATCAAAAGAAACGAAGCTTATTAATTGCTGTTTTATATCATTTTTCATTTCAAAATATATTAAAATCAATATGATTTGTATTCAAAATTAACTGATAAAGTCAAATTTTAAAACCGCATTCAGATGTCTTCAACTGTTTTTGACTTACAGCCCTTCAAAGTCAAAATTTGTATAATCAGAAGGAACGAAGCATATTAATTGCTGTTTTATATCATTTTTCATTTCAAAATAAATTAAAATCAATATGATTTGTATTCAAAATTAACTAAAAAAGCCAAATTTTAAAACCGCATTCAGATGTCTTCAACTGTTTTTGACTTACAGCCCTTTAAAGTCAAAATTTGTATAATCAAAAGAAACGAAGCTTATTAATTGCTGTTTTATATAATTTTTAATTTCAAAATAGATTAAAATCAATATGATTTGTATTCAAAATTAACTATAAAAGTCAAATTTTAAAACCGCATTCAGATGTCTTCAATTGTTTTTGACTTACAGCCCTTTAAAGTCAAAATTTGTATAATCAAAAAGAACAAAGCATATTAATTGCTGTTTTATATTAATTTTTATTTCAAAATACAACAAAATCAATATAATTTGTATTCAAAATTAACTATAAAAGTCAAATTTTAAAACCTCATTGAGATGTCTTCAACTGTTTTTGACTTACAGCCCTTCAAAGTCAAAATTTGTATAATCAGAAGGAACGAAGCATATTAATTGCCATTTTATATTATTTTTCATTTCAAAATAGATTAAAATCAATATGATTTGTATTCAACCTACAAGTCTCACAAATATTTTCCGGCAATAAATTTGCAATCGATCGACGTCAGACGAGTGCATTTTTGTGCCCTGAAATTGAGGTGCTTAATACGACCCGATCCACCCCCCCGGCTTTAACCTGCGTCTATAACCTGGAGATTAGTAACCATAACAACCCCTGCATTCCGGGGCGGATCGCTCCCTGCATGTTGGCGGGGCGGAGCCGCCATCCCCAGGGAACCCCTGCGTCGGACCAATCGCCGCCCGCCGCCGGGGTTATTCCGGGACGGTATTATGCCCGTAATCTCCGGTGTATTGAAGTAAATTGGGCATTTAGGAGCAATATGCGGTAGATTCAGTTAGAAAGCAATTTTGATACCAACCCCCCACGCGACAGCGACGGGAAAGCGGGAGAGAGGCAACAATTCAACGGGAATTACGGCCATTTTTATGTAGGCTCGTAATTACATTTTATGATTAATTAAATTAAGGGCCCGGAGTGAATGTATTTACGGCTTTTGTGGATTAATTGGGTATTATGAGGATGGTTAATTACTGAAGGTTTACAAGAAAATTATAATTGAATCAATAACACCTAAATAAAATTACATCAGTTAGTTCGTACATTTTAAGAAGAAGATATATTTATTGTAACATACATACATACAAGTTATACATACATGTACAAGTAAGGCCATCGGCCGTGGTCTTTCAGTATCGTACATTTTAAATAATTTTTATAAATCATTCACGGTAGGCTGCAATACCACGGGCGATGGCCTCTTGTACATGTATGTATTATCTTGTATGTATGTATATTACATTATAATTTGTTATATATATATCTTCTACTTCTTCATGGTAATTTGTGTGTGTCTCATTTCAATTGAATAATATATTCATAGTTATAGTCACATTTATTTCTTCATACAAATAATCTTCCTCAGATGTACTAATACATGTTGAAAGAGGTAAAATATGCAATTTATAAAATCCCCAAAAAGCTGCGAAATATTGATGAATATCCCCATGCCAAATCTTGTTATCCATTAATGGAAAATTTCGTTCAGAATTTAATAATTGCGTTGGTGGATTTTAGAGCTGTAGTGTAAGGAAAGGCTTCACTCTGTTGAATGTTTAAGAGTTTTTTTGGACCAAGGGACTTAACAGAATAAGGATTTTAATATTTAATAAAAGATTTAATACATATATTACTTGGTGTTACATGAAATATATGTGTTTAAAAATTAATTAATTTTTGATTTAAATAATGAAAAAGAAATAATAATAATAATAACAATTATATTAAAATATAAAATTCATTGGATTCGTGTAAAGTTGCAACTAAATCAATTTTTCAGTCATTACTAATGTGAGAAATCTAACAAGTTTAGACTTGCCTCAACGGAAATTTAATGGGGAACCTGAATTTTCAAAATACAATTTTTTATCATATCAAATTATATAGTTGAAGCCCTTTTTTGTATTTTGTTTAAAAAAAACCAACAGTTGCAACTAAATCAGATTTTCTGTCATTACTAATGTGAGAAATCGAACAAGTTTAAACTTGTTTCAATGCGAATTTAATGAGCAACCTGAATATTCAATCCACAATTTTGTTTCATATCAAATTATATAGATACAGCCCCATTTTGTGTTTTGTTTAAAAAAACTGACAGTTGCAACTAAATTAATTTTTCTGTCATTACTGATGTGAGAAATCGAACAAGTTTAGACTTGTTTCAATGTGAATTTAATGAGAAACCTAAATTTTCACACCAACATATTTTCCCTCTTCAAATTATATAGTTACAGCCCCATTTTGTGTTTTGTTTAAAAAAAAACCGACACTTGCAACTAAATCAATTTTTCTCTCATTACTAATGTGAGAAATAGAACAAGTTTATACTTCTTTCAAAGTGAATTTAATGGGGAACCTGAATTTTTAAACCACAATTTTTTACCACATCAAATTATATACTTACAGCCCTATTTTGTGTTTTGTTTAAACAAAGAAACGATAGTTGCAACTAAATCAATGTTTCTGTCATTACTAATGTGAGAAATTGAATAAGTTTAGACTTGTCTTAATGAGAATTTAATGGGGAACCTGAATTTCTAAACCAACATTTTTTTTCTCTTCAAATTATATAGTTACAGTCCCATTTTGTGTTTTGTTTAAAAAAAACCGACAGTTGTAACTAAATTAATTTTTCTGTCATTATTAATCTGAGAAATCGAACAAGTTTATACTTGTTTCAAATGGAATTTATTGGGGTACAAGAATTTTCAAACCACAATTTTTTACCACATCAAATTATATAGTTACAGCCCCATTTCGTATTTTATTTAATAAAAAGAAAACGACAGTTGGAACTACATCAATTTTTCTGTCATTATTAATTTGAGAAATCGAACAAGTTTAGACTTATCTCAATGAGAATTTAATGGGGAACCTAAATTTTCAAACTAGATTTTTTTATCATATCAAATTATATAGTTACAGCCTCATTTTGTATTTTGTTTAAAAAACCAACAGTTGCAACTAAATCAGATTTTCTGTTATTACTAATGTGAGAAATCTAACAAGTTTAAACTTGTCTCAACGAGAATTTAATGGGGAACCTGAATTTTCAAACTAAAATTTTGTATCATATCAAATTATATAGTTACAGCCCCTTTTACTATTCTGTTTAAAAAACTGACAGTTGCAACTATAACAGATTTTCTGTCATTACTAATGTGAGAAATCGAACAAGTTTCAACTTGTTTCAATGCAAATTTAATGGACAACCTGAATATTCAATCCACAATTTTGTATCACATCAAAATATATAGATACAGCCCCATTTTGTGTTTTGTTTAAAATAAACTGACAGTTGCAACTAAATTAATTTTTCTGTCATTACTAATGTGAGAAATCGAACAAGTTTAAACTTGCTTCAATGTGAATTTAATGAGAAACCTGAATTTTCACACCAACATTTTTTCCCTCTTCAAATGATATAGTTTCAGCCCCATTTTGTGTTTTGTTTAAAAAAAACCGAAACTTGCAACTAAATCAATTTTTCTCTCATTACTAATGTGAGAAATAGAACAAGTTTATTCTTTTTTCAAATTGAATTTAATGGGGAACCTGAATTTTTGAACCACAATTTTTTACCACATCAAATATTTACAGCCCTATTTTGCGTTTTGTTTAAACAAAAAAACAACGGTTGCAACTAAATCAATTTTTCTGTCATTGCTAATCTGAGAAATTGAACAAGTTTAGACTTGTCTCAACGAGAATTTAATGGGGAACCTGAATTTTCAAACTACAATTTTTTATCATATCAAATTATATAGTTACAACCATATTTTGTATTTTGTTTAAAAAAAACCGACAGTTGCACCTAAATCAGATTTTCTGTCATTACTAATGTGAGAAATCGAACAAGTTTAAACTTGTTTCAATTCTAATTTAATGGACAACCTAAATGTTCAATCCACAATATTGTAACACCTCAAATTATATAGTTACAGCCCCATTTTGTGTTTTGTTTAAAATAAACTGACAGTTGCAACTAAATTAATTTTTCTGTCATTACTAATGTGAGAAATCGAACAAGTTTAAACTTGTTTCAATATGAATTTAATGAGAATCTTGAATTTTCACACCAACATATTTTCCCTCTTCAAATTATATAGTTACAGCCCCATTTTGTGTTTTGTTTAAAAAGAACCGACACTTGCAACTAAATCAATTTTTCTCTGATTACTAATGTGAGAAATAGAACAAGTTTATACTTCTTTCAAAGTGAATTTAATGGGGAACCTGAATTTTTAAACCACAATTTTTTACCACATCAAATTATATATTTACAGCCCTATTTTGCGTTTTGTTTAAACAAAAAAACAACGGTTGCAACTAAATCAATTTTTCTGTCATTACTAATGTGAGAAATTGAATAAGTTTAGACTTGTCTTAATGAGAATTTAATGGGGAACCTGAATTTCCAAACCAAATTTTTTTCTCTCTTCAAATTATATAGTTACAGTCTCATTTTGTGTTTTGTTTAAAAAAACCGACAGTTGTAACTAAATTAATTCTTCTGTCAATACTAATGTGAGAAATCTAACAAGTTTAGATTTACCTCAACGAGAATTTAATGAGGAACTTGAATTTTTAAACTACAATTTTGTATCATATCAAATTATATAGTTACAACCCCATTTTGTATTTTGTTTAAAAAAAACCAACAGTTGCACCTAAATCAGATTTTCTGTCATTACTAATGTGAGAAATCGAACAAGTTTAAACTTGTTTCAATTCTAATTCAATGGGCAACCTAAATGTTCAATCCACAATATTGTAACACCTCAAATTATATAGTTACAGCCCCATTTTATGTTTTGTTTTTAATTTTTCTGTCATTACTAATGTGAGAAATCGAACAAGTTTAAACTTGTTTCAATATGAATTTAATGAGAAACCTGAATTTTCACACCAACATATTTTCCCTCTTCAAATTATATAGTTACAGCCCCATTATGTATTTTGTTTAAAAAAAAAACCGACACTTGCAACTAAATCAATTTTTCTCTCATTACTAATGTGAGAAATAGAACAAGTTTATACTTCTTTCAAAGTTAATTTAATGGGGAACTTGAATTTTTGAACCACATTTTTTACCACATCAAATTATATACTTACAGCCCTATTTTGTGTTTTGTTTAAAAAAAAAACGACAGTTGCAACTAAATCAATTTTTCTGTCATTACTAATGTGAGAAATTGAATAAGTTTAGACTTGTCTTAATGAGAATTTAATGGGGAACCTGAATTTCCAAACCAACATTTTTTCTCTCTTCAAATTATATAGTTACAGTCCCATTTTGTGTTTTGTTTTAAGAAACCGACAGTTGTAACTAAATTAATTTTTCTGTCAATACTAATGTGAGAAATTGAACAAGTTTAGACTTGTTTCAATGCAAATTTAATGGGGAACCTGAATTTTTAAACTACAATTTTTTATCATATCAAATTATATAGTTACAGCCCCATTTTTTGTTTTGTTTAAATAAAACCGACAGTTGCAACTAAATAAATTTTTCTGTCATTACTAATGTTAAAAATCGAACAAGCTTATACTTGTTTCAAAGTAAATTTAATGGGGAACTTGAATATTCAAACTACAATTTTTTACTACATCAAAATATATAGTTACAGACCTATTTTGTGTTTTGTTTAAAAAAAACCGAAAAAAGAAAGAAAGAAAGAAAGAAAGAAAGTTGTAAAGTTGTACCCTGTGTAATATATTGAAATTCATTGAGAATATAGAAAATATATTCAAAAAAAATAATTATAATTACAAAATTTAAAACATTTATCGCCAAAATTGAATTTTTGGCGAATTTTCTAAACAAATTGTATAATGTTTAAATCTTTTTCGGTGTTTAAAGTGTGATAACACTAGTTGTACCCTATGTAATATAATGAAATTCATTCAAAACATGGAAAATATATTCAAAAAAATAATTATAAAATTTAAAATCTATATTGCAAAAATTGAATTTTTGGCGAATTTTCTAAACAAACTGTATAATTTTTAAATCTTTTTGGTGTTTAAAGCGTGATAACTTTAGTTGTACCCTATGTAATATCATGAAATTCATTGAAAATATGGAAAATATATTCAAAAAAATAATTACAAAATTTAAAACATTTACCGCAAAAATTGAATTTTCTGGCGAATTTTCTAAACAAATTGTATAATGTTTAAATCTTTTTCGGTGTTTAAAGTGTGATAACACTAGTTGTACCCTATGTAATGAAATTCATTCAAAACATGGAAAATATATTCAAAAAAATAATTATAAAATTTAAAATCTATATTGCAAAAATTGAATTTTTGGCGAATTTTCTAAACAAACTGTATAATTTTTAAATCTTTTTGGTGTTTAAAGCGTGATACCTTTAGTTGTACTCTATGTAATATCATGAAATTCATTGAAAATATGGAAAATATATTCAAAAAAATAATTACAAAATTTAAAACATTTATCGCAAAAATTGAATTTTTGGCGAATTTTGTAAACAAATTGTATAATGTTTAAATCTTTTTCGGTGTTTAAAGTGTGATAACACTAGTTGTACCCTATGTAATATAATGAAATTCATTCAAAACATGGAAAATATATTCAAAAAAATAATTATAAAATTTAAAATCTATATTGCAAAAATTGAATTTTTGGCGAATTTTCTAAACAAACTGTATAATTTTTAAATCTTTTTGGTGTTTAAAGCGCGATAACTTTAGTTGTACCCTATGTAATATCATGAAATTCATTGAAAATATGGAAAATATATTCAAAAAAATAATTACAAAATTTAAAACATTTATCGCAAAAATTGAATTTTTGGCGAATTTTGTAAACAAATTGTATAATGTTTAAATCTTTTTCGGTGTTTAAAGTGTGATAACACTAGTTGTACCCTATGTAATGAAATTCATTCAAAACATGGAAAATATATTCAAAAAAATAATTATAAAATTTAAAATCTATATTGCAAAAATTGAATTTTTGGCGAATTTTCTAAACAAACTGTATAATTTTTAAATCTTTTTGGTGTTTAAAGCGTGATACCTTTAGTTGTACTCTATGTAATATCATGAAATTCATTGAAAATATGGAAAATATATTCAAAAAAAATAATTACAAAATTTAAAATCTATATTGCAAAAATTGAATTTTTGGCGAATTTTCTAAACAAACTGTATAATTCTTAAATCTTTTTGGTGTTTAAAGCGTGATACCTTTAGTTGTACTCTATGTAATATCATGAAATTCATTGAAAATATGGAAAATATATTCAAAAATATAATTACAAAATTTAAAACATTTATCGCAAAAATTGAATTTTTGGCGAATTTTGTAAACAAATTGTATAATGTTTAAATCTTTTTCGGTGTTTAAAGTGTGATAACACTAGTTGTACCCTATGTAATGAAATTCATTCAAAACATGGAAAATATATTCAAAAAAATAATTATAAAATTTAAAATCTATATTGCAAAAATTGAATTTTTGGCGAATTTTCTAAACAAACTGTATAATTTTTAAATCTTTTTGGTGTTTAAAGCGTGATACCTTTAGTTGTACTCTATGTAATATCATGAAATTCATTGAAAATATGGAAAATATATTCAAAAAAATAATTACAAAATTTAAAACATTTATCGCAAAAATTGAATTTTTGGCGAATTTTGTAAACAAATTGTATAATGTTTAAATCTTTTTCGGTGTTTAAAGTGTGATAACACTAGTTGTACCCTATGTAATATAATGAAATTCATTCAAAACATGGAAAATATATTCAAAAAAATAATTATAAAATTTAAAATCTATATTGCAAAAATTGAATTTTTGGCGAATTTTCTAAACAAACTGTATAATTTTTAAATCTTTTTGGTGTTTAAAGCGCGATAACTTTAGTTGTACCCTATGTAATATCATGAAATTCATTGAAAATATGGAAAATATATTCAAAAAAATAATTACAAAATTTAAAACATTTATCGCAAAAATTGAATTTTTGGCGGATTTTGTAAACAAATTGTATAATTTTCAAATCTTTTTCGGTGTTTAAAGTGTGATAACTCGTACCTTATGTAATGCAATAAAATTTATTGAAGATATGGAAAATATATTTAAAAACATAATTACAAAATTTAGAACTCAAAATTTAAGAAATAAAATATTTTTGGTGACAGTTTGTACCATTTCAACTATTTCAATCCACAATTTAAATGTGGGAGTTAGTTCGGCCGCCATCTTATAAAAACTTAATTAAATATAACAATAAATAAATATAATAACAAAAAATAATTAAAACATCTTATTAAAACTTTTAATTATGTATAACATTTATTTAAAACATAAATATATTTTAAATTCTTATTTAATATTAATTTGTTCACAAGACAAATAAAATAAAATTAATAGTTAGCGAGTTGTAATGCATATATATTATTTGTTATATTTTTTAATTTATTTATTTTTTAATATTTATATTTATATCTATTTATATTTATACATTTTTATTATTGTTGTTGTCCTGTAATTGGTTTATTATTATTATTATTATTATTATTAAGTCTGAAAGTTGAATTTATTTATAGCCCGGCGCCTCCACCATTTATTTATTCGCCGACATCCCGGTATAGCATTATATTATATACAGCATTATGAAATTCTGTTGGAAATTTTGCTTGCTCTTTTTAGTTGTAATATATATATATATATATATATATATATATATATATATATATATATATATATGTATAGATTTTTAAAACTAAAAGGAGCAAAAATATTTTCAAGAGAATTTTATAATTCTATACTGGGATGTAGAGAGATCAGGATATTTTTCTAGGTTGAGGATTATATTTTTTATCATTCAGCGTATCCCTAAAGTATTGAATGAATTTGATAAAACCTTTATTTTTGATTTTTGCAAAAATTGCTCGCACACGTCGTTTTTTAATTTGAAATTTCCAAATTTTAATATGTGTAATTTTTTTTCGACCATTTTGTAATGTACAATGACACCAACGAAATTTTTTTTAAATGACAACTCTATTTTTTTATTATAGATCCTGAAAGGGATTATTTTTCTGCGATGAGATACAACATACAACAGATAGCTAAACAGATTGATAGATTGATAGATTGATAGATTGATAGATTGATAGATTGATAGATGGATAGATGGATATATGGATAGATGGATAGATGGATAGATAGATAGATGGATAGATGGATAGATGGATAGATGGATAGATGGATAGATGGATAGATGGATAGATGGATAGATGGATAGATGGATAGATGGATAGATGGATAGATGGATAGATGGATAGATGGATAGATGGATAGATGGATAGATGGATAGATGGATAGATGGATAGATGGATAGATGGATAGATGGATAGATGGATAGATGGATAGATATTTTTTATTTGTTCACCTTAAAACTCTATTTTTTTATTATAGATCCTGAAAGGGATTATTTTTCTGCGATGAGATACAACATACAACAGATAGCTAAACAGATTGATAGATTGATAGATTGATAGATTGATAGATGGATAGATGGATATATGGATAGATGGATAGATGGATAGATAGATAGATGGATAGATGGATAGATGGATAGATGGATAGATGGATAGATGGATAGATGGATAGATGGATAGATGGATAGATGGATAGATGGATAGATGGATAGATGGATAGATGGATAGATGGATAGATGGATAGATGGATAGATGGATAGATGGATAGATGGATAGATGGATAGATGGATAGATGGATAGATGGATAGATGGATAGATGGATAGATGGATAGATGGATAGATGGATAGATGGATAGATGGATAGATGGATAGATGGATAGATGGATAGATGGATAGATGGATAGATATTTTTTATTTGTTCACCTTAAAATATAATTATATACAATAAGACATAAACAAAACACTTTTATCTTTATAGGGCTATCAGCCGTGAGGCTTTTCAGCCTATCAAGGGAGAAGCTAAGAGGAGTTTAATCACCCGGTATTCACCTTTTAACTCTGAAAAACTGTGAAAGGTGAAAATTCGCCTCACTGTTGTTGGAAATCAGGCTCTTCAATGCTCATTACGAGACGGACGACGCCTCTAACCACTCTAACCACTGAGCAGGGTACACATAAACATTTTTAATATTTGTTAGTTTATTCCTAGCCACTAAATGCTGTTATAAAATAATTATTTTAAAACATAAATATTTGAGGTTCCATATAAACCGTTCCAAAAATTTTTTTTTTCTCGATATTCTCTCCCTTCCTGGAAGACCGGGCGTGTTTTTCCCCCTGACGCCGCTATCGATCACCCACCGGGTCGCAATCGGTGGCGGCGCGCGGCCCGCCGGAAATAATATAAAAGTGCGCGGGCGGGCACTGGGGGGTGGTGGTGGGTGGCGCACACGGGAAGGTGAGCGACGCAGCGTTGGCGGCGGCGATATTCGATTTTGATTCCATTTTGCGCTCCCTTAATTTTATTTGCAGCTCCGCTGACAGCCGGGAATCCGACGTATTATTATTTCATCAGCGGTGATTTGCCGAGTAATTGACTATTATCCGTGCAGCGTACGCCCGTCTATGTATCGACGTGATTCAATTACCCGCCGGCCGCGCGATCAACCCCCTCAGCTCTTAATTATATCTCTTTCTCTGCAGGATGAGTGTGTGTATGTACACATGCGAGATTGCTTAAATCAATTCGCAGGATGATCACAATGGCAGCCACAATTATTGCTCTAATTTGGTTAGAGGTTCTAAATTGATGGGAAAATTTGTTACACATCAATGTTTAGTACATATGTCATGTACATATAAATTTAAACACTCATTGCAACTAAACACACGAAGAAATGTATTATTTAATAGTCTTAAAGAAATATATTTTTCAGTTAGAAAGAAAATTCACGTTTTCTGAAATTTTCATCAAAATATATATATATATATATATATATATATATATATATATATATATATAAATAGTGAAGATAGTATAATAAAAACGAGGACGTGGTAAAAAAAACAGATACGAATACACATCACATATATAAAGTAGTATTTATAGTTAATATTTTTTAATACAAAGCTTTTTGTGCAGTTTCCAACCCTTTGCACTAACACAGATAACGCTAAGCACATCCTGTGTTAAACCATATCAAGATTTCTTCAGTGTGCAACTCTTTGCGTCGTGCGTTACAATTAGACACGGTTCTTGGGCTAACAGCTTTTTTTCCATATCGCGCCCTTTGTAATCCGACGCGAATGCGGGCCCTCGAGTCCTTTTCGGTTGACAGGGCCCCGCTCTCCGCGTAATTGCTTCGTTTATCTCGAGCGTCCCGGCGGCCTCATTAGGGGCGCCGCAGCGACAAAAAACGCCGGTACGTGTTTTCGCGCTAATGAGACGCGTATATTTCGCTGTGCCGTGCACCCCCCCTAGTGGATGAGAAAAATGAAACCGTCGTCGCGACGGGCCGGCACCGGGCGAGTTTATTAAATTAGCCCGGCCCTTCCGTTTTCGGTAATTTAATAATGTCGCGGCACACGCGCGCACCCCTAGTGGACGGGCGCGTCAAAATAAATACGCCACCCAGGGGGAAAGTGGAGAGCGCGCGCGTGCCGCGATTGTTACTAATTCCTTCGTATTGTATCGGTAAATTGAACGGATTATAGGGAGAGAGCGGTAAATTAATGTTTGCAGCAGCTACTATACGAAAGAAAAATACAGATTTACACCAACAATTATATTAAAAAATCCGTTTTATGAATTTTCGTGATATTAACCAGTTTTATAGCCAAGATG
The DNA here is from genome assembly GCA_963942505.1 of Lordithon lunulatus. Taxonomy (NCBI): domain Eukaryota; kingdom Metazoa; phylum Arthropoda; class Insecta; order Coleoptera; family Staphylinidae; genus Lordithon; species Lordithon lunulatus. The sequence goes on from OZ012675.1 coordinate 4,806,023, forward strand.
TTGTGCTTTCAAATGATGTATAAATGAAAATTATGGCTTTTCTAGTTTTTTCACGATTGCAAGGTAAAGTTTGTTGCAGTAAAAATCAGCCAATAGTATTATCAAAAATGACATGTCATATACTATTGGTAATATTAGAAAATCCGTTTAATGAATTTTCATGAAATTGACTAGTTTTGTAGCCAAGAAGTGACGCTTTCAGATGATATATAAATAAAAATTATGTCTTATCTAGTTTTTCCGCGATTGCAAGGTAAAGTTTGTTGCAGTAAAAATCAGCCAATAGTATTATCAAAAAAGACATGTCATATACTATTGGTAATATTAAAAAATCCGTTTAATGAATTTTGATGATATTGACTAGTTTTGTAGCCAAGAAGTCACGCTTTCAGATGAAATATAAATGAAAATTGTGTCTTATATAGTTTTTCCGCAATTGCAAGGTAAAGTTTGTTGCAGTAAAAATCAGCCAATAGTATTATAAAAAATGACACGTCATATACTATTGGTAATATTAAAAAATCCGTTTAATGAATTTTCATGATATTGACTACTTTTGTAGTCAAGAAGTGACGCTTTCAGACGATATATAAATGAAAATTGTGACTTATCTAGTTTTTCCGCGATTGCAAGGTAAAGTTTGTTGCAGTAAAAATCAGCCAATAGTATTATCAAAAATGACATGTCATATACTATTGGTAATATTAGAAAATCCGTTTAATGAATTTTCATGATATTGACTACTTTTGTAGTCAAGAAGTGACGCTTTCAGACGATATATAAATGAAAATTGTGACTTATCTAGTTTTTCCGCGATTGCAAGGTAAAGTTTGTTGCAGTAAAAATCAGCCAATAGTATTATCAAAAATGACATTTCATATACTATTGGTAATATTAGAAAATCCGTTTAATGCATTTTCATGAGATTGACTACTTTTGTAGTCAAGAAGTCACGCTTTCAGATGAAATATACATGAAAATTGTGTCTTATCTAGTTTTTCCGCGATTGCAAGGTAAAGTTTGTTGCAGTAAAAATCAGCCAATAGTATTATAAAAAATGACACGTCATATACTATTGGTAATATTAGGAAATCCGTTCAATGAATTTTCATGATATTGACTATTTTTGTAGCCAAGAAGTCACGCTTTCAGATGAAATATACATGAAAATTGTGTCTTATCTAGTTTTTCCGCGATTGCAAAGTAAAGTTTGTTGCAGTAAAAATCAGCCAATAGTATTATCAAAAATGACATGTCATATACTATTGGTAATATTAGAAAATACGTTTAATGAATTTTCATGATATTGACTAGTTTTGTAGCCAAGAAGTCACGCTTTCAGATAAAATATAAATGAAAATTGTGTCTTATCTATTTTTTCCGCGATTGCAAGGTAAAGTTTGTTGCAGTAAAAATCAGCCAATAGTATTATCAAAAAAGACATGTCATATACTATTGGTAATATTAGAAAATCCGTTTAATGAATTTTGATGATATTGACTAGTTTTGTAGCCAAAAAGTGACGCTTTCAAATGATGTATAAATGAAAATTGTGTCTTATCTAGTTTTTCCGCGATTGCAAGGTAAAGTTTGTTGCAGTAAAAATCAGTCAATAGTATTATCAAAAAAGACATGTCATATACTATTAGTAATATTAGAAAATCCGTTTAATGAATTTTCATGATATTGACTAGTTTCGTAGCCAAAAAGTGACGCTTTCAGATGATATATAAATGAAAATTGTGTCTTATCTAGTTTTTCCGCGATTGTAAGGTAAAGTTTGTTGCAGTAAAAATCAGCCAATAGTACTATCAAAAAAGACATGTCATATACTATTGGTAATATTAGAAAATTCGTTTAATGAATTTTCATGATATTGACTAGTTTTGTAGCCAAGAAGTGACGCTTTCAGATGATATATAAATAAAAATTATGTCTTATCTAGTTTTTCCGCGATTGCAAGGTAAAGATTGTTGCAGTAAAATTCAGCCAATAGTATTATCAAAGAAGACATGTCATATACTATTGGTAATATTAGAAAATCCGTTTAATGAATTTTCATGATATTGACTAGTTTCGTAGCCAAAAAGTGACGCTTTCAGATGATATATAAATGAAAATTGTGTCTTATCTAGTTTTTCCGCGATTGCAAGGTAAAGTTTGTTGCAGTAAAAATCAGCCAATAGTATTATCAAAAATGACATGTCATATACTATTGGTAATATTAGAAAATCCGTTTAATGAATTTTCATGATATTGACTAGTTTCGTAGCCAAAAAGTGACGCTTTCAGATGATATATAAATGAAAATTGTGTCTTATCTAGTTTTTCCGCGATTGCAAGGTAAAGTTTGTTGCAGTAAAAATCAGCCAATAGTATTATCAAAAAAGACATGTTATATACTATTGGAAATATTAGAAAATCCGTTTAATGAATTTTCATGATATTGACTAGTTTTGTAACCAAGAAGTGACGCTTTCAGATGATATATAAATGAAAATTGTGTCTTATCTGGTTTTTCCGCGATTGCAAGGTAAAATTTGTTGCAGTAAAAATCAGCCAATAGTATTATCAAAAATGACATGTCATATACTATTGGTAATATTAGAAAATCCGTTTAATGAATTTTCATGATATTGACTAGTTTCGTAGCCAAAAAGTGACGCTTTCAGATGATATATAAATGAAAATTGTGTCTTATCTAGTTTTTCCGCGATTGCAAGGTAAAGTTTGTTGCAGTAAAAATCAGCCAATAGTATTATCAAAAATGACATGTCATATACTATTGGTAATATTAGAAAATCCGTTTAATGAATTTTCATGATATTGACTAGTTTCGTAGCCAAAAAGTGACGCTTTCAGATGATATATAAATGAAAATTGTGTCTTATCTAGTTTTTCCGCGATTGTAAGGTAAAGTTTGTTGCAGTAAAAATCAGCCAATAGTACTATCAAAAAAGACATGTCATATACTATTGGTAATATTAGAAAATTCGTTTAATGAATTTTCATGATATTGACTAGTTTTGTAGCCAAGAAGTGACGCTTTCAGATGATATATAAATAAAAATTATGTCTTATCTAGTTTTTCCGCGATTGCAAGGTAAAGATTGTTGCAGTAAAATTCAGCCAATAGTATTATCAAAGAAGACATGTCATATACTATTGGTAATATTAGAAAATCCGTTTAATGAATTTTCATGATATTGACTAGTTTCGTAGCCAAAAAGTGACGCTTTCAGATGATATATAAATGAAAATTGTGTCTTATCTAGTTTTTCCGCGATTGCAAGGTAAAGTTTGTTGCAGTAAAAATCAGCCAATAGTATTATCAAAAATGACATGTCATATACTATTGGTAATATTAGAAAATCCGTTTAATGAATTTTCATGATATTGACTAGTTTCGTAGCCAAAAAGTGACGCTTTCAGATGATATATAAATGAAAATTGTGTCTTATCTAGTTTTTCCGCGATTGCAAGGTAAAGTTTGTTGCAGTAAAAATCAGCCAATAGTATTATCAAAAAAGACATGTTATATACTATTGGAAATATTAGAAAATCCGTTTAATGAATTTTCATGATATTGACTAGTTTTGTAACCAAGAAGTGACGCTTTCAGATGATATATAAATGAAAATTGTGTCTTATCTGGTTTTTCCGCGATTGCAAGGTAAAATTTGTTGCAGTAAAAATCAGCCAATAGTATTATCAAAAATGACATGTCATATACTATTGGTAATATTAGAAAATCCGTTTAATGAATTTTCATGATATTGACTAGTTTTGTAGCCAAAAAGTGACGCTTTCAGATGATATATAAATGAAAATTATGTCTTATCTAGTTTTTCCGCGATTGCAAGGTAAAATTTGTTGCAGTAAAAATCAGCCAATAGTATTATCAAAAATGACATGTCATATACTATTGGTATTATTAGAAAATCCGTTTGATGAATTTTCATGATATTGACTAGTTTTGTAGCTAAAAAGTGACGCTTTCAGATGATATATAAATGAAAATTGTGTCTTATCTAGTTTTTCCGCGATTGTAAGGTAAAGTTTGTTGCAGTAAAAATCAGCTAATAGTATTATCAAAAATGACATGTCATATACTATTGATAATATTAGAAAATCCGTTTAATGAATTTTCATGATATTGATTAGTTTTGTAGCCAAAAAGTGACGCTTTCAGATGAAATATAAATGAAAATTGTGTCTTATCTAGTTTTTCCTCGATTGCAAGGTAAAGTTTGTTGCAGTAAAAATCAGCCAATAGTATTATCAAAAATGACATGTCATATACTATTGGTAATATTAGAAAATCCGTTTAATGAATTTTCATGATATTGACTAGTTTCGTAGCCAAAAAGTGACGCTTTCAGATGATATATAAATGAAAATTGTGTCTTATCTAGTTTTTCCGCGATTGCAAGGTAAAGTTTGTTGCAGTAAAAATCAGCCAATAGTATTATCAAAAATGACATGTCATATACTATTGGTAATATTAGAAAATCCGTTTAATGAATTTTCATGATATTGACTAGTTTCGTAGCCAAAAAGTGACGCTTTCAGATGATATATAAATGAAAATTGTGTCTTATCTAGTTTTTCCGCGATTGCAAGGTAAAGTTTGTTGCAGTAAAAATCAGCCAATAGTATTATCAAAAATGGCATGTCATATACTATTGGTAATATTAGAAAATCCGTTTAATGAATTTTCATGATATTGACTAGTTTTGTAGCCAAAAAGTGACGCTTTCAGATGATATATAAATGAAAATTGTGTCTTATCTAGTTTTTCCGCGATTGCAAGGTAAAGTTTGTTGCAGTAAAAATCAGCCAATAGTATTATCAAAAATGGCATGTCATATACTATTGGTAATATTAGAAAATCCGTTTAATGAATTTTCATGATATTGACTAGTTTTGTAGCCAAAAAGTGATGCTTTCAGATGATATATAAATAAAAATTGTGTCTTATCTAGTTTTTCCGCGATTGGAAGGTAAAGTTTGTTGCAGTAAAAATCAGCCAATAGTATTATCAAAAATGACATGTCATATACTATTGGTAATATTAGAAAATCCGTTTAATGAATTTTCATGATATTGACTAGTTTCGTAGCCAAAAAGTGACGCTTTCAGATGATATATAAATGAAAATTGTGTCTTATCTAGTTTTTCCGCGATTGCAAGGTAAAGTTTGTTGCAGTAAAAATCAGCCAATAGTATTATCAAAAAAGACATGTTATATACTATTGGAAATATTAGAAAATCCGTTTAATGAATTTTCATGATATTGACTAGTTTTGTAGCCAAAAAGTGATGCTTTCAGATGATATATAAATAAAAATTGTGTCTTATCTAGTTTTTCCGCGATTGGAAGGTAAAGTTTGTTGCAGTAAAAATCAGCCAATAGTATTATCAAAAATGACATGTCATATACTATTGGTAATATTAGAAAATCCGTTTAATGAATTTTCATGATATTGACTAGTTTCGTAGCCAAAAAGTGACGCTTTCAGATGATATATAAATGAAAATTGTGTCTTATCTAGTTTTTCCGCGATTGCAAGGTAAAGTTTGTTGCAGTAAAAATCAGCCAATAGTATTATCAAAAAAGACATGTTATATACTATTGGAAATATTAGAAAATCCGTTTAATGAATTTTCATGATATTGACTAGTTTTGTAACCAAGAAGTGACGCTTTCAGATGATATATAAATGAAAATTGTGTCTTATCTAGTTTTTCCGCGATTGCAAGGTAAAGTTTGTTGCAGTAAAAATCAGCCAATAGTATTATCAAAAAAGACATGTCATATACTATTGGTAATATTAGAAAATCCGTTTAATGAATTTTCATGATATTGACTAGTTTTGTAGCCAAAAAGTGACGCTTTCAGATGATATATAAATGAAAATTGTGTCTTATCTAGTTTTTTCCGCGATTGCAAGGTAAAGTTTGTTGCAGTAAAAATCAGCCAATAATATTATCAAAAAAGACATGGTATATACTATTGGTAATATTAGAAAATCCGTTTAATGAATTTTCATGATATTGACCAGTTTTATAGCAAAGATGTTGCGCTTTCAAATGATGTATAAATGAAAATTATAGCTTTTCTAGTTTTTCCGCGATTGCAAGGTAAAGTTTCTTGCAGTAAAAAATCAGCCAATAGTATTATAAAAAATGACACGTCATATACTATTGGTAATATTAGGAAATCCGTTTAATGAATTTTCATGATATTGACTATTTTTGTAGTCAAGAAGTGACACTTTCAGATGATATATAAATGAAAATTGTGTCTTATCTAGTTTTTCCTCGATTGCAAGGTAAAGTTTGTTGCAGTAAAAATCAGCCAATAGTATTATCAAAAATGACATGTCATATACTATTGGTAATATTAGAAAATCCGTTTAATGAATTTTGATGATATTGACTAGTTTTGTAGCCAAGAAGTGACGCTTTCAGATGGTATATAAATGAAAATTGTGGCTTATCTAGTTTTTCCGCGATTGCAAGGTAAAGATTGTTGCAGTAAAAATCAGCCAATAGTATTATCAAAAATGACATGTCATATACTATTGGTAATATTAGAAAATCCGTTTAATGAATTTTCATGATATTGACTAGTTTTGTAGCCAAAAAGTGATGCTTTCAGATGATATATAAATAAAAATTGTGTCTTATCTAGTTTTTCCGCGATTGGAAGGTAAAGATTGTTGCAGTAAAAATCAGCCAATAGTATTATCAAAAATGACATGTCATATACTATTGGTAATATTAGAAAATCCGTTTAATGAATTTTCATGATATTGACTAGTTTTGTAGCCAAAAAGTGATGCTTTCAGATGATATATAAATAAAAATTGTGTCTTATCTAGTTTTTCCGCGATTGGAAGGTAAAGTTTGTTGCAGTAAAAATCAGCCAATAGTATTATCAAAAATGACATGTCATATACTATTGGTAATATTAGAGAATCTGTTTAATGAATTTTCATGATATTGACTAGTTTTGTAGCCAAGAAGTCACGCTTTCAGATGAAATATAAATGAAAATTGTGTCTTATCTAGTTTTTCCGCGATTGCAAGGTAAAGATTGTTGCAGTAAAAATCAGCCAATAGTATTATCAAAAATGACATGTCATATACTATTGGTAATATTAGAAAATCCGTTTAATGAATTTTCATGATATTGACTAGTTTTGTAGCCAAAAAGTGACGCTTTCAGATGATATATAAATGAAAATTGTGTCTTATCTAGTTTTTTCCGCGATTGCAAGGTAAAGTTTGTTGCAGTAAAAATCAGCCAATAGTATTATCAAAAAAGACATGGTATATACTATTGGTAATATTAGAAAATCCGTTTAATGAATTTTCATGATATTGACTACTTTTGTAGCCAAGAAGTGACGCTTTCAGATGATATATAAATGAAAATTGTGTCTTATCTAGTTTTTCCGCGATTGCAAGGTAAAGTTTGTTGCAGTAAAAATCAACCAATAGTATTATCAAAAAAGACATGTCATATACTATTGGTAATATTAGAAAATCTGTTTAATGAATTTTCATTATATTGACTAGTTTTGTAGCCAAAAAGTGACGCTTTCAGATGAAATATAAATGAAAATTGTGTCTTATCTAGTTTTTCCGCGATTGCAAGGTAAAGTTTGTTCTGGTAAAAATCAGCCAATAGTATTATCAAAAATGATGCAAAATCTGTATAAATTGCTGAGTCATTATTTGAATCATACTGCTTTCATCTAGAGCTATAATTATTTTATTAGCACAAAGCTAACTTGATATAAGTCCCCCAATCATTTTTAAAAGCAAGGGGTAAAATCTGTGTCCATTTAAGGAAGTTTAGATTTAATTTTAAGGCCGGCGCATCCGGCAAAAGGATGAATTAGAAGAGAGAGCCCTCTTTTTTTTACAGACGCCCCGATGCGATCAAACGTGACATTTATTTAATAAGGGCAGGCGCGACATATTGTGCCGGTGTCGCGATCCCTTTCCGAGATTAGTGCTTTGTGTGTGTGTGTTGGGGGTGCTGTGTGTGTTTAAATTAATCGACATAGCTTCGTAAATTTCTGTAATAATGTAGATTAAATCTTACGGTGCGGAGTGGCATACGCGGGCACATAACAAGTAATATAATAAACAGAACAACGGCGTGCGCCCCCTTGCGGCGCGGGCATAGAGGACGAGACCGCGCTGAATGGGGTAGTTACCCTGGTAACATGATACTCTGGCGTGGGGGAGTTGGGATCAGCCAGCAATAGCATGGCAAGTGCTTTTATATGGAATCATTTAAAAAAATCTCATACGGTTATAAACAACACCATCTATATATTACTATATATTACTATATATTACTATATATTACTATATATTACTATATATTACTATATATTACTATATATTACTATATATTACTATATATTACTATATATTACTATATATTACTATCGGTGGTGTTGTTATTACACATGAATTTGTCATACGTACAGGGTGATCTACTAACTCGCTGCCAAACTCTGATAGTTGAAAGTCGCACCTACGTCTCCGGCTGTAGCGCTACCAACTACACCACGGTGGGTTATAGTCGATAGCGAGCGATCAACGCGATCGAAACCCTCCGTGATGCAGTTGGTAGCGCATGTGTCGATTTAAAAATTCGTTAAAAAATCAGTTTGAGTCAAATGATATTCAAATTTTCTAAAATACATTTTGGGTATGTTCCAAACATTAAGTGTCAATTTTGAAAATTTAGAGCCACTAGAACTCGAGTTATCATTCTTTAAAACACAACAACTTTTGAAATTTAAGTTTCAAAATCATACAATTTTCCATATCATATATAGGTGGAAAACAGCTATTGTTAACTTTTACAAGTTTTCTTAAACCACATATTGTTGAGTTGTTTAAACGCCCAGCGTTGAGGTCGAGTGCTGTGGCGACTCTTCACCTAGCCGTGCCGAGCACTTTCGTAAATAATAGGGCGGACCTCTCGTAAACAATGAGGGGGCGCAAACAAAGCGCCCGGGGATTACAATGGCACTGATGGAGAAGGACAGTTGACGCGCCCGTTACGGAAATCTCAACGCGCATCAGAATGAATAAGAAAAACACACTTGATTCTTAACATAAAGAAACTACTTGTATTAAGGGTGATTGTAATGCAATTCTGTGTCAGATGACAATAAGATGCCCAAAACTGACGATAAAGTTATCATCATCATCATCGTGTTCTTTTTCGTGGATAAGACTACAGAGAAACAGATGGATAGGAGACCGGAGGAACCGGATAATCTGCCATTAACCATTGATTCTTAACATAAAAAAAACTACTTGTATAAAGGGTGATTGTTAGCAAATTCTGTGTCATATGACAATAAGGTGCCCAAAATTGACGATAAAGTCATCATCATCATCATCGTTTGCTTCTTTGTGGATAAGACTTCAGAGAAATAGACGGATAGAAGACCAGAGAAACCGGTTAATGTACCATTAAACTAGTCCAGAGAAACTGATGAATGAGAGATCAAAAAACTATTGGATGAAAGATCACAAAAACTGATGCCAATCCCTCAGTTACTCTGGTTTCCAATCGCCAGAGTAACTGAGGGATTGGAGGGACGGTTCACTATAAAACTTAATATAGTTTTACGGAAAAAATACGATGAAAAATATTGATTGTAGATAGTGATACACAGGGCCGCAACTAAGGCGGGAACACGTGCCCAAGGTCCAAACGGCTGCCAGAAAGGCCTTAGAAAGATCGAAATAATTCACATTATATAAAAAAAAAACTTTTTGGTGGGGACACAAAAAAAATAAAAAATACACATACATATGAAAATTGGTTGTAGAAATCAGTGGGAATAAAATTTTTGCATCGAAATTACCCTTAACGTTTTCCATGTTTCACTAAAATTGCTGTAAATCTACTTGTAGCTCTTCAATATTCATGAAACTTGACATTTATATTAAAAACATGTTTATTAATATGTTTGTATGTTTTGGATTTGATATATAATAAATTGAATTTTTTACGAATTTTCAAAATGCAACTTGACTTTTTTCATAAACATGTTTCACTAAAATCACTCTAACTCTACTTCTAGCTCCTGAATGTTGATGAAACTTGACACTTATATTAAAAACATGTTTATTAATATGTTGGTATACTTTGGATTTGATATATAATAAACTGAATTTTTTACGAATTTTCAAAATGCAACTTGTCTTTTTTTATAAACACGTTCTACTAAAATCACTCTAACTCTACTTCTAGCTCCTGAATGTTGATGAAACTTAACACTTATATTAAAAACATATTTATTAATATGTTGGTATGTTTTCAATTTGATATATAATAAATTGAATTTTTTACGAATTTTCAAAATGCAACTTGACTTTTTTCATAAACATGTTTCACTAAAATCACTCTAACTCTACTTCTAGCTCTTGAATATTCATGAAACTTGACATGTATATTAAAAACATGTTTATTAATATGTTAGTATGTTTTCAATTTGATATATAATAAATTGAATTTTTTACGAATTTTCAAAATGCAACTTGACTTTTTTCATAAACATGTTTCACTAAAATCACTCTAACTCTACTTCTAGCTCTTGAATATTCATGAAACTTGACATGTATATTAAAAACATGTTTATTAATATGTTGGTATGTTTTCAATTTGATATATAATAAATTGAATTTTTTACGAATTTTCAAAATGCAACTTGACTTTTTTCATAAACATGTTTCACTAAAATCACTCTAACTCTACTTCTAGCTTCTAAATGTTGATGAAACTTGATACTTATATTAAAATCATGTTTATTAATATGTTGGTATACTTTGGATTTGATATATAATAAACTGAATTTTTTACGAATTTTCAAAAGGCAACTTGACTTTTTTCATAAATATGTTTTACTAAAATCGCTCTAACTATACTTCTGGCTCTTCAATATTGATGAAACTTGACATTTATATTGAAAGCATGTTTGTTAATATGTTGGAGTACTTTGGTTTTGATATATAATAAACTGAATTTTTTACGAATTTTCAAAATGCAACTTGACTTTTTTCATAAACAAGTTCTACTAATATCACTCTAACTCTACGTCTAGCTCCTGCATGTTGATGAAACTTATATTAAAAACATTTGGTTAATATGTTGGTATACTTTGGATTTGATATATAGAAAACTGAATTTTTTACAAATTTTCTAAATGCAACTTGACTTTTTTCATAAACATGTTTCACTAAAATCACTCTAACTCTACTTCTAGCTCCTGAATGTTAATGAAACTTGATACTTATATTAAAAACATGTTTATTAATATGTTAGTATACTTTGGATTTGATATATAATAAACTGATTTTTTTACGAATTTTCAAAATGCAACTTGACTTTTTTCATAAACATGTTTCACTAAAATCACTCTAACTCTACTTCTAGCTCCTGAATATTGATGAAAATTGACAATTATATTAAAAACATATTTATTAATATGTTGGTATACTTTGGATTTGATATATAATAAACTGATTTTTTTACGAATTTTCAAAATGCAACTTGACTTTTTCAATAAACACGTTCTACTAAAATCACTCTAACTCTACTTCTAGCTCTTCAATATTCATGAAACTTGACATTTGTATTAAAAACACATTTACTAATATGTTGGTATGCTTTTGATTTGATATATATTAAACTGATTTTTTTACGAATTTTCAAAATGCAACTTTACTTTTTTCATAAACACGTTTCACTAAAATCACTCTAACTCTACTTCTAGCTCTTCAATTTTGATGAAACTTGACATTTGCATTAAAAACATGTTTGTTAATATGTTGGAGTGCTTTGGTTTTAATATATAATAAACTGATTTTTTTATGAATTTTCAAAATGCAACTTGACTTTTTTCATAAATATGTTTCATTAAAATCACTCTAACTCTACTTCTGGCTCTTGAATATTGATGAAACTTGACATATATATTAAAAAAATGTTTGTTAATATGTTGGAGTGCTTTGGTTTTGATATATAATAAACTGAATTTTTTAAGAATTTTAAAAATGCAACTTGACTTTTTTTATAAACGTGTTTCACTAAAATCGCTCTAACTCTATTTCTAGCTCTTCAATATTGATGAAATTTGACATGTATCTTAAAAACATGTTTAATAATATGTAGGTATACTTTGGATTCGATATATAAGAAAGTGCATTTTTTACAAATTTTCAAAATGCAACTTGACTTTTTTCATAAACATGTTTCACTAAAATCACTCTAACTCTACTTCTAGCTCCTGAATATTGATGAAACTTGACATTTGTATTAAAAACATATTTACTAATATGTTGGTATGCTTTGGATTTGATATATATTAAACTGAATTTTTTACGAATTTTCAAAATGCAACTTTACTTTTTTCATAAACACGTATCACTAAAATCACACTAACTATACTTCTAGCTCTTGAATATTGATGAAACTTAACATGTATATTAAAAACATGTTTATTAATATGTTGGTATGTTTTGGATTTGATATATATTAAACTGAATTTTTTACGAATTTTCAAAATGCAACTTGTCTTTTTTCATAAACACGTTCTACTAAAATCACTCTAACTCTACTTCTAGCTCCTGAATGTTGATGAAACTTGACACTTATATTAAAAACATGTTTATTAATATGTTGGTATACTTTGGATTTGATATATAATAAACTGATTTTTTTACGAATTTTCATAATGCAACTTGACTTTTTTCATAAACACGTTTCACTAAAATCACTCTAACTCTACTTATAACTCTTGAATATTCATCAAACTTGATATTTATATTAAAAACATGTTTATTAATATGTTTGCATGTTTTGGATTAGATATATAATAAATTGAATTTTTTACGAATTTTCAAAATGCAACTTAACTTTTATCATAAACACGGTTCACTTAAATCACTCTAATTCTACTTCTAGCTCTTGAATATTCATGAAACATGTTATTTATATTAAAAACATGTTTATTAATAAGTTTATACACTTTAGAATTTCTATACCCGAAATATGACTATATATAGCTCTTTCCGAGATGGAACGACTATAATAGAATTAACAGGACTAGTGTTGACATCATGATTAAAAATAGTCCTGGGAGTATCATTTTGAAAAGCGTATGCTAAAAAATATCTTTCCTATTTGTGCTATACATTGATAAATTTGTAATGACTATAATAAAAACTAATAAACTATAGCTACTAATCCAGAACGTTATCCATCTGCTCGTGATTGTAATCCCTGACAATTTGCGTGCAATTATGGGGTGGCTAATCCGGAATCGGGATCGGCTTTTTAAATCCTGGCACGCGCGCGCGAGCCTCGCCCGGGCAATATGTTCACGTTGTTGCTTTTTTTTTCTGCGCGCATGGTAGGGTGTAGGGTGGCCGTTTGTATGCATTTGTGTGTGTGAGTGAGGGGTGGTGGCGGCAATAGAGACTCGATTCGTCCGGACTGTAATTAACTGCGAAAACACCAAACAATGCGCGCCGCCGTCGCCCGCCGCGCACCGAGGACAATCATCCGGCTTAGCGATGAAAAGAGCTGTAACCCTAGAACCTGGGGGACCGAACGGCGGGGGTGGTGTCATCTAATTGGGGATTGTAAAATCAAGAGCCGGAGCCGGTGCCGCATTTGAAGTCGAATTGTTTAGTTGGTTGAGCAGGGGTAGGGTTTTAATATGTTGGAGATATAAAGGAATGTTATTATATGCATGCATTTTTAATAAAGTATATTAAATTAATTTTATACTTTAAACTACGTCCACAAAAAAATGTTATCTAACTAAGCGACATAGAAGGTAATATGCTACGAATTAAATGTCTAAAGACCGTTGAATTCATCATTAAATTAATTAGAATCTTATTGATATTTTTTTGTACGACCATCGGTTTTAAAACATAATTGCAGTTTGTTATATCAGCTCGCTCTAACTCTACTTGTAGCTCTTGAATATTCACAAAACATAACATTTATTTTAAAAACATGTTTATTAATAAGATTGAACACTTTGGATTATCTATATAATAAATTGATTTTTTTACGAATTTTCAAAATGCAACTTGTCTTTTTTCATAAACATGTTTCACTAAACTCGCTCTAACTTTACTTATAGCTCTTCAATATTCATCAAACTTGATATTTATATTAAAAACATGTTTATTAATAAGTTTGAATACTTTGGATTTTCTATATAATAAATTGATTTTTTTACGAATTTTCAAAATGCAATTTGTCTTTTTTTTATAAACAAGTTTCACTAAAATCGCTCTAACTCTACTTCTAGCCCTTGAATATTCATCAAACTTGATATTTATATTAAAAATATCTTTATAAATAAGTTTGTACATTTTGGATTTTCTATATAATAAATTGAATTTTTTACGAATTTTCAAAATGCAATTTGTCTTCTTTTATAAATAAGTTTCACTAAAATCGATCTAACTCTACTTCTAGCTCTTGAATATTCATCAAACTTAATATTTATATTCAAAATATGTTTATTAATAAGTTTGAACACTTTGGATTCCCTATATAATAAATTGAATTTTTTACGAATTTTCAAAATGCAACTTTTCATAAACAAATTTCACTAAAATCGCTCTAACTCTACTTCTAGCTGTTGAATATTCATCAAATTTGATATTTATATTAAAAACATGTTTATTAATAAGTTTGAATACTTTGGATTTCCTATATAATAAATTGATTTTTTACGAATTTTCAAAATACAACTTGTCTTTTTTCATAAACAAGTTTTAGTAAAATCGGTCTAACTCCACTTCTAGCTCTTGAATATTCATCAAATTTGATATTTATATTAAAAACATGTTTATTAATAAGTTTGAATACTTTGGATTTTCTATATAATAAATTGATTTTTTTACGAATTTTCAAAATACAACTTGTATTTTTCATAAACAAGTTTCACTAAAATTGCTCTAACTCTACTTATAGCTCTTGAATATTCATCAAACTTGATATTTATATTAAAAACATGTTTATAAATAAGTTTGTATATTTTGGATTTTCTATATAATAAATTGATTTTTTTACGAATTTTTAAAATGCAACTTGTGTTTTTTTATAAACAAGTTTCACTAAAATGCTCTAACTCTACTTATAGCTCTTGAATATTCATCAAACTTAATATTTATATTTAAAATATATTTACTAATAAGTTTGAACACTTTGGATTTTCTATATAATAAATTGAATTTTTCACGAATTTTCAAAATACAACTTGTATTTTTTCATAAACAAGTTTCACTAAAATTGCTCTAACTCTACTTATAGCTCTTGAATATTCATCAAATTTGATATTTATATTAAAAACATGTTTATAAATAAGCTTGAATACTTTGGATCTTC
The DNA here is from genome assembly GCA_963942505.1 of Lordithon lunulatus. Classification (NCBI taxonomy): domain Eukaryota; kingdom Metazoa; phylum Arthropoda; class Insecta; order Coleoptera; family Staphylinidae; genus Lordithon; species Lordithon lunulatus. The sequence goes on from OZ012675.1 coordinate 4,821,483, forward strand.
TACATAATAAATTAAATTTTTTACGAATTTTCAAAATGCAACTTGTCTTTTATTATAAACATGTTTCACTAAAATCGTTCTAACTCTTATTCTAGTTCTTGAATATTCATCAAACTTGACATTTATATTAAAAACATGTTTATTAATAAGATTTTATACTTTGAATTTTCTATATAATTAATTGAATTTTTTACGAATTTTCAAAATGCAACTTGTCTTTTTTCATAAACAAGTTTCACTAAAAACGCTCTAACTCTATTTCTAGCTCTTGAATATTCATCAAACTTAATATTTATATTCAAAATATGTTTATTAATAAGTTTGACTACTTTGGATTTTCTATATAATAAATTGAATTTTTTACGAATTTTCAAAATGCAACTTGTCTTTTTTTATAAACAAGTTTCACTAAAATCGCTCTAACTCTACTTCTAGCTCTTTAATATTCATCAAATTTGATATTTATATTAAAAACATGTTTATTAATAGGTTTGAGTACTTTAGATTTGCTATATAATCAATTGAATTTTTTACGAATTTTCAAAATGCAACTTGTCTTTTTTATAAACAAGTTTCACTAAAATCGCTCTAACTCTACTTCTAGCTCTTGAATATTCATCAAATTTGACATTTATATTAAATACATGTTTATTAATATGTTTGAATACTTTGGAATTGATATATAATAAATTGAATTTTTTACGAATTTTCAAAATGCAACTTGTCTTTTTTATAAACAAGTTTCATTAAAATCGCTCTAACTCTACTTCTAGCTCTTGAATATTCATCAAATTTGACATTTATATTAAATACATGTTTATTAATATGTTTGAATACTTTGGAATTGATATATAATAAATTGATTTTTTTACGAATTTTCAAAATTCAACTTGACTTTTTTCATGAACAAGTTTCACTTAAATCGCTCTAACTCTATTTCTAACTCTAGAATATTCATGAAAGTTGACATTTATATTAAAAACCTGTTTGTTAATAAGCTTGCTCACTTTGGATTTGCTATATAGTAAATTGAATTTTTTACGAATTTTCAAAATGAAACTTGACTTTTTTCATTAAAAACGTGTTTATTAATAAGTGTGTACACTTTGGATTTGTTATATAATAAATTGTTGTAACCAGGAAATATGATAAGTAAAAAATAAATAAAAATTTAAGTATAAAAGGATGTAGGGAATTAAAAAAAAAATCATATAATTCAAAATTAATCAGGCTTTAAAAGATGTGGAAGTCGTAAAGGAAGTACACGAAAAAAACATTTTTGTACCTTCTTCTAGTGAAGAAATAATTGCAAAATAAGAGTCATTTTGAAAGAATTAATGAACATTGCTATTAAGGTTATTAAACATGTTTATTTTATAATCATTACTATTTGCTTCAGTCATCAAAACGAACATGTGATGGTACATAATACTTTCCCGATGCTCTCTCTGAAACATCCTCTGCTATAAATACTTTGTCTGTTTCTTGGCGTGGTTTTAAACATGGTAGGAATATGTTTCCTTCGCATTTGTAGCCAGGAAACTGTTCTGGATGCAGTAAACTTTCGATTTTTATCCTTGGCGCGGTTAGATGACTGCAAAAGACTGAAAGGAAACTAAAATTTGTTAATAGTTTTCTAAACATATTCTATATAGTCTGTACAAGTTTAGTTTTGTTGCGAATAATAAAACTAATGGTTTCAAATGTTAAACACCTGCATTAATTTGTAGAAGTAAATTTAAGCAAAAATATAATTTGTGTCGTATTAATTTTAAATTGTACTAATTTTTCACATCCTGTACAATTTTCGTGGTCTTACATTGAAAGTGGTACAAGTCACAGTTGAATTGTTTTAAAAAAGATTTAGAGTTTGGTGTTTATGTAAATCGACGTACGCAGTTACATTTTTATTTATGAATAAATTAATTTCACTTCTGTAACTGCGCACGTCGATTTACATAACGCAATGTCCTTTTCAAAATAATTCAAATGTGACTTACACCACTTTCATTCTCACAGGCTCATTTGTATTTTTATAAAAATGGTTAAAATTTTGTAAATTTTCTAACTAGTAGAAATTTTTTATCAAAAACTTTATATTTATCAAAACAATTATTTTGAAATCATGATGTTTTTTTTTTACTTTTCACTCATATTAACAAATGTTTGTTGATATAATTAGTTCATTTTTTGATCAGATGGACAAAATTCTGCACGCCGTTAGAGAAAATGTTTAAACATTTGGGCTGCGCTAGGCCTCCATTTATATAAAAATCAACTCTTCCATAAGGCTCCCGTATACCATTTACAAGACCATTGGTATGAATTCCTATAACATCATCAGCGTCGTCTCTTGATAGTCGTTTATTCGGAGATTTGTTGAATGGTGCTTCAAATCCAATGCCAACAATATCTAAACCTGTTATTTTACCCACTCTGGTGCCTGCTTTGATTTTTATTTCCTCAGCTAAAATAATGCTATAATATTAGTGGAAGAGATGAAAATTATGTGCGTAAGTACTAGATATAGAATACTGGGTCAGAAGGACAGAAGTCTTGAGAGAGCTGTTTTTGATTCTGTCTCTTAGAGCTTTGAGACTATTGGGAAGGCGGCGTAAAGACATTAAAAAAAACCTTCTCTTAAACAAAATTGGCTTTGTGCTATTATCTCAAGCACGAAATATTATTCCATAGAGGGCACTACCCGGTGATCCTGATGGCATGAGTATGTTGACGGTTATTACCATATGGGTGTGCATTGCTAACTGATGTGGATGTGATTTGTTTTAAGTCCTGATGAAGCTCTAAACTAATTATCATTAATTTTATCCCAAGGACAAATGATACCGAGCAATTAATATCTACTTCTTACCTGCGAAACTGATCAATTGTCCACCTGCAGAGAAACCAATAAGATGAACTTGTTTAGCTTGTACAGCATCTTGTTTGATCAAGTCGACAATAACATCTCCCAACAGGGTTCCTACATCTTCTATATTGCAGTTAGCTGTTAAAAAGTGTTTCTGGGAGTAGAAAGTCCAGTCCATAAAAATAATATTAACATCTTTGTAAATTTTCAGGTACGCATTTTTCAAATCCAATGGCCATCGACTTAAATGCACATCTTCAATCCATCTACAAAGCATAATTTGATTGTTAGGAATTAAAATGCAATCAGAAAAAGGTTTCAGCAAATAGGGAGTTGTAGAGGTAAAGTATGTAAAGTATGTAAAGTATGTAAAGTATGTAAAGTATGTAAAGTATGTAAAGTATATAAAGTATGTAAAGTATGTAAAGTATGTAAAGTATGTAAAGTATGTAAAGTATGTAAAGTATGTAAAGTATGTAAAGTATGTAAAGTATGTAAAGTATGTAAAGTATGTAAAGTATGTAAAGTATGTAAAGTATGTAAAGTATGTAAAGTATGTAAAGTATGTAAAGTATGTAAAGTATGTAAAGTATGTAAAGTATGTAAAGTATGTAAAGTATGTAAAGTATGTAAAGTATGTAAAGTATGTAAAGTATGTAAAGTATGTAAAGTATGTAAAGTATGTAAAGTATGTAAAGTATGTAAAGTATGTAAAGTATGTAAAGTATGTAAAGTATGTAAAGTATGTAAAGTATCAAATAACAGTTACCGAGTATCGAGAATGTGGTATTCGTATCAAGTACCGAGAATCGAATATACGGTATTCGTATCAAGTAACAGCAAGCGATTATAAATTTTTGATAGTCTAGATAAAAAACTACACATACTTCGATATTATTGATAATATAGTATTATTACCCTTGAACAATGAAAACCGTTTTGCCTTTCATCAGATTGGATGTATTGTTTTCATAAAATTGTATTCCTTTCGGGTTCTCATTGTTGTAAAGTGTAAAATGTAGGTGTTTGATCGTGACTTGTGGTTTCAGCAAACAAAGCGGATTGTTGTCGTAGACTGTGGCGAAGATACTCTGACTGGACTGGCAGACACCTAAAAATATTCTTATTATTCATTTTATTAAAATAATAATCCAATTTTTGTCTAAAAAGGTACTTAATAGTTGAACTAGGAGTCTCAAATTTAGTACCGCATTAGAAGGATTATCACTAAATTAGTCTTAAGTGAATTTGATAAATTTTTTAAAATAAATAACGAAATTACAGCGATTTTTCTGAAGTAACAAAACAGATTTACGTCATTGCATCATTGTAACCCCAAGAAAAAGATACTTATAGTTGAACTAGGGGTCTCAAATTTAGTACCCCATTACCCCATTACACCGGATGTTCTGAAGTAACAGAACAAATTTAGGTCATTGCACCATTGTAACCTTAGGAAACCGTACTTATAGTTGAACTAGAAGTCTCAAATTTAGTACCGCTTTAGAAAGGATTATCATTAAATTAGTCGAAGTAAATTTCATAAATTTTTGAAAATAAATAACGAAATTACAGCGGCTGTTCTAAAGTAACAGAACAAATTTACGTCATTGCATCATTGTAACCCCAGGAAAAAGGTACTTATAGTTGAACTAGGGGTCTCAAATTTAGTACCGCATTAGAAGGATTATCACTAAATTAGTCGAAGTAACTTTCATAAATTTCTGAAAATAAATAACGAAATTACAGCGGGTGTTCGGAAGTAACAGAACAGATTTAGGTCAATGCAACATTGTAACCCCAGGAAAAAGGTACTTATAGTTGAACTAGGAGTCTCAAATTTAGTACCCCATTAGAAAGATTATTACTAAATTAGTCGAAGTCAATTTCATAAATTTTTGAAAATAAATAACGAAATTACAGCGGGTTTTCTGAAGTAATAAAACAGATTTACGTCATTGCATCATTGTAACCCCAGGAAAAAGGTACTTATTGTTGAACTAGAGGTCTTAAATTTAGTAACGCATTAGAAGGATTATCAATAAATTAGTCGAAGTCAATTTCATAAATTTTTGAAAATAAATAACGAAATTACAGCGAGTTTTCTGAAGTAACAAAACAGATTTACGTCATTGCATCATTGTAACCCCTGGGAAAAGGTACTTATAGTTGAACTAGGGGTCTCAAACTTAGTACCCCATTAGTAGGATTATCACTATATTAGTTGAAGTAAATTTCATAAATTTTCGAAAATAAATAACGAAATTACAGCGGATGTTCTGAAGTAACAACAAATTTAGGTCATTGCACCATTGTAACCTTAGGAAACGGTACTTATAGTTGAACTAGAGGTCTCAAATTTAGTACCGCTTTAGAAGGATTATCATTAAATTAGTCGAAGTAAATTTCATAAATTTATGAAAATAAATAACGAAATTACAGCGGCTGTTCTAAAGTAACAGAACAAATTTACGTCATTGCATCATTGTAACCCCAGGAAAAAGGTACTTATAGTTGAACTAGGGGTCTCAAATTTAGTACCGCATTAGAAGGATTATCACTAAATTAGTCGAAGTAAATTTCATAAATTTCTGAAAATAAATAACGAAATTACAGCGGGTGTTCTGAAGTAACAGAACAGATTTAGGTCAATGCATCATTGTAACCCCAGGAAAAAGGTACTTATAGTTGAACTAGGAGTCTCAAATTTAGTACCCCATTAGAAAGATTATTACTAAATTAGTCGAAGTCAATTTCATAAATTTTTGAAAATAAATAACGAAATTACAGCGGCTGTTCTAAAGTAACAGAACAAATTTACGTCATTGCATCATTGTAACCCCAGGAAAAAGGTACTTATAGTTGAACTAGGAGTCTCAAATTTAGTACCCCATTAGAAAGATTATTACTAAATTAGTCGAAGTCAATTTCATAAATTTTTGAAAATAAATAACGAAATTACAGCGGCTGTTCTAAAGTAACAGAACAAATTTACGTCATTGCATCATTGTAACCCCAGGAAAAAGGTACTTATAGTTGAACTAGGGGTCTCAAATTTAGTACCGTATTAGAAGGATTATCACTAAATTAGTCGAAGTAAATTTCATAAATTTCTGAAAATAAATAACGAAATTACAGCGGGTGTTCTGAAGTAACAGAACAGATTTAGGTCAATGCATCATTGTAACTCCAGGAAAAAGGTACTTATAGTTGAACTAGTGGTCTCAAATTTAGTACCGCTTTAGAATGATTATCATTAAATTAGTCGAAGTAAATTTCATAAATTTTTGAAAATAAATAACGAAATTACAGCGGCTGTTCTAAAGTAACAAAACAGATTTAGGTCAATGCATCATTGTAACCCCAGGAAAAAGGTACTTATAGTTGAACTAGGAGTCTCAAATTTAGTACCCCATTAGAAAGATTATTACTAAATTAGTCGAAGTCAATTTCATAAATTTTTGAAAATAAATAACGTAATTACAGCGGGTTTTCTGAAGTAATAAAACAGATTTACGTCATTGCATCATTGTAACCCCAGGAAAAAGGTACTTATTGTTGAACTAGAGGTCTTAAATTTAGTAACGCATTAGAAGGATTATCAATAAATTAGTTGAAGTGAATTTCATAAATTTTTTAAAATAAATAACGAAATTACAGCGAGTTTTATGAAGTAACAAAACAGATTTACGTCATTGCATCATTGTAACCCCTGGGAAAAGGTACTTATAGTTGAACTAGGGGTCTCAAACTTAGTACCCCATTAGAAGGATTATCACTAAATTAGTTGAAGTAAATTTCACAAATTTTTGAAAATAAATATCGAAATTACAGCGGATGTTCTGAAGTAACAGCACAGATTTAGGTCATTGCATCATTGTAACCCCAGGAAAAAGGTACTTATAGTTGAACTAGGGACCTAAAATTTAGTACCCCATTAGAACGATTATCACTAAATTAGTCGAAGTGATTTTCATAATTTTTGGAGAATAAATAACGAAATTACAGCGGGTGTTCTGAAGTAACAGAACAGATTTACGTCATTGCATCATTGTAACCCCAGGAAAAAGGTACTTATAGTTAAACTAGGGGTCTCAAATTTATTGCTACCACAAATTTATAATCGCTTACTGTTACTTGATACGAATACCTAATTCTCGATACTCGGTAACTGTTACTCGATACTTGTTACCTGATACTTTACATACTTTATATACATTACCTATAAATCCAAATACAAAAGCAAGCCACACAACCATTGTTATTGATAGTCTACACAGTTCTATTTTTTTGCATAACAATTGTTATCATAAATATATGAATATTAATGATAATATTTACGAGCAATTATTATTAGCGATGTTTAATATACAATTAACTATTCACGAGGTGAGGAGTAATTACACGCACAGTGTCATTATATTAATTGGTTTGCTACATATTAACTACTTACTGCGTTTCCTGCTTAGTATTGAGACGGACCTGCTTTCATGGCTTCCCAAAGTTCTGGGTAACCAAGTTTACGCCCATGGGTTTCTTATTGTTTGCTCCCCGCAACGTTATCTTCGCGTTAGGTAAACCAAAAGACGTTTACCTAACGCGAACCATCAATTTGTCCACGTCAACTGTGTGAAGTTAGCACCCCTAGGTTTGAATTTTCGACAAATTACTGTCTCATTCGTATGTCCACGATTTGTCCAACAAACGTTTTCGTTCAAAAAAAAGTTATCCAAAATAAATATTTATGTCACCACCCCCATGATATTTTTAAAAGAATTATGTTTATATATGCGATCTTCATTCTGCACTAGTGCAGTAATATTGATTTTCCACACTATTCCCATGAATGGTATTTTCTGCACTAGTGTGATTATCATTCTAAAGACAAATGATCTAGCAGTAAGAATTATATAATTATTATTGCTTTATAACTTTGTTTATGGGTTTAGAAAGTCACGATTTCTTAATTTAAAGATGTTAGATGGTGCTTTTCGGCACTAGTGCGATATTTTTTCCGTACCAGTGAAATAATAGTAATAGTACTTATTTAATTTATTACCTGATATTTTTGTGAGTTTATAAAATGATTTAAATTTTTTAGTTTTCTATACTAGTGCCATAATGACACTAGTGCAATAAAGGTTCTCTTCTGCACACAAATAATGGTACTTTTCCACTTCGCACTAGTACGGTAATGTTATTTTTAACACTAGTCTCATAAGAGCATTTTTGCTGCTCTAGTGCCTAAAAACTAAGGACAAAGGGTCAATCAGTAAGAAGTAGTGTTATTGGGGGGACATTAAATTTGTCAGTACATTTTAGTTTTTGGGGTATTGAGTGAAAATTGAATTTGTAGACATACACTCTGTAATATACATATAAATATATTTATTCTCCATAGATTATATGGACGGCGTTGGTGCAAAAGATAACAAGTAATATTTTCGATTTTTTTTTTCAGCTTGTATTAATTATTCTACCAAAGTCTACCTCTGTGCAAAAAGAAAAGTCCACAGATAACGGAAGACTATAAGAATATTTGCAATAATTTATTCATATGAACCTCAGCAACCGTTTTTATTGTTTCCTCAAAAATTACTTTTATTACTTTTTGCACCGAGGCCGTCCATATATTACAAATATTCAGTAATAAAACAGTAAAACACAACCTCAGTACATTTCATCATCATCTGCAGTTTTGCTGCGAGCGTAAAATTGCCTCGAAAATGAAGCCGGCGAATTGTCGAAGGCTCCAAACCAGTTTCTTTGGTAAGCATACAGGGTGAATAATGCTAAAGTGATGCCTATTAATAATCCTAAAAATAGAAAACAATTAATTCATTACACATTCAAAAATATCCAGAAAAAATCATCTACCTAACAAAATGCAGACTAAAATCACCCCATCCCTCTCTGGTCGGTTACCGTACAAGTCCAAACAACGCATCGTCACTTTATCTTCACTGAGTTGCTGGAAGAACTTGCCTTCCATTTCAATTGGGGCTGCACATCTAAAGAAGAAGAAAAAACAGGTGTCAATTACGAGATATTACGAGATATTACGAGATACGAGATTATGAGATTATGAGATTATGAGATTATGAGATTATGAGATTATGAGATTATGAGATTATGAGATTATGAGATTATGAGATTATGAGATTATGAGATTATGAGATTATGAAATTATGAGATTATGAGATTATGAGATTATGAGATTATGAGATTATGAGATTATGAGATTATGAGATTATGAGATTATGAGATTATGAGATTATGAGATTATGAGATTATGAGATTATGAGATTATGAGATTATGAGATTATGAGATTATGAGATTATGAGATTATGAGATTATGAGATTATGAGATAATGAGATTATGAGATTATGAGATTATGAGATTATGAGATTATGAGATTATGAGATTATGAGATTATGAGATTATGAGATTATGAGATTATGAGATTATGAGATTATGAGATTATGAGATTATGAGATTATGAGATTATGAGATTATGAGATTATGAGATTATGAGATTATGAGATTATGAGATTATGAGATTATGAGATTATGAGATTATGAGATTATGAGATTATGAGATTATGAGATTATGAGATTATGAGATTATGAGATTATGAGATTATGAGATTATGAGATTATGAGATTATGAGATTATGAGATTATGAGATTATGAGATTATGAGATTATGAGATTATGAGATTATGAGATTATGAGATTATGAGATTATGAGATTATGAGATTATGAGATTATGAGATTATGAGATTATGAGATTATGAGATTATGAGATTATGAGATTATGAGATTATGAGATTATGAGATTATGAGATTATGAGATTATGAGATTATGAGATTATGAGATTATGAGATTATGAGATTATGAGATTATGAGATTATGAGATTATGAGATTATGAGATTATGAGATTATGAGATTATGAGATTATGAGATTATGAGATTATGAGATTATGAGATTATGAGATTATGAGATTATGAGATTATGAGATTATGAGATTATGAGATTATGAGATTATGAGATTATGAGATTATGAGATTATGAGATTATGAGATTATGAGATTATGAGATTATGAGATTATGAGATTATGAGATTATGAGATTATGAGATTATGAGATTATGAGATTATGAGATTATGAGATTATGAGATTATGAGATTATGAGATTATGAGATTATGAGATTATGAGATTATGAGATTATGAGATTATGAGATTATGAGATTATGAGATTATGAGATTATGAGATTATGAGATTATGAGATTATGAGATTATGAGATTATGAGATTATGAGATTATGAGATTATGAGATTATGAGATTATGAGATTATGAGATTATGAGATTATGAGATTATGAGATTATGAGATTATGAGATTATGAGATTATGAGATTATGAGATTATGAGATTATGAGATTATGAGATTATGAGATTATGAGATTATGAGATTATGAGATTATGAGATTATGAGATTATGAGATTATGAGATTATGAGATTATGAGATTATGAGATTATGAGATTATGAGATTATGAGATTATGAGATTATGAGATTATGAGATTATGAGATTATGAGATTATGAGATTATGAGATTATGAGATTATGAGATTATGAGATTATGAGATTATGAGATTATGAGATTATGAGATTATGAGATTATGAGATTATGAGATTATGAGATTATGAGATTATGAGATTATGAGATTATGAGATTATGAGATTATGAGATTATGAGATTATGAGATTATGAGATTATGAGATTATGAGATTATGAGATTATGAGATTATGAGATTATGAGATTATGAGATTATGAGATTATGAGATTATGAGATTATGAGATTATGAGATTATGAGATTATGAGATTATGAGATTATGAGATTATGAGATTATGAGATTATGAGATTATGAGATTATGAGATTATGAGATTATGAGATTATGAGATTATGAGATTATGAGATTATGAGATTATGAGATTATGAGATTATGAGATTATGAGATTATGAGATTATGAGATTATGAGATTATGAGATTATGAGATTATGAGATTATGAGATTATGAGATTATGAGATTATGAGATTATGAGATTATGAGATTATGAGATTATGAGATTATGAGATTATGAGATTACGAGATTATGAGATTACGAGAGATTAAGATGATGAGATGATGAGATGATGAGATGATGAGATGATGAGATGATGAGATGATGAGATGATGAGATGATGAGATGATGAGATGATGAGATGATGAGATGATGAGATGATGAGATGATGAGATGATGAGATGATGAGATGATGAGATTATGAGATTATGAGATTATGAGATTATGAGATTACGAGATTACGAGATGATGAGATGATGAGATGATGAGATGATGAGATGATGAGATGATGAGATGATGAGATGATGAGATGATGAGATGATGAGATGATGAGATGATGAGATGATGAGATGATTATGAGATGATTATGAGATGATTATGAGATGATTATGAGATGATTATGAGATGATTATGAGATGATTATGAGATGATTATGAGATGATTATGAGATGATTATGAGATGATTATGAGATGATTATGAGATGATTATGAGATGATTATGAGATGATTATGAGATGATTATGAGATGATTATGAGATGATTATGAGATGATTATGAGATGATTATGAGATGATTATGAGATGATTATGAGATGATTATGAGATGATTATGAGATGATTATGAGATGATTATGAGATGATTATGAGATGATTATGAGATGATTATGAGATGATTATGAGATGATTATGAGATGATTATGAGATGATTATGAGATGATTATGAGATGATTATGAGATGATTATGAGATGATTATGAGATGATTATGAGATGATTATGAGATGATTATGAGATGATTATGAGATGATTATGAGATGATTATGAGATGATTACGAGGTATGATTACGAGGTATGATTACGAGGTATGATTACGAGGTATGATTACGAGGTATGATTACGAGGTATGATTACGAGGTATGATTACGAGGTATGATTACGAGGTATGATTACGAGGTATGATTACGAGGTATGATTACGAGGTATGATTACGAGGTATGATTACGAGGTATGATTACGAGGTATGATTACGAGGTATGATTACGAGGTATGATTACGAGGTATGATTACGAGGTATGATTACGAGGTATGATTACGAGGTATGATTACGAGGTATGATTACGAGGTATGATTACGAGGTATGATTACGAGGTATGATTACGAGGTATGATTACGAGATATGATTACGAGATATGATTACGAGATATGATTACGAGATATGATTCCGAGATATGATTACGAGATATGATTACGAGATATGATTTCGAGATATGATTACGAGATATGATTACGAGATATGATTACGAGATATGATTACGAGATATGATTACGAGATATGATTACGAGATATGATTACGAGATATGATTACGAGATATGATTACGAGATATGATTACGAGATATGATTACGAGATATGATTACGAAATATAATCACGAGATATGATTACTAGATATGATTACGAGATATGATTACGAGATATGATTACGAGATATGATTACGAGATATGATTACGAGATATGATTACGAAATATAATCACGAGATATGATTACTAGATATGATTACGAGATATGATTACGAGATATGATTACGAGATATGATTACGAGATATGATTACGAGATATGATTACGAAATATAATCACGAGATATGATTACTAGATATGATTACTAGATATGATTACGAGATATGATTACGAGATATGATTACGAGATATGATTACGAGATATGATTACGAGATATGATTACGAAATATAATCACGAGATATGATTACTAGATATGATTACGAGATATGATTACGAGATATGATTACGAGATATGATTACGAGATATGATTACGAGATATGATTACGAGATATGATTACGAGATATGATTACGAGATATGATTACGAGATATGATTACGAGATATGATTACGAGATATGATTTCGAGATATGATTACGAGATATGATTACGAGATATGATTACGAGATATGATTACGAAATATAATCACGAGATATGATTACTAGATATGATTACGAGATATGATTACGAGATATGATTACGAGATATGATTACGAGATATGATTACGAGATATGATTACGAAATATAATCACGAGATATGATTACTAGATATGATTACTAGATATGATTACGAGATATGATTACGAGATATGATTACGAGATATGATTACGAGATATGATTACGAGATATGATTACGAAATATAATCACGAGATATGATTACTAGATATGATTACGAGATATGATTACGAGATATGATTACGAGATATGATTACGAGATATGATTACGAGATATGATTACGAGATATGATTACGAGATATGATTACGAGATATGATTACGAGATATGATTTCGAGATATGATTACGAGATATGATTACGAGATATGATTACGAGATATGATTACGAGATATGATTCCGAGATATGATTACGAGATATGATTACGAGATATGATTACGAAATATAACCACGAGATATGATTACTAGATATGATTACGAGATATGATTACGAGATATGATTACGAGATATGATTACGAGATATGATTACGAGATATGATTACGAGATATGATTACGAGATATGATTACGAGATATGATTTCGAGATATGATTACGAGATATGATTACGAGATATGATTACGAGATATGATTCCGAGATATGATTACGAGATATGATTACGAGATATGATTTCGAGATATGATTACGAGATATGATTACGAGATATGATTACGAGATATGATTACGAGATATGATTCCGAGATATGATTCCGAGATATGATTACGAGATATGATTACGAGATATGATTTCGAGATATGATTACGAGATATGATTACGAAATATAATCACGAGATATGATTACTAGATATGATTACGAGATATGATTACGAGATATGATTACGAGATATGATTACGAGATATGATTACGAGATATGATTACGAGATATGATTACGAGATATGATTACGAGATATGATTACGAGATATGATTACGAGATATGATTACGAGATATGATTACGAGATATGATTACGAGATATGATTACGAGATATGATTACGAGATATGATTACGAAATATAATCACGAGATATGATTACTAGATATGATTACGAGATATGATTACGAGATATGATTACGAGATATGATTACGAGATATGATTACGAGATATGATTACGAGATATGATTACGAGATATGATTACGAGATATGATTTCGAGATATGATTACGAGATATGATTACGAGATATGATTACGAGATATGATTACGAGATATGATTCCGAGATATGATTACGAGATATGATTACGAGATATGATTTCGAGATATGATTACGAGATATGATTACGAGATATGATTACGAGATATGATTACGAGATATGATTACGAGATATGATTACGAGATATGATTACGAGATATGATTACGAGATATGATTACGAGATATGATTACGAGATATGATTACGAGATATGATTACGAAATATAATCACGAGATATGATTACTAGATATGATTACGAGATATGATTACGAGATATGATTACGAGATATGATTACGAGATATGATTACGAGATATGATTACGAAATATAATCACGAGATATGATTACTAGATATGATTACTAGATATGATTACGAGATATGATTACGAGATATGATTACGAGATATGATTACGAGATATGATTACGAGATATGATTACGAAATATAATCACGAGATATGATTACTAGATATGATTACGAGATATGATTACGAGATATGATTACGAGATATGATTACGAGATATGATTACGAGATATGATTACGAAATATAATCACGAGATATGATTACTAGATATGATTACGAGATATGATTACGAGATATGATTACGAGATATGATTACGAGATATGATTACGAGATATGATTACGAGATATGATTACGAGATATGATTACGAGATATGATTACGAGATATGATTACGAGATATGATTACGAGATATGATTACGAGATATGATTACGAGATATGATTACGAGATATGATTACGAGATATGATTACGAAATATAATCACGAGATATGATTACTAGATATGATTACGAGATATGATTACGAGATATGATTACGAGATATGATTACGAGATATGATTACGTGCTATGATTACGAGATATGATTACGAGATATGATTACGAGATATGATTACGAGATATGATTACGAGATATGATTACGAGATATGATTACGAGCTATGATTACGAGATATGATTACGAGATATGACTACGAGATATGACTACGAGATATGACTACGAGATATGACTACGAGATATGACTACGAGATATGACTACGAGATATGACTACGAGATATGACTACGAGATATGACTACGAGATATGACTACGAGATATGACTACGAGATATGACTACGAGATATGACTACGAGAAATGAGTACGAGAAATGACTACGAGAAATGACTACGAGATATGACTACGAGATATGACTACGAGATATGATTACGAGATATGATTACGAGATATGATTACGAGATATGATTACGAGATATGATTACGATATATGATTACGAGATATGATTACGAGATATGATTACGAGATATGATTGCGAGATATGATTACGAGATATGATTACGAGATATGATTACGAGATATGATTACGAGATATGATTACGAGATATGATTACGAAATATAATCACGAGATATGATTACTAGATATGATTACTAGATATGATTACGAGATATGATTACGAGATATGATTACGAGATATGATTACGAGATATGATTTCGAGATATGATTTCGAGATATGATTAGGAGATATGACTACGATATATAAATACGAGATATGACTACGAGATATGACTACGAGATATGACTACGTAATATGATTATGATTATGATTATGATTATGATTATGATTATGATTATGATTATGATTATGATTATGATTATGATTATGATTATGATTATGATTATGATTATGATTATGATTATGATTATGATTATGATTATGATTATGATTATGATTATGATTATGATTATGATTATGATTATGATTATGATTATGATTATGATTATGATTATGATTATGATTATGATTATGATTATGATTATGATTATGATTATGATTATGATTATGATTATGATTATGATTATGATTATGATTATGATTATGATTATGATTATGATTATGATTATGATTATGATTATGATTATGATTATGATTATGATTATGATTATGATTATGATTATGATTATGATTATGATTATGATTATGATTATGATTATGATTATGATTATGATTATGATTATGATTATGATTATGATTATGATTATGATTATGATTATGATTATGATTATGATTATGATTATGATTATGATTATGATTATGATTATGATTATGATTATGATTATGATTATGATTATGATTATGATTATGATTATGATTATGATTATGATTATGATTATGATTATGATTATGATTATGATTATGATTATGATTATGATTATGATTATGATTATGATTATGATTATGATTATGATTATGATTATGATTATGATTATGATTATGATTATGATTATGATTATGATTATGATTATGATTATGATTATGATTATGATTATGATTATGATTATGGATTATGGATTATGGATTATGGATTATGGATTATGGATTATGGATTATGGATTATGGATTATGGATTATGGATTATGGATTATGGATTATGGATTATGGATTATGGATTATGGATTATGGATTATGGATTATGGATTATGGATTATGGATTATGGATTATGGATTATGGATTATGGATTATGGATTATGGATTATGGATTATGGATTATGGATTATGGATTATGGATTATGGATTATGGATTATGGATTATGGATTATGGATTATGGATTATGGATTATGGATTATGGATTATGGATTATGGATTATGGATTATGGATTATGGATTATGGATTATGGATTATGGATTATGGATTATGGATTATGATTATGATTATGATTATGATTATGATTATGATTATGATTATGATTATGATTATGATTATGATTATGATTATGATTATGATTATGATTATGATTATGATTATGATTATGATTATGATTATGATTATGATTATGATTATGATTATGATTATGATTATGATTATGATTATGATTATGATTATGATTATGATTATGATTATGATTATAATTATGATTATGATTATGATTATGATTATGATTATGATTATGATTATGATTATGATTATGATTATGATTATGATTATGATTACCTACTTAGTCACTATGATTATTATTTTTGATATTTTTGTTATTATTTAACACTTACTTCAATTCCGTTGCCTGCTCCTTATTTAATTTGGTGTAAATAGGCATTAGCGTGTCCACAATCCACTGGTTCTCACATTCGCACGTCCAAGGATTGCCGAGTATGTCCAAATCAGATAGTTTCTCCCATTCCATCTCCAAGTCCAAATGCGCTAAACCATTCCCTCTAATATATAGCTATTCCAAAATATCAATTAGTTTATTTCTATAGGCAGCTATATTCTGACTAATAGCGTTGATTGGTATTGATATATATATATATATATATATATATATATATATATCTATATATATATTCGGTATATATACTGCAATCAAAGCTAATAGAATGTTGTTAAAATTAATTCTATATTAATTGATGTGGTACCGCCAGATGTCGTTTAACTTTCCTCCTAGGGGGTTAGTTGTATTATAATTCTATATACTATTGTGTCTTGTACCTTTTTTACGTTATGCACTATAGGTGTTTCCGAATCGGGCATCACTCTAATCAAAGCCTCCTGGTGTAACACCGTCAAACCAGGATTATTATTCATGTGCAACTCCTCCAAGTTTTCCAAATTGCCAAATGCATGCTTGCCCACCTCCACTAATTTATTCATATTGTTCAGGTGCAGGATCTTGACGGTGCTGTTTGGAAAAATACTAAAAAAAAAGGCACAAATTACAAAACATATGTAACATATAGCATCTGCATACTTACTTATCTCCAGTGATATTAACAAAAAGATTGTTGTCTAGAATAAGAGTGGTTAGGGAATGTGATTCGTGTAGATTCAGCACTTTAACCGATTCGAATTGATTGTTGCTGAGGTTCAATGTTTCCAAGTTGCCAGGCGTGTGTAGAAAGTATTGCGGAACATTTTTTAATTGCGTATTACTCAAATCTAATGACTAAAATACATATAGTTAGAGTTATTTATTGTTTAACTCCACAACAGTTATAAAGATAGAATATTTATTTGATATACTGTTATAGAATATATATATATATATATATATATATATATATATATATATATATATATCAAATACACACACCTTCAGGAAAAGTAAAGAGTTGAGAGCCTGTAACGTTGGTACATCGATAACCGTAAATGGATTGCTGCCCAAATAAAGATTTTCAATTTCATGATCTATATGTTGGAAGGCATCTGAATGTAAGGAGTGCAGCTTGTTGTTATTCAGACGAAGGGTCTTGATTGATTTCAGGGGGTAGTCTTGTCCATCCAAACGGAATCCCTAAACAAACAATATATAATTACAAAACTGTGAAAATTGTAAAGAGTCTTTCAATAAGGGCGCGTCGATGTTGAAATGGATTAAAACAAGTGGTGTATGAGGTATTAACGAAATTCTTTTTTTATTTGAAAGGCCCATGTATGCCATTATATTTTAATATAACATAAACATAACATTTAAATATAACATTCGCGGTGCGAACGATTTGAGGATCCTGCAAAGATGACGTGAATTGGCGACTAATATCGTGCGATTTGAGCCCGATAGACTGTTTTTTGTGGTGTTTTCTGCAGTCGCAGGTCTGTGCCAATAAACCGCAATCGACCGATTCCCTTAAAAGCAATGCCACCGCTTAAATTAATCCGGATATATGCAGCAGAGCGATTAAAAATTTGACCATTGAGATTCGTGCCACTGTGAGAAGCCGCGTAGATATTTAAACCATGTTATATTCTAAATATAATGGCATACATGGGTTTTTCAAATAAAAAAAGAATTTCGTTAATGCCTCACACACAGCTTGTTTTATTCCATTTCTTAATCGACGCGTCCTTATTGAAAAACCTTATATTAATAGAACTCACCTTAAATAGTTCTGGTTTTATGATCTGGATATTATTATGACTCAGATCCAGCTCGATCATTTCTTGCAGGTTTTGGAACGGATTGCCAGTAAGGTTGTACAGCATGGTGTAACTGAGGTCGAGTACTTTGAGGGAACTGTTTGGGAACTGCTGCAGTTCGAGTAGTTTGAACCCACTGAAGCTTAGCTTGTAAACAGGGTACGTGTTGTTGTCACTGTCTATGTAGTTCGTTGCATTATATATCGCTGCAATATATAAATTATCGTTAAATAATGGCAGAATTAAAAAAACTGATATACCGGGCAATTTTATTAACATAGACCTTTTAAATATATCAAACAATACGCACTAATGAAAAAAATCAAATTTATTTTTGAAAATCATAGAACTATTACTTTTCTTAGTTAGAATTAATAGATAAATACAAATACGAACGAAAAACATAATTTAGTTCATAGTTTTCATAGCTACAGAGCTTCAAAATGGAGCTACTGTATGAAACCTGTACTTTATTCGTTTCAACACTGTAGCGTTGAAATTTACTATTGAAAATCATAGAACTATTACTTTTCTTAGTTAGAATTAATAGATAAATACAAAAACGAACGAAAAACATAATCTAGTTCATAGTTTTCACAGCTACAGACCTTCAAAATGCAGCTACTGTATGTAACCTGTACTTTATTCGTTTCAACACTGTAGCGTTGAAATTTATTATTGAAAATCATAGAACTATTACTTTTCTTAGTTAGAATTAATACATAAATACAAATATGAACGAAAAACATAATTTAGTTCATAGTTTTTACAGCTACAGAGCTTCAAAATGCAGCTACTGTATGAAACCTGTACTTTATTCGTGTCAACACTGTAGCGTTGAAATTTATTATTGAAAATCATAGAACTATTACTTTTCTTAGTTAGAATTAATAGATAAATACAAAAACGAACGAAAAACATAATCTAGTTCATAG
Organism: Lordithon lunulatus; assembly: GCA_963942505.1. Classification (NCBI taxonomy): domain Eukaryota; kingdom Metazoa; phylum Arthropoda; class Insecta; order Coleoptera; family Staphylinidae; genus Lordithon; species Lordithon lunulatus. Next base: position 4,841,616 of record OZ012675.1, read on the forward strand.
TTTTCACAGCTACAGAGCTTCAAAATGCAGCTACTGTATGAAACCTGTACTTTATTCGTTTCAACACTGTAGCGTTGACATTTATTATTGAAAATCATGGAACTATTACTTTTCTTAGTTAGAATTAATAGATAAATACAAATACGAACGAAAAACATAATGTAGTTCATAGTTTTCACAGCTACAGAGCTTCAAAATGCAGCTACTGTATGAAACCTGTACTTTATTCGTTTCAACACTGTAGCGTTGACATTTATTATTGAAAATCATAGAACTATTACTTTTCTTAGTTAGAATTAATAGATAAATACAAATATGAACGAAAAACATAATTTAGTTCATAGTTTTCACAGCTACAGAGCTTCAAAATGCAGCTACTGTATGAAACCTGTACTTTATTCGTTTCAACACTGTAGCGTTGAAATTTATTTTTGAAAATCATAGAACTATTACTTTTCTTAGTTAGAATTAATAGATAAATACAAATACGAACGAAAAACATAAACTAGTTCATAGTTTTCACAGCTACAGAGCTTCAAAATGCAGCTACTGTATGAAACCTGTACTTTATTCGTGTCAACACTATAGCGTTGAAATTTATTAATGAAAATCATAGAACTATTACTTTTCTTAGTTAGAATTAATAGATAAATACAAATACGAACGAAAAACATAATCTATTTCATAGTTTTCACAGCTACAGAGCTTCAAAATGCAGCTACTGTATAAAAACTGTACTTTATTCGTTTCAACACTGTAGCGTTGAAATTTAATATTGAAAATCATAGAACTATTACTTTTCTTAGTTAGAATTAATAGATAAATACAAATACGAACGAGAAACATAATCTAGTTCATAGTTTTCACAGCTACAGAGCTTCAAAATGCAGCTACTGTATGAAACCTGTACTTTATTCGTTTCAACACTGCAGCGTTGAAATTTATTATTGAAAATCATAGAACTATTACTTTTCTTAGTTAGAATTAATAGATAAATACAAATACGAACGAAAAACATAATCTAGTTAATAGTTTTCACAGCTACAGAGCTTCAAAATGCAGCTACTGTATGTAACCTGTACTTTATTCGTTTCAACACTGAAGCGTTGAAGTTTAGTATTGAAAATCATAGACCTATTACTTTTCTTAGTTAGAATTAATAGATAAATACAAATACGAACGAAAAACATAATCTAGTTCATAGTTTTCACAGCTACAGAGCTTCAAAATGCAGCTACTGTATGAAACCTGTACTTTATTCGTTTCAACACTGTAGCGTTGACATTTATTATTGAAAATCATAGAACTATTACTTTTCTTAGTTAGAATTAATAGATAAATACAAATACGAACGAAAAACATAATCTAGTTCATAGTTTTCACAGCTACAGAGCTTCCAAATGCAGCTACTGTATGAAACCTGTACTTTATTCGTTTCAACACTGTAGCGTTGAAATTTATTATTGAAAATCATAGCACTATTACTTTTCTTAGTTAGAATTAATAGATAAATACAAATACGAACGAAAAACATAATTTAGTTCATAGTTTTCATAGCTACAGAGCTTCAAAATGCAGCTACTGTATGAAACCTGTACTTTATTTGTTTCAACACTGTAGCGTTGACATTTATTATTGAAAATCATAGAACTATTACTTTTCTTAGTTATAATTAATAGATAAATACAAATACGAACGAAAAACATAATCTAGTTCATAGTTTTCACAGCTACAGAGCTTCAAAATGCAGCTACTGTATGAAACCTGTACTTTATTCGTTTCAACACTGTAGCGTTGAAATTTATTATTGAAAATCATTGAACTATTACTTTTCTTAGTTAGAATTAATAGATAAATACAAATACGAACGAAAAACATAATCTAGTCTATAGTTTTCACAGCTACAGAGCTTCAAAATGCAGCTACTGTATGAAAACTGTACTTTATTCGTTTCAACACTGTAGCGTTGAAATTTATTATTGAAAATCATAGAACTATTACTTTTCTTAGTTAGAATTAATAGATAAATACAAAAACGAACGAAAAACATAATCTAGTTCATAGTTTTCACAGCTACAGAGCTTCAAAATGCAGCTACTGTATGAAACCTGTACTTTATTCGTTTCAACACTGTAGCGTTGAAATTTATTATTGAAAATCATAGAACTATTACTTTTCTTAGTTAGAATTAATAGATAAATACAAATACGAACGAAAAACATAATTTAGTTCATAGTTTTCACAGCTACAGAGCTACAAAATGCAGCTACTGTATGAAACCTGTACTTTATTCGTTTCAACACTGTAGCGTTGAAATTTATTATTGAAAATCATAGAACTATTATTTTTCTAAGTTAGAATTAATAGATAAATACAAATACGAACGAAAAACATAATCTAGTTCATAGTTTTCACAGCTACAGAGCTTCAAAATGCAGCTACTGTATGAAACCTGTACTTTATTCGTTTCAACACTGTAGCGTTGACATTTATTATTGAAAATCATAGAACTATTACTTTTCTTAGTTAGAATTAATAGATAAATACAAAAACGAACGAAAAACATAATCTAGTTCATAGTTTTCACAGCTACAGAGCTTCAAAATGCAGCTACTGTATGAAACCTGTACTTTATTCGTTTCAACACTGAAGCGTTGAAGTTTAGTATTGAAAATCATAGAACTATTACTTTACTTAGATAGAATTATTGGATAAATATAAATATGAACGAAAAACATAATCTAGTTCATAGTTTTCACAGCTACAGATCTTCAAAATGCAGCTACTATTAGAAATTAACATTTTAAAATCATGAATTAAGTTTTTGCTGTATTAACAAGGCAAATATCCTTCTTTGTATTATTAGAAAATAAAAGTAGAAGACTATTTTACTAGTCATAATATGCGCATTACATAAAATTACCTGTTTTATTAGCCTCCGGCAGCTTAGAACAGTTCATGACCATATGCTGCCCTTCAACATTACACTGACACACTTCTGTGCAGAGGGGTGAATAGGCGCCGCTCGTCCACCCGAAAAAAAGCGCAACGAGCGCCAAAAACACCGCCCTTTTCATTTTATTATCGCGTCGAAACTGCGTTTTGCTCGACAAAATATTCATCCGCACCTGTAGTGTAAATAGAGCAATCTTATCGCTCGTGCTATCGCAGCGGGTAATTAGCGCGATAAGCGCTCCCCTGGGGCTGAATCACGCTCCGATTTCGGCGGAATGAAAAGGTTAAATGGACGCAAAGGTTAATGGTGGTGGCCACATAACAGCCGGAAATGTCAACGTTTGCAAACTGTAAGGGTTAACACACAAATCGATACAAAGTCATAATACAATCACTAAAAAAAAAAACTTTAAAAGCTAAACTAAAATGCTTTTAGTAAATTTATGCTCAATCATGTACCAGTGAAGAATTTTATATACTTTTCTTTTTATTATTATTGAAAGTAAGGCTAATAATATATAAAAATATAATACAGATTTTCAATAATAAACTTCAACGCTATAGTGTTGAAACAAGTTTCATACAGTAGCTGCATTTCGAAGCTCTTTAGCTATGAAAACTATGGACTAGATTATTTTTTTCGTTCGTATTTGTATTTATCTATTAATTCTAACTAAGAAAAGTAATAGTTCTATGATTTTCAATAATAAATTTCAACGCTATAGTGTTAAAACGAATAAGTACAGGTTTCATACAGTAGCTGCATTTTGAAGCACAAGGATTTAGTGATCCTGCAATGGAAGTAGTTGAAAAATTTGTTTAATATTTTTAAAGAGTTTAATACATCGCAAATGAAAAACACAACAAATTTCTACAAGTGCCCTTTATAAACTACGTAAATTTTAAACTAGGAACCAAAAAAAAACAGTCAAATTAGTTTCCAAAAGTCCAACACAATGTAGCTTATGATTTCTTCTTCAAATGTGTGAAGAAACAATGAGTTATTTTATCAACCTTTGCGCACGGATCTTCTTCTTTGGTATCTGCAGTGCATTGTTTGATAATTTTTTCTATTTCCTCTACGTCAGTATGCTTCATAATCTTTTTTGCTTTCTCTAGAATAATTTCATCTAAAAAAAAGAAACAAGTTTAATATTCATCTTAATTTAGACGGCTTTGGGTAAACATGGAAATGCCATTATTATTATTATTATTGTTAAACTGCAATAATGTACGGTAAAACGCAAAAGAGGGAGTTATAGGAAGATATATTGAGATAAATTGATTATATAACTGTATAATCTTTACCCTTATCATTAATCAATCCTGTTTTCTTCGAGAAGCACCGGAAGAAACACTGTTCTTTAATGTCACCCTTGTGATTAGCTTCATCATGTGGATCTCCTTTGGACAAAGTTGCTGGGTCGAAATCTGTCTCCTTCGCGCATTCTGCCTTGGCCGCTTTAGATTTAGCGTCATTCCAGGAGAACGCATCCTGTTAATCGAAATTTCAGTTCAGTTTCATCATTTGAAGGATGAAAAAACGATCAAAAGGTACAACAGTTTTGAAATTGCGTGTCCAATATTAAACAATATTCAATATTTTATATTATTCAAAAAAAATCTAATGACAATAAATTTTAAAAATTTAAAAATTTAAATTGTTTGAAAATTATTGTAGTATAAATAATAAATAAATTATTGTTTTTCGTATAAATGAATAATTTATTAAATTACATTTACATACATATTTCAATATTCATATTATTAAAAAAAAATATATTGACAATAAATTTCAAAAATTTAAAAATTACATTTACTTACCAAATCCTGCACCACGATGGCAACTAATAAAATCACAAATTGCACCTTCATGTTGACACAAATGTTCACACTACTGTTGTACATGTATGTATGAATCTCTGCTGTTATATACGTGTTTTAGCGGCCGCACACTCTTCCGGTTATTATTGTGCATAGAAGTCACAAAATAAACGACAATAAAATCATAACATTAGTGTAATAATAATATATATTATAAGCAAATTACACGATAACAGGAAGTTATTATTAAAAAGGTGTTAACGTTTGCCCATTGCCTTCTGTAAACATTTGACCCGCATGTAGACTGTAGCTGTGTCAGTAGCTGCATTTTGAAGTTCTGTAGCTGTGAAAACTATGAACTAGATTATGTTTTTCGTTCGTATTTGTATTTATCTTTTAATTCTAACTAAGAAAATTAATAGTTCTATGATTTTCAATGATAAATTTCAACGCGTCAGTATTGAAATGAATAAAGTACAGGTTTCATACAGTAGCTGCATTTTGAAGCTCTGTAGCTGTGAAAACTATGAACTAGATTATGTTTTTCGTTCGTATTTGTATTTATCTATTAATTCTAACTAAGAAAAGTAATAGTTCTATGATTTTCAATAATAAATTTCAACGCTACAGTGTTGAAACGAATAAAGTACAGGTTTCATACAGTAGCTGCATTTTGAAGCTCTGTAGCTATGAAAACTATGAACTAGATTATGTTTTTCGTTCGTATTTGTATTTATCTATTAATTCTAACTAAGAAAAGTAATAGTTCTATGATTTTCAATAATAAATGTCAACGCTACAGTGTTGAAACGAATAAAGTACAGTTTTCATACAGTAGCTGCATTTTGAAGCTCTGTAGCTGTGAAAACTATGAACTAGATTATGTTTTTCGTTCGTATTTGTATTTATCTATTAATTCTAACTAAGAAAAGTAACAGTTCTATGATTTTCAATAATAAATTTCAACGCTACAGTGTTGAAACGAATAAAGTACAGTTTTCATACAGTAGCTGCATTTTGAAGCTCTGTAGCTGTGAAAACTATGAACTAGATTATGTTTTTCGTTCGTATTTGTATTTATCTATTAATTCTAACTAAGAAAAGTAATAGTTCTATGATTTTCAATAATAAATGTCAACGCTACAGTGTTGAAACGAATAAAGTACAGTTTTCATACAGTAGCTGCATTTTGAAGCTCTGTAGCTGTGAAAACTATGAACTAGATTATGTTTTTTCGTTCGTATTTGTATTTATCTATTAATTCTAACTAAGAAAAGTAATAGTTCTATGATTTTCAATAATAAATTTCAACGCAACAGTGTTGAAACGAATAAAGTATAGGTTTCATACTGTAGCTGCATTTTGAAGCTCTGTAGCTGTGAAAACTATGAACTAGATTATGTTTTTTCGTTCGTATTTGTATTTATCTATTAATTCTAACTAAGAAAAGTAATAGTTCTATGATTTTCAATAATAAATTTCAACGCTACAGTGTTGAAACGAATAAAGTACAGGTTTCATACAGTAGCTGCATTTTGAAGCTCTGTAGCTGTGAAAACTATGAACTAGATTATGTTTTTCGTTCGTATTTGTATTTATCTATTAATTCTAACTAAGAAAAGTAACAGTTCTATGATTTTCAATAATAAATTTCAACGCTACAGTGTTGAAACGAATAAAGTACAGTTTTCATACAGTAGCTGCATTTTGAAGCTCTGTAGCTGTGAAAACTATGAACTAGATTATGTTTTTCGTTCGTATTTATATTTATCTATTAATTCTAACTTAGAAAAGTAATAGTTCTATGATTTTCAATAATAAATTTCACCGCCACAGTGTTGAAACGAATAAAGTACATGTTTCATACAGTAGCTGCATTTTGAAGCTCTGTAGCTGTGAAAACTATGAACTAGATTATGTTTTTCGTTCGTATTTGTATTTATCTTTTAATTCTAACTAAGAAAATTAATAGTTCTATGATTTTCAATGATAAATTTCAACGCGTCAGTATTGAAATGAATAAAGTAGTTTCATACAGTAGCTGCATTTTGAAGCTCTGTAGCTGTGAAAACTATGAACTAGATTATGTTTTTCGTTCGTATTTGTATTTATCTATTAATTCTAACTAAGAAAAGTAATAGTTCTATGTTTTTCAATAATAAATTTCAACGCTACAATGTTGAAACGAATAAAGTACAGGTTTCATACAGTAGCTGCATTTTGAAGCTCTGTAGCTGTGAAAACTATGAACTATATTATGTTTTTCGTTCACATTTGTATTTATCTATTAATTCTAACTAAGAAAAGTAATAGTTCTATGTTTTTCAATAATAAATTTCAACGCTACAGTGTTGAAACGAATAAAGTACAGGTTTCATACAGTAGCTGCAATTTTGAAGCTCTGTAGCTGTGAAAACTATGAACTAGATTATGTTTTTCGTTCGTATTTGTATTTATCTATTAATTCTAACTAAGAAAAGTAACAGTTCTATGATTTTCAATAATAAATTTCAACGGAACAGTGTTGAAACGAATAAGTACACGTTTCATACAGTAGCTGCATTTTGAAGCTCTGTAGCTATGAAAACTATGAACTAGATTATGTTTTTCGTTCGTATTTGTATTTATCTATTAATTCTAACTAAGAAAAGTAATAGTTCTATGATTTTCAATAATAAATTTCAACGCTACAGTGTTGAAACGAATAAAGTACAGATTTCATACAATAGCTGCATTTTGAAGCTCTGTAGCTGTGAAAACTATGAACTAGATTATGTTTTTCGTTCGTATTTGTATTTATCTATTAATTCTAACTAAGAAAAGTAATAGTTCTATGATTTTCAATAATAAATTTCAACGCTACAGTGTTGAAACGAATAAAGTACAGGGTTCATACAGTAGCTGTATTTTGAAGCTCTGTAGCTGTGAAAACTATGAACTAGATTATGTTTTTCGTTCGTATTTGTATTTATCTATTAATTCTAACTAAGAAAAGTAATAGTTCAATGATTTTCAATAATAAATTTTAACGCTATAGTGTTGAAACGAATAAAGTACAGATTTCATACAATAGCTGCATTTTGAAGCTCTGTAGCTATGAAAACTATGAACTTGATTATGTTTTTCGTTCGTATTTGTATTTATCTATTAATTCTAACTAAGAAAAGTAATAGTTCTATGATTTTCAATAATAAATTTCTACGCTACAGTGTTGAAACCAATAAGTATATTTCATTTAATTCACTTTGAAACGTAAGAATGGTAGAAGGAATTAGTGATAAAATCTGCAATGGAAGTAGTTGAAAAATATGTTTAATATTTTTAAAGAGTTTAATATATCGCAAATGAAAAACACAACCAATTTCTACAAGTGTCCTTTATAAACTACGTAAATTTTAAGCTAGGAACCAAAAAAAAAACAGTTTTTGGTTTCCAAAAGTAAACACAATATAGCTTATGATTGCTTTTTCACCTGTGTGAAGAAACAATGTATTATTTTATCGGCCTTTGCGCACGGATCTTCTTCTTTGGTATCTGGAGTGCATTGTTTAATAATTTTTTCTACTTCCTCTACTTCAGTATGCTTCATAAACTCTTTTGCTTTCTCTAGAATAATTTCATCTGAAAAATAGAAAGAAGTTTAATATTCATCTCAATTTATACGGCTTTGAGTGAACATGAATCTACCATGCTTGAAGGGAGAGACAAAGAGTGAAAACCAATTGAGATATAAAAAGGGTTAAACAATTTACAGTGGATGACACAATTTTTAAAATTGATTTCACGTCTTGGTTTAAATGAAATCTAAATTTTCACCGGTTTTTTAAAATTATTATTACTATTATTATTATAAAACTGCAATAACGTACGGCAATAGGACTGTTGGGTCTTCCTCCATATATATATATATATATATATATATATATATATATATATATATATATATATATATATATATATACATATATATATATATATATTGGAGGAAGACCCAACAGTCTTCCTCCTAACTAGTTTTTTCGGCGAATAACTACCCTCTATACTATATATATATATATATATATATATCGAGATAAATATAATATAATATAAAACTATATATAATTGTATAATCTTTACCCTTATCATTAATCAGTTCTATTTTCTTCGAGAAGCATCGGAACCAGCACTGTTGTTTAGCATCACCCGTGTGATTGGCTTCATCATTTGGATCATCTTTGACCAAAGTTGCTGGGTCGTAACCTGTTTCCTTCGCGCATTCTGCCTTGACCGCGTTAGCTTTAGGGTCATTCCAGGATAACGCAGCCTGTTAATAGAAATTTGGTTCAGTTTCATCATTGGAAGGATGAAAAAACGATCAAAAGGTACAGCCGTTTTGATGTTGCGTGTCCAAAATGAAACAATATTCAATATTCATATTATTCAAAAAAAAATCTATTGACAATAAATTTAAAAAAATTAAATTGTTTCTGTAAATGAATAATTTATTAAATTACATTTACATAAATATTTCAATATTCATATTATTAAAAAAAAAAATCTATTGACAATAAATTTTAAAAATTTAAAAATTTAAATTGTTTGAAATTTATCGTAGTATAAAAAATAAATAAATAATCTTCGTTTTCCCTATAAATGGATAATTTATTAAATTACAGTTATATACACATTTCAATATTCATATTATTAAAAAAAAAAGATTTACAATACATTGTAAAAATTTAAAAATTTAAATTTTTTTTTAATTATCGTAAAATAAAAAATTAATTAATTTTTTTTGCCTATAAACCAAATAAATTCTTATATTACATATATATATATATATATATATATATATATATATATATATATATATATATATACAATTAGGATATTCAAAATTTGTATTGCTATTAATAGTAATTTTGAACATCCTAAAGTTACTACAATTAGTGTATCTAAATGTAATTTAATAAATCATTATCTACGTAGTTTTTTTTGACGAAAACACATGCAAACTACAAATTACATTTACTTACCAAATTCGGCACCACGATGGCAACTAATAAAATTACAACAAATGACATCTTCATGTTGACTCAAATATTCACACAACTGCTGTACATTAACGCTACGAATCTCTGCTGTTATATACGTGTTTTAGGGGGCCGTAAATTCTTCCGGTTATAATTGTGCATAGAAATCACAAATTAAACGACAATAAAACCATCACATTAGTATAATAATAATATGTATTATAAGCAAATAACACGATAACAGGAAGTTATTAATAAAATGGTGTTAATGTTTGCCCATCGCCTTCTGTAAGCATTTGACACGCATGTAAACTTTTTCACACGCGTCGGCCTGTTTGTTCTCGTCCGAGCATTTTTTGATGGCGTTTTTCGGCATGCCTGCACTTTCGGCTTTGGATCCAATGTAATCACCTACACAGAAGAATAATAATTTAAAAAAAACTTAGAACTTCAAATTTGTGAGTTAATTTATCTTCTTCTTATTGAAATAGAACTAACCTTTGTCATCAATCAAGCCCTCTTTTTTCAGCATGCACTTCATGAAGCACTTCGATTTTGGCTGTTTAGTTAAAGCACCCAAATCGGGCTTCTCGCCTGCTGGTGGCTTGAAGTTGGTTTCTTTGGCGCAGTCGGATACAGCAGCTTTTATGGCATCGCTAAAATTAATATCCTGAAGACCCTGAAAGTGATTATTAGAAACCTGTTTCCTCTTCGCGCATTCTGCCTTGGCCGCTTTAGATTTAACGTCATTCCAGGAGAACGCAGGATGTTAATCGAAATTTCGTGGATGAAGGATGAAAAACGTTCAAAAGGTACAACCGTTTTGATGTTGCGCGTCCAAAATGAAACAATATTCAATATTCATATTATTCAAAAAAAATTTTTAAATTTTTAAATTTTTAAATTTTTAAATTTTTAAATTTTTAAATTTTTAAATTTTTAAATTTTTAAATTTTTAAATTTTTAAATTTTTAAATTTTTAAATTTTTAAATTTTTAAATTTTTAAATTTTTAAATTTTTAAATTTTTAAATTTTTAAATTTTTAAATTTTTAAATTTTTAAATTTTTAAATTTTTAAATTTTTAAATTTTTAAATTTTTAAATTTTTAAATTTTTAAATTTTTAAATTTTTAAATTTTTAAATTTTTAAATTTTTAAATTTTTAAATTTTTAAATTTTTAAATTTTTAAATTTTTAAATTTTTAAATTTTTAAATTTTTAAATTTTTAAATTTTTAAATTTTTAAATTTTTAAATTTTTAAATTTTTAAATTTTTAAATTTTTAAATTTTTAAATTTTTAAATTTTTAAATTTTTAAATTTTTAAATTTTTAAATTTTTAAATTTTTAAATTTTTAAATTTTTAAATTTTTAAATTTTTAAATTTTTAAATTTTTAAATTTTTAAATTTTTAAATTTTTAAATTTTTAAATTTTTAAATTTTTAAATTTTTAAATTTTTAAATTTTTAAATTTTTAAATTTTTAAATTTTTAAATTTTTAAATTTTTAAATTTTTAAATTTTTAAATTTTTAAATTTTTAAATTTTTAAATTTTTAAATTTTTAAATTTTTAAATTTTTAAATTTTTAAATTTTTAAATTTTTAAATTTTTAAATTTTTAAATTTTTAAATTTTTAAATTTTTAAATTTTTAAATTTTTAAATTTTTAAATTTTTAAATTTTTAAATTTTTAAATTTTTAAATTTTTAAATTTTTAAATTTTTAAATTTTTAAATTTTTAAATTTTTAAATTTTTAAATTTTTAAATTTTTAAATTTTTAAATTTTTAAATTTTTAAATTTTTAAATTTTTAAATTTTTAAATTTTTAAATTTTTAAATTTTTAAATTTTTAAATTTTTAAATTTTTAAATTTTTAAATTTTTAAATTTTTAAATTTTTAAATTTTCATGAAATTTGACAATCTCGCTGTAGTTATACAATTCTAATTCAACAGAGAAGCTAATAGATTGAACATACTCGGTCTAAACAAAATATGCCATAATAGCTTGAACACTTTTAATGTATGTGAAAGTGTTCAAGCTATTATGGCATATTTTGTTTTTGGTAGTTAATAAAATTCGCCAAAAATTTAATTTGAATGTTAATGGTTTGTAATTTTACATTACATTGTGTAAACATATTTCACATATCAATGATATAAATTTAAAACTTACTAAAGCACACGCTGTAGCAATAAATGCAGCCAGGCAGATGAGCAACTTCATGTTTGGTATCGGTGTGAAAACAATTTGACCATCATTGCATTTTATTGCATATTTATACCTGTTGCAGTGCATTGTAGTATTAATTATGTGTAAAAAAAACAATAACAAGGCTAGATTTTCATACTGACTGTGGAAAAAAATTTATTAATCCATTATCATGATTTAATTTCCATGTACAACATGCAAATAGAAATTGTAAATAAAATATAATGTTCTATTTTATCAAGGCTAATTAATACGAATTGATTTAAATAAAATAAAATAATTAATAGTTGTATATAAGCATGAAGTAGCAGGAAGTGCTTACAAAATCTTACATAACACGACTTCCTTCACCAATGAAGGAAGACAGTATCAGATTATTACTGACTAAAAAAGGCAGTCCTCGCTGGAACATAACGAAAATAAGTTTACATATGATTTGTAATTTTATATTATGTTTTGTAAACATATGTTTCAGATCCAGCATTAATTTGGCAGAATTACCACTACGAAAACACGAGTTATTCTACTTTAAACACCGAAATTGTTTCGACAAATATACAAGTTGCTGTTAATAAAATTCGTCAAAAATTCAATTTGAATGCTAATGGTTTGTAATTTTATATTACATTTTATAAACATATTCCACATAACTAGCATTAATTTGGTGGTGTTAGCACCATGAAAACTCGAGTTATTTCACTTTAAACACTGAAATTGTGTTGACAAATATACAAGTTGCTGTTAATAAAATTTGCCAAAAATTCAATTTGAATGCTAATGGTTTGTAATTTTATATTACATTTTGTAAACATATTCTACATAACCAGCATTAATTTAGTGGTGTTAGCACTATGAAAACTCGAGTTATTTCACTTTAAACACTGAAATTGTGTTGAAAAATATACAAGTTGCTGTTAATAAAATTCGCCAAAAATTCAAATTAAATGCTAATGGTTTGTAATTTTATATTACATTTTATAAACATATTTCACATGAACAGCATTAATTTGGTGGTGTTAGCACTATGAAAACTTGAGTTATTTCAGTTTAAACACTGAAATTGGGTTGAAAAATATACAAGTTACTGTTTATAAAATTCGCCAAAAATTCAATTTAAATGCTAATGGTTTGTAATTTTATTATTTATTATTAATTACATTTTGTAAACATATTTCACATATACAGAATTAATTTGGTGGTGTTAGCACCATAAAAACTCGAGTTATTTCACTTTAAACACTAAAATTGTGTTGACAAATATACAAGTTGCTGTTAATAAAATTTGCCAAAAATTCAATTTGAATGCTAATGGTTTGTAATTTTATACTACATTTTGTAAACATATTCTACATAACCAGCATTAATTGAGTGGTGTTAGCACCATGAAAACTCGAGTTATTTCACTTTAAACACTGAAATTGTGTTGACAAATATACAAGTTGCTGTTAATAAAATTCGCCAAAAATTCAATTTGAATACTAATGGTTTGTAATTTTATATTACATTTTATAAACATATTTCACATAACCAGCATTAATTTGGTGGTGTTAGCACCATGAAAACTCGAGTTATTTCACTTTAAACACTGAAATTGTGTTGACAAATATACAAGTTTCTTTAATAAAATTCGCCAAAAATTCAATTTGAATGCTATTGGTTTGTAATTTTATATTACATTTTGTAAACATATTTTACATATCCAGCATTAATTTGGTGGTGTTAACACCATGAAAACTCGAGTTATTTCACTTTAAACACTGAAATTGTGTTGACAAATATACAAGTTGCTGTTAATAAAATTCGCCAAAAATTCAATTTAAATGCTAAAGGTTTGTAAGTTTACATTACATTTTGTAAATATATTTCACATAACCAGCATTAATTTGGTGGTGTTAGCACCATGAGAACTCGAGTTATTTCACTTTAAACACTGAAATTGTGTTGACAAATATACAAGTTGCTGTTAATAAAATTCGCCAAAAATTCAATTTGAAAGATAATGGTTTGTAATTTTATATTACATTTTGTAAACATATTTCACATAACTAGCATTAATTTGATGGTGTTAGCACCATGAAAACTCGAGTTATTTCACTTTAAACACTGAAATTGTGTTGACAAATATACAAGTTGCTGTTAATAAAATTCGCCAAAAATTCAATTTGAATGCTAATAGTTTGTAATTTTATATTACATTTTGTAAACATATTTTTCACATGCAGAATTAATTTGGTGGACTTAGCACCCGTAGTTTGACTGCGGAGGCCTTACTTAGTGTTAAAGTCTCCGACCCATATGTCCTGTATGTATACATCAGTGTATACAAATCTTTGAGGATATTGTATATTTTGTCTGATGTCGATAATTTTAGAAATCTCTATTCAATACTATCTGTGTATTTTTTAGTATCTTTCAAAAAAACGCCAGACAACATAAAATGTTCGCTTTATCACATCTATTATATATTATTTTTTAATTACAAAAATTAATGAATATAAAATTTACATGTTTAAAAATCATAGCCGTTTAGAAGGAAGCAATCGCTTTCGTTATTTCCTGAAACTTTCACATCTTCGTTTTCATCGTATGCATTATACACTTAGTCCTTTGGTATACTTTATCACAAACATCCGCTTGCTTATGTTTTTCAATACACTCTTTGGCCGCCTTCATTGCATCACTATCGTCCGCAATTTCAAACTTCTCCATAATTTTGTCAATGTTCGGCTCACCTAAAAAATAATCCCATGTTCACAAATATTTTTAATATTTTTAATTTTTATTCTAAAAACAGACCTCTTTTGCGTGTCACTTTTCGTAGCAATAATAATAATAATGATAATTAATATTAAAGGATAAATAAAAAAACATTGTTTTTTATCACAATTGTTTACCATACAACTAGATAAATAAATACTAAAATAAAATTTTGATATATTAATTTAATTTTCATCATACATCATTGCTGAAACTTTTTGTATATGTTTCAATTTTGAAAATATTTGTTTTAGGCCATGAAGAAACCAGATTTCAACGAACCATTATTTTATATATCCCGTAAAATAAAGTATTATAATTATATTTATAATTATCACAAAGTAGACGCCTTAACAATCCAATTTATTTTATTTACTATTTCGTTTGCTTAAAGTTATACCTAGAATAAACTAATTATTATTCATAGTTACCATCGTCATTTAATAAACCATATTTCCCCATCACACATTTAAAAAAGCATTTGGTTTTAGGATCCTCCATGACCGTCATGTCGATTTTCTTCTCCTCCTTCATTTTCATCAAAGCTGATAAATCAACGCCGTTTTCTTTTGCACACTCTTCCCGGCCAGCTTTAAATTCGGGGCCGTTGAAATCTGGTTTCTTCAAAGCCTAAAACAAATATTTTCAAAATTGAAACATATACAAACAGTTTCAACAATTGATAAATATGATGAAAATTTTAAAAAGTATTTATTTATCTAAATAACTATATATATATATATATATATATATATATATATATATATACATATATATATATATATATATATATATATATATATATATATATATATACATATATATATATATATATATATATATATATATATATATATATATATAGTACCTGTGTTGGGTGTCTAGGTTGCTTCCTTAAAAAAATTACCATTATTTATTTTTAAATTGAGTAAACTCAGAAATAGTCGAAAACCTATGGAATTAATTTCATTTATTTTTCTTTATTTCTAATTCAAACTTACCATTGTTGTAGCTGCGATAGCAATAACCAAAATAGCAACAAAAACCTTCATATTAGTTCTGTATTTGTTCAGTGAGCTTCGTGAGTGAACTGATACGGTGTGGTGTTTTTTTTTACAGGTATTTATACCCTTGTGTTATCGTGACAAAGTGCAATTAATTTTAACGCACGCCGAAATTGCAATTGTTTGGTTTTCATGTACAATCATTCGTCCGGGCGACGATTTCACGCGCCTTATCGGCCCCAATCTATTGTGCGTTTATTGTCGAATGTTTATATAAAACAGAAATTAATATGCTTCGTTTCTTCTGATTATACAAATTTTGACTTTGAAGGGCTGTAAGTCAAAAACAGTTGAAGTCATCTGAATGCGGTTTTAAAATTTGACTTTTTTAGTTAATTTTGAATACAAATCATTTTGATTTTAATCTATTTTGAAATGAAAAATTATATAAAACAGCAATTAATACGCTTCGTTCATTCTGATTATACAAATTTTGACTTTGAAGGTCTGTAAGTCATAAACAGTTGAAGACATCTGTATGCGGTTTCAAAATTTGGCTTTTTCAGTTAATTTTGAATACAAATCATATTGATTGTAATCTATTTTGAAATGAAAAATGATATAAAACAGCAATTAATATGCTTCGTTCCTTCTGATTATACAAATTTTGACTTTGAAGGGCTGTAAGTCAAAAACAGTTGAAGACATCTGAATGCGGTTTTAAAATTTGACTTTTATAGTTAATTTTGAATACAAATCATATTGATTTTAATCTATTTTGAAATGAAAAATGATATAAAACAGCAATTAATATGCTTCGTTCCTTCTAATTATACACATTTTGACTTTGAAGGGCTGTAAGTCAAAAACAGTTGAAGACATCTGAATGCGGTTTTAAAATTTGACTTTTTCAGTTAATTTTGAATACAAATCATATTGATTTTAATCTATTTTGAAATGAAAAATTATATAAAACAGCAATTAATATGCTTCGTTCCTTTTGATTATACAAATTTTGACTTTGAAGGGCTGTAAGTCAAAAACAGTTGAAGACATCTGAATGCGGTTTTAAAATTTGACTTTGTCAGTTAATTTTGAATACAAATCATATTGATTTTAATTTATTTTGAAATGAAAAATGATATAAAACGGCAATTAATATGCTTCGTTCCTTTTGATTATACAAATTTTGACTTTGAAGGGCTGTAAGTCAAAAACAGTTGAAGACATCTAAATGTGGTTTTAAAATTTGACTTTTATAGTTAATTTTGAATACAAATCATATTGATTTTAATCAATTTTTAAATGAAAAATGATATAAAACAGCAATTAATATGTTTCGTTCCTTTTGATTATACAAATTTTGACTTTGAAGGGCTGTAAGTCAAAAACAGTTGAAGACATCTGAATGCGGTTTTAAAATTTGACTTTTTCAGTTAATTTTGAATACAAATCATATTGATTTTAATCTATTTTCAAATGAAAAATTATATAAAACACCAATTAATATGCTTCGTTCCTTTTGATTATACAAATTTTGACTTTGAAGGGCTGTAAGTCAAAAACAGTTGAAGACATCTAAATGCGGTTTTAAAATTTGACTTTTATAGTTAATTTTGAATACAAATCATATTGATTTTAATCTATTTTGAAATGAAAAATGATATAAAACAGCAATTAATACGCTTCGTTCATTCTGATTATACAAATTTTGTCTTTGAAGGGCTGTAAGTCAAAAACAATTGAAGACATCTGAATGCGGTTTTAAAATTTGACTTTTTCAGTTAATTTTGAATATAAATCATATTGATTTTAATCTATTTTAAAATGAAAAATTATATAAAACAGCAATTAATATACTTCGTTCATTCTGATTATACAAATTTTGACTTTGAAGGGCTGTAAGGCAAAAACAGTTGAAGACATCTGAATGCGGTTTTAAAATTTGACTTTTTCAGTTAATTTTGAATACAAATCATATTGATTTTAATCTATTTTCAAATGAAAAATGATATAAAACAGCAATTAATATACTTCATTCCTTATGATTATACAAATTTTGAGTTTGAACGGCTGTAAGTCAAAAACAATTGAAGACATCTGAATGCGGTTTTAAAATTTGACTTTTTCAGTTAATTTTGAATACAAATCATATAGATTTTAATCTATTTTCAAATGAAAAATGATATAAAACAGCAATTAATATACTTCATTCCTTATGATTATACAAATTTTGAGTTTGAACGGCTGTAAGTCAAAAACAATTGAAGACATCTGAATGCGGTTTTAAAATTTGACTTTTTCAGTTAATTTTGAATACAAATCATATTGATTTTAATCTATTTTCAAATGAAAAATGATATAAAACAGCAATTAATATACTTCATTCCTTATGATTATACAAATTTTGAGTTTGAACGGCTGTAAGTCAAAAACAATTGAAGACATCTGAATGCGGTTTTAAAATTTGACTTTTTCAGTTAATTTTGAATACAAATCATATAGATTTTAATCTATTTTGAAATTAAAAATGATATAAAACAGCAATTAATATGCTTCGTTCCTTTTGATTATACAAATTTTGACTTTGAAAGGCTGTAAGTCAAAAACAATTGAAGACATCTGAATGCGGTTTTAAAATTTGACTTTTTCAGTTAATTTTGAATACAAATCATATAGATTTTAATCTATTTTGAAATTAAAAATGATATAAAACAGCAATTAATATGCTTCGTTCCTTCTAATTATACAAATTTTGACTTTGAAGGACTGTAATTCAAAAACAGTTGAAGACATCTGAATGCGGTTTTAAAATTTGACTTTTTCAGTTAATTTTGAATACAAATCATATTGATTTTAATCTATTTTGAAATGAAAAATGATATAAAACAGCAATTAATATGCTTCGTTCCTTTTGATTATACAAATTTTGACTTTGAAGGGCTGTAAGTCAAAAACAGTTGAAGACATCTAAATGCGGTTTTAAAATTTGACTTTTATAGTTAATTTTGAATACAAATCATATTGATTTTAATCTATTTTGAAATGAAAAATTATATAAAACAGCAATTAATATACTTCGTTCATTCTGATTATACAAATTTTGACTTTGAAGGGCTGTAAGTCAAAAACAGTTGAAGACATCTGAATGCGGTTTTAAAATTTGACTTTTTCAGTTAATTTTGAATACAAATCATATTGATTTTAATCTATTTTGAAATTTAAAATGATATAAAACAGCAATTAATTCGCTTCGTTTCTTCTGATTATACAAATTTTGACTTTGAAGGGCTGTAAGTCAAAAACAGTTGAAGACATCTGAATGCGGTTTTAAAATTTGATGATTTCAGTTAATTTTGAATACAAATCATATTGATTTTAATCTATTTTGAAATGAAAAATGATATAAAACAGCAATTAATACACTTCGTTCCTTCTGATTATACAAATTTTGACTTTGAAGGTCTGTAAGTCATAAACAGTTGAAGACATCTGTATGCGGTTTCAAAATTTGGCTTTTTCAGTTAATTTTGAATACAAATCATATTGATTTTAATCTATTTTGAAATGAAAAATTATATAAAACAGCAATTAATACACTTCGTTCCTTCTGATTATACAAATTTTGACTTTGAAGGGCTGTAGGTCAAAAACAGTTGATGACATCTGAATGCGGTTTTAAAATTTGACTTTTTCAGTTAATTTTGAATACAAATAATATTGATTTTAATCTATTTTGAAATGAGAAATGATATAAAACAGCAATTAATATGTTTCGTTCCGTTTGATTATACAAATTTTGACTTTGAAGGGCTGTAAGTCAAAAACAGTTGAAGACATCTGAATGCGGTTTTAAAATTTGACTTTTATAGTTAATTTTGAATACAAATCATATTGATTTTAATCTATTTTGAAATGAAAAATTATATAAAACAGCAATTAATATGCTTCGTTCCTTCTGATTATACAAATTTTGACTTTGAAGGGCTGTAAGTCAAAAACAGTTGAAGACATCTGAATGCGGTTTTAAAATTTGATGATTTCAGTTAATTTTGAATACAAATCATATTGATTTTAATCTATTTTGAAATGAAAAATGATATAAAACAGCAATTAATACACTTCGTTCCTTCTGATTATACAAATTTTGACTTTGAAGGTCTGTAAGTCATAAACAGTTGAAGACATCTGTATGCGGTTTCAAAATTTGGCTTTTTCAGTTAATTTTGAATACAAATCATATTGATTTTAATCTATTTTGAAATGAAAAATTATATAAAACAGCAATTAATACACTTCGTTCCTTCTGATTATACAAATTTTGACTTTGAAGGGCTGTAGGTCAAAAACAGTTGATGACATCTGAATGCGGTTTTAAAATTTGACTTTTTCAGTTAATTTTGAATACAAATAATATTGATTTTAATCTATTTTGAAATGAGAAATGATATAAAACAGCAATTAATATGTTTCGTTCCGTTTGATTATACAAATTTTGACTTTGAAGGGCTGTAAGTCAAAAACAGTTGAAGACATCTGAATGCGGTTTTAAAATTTGACTTTTATAGTTAATTTTGAATACAAATCATATTGATTTTAATCTATTTTGAAATGAAAAATTATATAAAACAGCAATTAATATGCTTCGTTCCTTCTAATTATACAAATTTTGACTTTGAAGGGCTGTAAGTCAAAAACAGTTGAAGACATCTGAATGCGATTTTAAAATTTGACTTTTTCAGTTAATTTTGAATACAAATCATATTGATTTTAATCTATTTTGAAATGAAAAATTATATAAAACAGCAATTAATATGCTTCGTTCCTTCTGATTATACAAATTTTGACTTTGAAGGGCTGTAAGTCAAAAACAGTTGAAGACATCTGAATGCGGTTTTAAAATTTGACTTTTTCAGTTAATTTTGAATACAAATCATGTTGATTTTAATCTATTTTGGTATGAAAAATTATATAAAACAGCAATTAATACGCTTCGTTCTTTCTGATTATACAAATTTTGACTTTGAAAGGCTGTAAGTCAAAGACAGTTGAAGACATTTGAATGCGGTTTTAAAATTTGACTTTTATAGTTAATTTTGAATACAAATCATATTGATTTTAATCTATTTTGAAATGAAAAATGATATAAAACAGCAATTAATACGCTTCGTTCATTCTGATTATACAAATTTTGTCTTTGAAGGGCTGTAAGTCAAAAACAGTTGAAGACATCTGAATGCGGTTTTAAAATTTGACTTTTTCAGTTAATTTTGAATACAAATCATATTGATTTTAATCTATTTTAAAATGAAAAATTATATAAAACAGCAATTAATATACTTCGTTCATTCTGATTATACAAATTTTGACTTTGAAGGGCTGTAAGTCAAAAACAGTTGAAGACATCTGAATGCGGTTTTAAAATTTGACTGTTTCAGTTAATTTTGAATACAAATCATATTGATTTTAATCTATTTTCAAATGAAAAATGATATAAAACAGCAATTAATATACTTCATTCCTTATGATTATACAAATTTTGAGTTTGAACGGCTGTAAGTCAAAAACAATTGAAGACATCTGAATGCGGTTTTAAAATTTGACTTTTTCAGTTAATTTTGAATACAAATCATATAGATTTTAATCTATTTTGAAATTAAAAATGATATAAAACAGCAATTAATATGCTTCGTTCCTTTTGATTATACAAATTTTGACTTTGAAAGGCTGTAAGTCAAAAACAATTGAAGACATCTGAATGCGGTTTTAAAATTTGACTTTTTCAGTTAATTTTGAATACAAATCATATAGATTTTAATCTATTTTGAAATGAAAAATGATATAAAACAGCAATTAATATACTTCGTTCATTCTGATTATAAAAATTTTGACTTTGAAGGGCTGTAAGTCAAAAACAGTTGAAGACATCTGAATGCGGTTTTAAAATTTGACTTTTATAGTTAATTTTGAATACAAATCATATTGATTTTAATCTATTTTGAAATGAAAAATTATATAAAACAGCAATTAATACACTTCGTTCCTTCTGATTATACAAATTTTGACTTTGAAGGGCTGTAGGTCAAAAACAGTTGATGACATCTGAATGCGGTTTTAAAATTTGACTTTTTCAGTTAATTTTGAATACAAATAATATTGATTTTAATCTATTTTGAAATGAGAAATGATATAAAACAGCAATTAATATGTTTCGTTCCTTTTGATTATACAAATTTTGACTTTGAAGGGCTGTAAGTCAAAAACAATTGAAGACATCTGAATGCGGTTTTAAAATTTGACTTTTTCAGTTAATTTTGAATACAAATCATATAGATTTTAATCTATTTTGAAATTAAAAATGATATAAAACAGCAATTAATATGCTTCGTTCCTTCTAATTATACAAATTTTGACTTTGAAGGGCTGTAAGTCAAAGACAGTTGAAGACATCTGAATGCGGTTTTAAAATTTGACTTTTTCCGTTAATTTTGAATACAAATCATATTGATTTTAATCTATTTTGAAATGAAAAATGATATAAAACAGCAATTAATACGCTTCGTTCATTCTGATTATACAAATTTTGTCTTTGAAGGGCTGTAAGTCAAAAACAGTTGAAGACATCTGAATGCGGTTTTAAAATTTGACTTTTTTAGTTAATTTTGAATACAAATCATATTGATTTTAATCTATTTTGAAATGAAAAATTATATAAAACAGCAATTAATATGCTTCGTTCCTTTTGATTATACAAATTTTGACTTTGAAGGGCTGTAAGTCAAAAACAGTTGAAGACATCTGAATGCGGTTTTAAAATTTGACTTTGTCAGTTAATTTTGAATACAAATCATATTGATTTTAATTTATTTTGAAATGAAAAATGATATAAAACGGCAATTAATATGCTTCGTTCCTTTTGATTATACAAATTTTGACTTTGAAGGGCTGTAAGTCAAAAACAGTTGAAGACATCTAAATGTGGTTTTAAAATTTGACTTTTATAGTTAATTTTGAATACAAATCATATTGATTTTAATCAATTTTTAAATGAAAAATGATATAAAACAGCAATTAATATGTTTCGTTCCTTTTGATTATACAAATTTTGACTTTGAAGGGCTGTAAGTCAAAAACAGTTGAAGACATCTGAATGCGGTTTTAAAA
The DNA here is from genome assembly GCA_963942505.1 of Lordithon lunulatus. NCBI lineage: Eukaryota > Metazoa > Arthropoda > Insecta > Coleoptera > Staphylinidae > Lordithon > Lordithon lunulatus. The sequence continues at coordinate 4,864,547 of OZ012675.1, forward strand.
TTTGACTTTTTCAGTTAATTTTGAATACAAATCATATTGATTTTAATCTATTTTCAAATGAAAAATGATATAAAACAGCAATTAATATACTTCATTCCTTATGATTATACAAATTTTGAGTTTGAACGGCTGTAAGTCAAAAACAATTGAAGACATCTGAATGCGGTTTTAAAATTTGACTTTTTCAGTTAATTTTGAATACAAATCATATAGATTTTAATCTATTTTCAAATGAAAAATGATATAAAACAGCAATTAATATACTTCATTCCTTATGATTATACAAATTTTGAGTTTGAACGGCTGTAAGTCAAAAACAATTGAAGACATCTGAATGCGGTTTTAAAATTTGACTTTTTCAGTTAATTTTGAATACAAATCATATTGATTTTAATCTATTTTCAAATGAAAAATGATATAAAACAGCAATTAATATACTTCATTCCTTATGATTATACAAATTTTGAGTTTGAACGGCTGTAAGTCAAAAACAATTGAAGACATCTGAATGCGGTTTTAAAATTTGACTTTTTCAGTTAATTTTGAATACAAATCATATAGATTTTAATCTATTTTGAAATTAAAAATGATATAAAACAGCAATTAATATGCTTCGTTCCTTTTGATTATACAAATTTTGACTTTGAAAGGCTGTAAGTCAAAAACAATTGAAGACATCTGAATGCGGTTTTAAAATTTGACTTTTTCAGTTAATTTTGAATACAAATCATATAGATTTTAATCTATTTTGAAATTAAAAATGATATAAAACAGCAATTAATATGCTTCGTTCCTTCTAATTATACAAATTTTGACTTTGAAGGACTGTAATTCAAAAACAGTTGAAGACATCTGAATGCGGTTTTAAAATTTGACTTTTTCAGTTAATTTTGAATACAAATCATATAGATTTTAATCTATTTTGAAATTAAAAATGATATAAAACAGCAATTAATATGCTTCGTTCCTTTTGATTATACAAATTTTGACTTTGAAGGGCTGTAAGTCAAAAACAGTTGAATACATCTGAATGCGGTTATAAAATTTGTCTTTTATAGTTAATTTTGAATACAAATCATATTGATTTTAATCTATTTTGAAATGAAAAATTATATAAAACAGCAATTAATATGCTTCGTTCCTTCTGATTATACAAATTTTGACTTTGAAGGGCTGTAAGTCAAAAACAGTTGAAGACATCTGAATGCGGTTTTAAAATTTGACTTTTTCAGTTAATTTTGAATACAAATCATATTGATTTTAATCTATTTTGAAATGAAAAATGATATAAAACAGCAATTAATATGCTTCGTTCCTTCTGATTATACAAATTTTGACTTTGAAGGTCTGTAAGTCATAAACAGTTGAAGACATCTGTATGCGGTTTCAAAATTTGGCTTTTTCAGTTAATTTTGAATACAAATCATATTGATTTTAATCTATTTTGAAATGAAAAATGATATAAAACAGCAATTAATATGCTTCGTTCCTTTTGATTATACAAATTTTGACTTTGAAGGGCTGTAAGTCAAAAACAGTTGAAGACATCTAAATGTGGTTTTAAAATTTGACTTTTATAGTTAATTTTGAATACAAATCATATTGATTTTAATCAATTTTTAAATGAAAAATGATATAAAACAGCAATTAATATGTTTCGTTCCTTTTGATTATACAAATTTTGACTTTGAAGGGCTGTAAGTCAAAAACAGTTGAAGACATCTGAATGCGGTTTTAAAATTTGACTTTTTCAGTTAATTTTGAATACAAATCATATTGATTTTAATCTATTTTCAAATGAAAAATGATATAAAACAGCAATTAATATACTTCATTCCTTATGATTATACAAATTTTGAGTTTGAACGGCTGTAAGTCAAAAACAATTGAAGACATCTGAATGCGGTTTTAAAATTTGACTTTTTCAGTTAATTTTGAATACAAATCATATAGATTTTAATCTATTTTCAAATGAAAAATGATATAAAACAGCAATTAATATACTTCATTCCTTATGATTATACAAATTTTGAGTTTGAACGGCTGTAAGTCAAAAACAATTGAAGACATCTGAATGCGGTTTTAAAATTTGACTTTTTCAGTTAATTTTGAATACAAATCATATTGATTTTAATCTATTTTCAAATGAAAAATGATATAAAACAGCAATTAATATACTTCATTCCTTATGATTATACAAATTTTGAGTTTGAACGGCTGTAAGTCAAAAACAATTGAAGACATCTGAATGCGGTTTTAAAATTTGACTTTTTCAGTTAATTTTGAATACAAATCATATAGATTTTAATCTATTTTGAAATTAAAAATGATATAAAACAGCAATTAATATGCTTCGTTCCTTTTGATTATACAAATTTTGACTTTGAAAGGCTGTAAGTCAAAAACAATTGAAGACATCTGAATGCGGTTTTAAAATTTGACTTTTTCAGTTAATTTTGAATACAAATCATATAGATTTTAATCTATTTTGAAATTAAAAATGATATAAAACAGCAATTAATATGCTTCGTTCCTTCTAATTATACAAATTTTGACTTTGAAGGACTGTAATTCAAAAACAGTTGAAGACATCTGAATGCGGTTTTAAAATTTGACTTTTTCAGTTAATTTTGAATACAAATCATATAGATTTTAATCTATTTTGAAATTAAAAATGATATAAAACAGCAATTAATATGCTTCGTTCCTTTTGATTATACAAATTTTGACTTTGAAGGGCTGTAAGTCAAAAACAGTTGAAGACATCTGAATGCGGTTTTAAAATTTGACTTTTTCAGTTAATTTTGAATACAAATCATATAGATTTTAATCTATTTTGAAATTAAAAATGATATAAAACAGCAATTAATATGCTTCGTTCCTTCTAATTATACAAATTTTGACTTTGAAGGACTGTAATTCAAAAACAGTTGAAGACATCTGAATGCGGTTTTAAAATTTGACTTTTTCAGTTAATTTTGAATACAAATCATATTGATTTTAATCTATTTTGAAATGAAAAATGATATAAAACAGCAATTAATATGCTTCGTTCCTTTTGATTATACAAATTTTGACTTTGAAGGGCTGTAAGTCAAAAACAGTTGAAGACATCTAAATGCGGTTTTAAAATTTGACTTTTATAGTTAATTTTGAATACAAATCATATTGATTTTAATCTATTTTGAAATGAAAAATTATATAAAACAGCAATTAATATACTTCGTTCATTCTGATTATACACATTTTGACTTTGAAGGGCTGTAAGTCAAAAACAGTTGAAGACATCTGAATGCGGTTTTAAAATTTGACTTTTTCAGTTAATTTTGAATACAAATCATATTGATTTTAATCTATTTTGAAATGAAAAATGATATAAAACAGCAATTAATATGCTTCGTTCCTTCTGATTATACAAATTTTGACTTTGAAGGTCTGTAAGTCATAAACAGTTGAAGACATCTGTATGCGGTTTCAAAATTTGGCTTTTTCAGTTAATTTTGAATACAAATCATATTGATTTTAATCTATTTTGAAATGAAAAATGATATAAAACAGCAATTAATATGCTTCGTTCCTTTTGATTATACAAATTTTGACTTTGAAGGGCTGTAAGTCAAAAACAGTTGAATACATCTGAATGCGGTTATAAAATTTGTCTTTTATAGTTAATTTTGAATACAAATCATATTGATTTTAATCTATTTTGAAATGAAAAATTATATAAAACAGCAATTAATATGCTTCGTTCCTTCTGATTATACAAATTTTGACTTTGAAGGGCTGTAAGTCAAAAACAGTTGAAGACATCTGAATGCGGTTTTAAAATTTGACTTTTTCAGTTAATTTTGAATACAAATCATATTGATTTTAATCTATTTTGATAAGAAAAATGGTATAAAACAGCAATTAATATGCTTCGTTCTTTTTGATTATACAAATTTTGACTTTGAAAGGCTGTAAGTCAAAAACAGTTGAAGACAACTGAATGCCGTTTTAAAATTTGATTTTTCCAGTTAATTTTGAATACAAATCATATTGATTTTAATCTATTTTGAAATAAGAAATGATATAAAACAGCAATTAATACGCTTCGTTCTTTCTGATTATACAAATTTTGACTTCGAAGGGCTGTAAGTCAAAAACAGTTGAAGACATCTGAATGCGGTTTTAAAATTTGACTTTTTCAGTTAATTTTGAATACAAATCATATTGATTTTAATCTATTTTGAAATGAAAAATGATATAAAGCAGCAATTAATATGTTTCGTTCCTTCTGATTATACAAATTTTGACTTTGAAGGACTGTAAGTCAAAAACAGTTGAATACATCTGAATGCGGTTTTAAAATGTGACTTTTTCAGTTAATTTTGAATACAAATCATATTGATTTTAATCTATTTTGAAATGAAAAATGATATAAAACAGCTATTAATATGCTTCGTTCCTTTTGATTATACAAATTTTGACTTTGAAAGGCTGTAAGTCAAAAACAGTTGAAGACAACTGAATGCCGTTTTAAAATTTGATTTTTCCAGTTAATTTTGAATACAAATCATATTGATTTTAATCTATTTTGAAATAAGAAATGATATAAAACAGCAATTAATACGCTTCGTTCTTTCTGATTATACAAATTTTGACTTTGAAGGGCTGTAAGTCAAAAACAGTTGAAGACATCTGAATGCGGTTTTAAAATTTGACTTTTTCAGTTAATTTTGAATACAAATCATATTGATTTTAATCTATTTTGAAATGAAAAATGATATAAAACAGCAATTAATACGCTTCGTTCATTCTGATTATACAAATTTTGTCTTTGAAGGGCTGTAAGTCAAAAACAGTTGAAGACATCTGAATGCGGTTTTAAAATTTGACTTTTTCAGTTAATTTTGAATATAAATCATATTGATTTTAATCTATTTTGAAATTTAAAATGATATAAAACAGCAATTAATTCGCTTCGTTCCTTCTGACTATACAAATTTTGACTTTGAAGGGCTGTAAGTCAAAAACAGTTGAATACATCTGAATGCGGTTTTATAATTTAACTTTTTCAGTTAATTTTGAATATAAATCATATTGATTTTAATCTATTTTAAAATGAAAAATTATATAAAACAGCAATTAATATACTTCGTTCATTCTGATTATACACATTTTGACTTTGAAGGGCTGTAAGTCAAAAACAGTTGAAGACATCTGAATGCGGTTTTAAAATTTGACTTTTTCAGTTAATTTTGAATACAAATCATATTGATTTTAATCTATTTTGAAATGAAAAATGATATAAAACAGCAATTAATACACTTCGTTCCTTCTGATTATACAAATTTTGACTTTGAAGGTCTGTAAGTCATAAACAGTTGAAGACATCTGAATGCGGTTTTAAAATTTGACTTTTTCAGTTAATTTTGAATACAAATCATATTGATTTTAATCTATCTTGAAATGAAAAATTATATAAAACAGCAATTAATATACTTCGTTCATTCTGATTAAACAAATTTTGACTTTGAAGGGCTGTAAGTCAAAAACAGTTGAAGACATCTGAATGCGCTTTTAAAATTTGACTTTTTCAGTTAATTTTGAATACAAATCATATTGATTTTAATCTATTTTGAAATGAAAAATGATATAAAACAGCAATTAATACGCTTCGTTCATTCTGATTATACAAATTTTGTCTTTGAAGGGCTGTAAGTCAAAAACAGTTGAAGACATTTGAATGCGGTTTTAAAATTTGACGTTTTCAGTTAATTTTGAATACAAATCATATTGATTTTAAACTATTTTGAAATGTAAAATGATATAAAACAGCAATTAATACGCTTCGTTCGTTCTGATTATACAAATTTTGACTTTGAAAGGCTGTATGTCAAAGACAGTTGAAGACATCTGAATGCGGTTTTAAAATTTGACTTTTTCAGTTAATTTTGAATACAAATCATATTGATTTTAATCTATCTTGAAATGAAAAATTATATAAAACAGCAATTAATATACTTCGTTCATTCTGATTAAACAAATTTTGACTTTGAAGGGCTGTAAGTCAAAAACAGTTGAAGACATCTGAATGCGCTTTTAAAATTTGACTTTTTCAGTTAATTTTGAATACAAATCATATTGATTTTAATCTATTTTGAAATAAGAAATGATATAAAACAGCAATTAATACGCTTCGTTCTTTCTGATTATACAAATTTTGACTTCGAAGGGCTGTAAGTCAAAAACAGTTGAAGACATCTGAATGCGGTTTTAAAATTTGACTTTTTCAGTTAATTTTGAATACAAATCATATTGATTTTAATCTATTTTGAAATGAAAAATGATATAAAACAGCAATTAATACGCTTCGTTCATTCTGATTATACAAATTTTGTCTTTGAAGGGCTGTAAGTCAAAAACAGTTGAATACATCTGAATGCGGTTTTAAAATTTGACTTTTATAGTTAATTTTGAATACAAATCATATTGATTTTAATCTATTTTGAAATGAAAAATTATATAAAACAGCAATTAATATACTTCGTTCATTCTGATTATACAAATTTTGACTTTGAAGGACTGTAAGTCAAAAACAGTTGAATACATCTGAATGCGGTTTTAAAATTTGACTTTTATAGTTAATTTTGAATACAAATCATATTGATTTTAATCTATTTTGAAATGAAAAATGATATAAAACAGCAATTAATTTGTTTCGTTCCTTCTCATTATACAAATTTTGACTTTGAAAGGCTGTAAGTCAAAAACAGTTGAAGAGATCAAAATGCGGTTTTAAAATTTTACTTTTATATTTAATTTTGAATACAAATCATATTGATTTTAATCTATTTTGAAATGAGAAATGATATAAAACAGCAAATAATATGCTTTGTTCCTTCTGATTATACAAATTTTGACTTTGAAGGGCTGTAAATCAAAAACAGTTGAAGACATCTGAATGCGGATTTAAAATTTGACTTTTTCAGTTTTTTCTTAATCTTAAATATAAAATAAAAAAATCTTTTTTAAATATCTATGATTTATTAGTTATTACAAAAATCAATGAATATACAATTTACATGCCTAAAAATCATAGCCGTTTAAAAGGAAGCAGTCGTTTTCGTTATTTCCTGGAACGTTATCATTTACATCTTTGTTTTCATCGTTTCCATTATACATTTGTTCCTCTGGAAGACTTTATCACAAACATCCGGTTGCTTATGTTTCTCAACGCACTCTTTGACCGCCTTCATTGCATCACTATCGTCCGCGATTTCAAATGTTTCCTTGACTTTGTCAAAGTTGGGCTCACCTAAAAAATATATCATATATTGACAACTAGACATATTGAAAAATTTTCTAAAAATTAATATACTATATATACAATATATACAATAATTACAATATATACAATAATAACAATATATAGAATAATAACAAAAAATTATATTATTGCAATCCTATAAGAACAGAACATTTGTATTGGCATAATAAAGCCAATACGAATTTCGTTCAATTATTATTAATAATAAATAATAATAATAATTATTATTATTAATTAATAATAATTAATAATAATTAATAATAATTAATAATAATTAATAATAATTAATAATAATTAATAATAATTAATAATAATTAATAATAATTAATAATAATTAATAATAATTAATAATAATAATTAATAATAATTAATAATAATTAATAATAATAATTTATTCTATTTGCCTTATTTACTTAAAATTACAGCTGAAATAGTTTTTGAATATTATTCATATTTACCATCGTCATTTAATAAACCATTTTTCACCATCATACATTTGAAGAAGCATTTGGTTTTAGGATCCTCTATAACTTTCATGTCAATTTTCTTCTCCTCCTTCATTTTATCAAAAGCAGATAAATCAGCGCCGGTTTCTTTTGCGCACTCCTCCCTGCCAGCTTTGAATTCCGGGTCGTTGAAGTCTGGTTTCTTGATAGCCTACAAAATATTGCAACCTTTTTAAAATTGACTCTTATGAGTGAATTACATTGTAGTATTCATCAAGAAACTTGAACAAGTTTCTAGGTTCAATTATTACTGTACTATGTTTAGTTCGCGTTATGGCCAATAACGTCTTGAATAAAAGACATGTGCAGTACGATTGATAATTCGGTTATTTATGTTTGAAAATATATGAAATTTATTGCAGATTGTTTATAAATCTTACATCTAACATGATACTAAATTTTAAAATCCCATTTCCATTATTAACCCTGTTTTCGTGGGGTTAAAGTACTAGCATTTCCAAAATTAGTAGTTTTTTTTTAGAAAACACGCTGTAATTCGGTTATTAATTTTTGAAAATAAATAAAATTTATTGTAGATTGTTTATAAATATTCCATCTAACATGGTACTAAATTTAAAAATCCCATTTCCATTATTAACCCTGTTTTCGTGGGGTTAAAGCACTAGCATTTCCAAAATTAGTAGTTTTTTTTTCGAAAACACGCTGTAATTCGGTTATTAATTTTTGAAAATAAATGAAATTTATTGTAGATTGTTTATAAATATTCCATCCAACATGGTACTAAATTTAAATATCCCATTTCCATTATTAACCCTGTTTTCGTAGGGTTAAAGTACTAGCATTTCCAAAATTAGTAGTTTTTTTTTAGAAAACACGCTGTAAATCGGTTATTAATTTTTGAAAATAAATGAAATTTATAGTAGATTGTTTATAAATATTCCATCCACCATGGTACTAAATTTAAAAATCCCATTTCCATTATTAACCTCGTTTTCGTGAGGTTAAAGTACTGGTATTTCTAAAATAAGTAGTTTTTTTTAGAAAACACGCTGTAATTCGGTTATTAATTTTTGAAAATAAATGAAATTTATTGTAGATTGTTTATAAATATTCCATCAAACATGGTACAAAATTAAAAAATCCCATTTCCATTATTAACCCCGTTTTCGTGAGGTTAAATTACTGGCATTTTCAAAATTAGTAGTTTTTTTTTAGAAAACACAATGTAATTCGGTTATTAATTTTTTTAAATAAATGACATTTATTGTAGATTGTTTATAAATATTCCATCTAACATGGTACTAAATTTAAAAATCCCATTTCCATTATTAACCCTGTTTTCGTAGGGTTAAAGTACTAGCATTTCCAAAATTAGTAGTTTTTTTTAGAAAACACACTGTAATTCAGTTATTAATTTTTGAAAATAAAAGAAATTTATTGTAGATTGTTTATAAATATTCCATCTAACATGGTACTAAATTTAAAAATCCCATTTCCATTATAAACCCTGTTTTCGTGGGGTTAAAATACTAACATTTTCAAAATAAGTAGTTTTGTTTAGAAAACACACTGTAATTTGGTTATTAATTTTTGAAAATAAATGAAATTTATTGTAGATTGTTTATAAATATTCCATCTAACATGGTACTAACTTTAAAAATCCCATTTCCATTATTAACCCTGTTTACGTGGGGTTAAAGCACTAGGATTTCCAAAATTAGTAGTTTTTTTAGAAAACATGCTGTAATTCGGTTATTAATTTTTGAAAATAAATGAAATTTATTGTAGATTGTTTATAAATATTCCATCTAACATGGTACTAAATTTAAAAATCCCATTTCCATTATTAATCCTGTTTTCGTGGGGTTAAATTACTAGCATTTCCAAAATTAGTAGTTTTTTTTTAGAAAACACACTGTAATTCAGTTATTCATTTTTGAAAATAAATGAAATTTACTGTAGATTGTTTATAAATATTTCATCTAACATGGTACTAAATTTAAAAATCCCATTTCCATTATTAACCCTGTTCTCGTGGGGTTAAAATACTGGCATTTTCAAAATGAATAATTTTTAATATAAAATAATGATTTAATTTATCAATAAATATTATATTAATTTAATTTAATTTCACGTATTAATTATAATAATGAATTAAACCTACCATTGTTGTAGCTGCGATGGCACAAACCAAAATAGCAACAAAAACCTTCATATTCGTTCAGTATTTGTTCAGTGAGCTTCGTGAGTGAACTGATACGGTGTGGTGTGTATTACAGGTATATATACCCCTGTTTTATCGTGACAAAGTGCAATTAATTCTAACGCACGTCGAAATTGCAACCGAACGGAAAATCAAACAATCGTTGCAAGGTTGGTCGTTCTTTTTGTTTGGTTTTCATACACAATCAGTTGGCCGAGCCGACGATTTCACGCGCCTTATCGGCCCCCCCGATCTATTGTGCGGATATTGTCGCATGTTTTCAAAACGAGGTATCACCGATTGGATGAATAACCACATCAATCTTCATTAAAAATATGTTATTTTCATATTTAATTAGACTAATTGTGATTATAAATTATGGGAAATTGATAGTGTAGCTTTTAATAAACAGATTTATATGTGGAAACGTTTATATCCTGAGAGATGAGGATGGAAAATTATAGTAGTACAGATTAGATTACTATACAATTAGAGTGTTGATTATGCAACACTTATATTACACAGGATGTCCCTAAAAGATGGAATACTTTCCAAAAAGAAATTACCTTTAGCCCTCGTTACCTAATAACTTCGGGGTCGGAATGCAATTTGAATCATCTTTGTAGGATCAAAAATAAAAAAGTTATGCCCGAAAAACCGGTATTTGGCACCAAAATCACGTCTTTTGATCAGTTTTTTGTATTTTCCGGGAAAACGATAAGAGCTAGGGGAAAACTTCCAATGGCCCGTTTGTCGGGCTTGAAATTCTCTACAACTTTGCAATTTGAATCATCTTTGTAGCATCAAATATAAAAAAAGTTATGCCCGAAAAACCGGTATTTGGCACCAAAATCACGTCTTTTGATCAGTTTTTCGTTATTTTCGGGAAAACGATAAGAGCTAGTGGAAAACTTCCAATGGCCCGTTTGTCGGGCTTGAAATTCTCTACAACTTTGCAATTTGAATCATCTTTGTAGCATCAAATATAAAAAAGTTATGCCCTAAAAACCGGTATTTGGCACCAAAATCACGTCTTTTGATCAGTTTTTTGCATTTTCCGGGAATACGATAACAGCTAGTGGAAAACTTCCAATGGCCCGTTTGTCGGGCTTGAAATTCTCTACAACTTTGCAATTTGAATCATCTTTGTAGCATCAAAAATAAAAAAGTTATGCCCTAAAAACCGGTATTTGGCACCAAAATCACGTCTTTTGATCAGTTTTTTGCATTTTCCGGGAATACGATAACAGCTAGTGGAAAACTTCCAATGGCCCGTTTGTCGGGCTTGAAATTCTCTACAACTTTGCAATTTGAATCATCTTTGTAGCATCAAAAATAAAAAAGTTATGCCCGAAAAACCGGTATTTGGCACCAAAATCACGTCTTTTGATCAGTTTTTTGTATTTTCCGGGAAAACGATAAGAGCTAGTGGAAAACTTCCAATGGCCCGTTTGTCGTGCTTGAAATTCTCTACAACTTTGCAATTTGAATCATCTTTGTAGCATCAAAAATAAAAAAGTTATGCCCGAAAAACCGGTATTTGGCACCAAAATCACGTCTTTTGATCAGTTATTTATATTTTCCGGGAAAACGATAAGAGCTAGGGGAAAACTTCCAATGGCCCGTTTGTCGGGCTTGAAATTCTCTACAACTTTGCAATTTGAATCATCTTTGTAGCATCAAAAATAAAAAAGTTATGCCCGAAAAACCGGTATTTGGCACCAAAATCACGTCTTTTGATCAGTTATTTGTATTTTCCGGGAAAACGATAAGAGCTAGGGGAAAACTTCCAATGGCCCGTTTGTCGGGCTTGAAATTCTCTACAACTTTGCAATTTGAATCATCTTTGTAGCATCAAATATAAAAAAGTTATGCCCTAAAAACCGGTATTTGGCACCAAAATCACGTCTTTTGATCAGTTTTTTGCATTTTCCGGGAAAACGATAACAGCTAGTGGAAAACTTCCAATGGCCCGTTTGTCGGGCTTGAAATTCTCTACAACTTTGCAATTTGAATCATCTTTGTAGCATCAAATATAAAAAAGTTATGCCCGAAAAACCGGTATTTGGCACCAAAATCACGTCTTTTGATCAGTTTTTTGCATTTTCCGGGAAAACGATAAGAGCTAGTGGAAAACTTCCAATGGCCCGTTTGTCGGGCTTGAAATTCTCTACAACTTTGCAATTTGAATCATCTTTGTAGCATCAAATATAAAAAAGTTATGCCCGAAAAACCGGTATTTGGCACCAAAATCACGTCTTTTGATCAGTTTTTTGTATTTTCCGGGAAAACGATAAGAGCTAGTGGAAAACTTCCAATGGCCCGTTTGTCGGGCTTGAAATTCTCTACAACTTTGCAATTTGAATCATCTTTGTAGCATCAAAAATAAAAATGTTATGACCGAAAAACCGGTATTTGGCACCAAAATCACGTCTTTTGATCAGTTTTTTGCATTTTCCGGGAAAACGATAACAGCTAGTGGAAAACTTCCAATGGCCCGTTTGTCGGGCTTGAAATTCTCTACAACTTTGCAATTTGAATCATCTTTGTAGCATCAAAAAGTTATGCCCGAAAAACCGGTATTTGGCACCAAAATCACGTCTTTTGATCAGTTTTTCGTTATTTCCAGGAAAACGATAAGAGCTAGTGGAAAACTTCTAATGGCCCGTTTGTCGGGCTTGAAATTCTCTACAACTTTGGAATTTGAATCATCTTTGTAGCATCAAATATAAAAAAGTTATGCCCAAAAAACCGGTATTTGGCACCAAAATCATGTCTTTTGATCAGTTTTTTGTATTTTCCGGGAAAACGATAAGAGCTAGTGGAAAACTTCCAATGGCCCGTTTGTCGGGCTTGAAATTCTCTACAACTTTGCAATTTGAATCATCTTTGTAGCATCAAATATAAAAAAGTTATGCCCGAAAAACCGGTATTTGGCACCAAAATCACGTCTTTTGATTAGTTTTTCGTAATTTCCGGGAAAACGATAAGAGCTAGTGGCAAACTTCCAATGGCCCGTTTGTCGGGCTTGAAATTCTCTACAACTTTGCAATTTGAATCATCTTTGTAGCATCAAAAATAAAAAAGTTATGCCTGAATAACCGGTATTTGGCACCAAAATCACGTCTTTTGATCAGTTTTTCGTTATTTCCGGGAAAACGATAGCAGCTAGTGGAAAACTTCCAATGGCCCGTTTGTCGTGCTTGAAATTCTCTACAACTTTGCAATTTGAATCATCTTTGTAGCATCAAATATAAAAAAGTTATGCCCTAAAAACCGGTATTTGGCACCAAAATCACGTCTTTTGATCAGTTTTTTGTATTTTCCGGGAAAACGATAAGAGCTAGTGGAAAACTTCCAATGGCCCGTTTGTCGGGCTTAAAATTCTCTACAACTTTGCAATTTGAATCATCTTTGTAGCATCAAAAATAAAAATGTTATGCCCGAAAAACCGGTATTTGGCACCAAAATCACGTCTTTTGATCAGTTTTTTGTATTTTCCGGGAAAACGATAAGAGCTAGTGGAAAACTTCCAATGGCCCGTTTGTCGTGCTTGAAATTCTCTACAACTTTGCAATTTGAATCATCTTTGTAGCATCAAAAATAAAAAAGTTATGCCCTAAAAACCGGTATTTGGCACCAAAATCACGTCTTTTGATCAGTTTTTTGCATTTTCCGGGAAAACGATAACAGCTAGTGGAAAACTTCCAATTGCCCGTTTGTCGGGCTTGAAATTCTCTACAACTTTGCAATTTGAATCATCTTTGTAGCGTCAAATATAAAAAAGTTATGCCCGAAAAACCGGTATTTGGCACCAAAATCACGTCTTTTGATCAGTTTTTCGTTATTTCCAGGAAAACGATAAGAGCTAGTGGAAAACTTCCAATGGCCCGTTTGTCGGGCTTGAAATTCTCTACAACTTTGCAATTTGAATCATCTTTGTAGCATCAAATATAAAAAAGTTATGCCCGAAAAACCGGTATTTGGCACCAAAATCACGTCTTTTGATCAGTTTTTTGCATTTTCCGGGAAAACGATAAGAGCTAGTGGAAAACTTCCAATGGCCCGTTTGTCGGTCTTGAAATTCTCTACAACTTTGCAATTTGAATCATCTTTGTAGCATCAAAAATAAAAAAGTTATGCCCGAAAAACCGGTATTTGGCACCAAAATCACGTCTTTTGATCAGTTTTTTGTATTTTCCGGGAAAACGATAAGAGCTAGTGGAAAACTTCCAATGGCCCGTTTGTCGTGCTTGAAATTCTCTACAACTTTGCAATTTGAATCATCTTTGTAGCATCAAATATAAAAAAGTTATGCCCTAAAAACCGGTATTTGGCACCAAAATCACGTCTTTTGATCAGTTTTTTGTATTTTCCGGGAAAACGATAAGAGCTAGTGGAAAACTTCCAATGGCCCGTTTGTCGGGCTTGAAATTCTCTACAACTTTGCAATTTGAATCATCTTTGTAGCATCAAAAATAAAAATGTTATGCCCGAAAAACCGGTATTTGGCACCAAAATCACGTCTTTTGATCAGTTTTTTGTATTTTCCGGGAAAACGATAAGAGCTAGTGGAAAACTTCCAATGGCCCGTTTGTCGTGCTTGAAATTCTCTACAACTTTGCAATTTGAATCATCTTTGTAGCATCAAAAATAAAAAAGTTATGCCCTAAAAACCGGTATTTGGCACCAAAATCACGTCTTTTGATCAGTTTTTTGCATTTTCCGGGAAAACGATAACAGCTAGTGGAAAACTTCCAATGGCCCGTTTGTCGGGCTTGAAATTCTCTACAACTTTGCAATTTGAATCATCTTTGTAGCATCAAAAATAAAAATGTTATGCCCTAAAAACCGGTATTTGGCACCAAAATCACGTCTTTTGATCAGTTTTTTGCATTTTCCGGGAAAACGATAACAGCTAGTGGAAAACTTCCAATGGCCCGTTTGTCGGGCTTGAAATTCTCTACAATTTTGCAATTTGAATCATCTTTGTGGCATCAAATATAAAAAAGTTATGCCTGAATAACCGGTATTTGGCACCAAAATCACGTCTTTTGATCAGTTTTTTGCATTTTCCGGGAAAACGATAACAGCTAGTGGAAAACTTCCAATGGCCCGTTTGTCGGGCTTGAAATTCTCTACAACTTTGCAATTTGAATCATCTTTGTGGCATCAAATATAAAAAAGTTATGCCTGAATAACCGGTATTTGGCACCAAAATCACGTCTTTTGATCAGTTTTTTGCATTTTCCGGGAAAACGATAAGAGCTAGTGGAAAACTTCCAATGGCCCGTTTGTCGGGCTTGAAATTCTCTACAACTTTGCAATTTGAATCATCTTTGTAGCATCAAATATAAAAAAATCAAATTCTCATTTTTTCAGCTCTAAAGCGCAAAAACAGTAGGGGCTATAGAAAAACGTTTATTATTAATCTATGGGGCTAGGAATACTCTACATTTTCACATAAAACCCATCTCTCTACTATCTGAAATACAGACGCTACAGAGTTGAAACAGGCGAAAAACATGAAATTTCATCAAAATCTCATTTTATCAGCGCTAAAGCGCAAAAACTGTAGGGGCTAGAGAAAAACGTCTATCATCAATCTATAGGGCTACAAATACTATACATTTTCACATATAAACCATCTCTCTAGTATTTGAAATAAAGACGCTACAGAGTTGAAACAGGGGAAAAACATAAAAATTCATCAAATTCTCATTGTTTCAGCTCTAAAGGTCAAAACAGGACGGGCTACAGAAAAAACGTTTATCATCAAACTATAGGGCTTGGAATACTCCACATTTTCACATAAAAACCATCTCTCTAGTATTTGAAGTAGAGACGCTATAGAGTTGAAATAGGGAAAGAACATGAAATTCTATTATATTCTCCTCTACAACTCCGTCACCCTCTTTCTTTCATTCTGCTGCTGTTTTCTAATTGCTTTTGAGCTTGGCCAATATTTCCTCTTTCCTTTTGGACCTGTTCTTGCTATCCTACACTAGTTCTTCATACTTCTAAATAGACGAAGTCATACTCGTCCCCATGTGTTTCTTCCCCTTCTGATTTCGACGCACAATCTTTTCTTTTTTTAGGAACCTCACTGTATTTCTGCTCCTTCCTAATGTATTCCGCAAAAGATTATCGTTCTCTTTCCCCATGCTTTCTACTCATCTGCTAGTTTAAAACATAGACACCTTTCTTTAGATTATACCTACCTCTTAATGCTATTTGTACCGCTAGTCATATAAAAATGGTTTTAAGTAAAATACGAAAATTATAACATTTATTCACATTTATTGTAGATTTCATGAGCAAATTATTTTATTCCGTGCTAATAAATTTACAATTTTTGTATTACACAGAAAGACACCTCGAAGACCTTCTCGCAGGGATCCGTGTTGACGCTTGATTTAACACAATCCTTCACTAATTTGAGAGCAGGGAAGCTTTCGTCAATTTCAAATGTTTCCTTGATCTTATCATAGTTGGGTTCAGCTATAACATATAGAAAATACAATTTTAAAAAATTATGTATATGTATATGTTGAAAGTAATAATCAAGCAAAATAAAAAGATTCATTGAAACATAATTGGTCTACTCATATATAGTAGCCCGAGTGATTCAAACATCCCTTAGCCCTCGCGGCCGTCGCGCTACCAACTGCGCCACAGAGGGTGATAGTGAGATGTTCACTACCACCCTCCGTGGTGCAGTTGGTTGCGGGACGGCCGCGAAAGCCGGGACGTGGGTTCAAGTACCACCGGAGAGTGAAATTTTTGAGAAATTATTAATTAACATAGATATATCTGGTGATTCTTCATTCAGATAGCCGAAGATGGCAAGAAGTACTTCCCTATATATATATATATATAAATAAATATCTATAAATATAAATATCTTTGACTGCGACATACCCTTTTCACTAATCAACTCATGTTTCAACAACATGCATTTGAAGAAACATTTCGTCTTGGGGTCCATCAGCACGGCCAAGTTGGGCTCCTTCCACGCCTTCATCTGCTCAACAATGTTGGGATCCACGCCACTTTCCTTGGCGCATGTGGCCGTGTGCTCTTTGAATTTTGGGTCATTTAGATCCGGCTCCTTAACCGCCTGCATAAAAAAACTAGCCTGACGCTTTGCAACTAACAGCTTGTACACCTCCAGAAAAAAACTATCTCAGGTCTACTCAACTAAAAACAAGACTTATGCAAATGAGATGATGCAAATTTATCACTCATATCCAAATGGAATCAATATTTACTTAGATATATAACTTTTATTGAACTTTAGCTCATTGTGGCCTCATGAATTTAATTATGCAAACATTTCATATCTTATTTAGTAGCTTACTTATCAGGAATCTTATTATATTTTTAGATAAAAATAAAATTCAAAAATTTGATTTATTACGATTTTTTAAATCACAAAACATTTATACAAGTAATATTTTTTGAACCTTACCTCATTGTGGCCTCATGAATTTAATTATGCAAATATTTCATATCTTATTTTGTAGCTTACTTATCAAGAATCTTATTATATTTTTATAAAAAAATAAAATTCAAAAATTTGATTTATTACGATTTTTTAAATCACAAAACATTTATACAAGTAAAATTTCTTGAACATTACCTCATTGTGGCCTCATGAATTTAATTATGCAAATATTTCGTATTCTATTGTGTAGCTTACTTATCAAGAATCTTATTATATTTTTATAAAAAAATTAAATTCAAAAATTTGATTTATTACGATTTTTTAAATCACAAAACATTTATACAAGTAATATTTGTTGAAGTTTACCTCATTGTGGCCTCATGAATTTAGTTATGCAAACATTTCATATCTTATTTTGTAGCTTACTTATCAAGAATCTTATTATATCTTTATAAAAAAATAAAATTCAAAAATTTGATTTATTACGATTTTTTAAAAAACAAAACATTTATACAAGCAATATTTCTTGAACTTTACCTCATTGTGGCCTCATGAATTTAATTATGCAAATATTTCGTATTCTATTGTGTAGCTTACTTATCAAGAATCTTATTATATTTTTATAAAAAAATTAAATTCAAAAATTTGATTTATTACGATTTTTTTTAAAACAAAACATTTATACAAGCAATATTTCTTGAACTTTACTTCATTGTGGCCTCATGAATTTAATTATGAAAACATTTCGTAACTTATTTTGTAGCTTACTTATCAAGAATCTTATTATATTTTTGTAAAAAAATAAAATTCAAAAATTTGATTTATTACGATTTTTTACAT
Organism: Lordithon lunulatus; assembly: GCA_963942505.1. Classification (NCBI taxonomy): domain Eukaryota; kingdom Metazoa; phylum Arthropoda; class Insecta; order Coleoptera; family Staphylinidae; genus Lordithon; species Lordithon lunulatus. The sequence continues at coordinate 4,882,816 of OZ012675.1, forward strand.
CACAAAACATTTATACAAGTAATATTTCTTGAACTTTACCTCATTGTGGCCTCATGAATTTAATTATGCAAACATTTTATATCTTATTTTGTAGCTTACTTATCAACAATCTTATTATATTTTTAGAAAAAAATAAAATTCAAAAATTTGATTTATTACGATTTTTTACATCACAAAACATTTATACAAGTAATATTTCTTGAACTTTACCTCATTGTGGCCTCATGAATTTAATTATGCAAACATTTCATATCTTATTTTGTAGCTCACTTATCAAGAATCTTATTATATTTTTATAAAAAAATAAAATTCAAAAATTTGATTTATTACGATTTTTTATATCACAAAACATTTATATAAGTAACATTTCTTGAACTTTACCTTATTGTGGCCCCATGAATTTAATTATGCAAATATTTAATATTTTATTTTGTAGCTTACTTATCAAGAATCTTATTATATTTTTAGAAAAAAATAAAATTCAAAAATTTGATTTATTACGATTTTTTAAATCACAAAACATTTATACAAGTAATATTTCTTGAACTTTACCTCATTGTAGCCTCATGAATTTAATTATACAAACATTTCATATCTTATTTTGTAGCTTACTTATCAAGAATCTTATTATATTTTTAGAAAAAAATAAAATTCAAAAATTTGATTTATTACGATTTTTTAAATCACAAAACATTTATACAAGTAATATTTCTTGAACTTTACCTCATTGTAGCCTCATGAATTTAATTATACAAACATTTCATATCTTATTTTGTAGCTTACTTATCAAGAATCTTATTATATTTTTAGAAAAAAATAAAATTCAAAAATTTGATTTATTACGATTTTTTTTAAAACAAAACATTTATACAAGCAATATTTCTTGAACATTATCTCATTGTGGCCTCACGAATTTAATTATGCAAACATTTCATATCTTATTTTGTAGCTTACTTATCAAGAATCTTATTATATTTTTAGAAAAAAATAAAATTCAAAAATTTGATTTATTACGATTTTTTTTAAAACAAAACATTTATACAAGCAATATTTCTTGAACATTATCTCATTGTGGCCTCACGAATTTAATTATGCAAACATTTCATATCTTATTTTGTAGCTTACTTATCAAGAATTTTATTATATTTTTAGAAAAAATTAAAATTCAAAAATTTTATTTATTACGATTTTTTATATCACAAAACATTTATATAAGTAACATTTCTTGAACTTTACCTTATTGTGGCCTCATGAATTTAATTATGCAAATATTTAATATTTTATTTTGTAGCTTACTTATCAAGAATCTTATTATATTTTTAGAAAAAAATAAAATTCAAAAATTTAATTTATTACGATTTTTTAAATCACAAAACATTTAAACAAGTAATATTTCTTGAACTTTACCTCATTGTGGCCTCATGAAATTAATTATGCAAACATTTCATATCTTATTTTATAGCTTACTTTTCAATAATCTTATTATATTTTTAGAAAAAAATAAAATTCAATAATTTAATTTATTACGATTTTTTAAATCACAAAACATTTATACAAGTAATATTTCTTAAACTTTACCTCATTGTAGCCTCATGAATTTAATTATGCAAATATTTTATATCTCATTTCATAGCTTACTTATCAAGAATCTTATTATATTTTTAGAAAAAAATAAAATTCAAAAATTTGATTTATTACGATTTTTTAAATCACAAAACATTTATACAAGTAATATTTCTTGAACTTTACCTCATTGTAGCCTCATGAATTTAATTATACAAACATTTCATATCTTATTTTGTAGCTTACTTATCAAGAATCTTATTATATTTTTAGAAAAAAATAAAATTCAAAAATTTGATTTATTACGATTTTTTTTAAAACAAAACATTTATACAAGCAATATTTCTTGAACATTATCTCATTGTGGCCTCACGAATTTAATTATGCAAACATTTCATATCTTATTTTGTAGCTTACTTATCAAGAATTTTATTATATTTTTAGAAAAAATTAAAATTCAAAAATTTTATTTATTACGATTTTTTATATCACAAAACATTTATATAAGTAACATTTCTTGAACTTTACCTTATTGTGGCCTCATGAATTTAATTATGCAAATATTTAATATTTTATTTTGTAGCTTACTTATCAAGAATCTTATTATATTTTTAGAAAAAAATAAAATTCAAAAATTTGATTTATTACGATTTTTTACATCACAAAACATTTATACAAGTAATATTTCTTGAACTTTACCTCATTGTGGCCTCATTAATTTAATTATGCAGACATTTGGTATCTTATTTAGTAGCTTGCTTATCAAGAATCTTATTATATTTTTAGAAAAAATTAAAATTCAAAAATTTGATTTATTACGATTTTTTACATCACAAAACATTTATACAAGTAATATTTCTTGAACTTTACCTCATTGTGGCCTCATGAATTTAATTATGCAAACACTTCATATCTTATTTTGTAGAGTACTTATCAAGAATCTTATAATATTTTTAGAAAAAAATAAAATACAAAAATTTGATTTATTACGATTTTTTACATCACAAAACATTTATACAAGTAATATTTCTTGAACTTTGCCTCATTGTGGCCTCATGAATTTAATTATGCAAACATTTTATATCTTATTTTGTAGCTTACTTATCGAGAATCTTATTATATTTTTATAAAAAAATAAAATTCAAAAATTTGATTTATTACGATTTTTTAAATCACAAAACATTTATACAAGTAATATTTCTTGAACTTTACCTCATTGTAGCCTCATGAATTTAATTATACAAACATTTCATATCTTATTTTGTAGCTTACTTATCAAGAATCTTATTATATTTTTAGAAAAAAATAAAATTCAAAAATTTGATTTATTACGATTTTTTTTAAAACAAAACATTTATACAAGCAATATTTCTTGAACATTATCTCATTGTGGCCTCACGAATTTAATTATGCAAACATTTCATATCTTATTTTGTAGCTTACTTATCAAGAATTTTATTATATTTTTAGAAAAAATTAAAATTCAAAAATTTTATTTATTACGATTTTTTATATCACAAAACATTTATATAAGTAACATTTCTTGAACTTTACCTTATTGTGGCCTCATGAATTTAATTATGCAAATATTTAATATTTTATTTTGTAGCTTACTTATCAAGAATCTTATTATATTTTTAGAAAAAAATAAAATTCAAAAATTTGATTTATTACGATTTTTTACATCACAAAACATTTATACAAGTAATATTTCTTGAACTTTACCTCATTGTGGCCTCATTAATTTAATTATGCAGACATTTGGTATCTTATTTAGTAGCTTGCTTATCAAGAATCTTATTATATTTTTAGAAAAAATTAAAATTCAAAAATTTGATTTATTACGATTTTTTACATCACAAAACATTTATACAAGTAATATTTCTTGAACTTTACCTCATTGTGGCCTCATGAATTTAATTATGCAAACACTTCATATCTTATTTTGTAGAGTACTTATCAAGAATCTTATAATATTTTTAGAAAAAAATAAAATACAAAAATTTGATTTATTACGATTTTTTACATCACAAAACATTTATACAAGTAATATTTCTTGAACTTTGCCTCATTGTGGCCTCATGAATTTAATTATGCAAACATTTTATATCTTATTTTGTAGCTTACTTATCGAGAATCTTATTATATTTTTATAAAAAAATAAAATTCAAAAATTTGATTTATTACGATTTTTTAAATCATAAAACATTTATACATGTAATATTTCTTGAACTTTACCTCATTGTGGCCTCAAGAATTTAATTATGCAAACATTTGGTATCTTATTTAGTAGCTTACTTATCAACAATCTTATTATATTTTTAGAAAAAATTAAAATTCAAAAATTTTAATTATTACGATTTTTTAAATCACAAAACATTTATACAAGTAATATTTCTTAAACTTTACCTCATTGTGGCCTCATGAATTTAACTATGCAAACACTTCACATCTTATTTTGTAGATTACTTATCAAGAATCTTATAATATTTTTAGAAAAAAATAAAATACAAAAATTTGATTTATTACGATTTTTTAAATCACAAAACATTTATACAAGTAATATTTCTTGAACTTTACCTCATTGTGGCCTCATGAATTTAATTATGCAAATATTTCATATCTTATTTGGTAGCTTACTTATCAATAATCTTATTATATTTTTATAAAAAATTAAAATTCAAAAATTTGATTTATTATGATTTTTAACATCACAAAACATTTATACAAGTAATATTTCTTGAACTTTACCACATTGTGGCCTCATGAATTTAATTATGCAAACATTTTGTAGCTTACTTATCAAGAATCTTATTATATTTTTATAAAAAAATAAAATTCAAAAATTTGATTTATTACGATTTTTTAAATCACAAAACATTTATACAAGTAATATTTTTTTAACTTTACCTCATTGTAGCCTCATGACTTTAATTATACAAACATTTCATATCTTATTTTGTAGCTTACTTATCAAGAATCTTATTATATTTTTAGAAAAAAATAAAATTCAAAAATTTGATTTATTACGATTTTTTAAATCACAAAACATTTATACAAGTAATATTTTTTTAACCTTACCTCACTGTGGCCTCATGAATTTAATTATGCAAATATTTCATATCTTATTTTGTAGCTTACTTATCAAGAATCTTATTATATTTTTATAAAAAAATAAAATTCAAAAATTTGATTTATTACGATTTTTATATCACAAAACATTTATATAAGTAACATTTCTTGAACTTTACCTTATTGTGGCCTCATGAGTTTAATTATGCAAATATTTAATATTTTATTTTGTAGCTTACTTATCAAGAATCTTATTATATTTTTAGAAAAAATTAAAATTCAAAAATTTGATTTATTACGATTTTTTAAATCACAAAACATTTATACAAGTAATATTTTGTGAACTTTACCTCATTGTGGCCTCATGAATTTTATTATGCAAACATTTCATATCTTATTTTGTAGCTTACTTATCAAGAATCTTATTATATTTTTAGAAAAAATTAAAATTCAAAAATTTGATTTATTACTATTTTTTACATCACAAAACATTTATACAAGTACTATTTTGTTAACTTTAGCTCATTGTAGCCTCATGAATCTAATTATGCAAACATTTCACATCTTATTTTGTAGCTTACTTATAAAGAATCTTATTATATTTTTAGAAAAAATTAAAATTCAAAAATTTGATTTATTACAATTTTTTAAAAATCAAAACATTTATACAAGCAATATTTCTTGAACATTACCTCATTGTGGCCTCATGAATTTAATTATGCAAACACTTCATATCTTATTTTGTAGATTACTTATCAAGAATCTTATAATATTTTTAGAAAAAAATAAAATACAAAAATTTGATTTATTACGATTTTTTAAATCACAAAACATTTATACAAGTAATATTTCTTGAACTTTACCTCATTGTGGCCTCATGAATTTAATTATGCAAACATTTCATATCTTATTTTGTAGCTTACTTATCAATAATCTTATTATATTTTAAGAAAAAATTAAAATTCAAAAATTTGATTTATTACGATTTTTTTTAAAACAAAACATTTATACAAGCAATATTTCTTGAACTTTACCTCATTGTAGCCTCATGAATTTAATTATGCAAACATTTCATATCTTATTTTGTAGCTTACTTATCAATAATCTTATTATATTTTTATAAAAAAATAAAATTCAAAAATTTGATTTATTACGATTTTTATATCACAAAACATTTATATAAGTAACATTTCTTGAACTTTACCTTATTGTGGCCTCATGAGTTTAATTATGCAAATATTTAATATTTTATTTTGTAGCTTACTTATCAAGAATCTTATTATATTTTTAGAAAAAATTAAAATTCAAAAATTTGATTTATTACGATTTTTTAAATCACAAAACATTTATACAAGTAATATTTTGTGAACTTTACCTCATTGTGGCCTCATGAATTTTATTATGCAAACATTTCATATCTTATTTTGTAGCTTACTTATCAAGAATCTTATTATATTTTTAGAAAAAATTAAAATTCAAAAATTTGATTTATTACTATTTTTTACATCACAAAACATTTATACAAGTACTATTTTGTTAACTTTAGCTCATTGTAGCCTCATGAATCTAATTATGCAAACATTTCACATCTTATTTTGTAGCTTACTTATAAAGAATCTTATTATATTTTTAGAAAAAATTAAAATTCAAAAATTTGATTTATTACAATTTTTTAAAAATCAAAACATTTATACAAGCAATATTTCTTGAACATTACCTCATTGTGGCCTCATGAATTTAATTATGCAAACACTTCATATCTTATTTTGTAGATTACTTATCAAGAATCTTATAATATTTTTAGAAAAAAATAAAATACAAAAATTTGATTTATTACGATTTTTTAAATCACAAAACATTTATACAAGTAATATTTCTTGAACTTTACCTCATTGTGGCCTCATGAATTTAATTATGCAAACATTTCATATCTTATTTTGTAGCTTACTTATCAATAATCTTATTATATTTTAAGAAAAAATTAAAATTCAAAAATTTGATTTATTACGATTTTTTTTAAAACAAAACATTTATACAAGCAATATTTCTTGAACTTTACCTCATTGTAGCCTCATGAATTTAATTATGCAAACATTTCATATCTTATTTTGTAGCTTACTTATCAATAATCTTATTATATTTTTAGAAAAAAATTTAATTTAAAAATTTGATTTATTACAATTTTTTAAAACATATTTAATGTTTTTTGTTTATAAAAACTCTTTTAATTGTATTAATTTACGCCATATGATGTAGATTTTGTGAGATGTTTCCCTTATATATCACTTTATTTAAAGTGATGGCACTTTAAAACACTCAGCAACCCTTACCACTGAAACAGCAGCTGCAGCAAGTAACACTCCCAACACAATAAATTTCATTTCAAATGCGCTGATTGCACTAATGCAAAATTAATCTCGCCACACATTTATATGTCCAATGTAACACGTGTAGGTGTTAATATATTTTTTTTATAAACCGGATGTTAATACAACTATAACATCAAGGTCGTTATATTTACATCGTCTTGTACCGGAAACACACCGGCAGTGTTACAATTAACACCTATGTACTTAATAACTTCCTAATTTTAAGGGACTGCTGTTGTAAATAATAAACATTTGGCTGACACGAATGTTTTGAAATCCAACGGATGTCCATTGAAACGCAACATAAAGGATAATTGTGCTTTGAATTCGCGATTTCAAAAATGTACGCGCTCCTGAAAATTGAATAAGGCTCGAATATTTATTGCTATCGATTCGGGGAATTAGCGCTCGCAGGTCGGATGCTCGCGTGCTCTTTTTTTTAGTGGGGGCGGCGTGCCGTGACGGTCGTCCAATTATTTCGGAATTACGAGTAATTCCTCTATGTCAACAATATAAATAAAAAAATTCCCGCAAACATGGGATTATAATGAACAAAATGCTGGTTGTATTGAGATGGCTGCTGGTGGGGCTGGTGGGGGTGAGTATTTTGTTTGGATGCAAGAGGAGTATAGTTTTTTGTTTGTGGGTTTATTTTAGGCAACTGCGGCTTTCGAGCTTTTTAAAGATGAGGGTAAATTGAAAAAGGCGCGCGAGGATTGCGGACGGGAATTAAATCTGGAGAATAGTTTAGTCAAACAAATCGAGAAGAGTGATCCGATTAATGCTAAAATCTACGATGATGAGAAGGCTAAGTGTTTTGTGAGCTGTGTCATGGATAAAACTGGTTTGGTGAAACGAGGCCCGCCCACACTGAATGGGCTGCGGAAGGTTTTGGATGTTAAAGATGAGGCATCCGTGGTTGAAATGGCGAAACACTGTTGGATGGAAAGTAAGATCAAGTTGGAGAAATGTGAGGGTGGTTTTGTTCTGTACAAATGCCTACTTGTTGGTAATAAGAATGGACAGACTTTTGATGGAGGCCCACAGAAATATGAGCAGCAACGCATGAAAAGTATTATGAGTGAGAAACAAAATGGTAAAATGAATCAGGGTATGAAGAATAATGAAGACAATAGTAAATATAAAAATACTAATAATGATACAACTAAAGATAACAAGAGCAGTAATGACACAATTATGAAAACAAATAAGGATAATGACATGAAAGCTGATCAAATTAAAGATAATGGTGATACAAATAAAGATAATAAGAATAATAATGATTTAAATAAAAATAATAATACTAATAAAGATATTGGTGACACAGGAAAAGATAACAAGAGTAATAATGATATAAATAAAGATAATAAGAGCAATATTAATGCAATTAATAAAGATAATGATGATATAGGCAAAGATATCAAGACTAATGAGGATAACAAAAAAAGTCCTGATGATACAAGTAAAGATAATGATGGTATAGGTAAAGATAACAAGGATAATAATGAGGTAAATAAAGATAATAAGAGTCCTGATGTTACAAGTAAAGGCAATGATGGTATAGGTAAAGATAACAAAACTAATGATGATGCTAATAAAGATAATAAGAGTCCTGATGATACAAGTAAAGGTAATGATAGCCTAGGTAAAGGTAACAAGGCTAGTAATGATGCAAATAAAGATAATAAGAGTCCTGATGATACAAGTAAAGGCAATGATGGTATAGGTAAAGATAACAAGGCTGGTAATGATGCAAATAAAGATAATAAGAGTCCTGATGATACAAGTAAAGATAGTAAAAGTAATGATGATAAAAATAAAGATAACGACAACAACAGCGATAAAAGTAAGGACAATAAATTGAATAGCGATCAAAATAAAGATGCGGTAATGAAAAAAGATAATAAAATGCCAACTGACGCAAAAAATGGTGTCGATGAAAAAAAAGATGGCGGGAAATCAAACGATACCAGCAAAGATAATAAAACTGATACTAAAGATAAGGAGCAAAATAACGCAACAACTACAGACACAGGGAAGGTTACGAATGTCATTAATGGTAATGGGACGAACCCTAATGAAGCAACTCAGGATGATAAAAATAATAACGGTGGCCATATTAGTAATAATTCTATGCAGAATGATGGTAAGATGAGTAATAATCCTAATGCAAACAAACAAGGAGGTAATGGTAAAATTGACATGGGTCGTCCAGATGGAAATAGTAACAACCAACCAACGTTTGCTTCAAACAATGGCGTGCACATGGTTGGTTTGGGCAATGGTCAAACAAATGGCGATGGTCAACAAAATATAGGCAGTAACATTTCAAAAGGTATGAAACAATCCCCTTTTTTTAACTTTAAAAATACTGTCGCGGTTGTCTGTTTTTGTCCGTCCTGCAGGTTTATCTCGAATTAAATTTTCTAGTGAGATTAATGCAATTATTTCAATGAAATTCACTGTTAAAATTACAATAACTCATACATAACTGTTGTAATGAAGATAACTCACTCAAATTAACACAACGTGTTTAAAAAATGTTCAGAATATAATATGTTTGATTTCAAACCAGTGCGAATTAAATTAATTTTTTTATGAATTTTCTAGTGAGATAAATACAATTATTTCAATGTAATTCACTGTTAAAATTACAATAACTCGTGTTGTAGTTAAGATAACTCACTCAAATTAACACAGCGTGTTTAAAATATGTTCATAATATAATTTGTTTGATTTCAAACCAGTACGAATTAAATTGATTTTTTTATGAATTTTCTAGTGAGATTAAATCAATTATTTCAATGAAATTCACAGTTAAAATTACAATAACTCGAGTTGTAGTGAAGATAACTCACTCAAATTAACACAGCGTGTTTAAAATATGTTCAGAATATAATATGTTTGATTTCAAACCAGTACGAATTAAATTGATTTTTTTATGAATTTTCTAGTGAGAGTAATGCAATTATTTCAATGAAATTCACTGTTAAAACTACAATAACTCGTGTTGTAGTGAAGATAACTCACTCAAATTAACACAACGTGTTTAAAATATGTTCAGAATATAACATGTTTGATTTCAAACCAATACGAATTAAACTAATTTTTTTATGAATTTTCTAGTAAGATTAATGCAATTATTTCAATTAAATTCACTGTTTAAATTACAATAACTCGAGTTGTAGTGAAGATAACTCATTCAAATTAACACAACGAGTTTAAAATATGTTCAGAATAAAATATGTTTGATTTCAAACCAGTACGAATTAAATTGATTTTTTTATGAATTTTCTAGTGAGATTAATGCAATTATTTCAATGAAATTCACTGTTAAAATTACAATAACTCGAGTTGTAGTGAAGATAACTCACTCAACTGCGACCCCTCCGGCCTATCTTCTTCGTCACGACTTTGCAGTAGTATAACTAATTGATATTTTTGTAGATGATTTGGGTATTCCAAACGCTTCAGCTCCAGCCCCACCATCCTGGGAAACGAGAAATCCTCCCAATAACGCACCAAATTCAAATTGGGGCTAAATCAACGATTTCAACGAGAAATATCGTCAACGAACCTTCATCAATAATTCTTTGTAATCAAATAGAACTAGACAAGACAGACAATTAATATAATTAATTATTAATAGTTTTTGACCTTTTTTTAAAGAAATAATGAAAATAATAATAATACACGAGTCGTTGTGTGATTAAATATTACAGGGTATTTCCAGCAAGGGGACCAAAATGACAGTAAGGTCACTGTCACTGTCACTGTCACTGTCACTGTCACTGTCACTGTCACTGTCACTGTCACTGTCACTGTCACTGTCACTGTCACTGTCACTGTCACTGTCACTGTCACTGTCACTGTCACTGTCACTGTCACTGTCACTGTCACTGTCACTGTCACTGTCACTGTCACTGTCACTGTCACTGTCACTGTCACTGTCACTGTCACTGTCACTGTCACTGTCACTGTCACTGTCACTGTCACTGTCACTGTCACTGTCACTGTCACTGTCACTGTCACTGTCACTGTCACTGTCACTGTCACTGTCACTGTCACTGTCACTGTCACTGTCACTGTCACTGTCACTGTCACTGTCACTGTCACTGTCACTGTCACTGTCACTGTCACTGTCACTGTCACTGTCACTGTCACTGTCACTGTCACTGTCACTGTCACTGTCACTGTCACTGTCACTGTCACTGTCACTGTCACTGTCACTGTCACTGTCACTGTCACTGTCACTGTCACTGTCACTGTCACTGTCACTGTCACTGTCACTGTCACTGTCACTGTCACTGTCACTGTCACTGTCACTGTCACTGTCACTGTCACTGTCACTGTCACTGTCACTGTCACTGTCACTGTCACTGTCACTGTCACTGTCACTGTCACTGTCACTGTCACTGTCACTGTCACTGTCACTGTCACTGTCACTGTCACTGTCACTGTCACTGTCACTGTCACTGTCACTGTCACTGTCACTGTCACTGTCACTGTCACTGTCACTGTCACTGTCACTGTCACTGTCACTGTCACTGTCACTGTCACTGTCACTGTCACTGTCACTGTCACTGTCACTGTCACTGTCACTGTCACTGTCACTGTCACTGTCACTGTCACTGTCACTGTCACTGTCACTGTCACTGTCACTGTCACTGTCACTGTCACTGTCACTGTCACTGTCACTGTCACTGTCACTATCACTGTCACTGTCACTGTCACTGTCACTGTCACTGTCACACTTTAAAAATTCACCAAAAATTGGCTTTTCAAAATTTTCAATTAATTTTCTCAGTAATACAACTTGCATTTGTTTTGTATATTTTAGTGAAATTTGGGGAAAATTGGTCAACGTTTAAAGTACTTTTTGGCTTCTTTTAGTGTTGAAAAACGTGATGTTAGCACATTTATTGCGTTTAAAAATTCACCAAAAATTGGCTTTTCAAAATTTTCAATTAATTTTCTTCAGTAATACAACTTGCATTTGTTTTATATATTTTAGTGAAATTTGGTGGAAATTGGTCAACGTTTTAAGTACTTTTTGACTTCTTTTAGTGTTGAAAAACGCGATGTTAGCACATTTATTGCGTTTAAAAATTCACCAAAAATTGGCTTATCAAAATTTTCAATTAATTTTCTCAGTAATACAACTTGCATGTGTTTTATAAATTTTACTGAAATTTGGTGACAATTGGCCAACGTTTTAAGTACTTTTTGACTTCTTTTAGTGTTGAAAAACGTGATGTTAGCACATTTATTGCGTTTAAAAATTCACCAAAAATTGGCTTTTCAAAATTTTCAATTAATTTTCTCAGTAATACAACTTGCATTTGTTTTATATATTTTGGTGAAATTTTGTGAAAATTGGCCAACGTTTTAAGGACTTTTTGGCTTCTTTTAGTGTTGAAAAACGTGATGTTAGCACATTTATTGCGTTTAAAAATTCACCAAAAATTGGCTTTTCAAAATTTTCAATTAATTTTCTTCAGTAATACAACTTGCATTTGTTTTATATATTTTAGTGACATTTAGTGAAAATTGGCCAACATTTAAAGTACTTTTTGACATCTTTTAGTGTTGAAAAACGTGATGTTAGCACATTTATTGCGATTAAAAATTCACCAAAAATTGGCTTTTCAAAATTTTCAATTAATTTTCTCAGTAATACAACTTGCATTTGTTTTATATATTTTGGTGAAATTTGGTGGAAATTGGTCAACGTTTTAAGTACTTTTTGACTTCTTTTAGTGTTGAAAAACGCGATGTTAGCACATTTAGTGCGTTTAAAAATTCACCAAAAATTGGCTTTTCAAAATTTTCAATTAATTTTCTCAGTAATACAACTTGGATTTGTTTTATATATTTTAGTAAAATTTGGTGAAAATTGGCCAACGTTTTAAGAACCTTTTGACTTTTTTTAGTGTTGAAAAACGTGATGTTAGCAATTTTATTGCGTTTAAAAATTCACCAAAAATTGGCTTATCAAAATTTTCAATTAATTTTCTCAGTAATACAACTTGCATGTGTTTTATAAATTTTACTGAAATTTGGTGAAAATTGGCCAACGTTTTAAGTACTTTTTGACTTCTTTTAGTGTTGAAAAACGTGATGTTAGCACATTTATTGCGTTTAAAAATTCACCAAAAATTGGCTTTTCAAAATTTTCAATTAATTTTCTCAGTAATACAACTTGCATGTGTTTTATATATTTTAGTGAAATTTGGTGAATATTGGTTAACGTTTTAAGCACTTTTTGACTTCTTTTAGTGTTGAAAAACGTGATGTTAGCACATTTATTGCGTTTAAAAATTCACCAAAAATTGGCTTTTCAAAATTTTCAATTAATTTTCTCAGTAATACAACTTGCATGTGTTTTATATATTTTAGTGAAATTTGGTGAATATTGGTTAACGTTTTAAGCACTTTTTGACTTCTTTTAGTGTTGAAAAACGTGATGTTAGCACATTCATTGCGTTTAAAAATTCACCAAAAATTGGCTTTTCAAAATTTTCAATTAATTTTCTCAGTAATACAACTTGCATTTGTTTTATATATTTTAGTGACATTTGGTGAAAATTGGCCAACGTTTTAAGGACTTTTTAATTTTTTTAGTGTTGAAAAACGTGATGTTAGCACATTTATTGAGTTTATTATTTCACCAAAAATTGGCTTTTCAAAATTTTCAATTAATTTTCTCAGTAATACAACTTGCATGAGTTTTATATATTTTGGTGAAATTTGGTGAAAATTGGTCAACGTTTAAAGTACTTTTTGGCTTCTTTTAGTGTTGAAAAACGTGATGTTAGCACATTTATTGCGTTTAAAAATTCACAAAAAATTGGCTTTTCAAAATTTTCAATTAATTTTATCAGTAATACAACTTGCATTTGTTTTATATATTTTAGTGAAATTTGGTGGAAATTGGTCAACGTTTTAAGTACTTTTTGACTTCTTTTAGTGTTGAAAAACGCGATGTTAGCACATTTATTGCGTTTAAAAATTCACCAAAAATTGGCTTTTCAAAATTTTCAATTAATTTTCTCAGTAATACAACTTGGATTTGTTTTATATATTTTAGTGAAATTTGGTGAAAATTGGCCAACGGTTTAAGTACTTTTTGACTTCTTTTAGTGTTGAAACAAAGTGATGTTAGCACATTTATTGCGTTTAAAAATTCACCAAAAATTGGCTTTTCAAAATTTTCAATTAATTTTCTCAGTAATACAACTTGCATGTGTTTTATATATTTTAGTGAAATTTGGTGAATATTGGTTAACGTTTTAAGCACTTTTTGACTTCTTTTAGTGTTGAAAAACGTGATGTTAGCACATTTATTGCGTTTAAAAATTCACCAAAAATTGGCTTTTCAAAATTTTCAATTAATTTTCTCAGTAATACAACTTGCATGTGTTTTATATATTTTAGTGAAATTTGGTGAATATTGGTTAACGTTTTAAGCACTTTTTGACTTCTTTTAGTGTTGAAAAACGTGATGTTAGCACATTTATTGCGTTTAAAAATTCACCAAAAATTGGCTTTTCAAAATTTTCAATTAATTTTCTCAGTAATACAACTTGCATTTGTTTTATATATTTTGGTGAAATTTGGTGAAAATTGGCCAACGTTTAAAGTACTTTTTGGCTTCTTTTAGTGTTGAAAAACGCGATGTTGGCATATTTATTGCGTTTAAAAATTCACCAAAAATTGGCTTATCAAAATTTTCAATTAATTTTCTTCAGTAATACAACTTGCATTTGTTTTATATATTTTAGTGAAATTTGGTGGAAATTGGTCAACGTTTTAAGTACTTTTTGACTTCTTTTAGTGTTGAAAAACGCGATGTTAGCACATTTATTGCGTTTAAAAATTCACCAAAAATTGGCTCTTCAAAATTTTCAATTAATTTTCTCAGAAATATAACTTGCATTTGTTTTATATATTTTAGTGAAATTTGGTGAAAATTGGCCAACGTTTAAAGTACTTTTTGACTTTTTTTAGTGTTGAAAAACGTGATATTAGCACATTTATTGCGTTTAAAAATTCACCAAAAATTGGCTTTTCAAAATTTTCAATTAATTTTCTCAGTAATACAACTTGGATTTGTTTTATATATTTTAGTGAAATTTGGTGAAAATTGGCCAACATTTAAAGTACTTTTTGACTTCTTTTAGTGTTGAAAAAAGTGATGTTAGCACATTTATTGCGTTTAAAAATTCACCAAAAATTGGCTTTTCGAAATTTTCAATTAGTTTTCTCAGTAATACAACTTGGATTTGTTTTATATATTTTAGTGAAATTTGGTGAAAATTGGCCAACGTTTTAAGGACTTTTTGACTTTTTTTAGTGTTGAAAAACGTGATGTTAGCACATTTATTGCGTTTAAAAATTCACCAAAAATTGGCTTTTCAAAATTTTCAATTAATTTTCTCAGTAATACAACTTGCATTTGTTTTATATATTTTGGTGAAATTTGGTGAAAATTGGTCAACGTTTTAAGTACTTTTTGACTTCTTTTAGTGTTGAAAAACGTGATGTTAGCTGATTTATTGCGTTTAAAAATTGGTTTTTCAATTCTTATGTATGTTAAATATAGAACTAGCTACACATTTAAGATTTTTCGTAAATAAATGAACATAATAATAATACACATGCGCAGCCATTCATAAATAATGTCCGCCATGATGGTACTCCCTGATAGTACTACGGACGCACGCGTAGTAACTCATTCATAAGTAAAAATGGCCGACATCGTAGTATTTCATTCAATAACGGCGGCCATATTTATGAATGAACCTAATTCATGCGTTAAAAATGTAAAAATGTCGTAGTACGAAGAATGGATTGTTTTAAATTATTACAGATATATTAAAAATGTAGTATTTTTGGTAGAAAGGCGCTAATCTATGTGTTTTATTTTTATTTTTCACTAATCCTGTATGCAAGTATTTCTAACCTAAAAGTAGTGACTGCAGATATTTTACGTTTCACATTTTTGATTATTATTACTACTTACAGTTTACTATTTACTGTTACAGTTCACTGTCTCTGTTCACTGCCACTGCCACTGCCACTGCCACTGTCACTGTCACTGCGGGATATCTGCATTTGTAGTTTGATGTGATCACTACATGTACAATATTTGGAAATATCTGTATCACAATTAAGATCACATATACAAATAAAATGTACTTACATTAGCAGCTTAAAATGAGAGCTGTATGTTATATGTTAATCCTACAACAATGCAATAGAGAGATATACAGTATGGAACTAAAACTGTTTAGTTAACGCTGGAAAACTAAACCTGCAAAATGTTTTCAATTTTGATCAACATTAGTGAATGTATGCAGCACAAAACATATGTATGTTAACATTGGTGTTCGCTCTGAGTTGGCCTGAGTGCAAGATACATTTCACGAGAAACTACCAGTTTTGGTAGTTTTTACTTGTAATGTATTAACTACTTGCCCTGTTGATAAGAAAATAATACAAACCACAAGATACTTTCTGCCTTTTTATATTGTCACCTCTTACATCTCTCTTGTTTCAATTTCATTCGCATCCAGCATTTTCTCATCATACAAAAGATTTACACAGACACATCAAAATTCATCTATACATTGATTATTATTTAATTGTATTACATATGAATATATAATGATAAAAAATAATACATTTAAAAACTTTTACATACACTTATTGTACACATATTTACTCTAATTGTGTTTGCGTAGAGCATGAGGTGGATCTATTTTGATATCGGGGACTTGGCTACTTCAAAAGTTACAAGTTTTATAAAAAATATAAAAGAAGGAACACAGTTATTATTGTTTCCACCCTAGTATAAGATTCAATAGACAATAGTGTCAGTACTTTAAACGTTGCCAACAAACATACAACCTCAATTGCACGAAATACATGTTAATGGTTGTGTGGATCCCTTAATCCTACTCAAAATTCACAATAAGGACTTGTATATATATATATATAAAAGCTATTTAGAAAATTAAGGCTCGGTTGCATAAAGCCTAGGTAACTATAATCTTGATTATATTATTAGATGTTGTCTAAATTGTTTTTAATTTTCCATTTCATAGCCTTGTGTACTTCTGTTTATATATGGCAACGTCGCATTATCTGTCAAAGTTGTCAAAAGTGAGATTAGAATCACAAATTAGAATTTAACTCCTGAGTTAAATGTTTTTATACAACCGAGCCTTAGTATTTTACTCATTTGAAGAGTTTTAAGGGCACAACTGTATTGATTTTGTTGCTGCATTCAATATTGATACTCAACAATGACATTTGTATATGCAAACATATTTTGTCTTTGGCAACCTCGCAAGATATGCACCACCGGCGCAATAATCAAGAGTATATTTTATAAAAAGAAAAGAAAAGAAAATGCCACAACATCCTGCTTCAGCAGCAAGAGATCCCCGTTATTATTACTATTATATCTCTGAGAGTAGTTACGCTTGCAATAAA
This sequence comes from Lordithon lunulatus, assembly GCA_963942505.1. Classification (NCBI taxonomy): domain Eukaryota; kingdom Metazoa; phylum Arthropoda; class Insecta; order Coleoptera; family Staphylinidae; genus Lordithon; species Lordithon lunulatus. The sequence continues at coordinate 4,900,320 of OZ012675.1, forward strand.
GGTCTCTGGTACATTTTTTGGTGGGGGGAGGTGGGGCGAGTTAAATAGGTGTTGTTAGCAGCACTTCTTCCGCGTTTGCTTGTTCGTTTTGCGCAGGTTCACAGTGTCCGTGTTTGTCACTTGTTGCCTCTCCTTCATCTCCTGTTTGGAGCGCAACACCAGCCGTGTCACGTTCACAAACATCTCCTCCACGTTGATGTTGTCCTTGGCCGACGTTTCGAACAGCGAAATGCCCATCGTTTCGGCGAAGCGCGTCGCGTCCTCCGTCAGCACCACCTTCCGATCGGGTTCATCATTTTTATTACCAACTATTCCAAAAACATAATACGAGTTATTATAGTAATATAACACGGTTGATCAAAAAAAAAGCTCACCCAAAACCCTGTTGACGACATCACAATTCTGCTCGATTTCGTGCAGCCACCTCTTCACGTTTGCAAACGACTCGCCATTTGTCACGTCATAAACCACTATCACGCCGTGTGTGCCTCGGTAGTACCTAAATAGAGGATGAAATTATTATGGGTACAGAAAAATTCGTGTAGAGAAATTTACTCTCAGTTTTTTGCGTTTTAAGGAAAACCGGTAAGAGATAGCTGAAAACATCCAGAAGGTTGTTTGTAGTGCTTGAAATTCTGTATAATAAATCAATTTGAATCATCATTTTAGCTATCAATATAAAAAAGTATGGCCGAAAAACCGTGAAGTGGCTCATAAATCAAATTTACCCTCAGTTTTTTGCGTTTTAAGGGAAAACGGTAAGAGATAGCTGAAAACATACAAAAGTCTGTTTGTAGGGCTTGAAATTCTGTATAACTATGCAATTTGAATCATCAATTTAGCTATCAAAACAAAAAAGTTATGGCCGAAAAACCGTGAAGTGGCCCAAAAATCAAATTTACGCTCAGTTTTCTTCGTTTTGAGGAAAAACGGCAAGAGATAGCTGAAAACATTCAGAAGGTTGTTTGTAAGGCTTGAAATTCTGTATAACTATGCAATTTGAATCATCATTTTAGCTATCAAAAGAAAAAAGTTATGGCCGAAAAACCGTGAAGAGGCTCAAAAATTAAATTTACGCTCAGTTTTTTGTGTTTTAAGGAAAAACGGTAAGAGGTAGCTGAAAACATCCAAAAGTCTGTTTGTAGTGCTTGAAATTCTGTATAACTATGCAATTTGAATCATCATTTTAGCTATCAAAATAAAAAAGTTATGGCCGAAAAACCGTGAAGTGGCTCAAAAATCAAATTTACGCTCAGTTTTTTGCGTTTTGAGGGAAAACGGCAAGAGATAGCTGAAAACATCCAGAAGGCTGTTTGAAGGACTTGAAATTCTGTATAACTATGCAATTTGAATCATCAATTTAGTTATCAAAATAAAAAAGTTATGGCCGAAAAACCGTGAAGTGGCTCAAAAATCAAATTTACGCTCAGTTTTTTGCGTTTTGAGGGAAAACGGCAAGAGATAGCTGAAAACATCCAGAAGGTTGTTTGTAAGGCTTGAAATTCTGTATAACTATGCAATTTGAATCATCAATTTAGTTATCAAAAGAAAAAAGTTATGCCCGTTAAACCGTGAGAGGCTCAAAAATCAAATTTACTCTCAGTTTTTTGCGTTTTGTGGAAAAACGGTAAGAGATAGCTGAAAATATCAAGAAGGTTGTTTGTAGTGCTTGAAATTCTGTATAATAACGCAATTTGAATCATCATTCTAGCTATCAAAACAAAAAAGTTATAGCCGAAAAACCGTGAAGAGGCCCAAAAAATCAAATTTACGCTCAGTTTTCTTCGTTTTGAGGAAAAACGGCAAGAGATAGCTGAAAACATTCAGAAGGCTGTTGGTAGGGCTTGAAATTCTATATATCTATGCAATTGAATAATCATTTTAGCTATTAAAATAAAAAAGTTATGGCCGAAAAACCGTGAAGAGGCTCAAAAATCAAATTTACGCTCAGTTTTTAGCGTTTTGCGGGAAAACGGTAAGAGATAGCTGAAAACATTCAGAATGCTGTTTGTAGTGCTTGAAATGCTGTATAACTATGCAATTTGAATCATCATTTTAGTTATCAAAAGAAAAAAGTGATGGTCGAAAAACCGTGAAGAGGCTCAAAAATCAAATTTACGCTCAGTTTTTTTGCGTTTTGTGGGAAAACTGTAAGAGATAGCTGAAAATATTCAAAGGGCTGTTTGTAGTGCTTGAAATTCTGTATAACAAGCAATTTGAATCATCATTTTAGCTATCAAAAGAAAAAAGTTATGGCAGAAAAACCGTGAAGAGGCTCAAAAATCAAATATACTCTCAGTTTTTTGCGTTTTGTGGAAAAACGGTAAGAGATAGCTGAAAACATTCAGAAGGCTGTTTGTAGGGCTTGAAATTCTGTATAACTATGCAATTTGAATCATCATTTTAGATATCAAAGGAAAAAAGTTATGACCAAAAAACCTTGAAGAGGCTCAAAACTCAAATTTACGCTCAGTTTTTTGCGTTTTAAGGGAAAACGGTAAGAGATAGCTGAAAACATCCAGAAGTCTGTTTGTAGGGCTTGAAATTCTGTATAACTATGTAATTTGAATCATCATTTTAGCTATCAAAATAAAAAAGTTATGGCCAAAAAACCGTGAAGAGGCTCAAAAATTAAATTTACGATCAGTTTTTTGCATTTTGAGGAAAAACGGTAAGAGATAGCTGAAAATATCAAGAAGGTTGTTTGTAGTGCTTGAAATTCTGTATAATAACGCAATTTGAATCATCATTCTAGCTATCAAAAGAAAAAAGTTATAGCCGAAAAACCGTGAAGAGGCTCAAAAATCAAATCTACGCTCAGTTTTTTGTGTTTTGAGGAGAAACGGTAAGAGATAGATTAAAACATCCAAAAAGTTGTCTGTAGAGCTTGAAATTCTGTATAACTAGCAATTTGAATCATCATTTTAGTTATCAAAACAAAAAAGTTATGGATGAAAAACAGTGAACTGGCTCAAAAATCAAATTTACGCTCAGTTTTTTGAGCTTTGAGGAAAAATGGTTAGAGATAGCTGAAAACATCCTCATTTCCCTACATATATTAAGTATTTCTCTGATTGTGAGTAATATTCATTATAATCATTTCCCTGAGTGTCGAAACAAACCAGAGATTTAACAAAAGATGGGTGAAATATAGTCAGAAAAAATATATATATATATATATTATAAATTAATTAATAATAATACACCATGAAAAGGCTCAAGAACTTCATTATTCAAACAGGTTTTTTTGTAGTTTGCAGAAAAATGGTAAGAGGTAGCGGAAACATCTGTCAATAGTTTTAAAAACAAAATCTATATTAACTATCAAGGAGAATTTAAAGCAGAATATAAAATGGTGCACATTTACTACTCAAAATAAACTCAAGTGACACATATAAATATCGTAAGATGTCAATTGACTGTTTAATATTATGATCTACATACGTGCTTGTAATTGTACGGAATCGTTCCTGTCCAGCAGTATCCCATATCTGCAGCTTGACCCGTTGCCCATCAATATTAACAGTGCGTATTTTAAAATCCACCCCAATTGTGGTGATATAACTCCCTGAGAAAGTATTGTCTGCAAACCGCAACAGCAGTGAGCTCTTGCCAACACCTGCAACCACAAAATACAACAGCTGCTTACAAGTATTGGCTGGATTTGAATGGGGTGGCTGATTATATAAGCCGCCGCCGACGTAGCAATATTGATAAGGGGCCACCTACTCACCACTATCACCAATTATGAGCAATTTAAACAAGTGGTCGTACTCCCTCGCCATCTTTATCAGCAACCGGCGCTCTCACCAATCGCACACATTAATGCAGGGCATTTAAGATAGAAGCGATAACGACACACGCAACACGTTATTGTTAATAATTAATAAATTTTACAAAGAATTATTCTGATGGGTTTGACGTTCACGTCACTTAGACAAGTTAGGGTTTTTTGCAGGCGTACCAACTGTAGTCACTAAAAATAACTAGATACGATCTTGGGTTGTTACTTATCCTAACTTATTCTCGCACTATTTTCTCTTGTCATCTCGCCCATTTCGTCAGAACGTTCCCACTCTTTTCAGTATCATCTCTCGCCTCACACTCCTGATCACCCGTATGAAGATGGGCGACAAGTAGTGTCCTTACCTCACGTCCTGTTTTCTCATCAGAAGTGATGATTTCGTAAAATCGTTGAATTTTAGCGTTCAAAGATTTTACGAAATCATCACTTCAGAAACAGGACGTGAGGTAAGAAGAAAGGATAGATACGGACATTAAGAATTGAAAACAGCTGATCCAAACCTGTAATTTGATTAGTTGACGGATGAACAATGACGCGGAAACAGAAAGCATTAAAATTAAATCACAACACAAAAACAATAATAACTCCAATAACACGATTTATGGAATAATTTTTTATTAATTTACATTTATAGGATTATAGGTATTTTAATTTAGGGAATTTATTGCTGCCACTTATGAACTGGCGCCAACTTCACGTCGGTCCCTCAAGAGAAATGATAAATATGAGACTGTTATGACTAATATAAACAAGATTATGTAGCTGAACAACAATAACAAAGCGATGGCACCGTTTCGCAGGAAGAAATCCGGCAAGAGCTTCCCCGTGAAGGTCTGCACACTGGACGCAGAGCTTGAATTCAACTTGGAGGTTTGTAGCTGTACCACCCCCACTGGAAACCCCTCTGAAATGATTTTATTTGTTTGTAGTGGAGGGCTACTGGTAGGGACCTATTCGATCTGGTGTGTCGCACAATTGGGCTGCGGGAGACTTGGTACTTTGGGTTGCAGTACGAGGACTCGAAAGGCTTCATTTCATGGCTGAAACTTGATAAGAAAGGTTTGGAAAATGCAGTTTGTTTGTTGTACAGGGTTTAATTATGTTTGTGTGTTGTGTAGTGCAAGATCAGAGTATACAAAAGGGCAACCAGAGTACTGCTACGTTTATGTTTCTGTGCAAGTTCTACCCGGAGGAAGTGGCAGAGGAGTTGGTGCAGGAGGTGACTCAACATTTATTCTTCCTGCAAGTGAAACAAGCTATTTTGCTGATGGATATTTATTGCCCACCAGAGGCTTCTGTTTTATTAGCTTCATATGCTGTACAAGCAAAGGTATTGTATTGTAATGAATGTTATTAAGAACGATAGTCCTTTTTTTAGCCAAGCTATATACCTAAATATCGTTGCTTATAGAGCAACACCACATTTCTCATTTTGTCTAATCAGCAGAGCTTGTAGACCACTTTTCAATGATTATTTCACTTGCTTATGCCCATATTCACCAACATTCCATAAACTTTATAGGTCCCATAAGCTATTGAATCGATAAATTGATAATGTCATTGTGACAGAATATGCCAAAACAAATGTCAAACACCTTGATTAGCAGTTGTGATTGGAGCTTTGATGACATCTTTTGTTTAATTATTCAGTGTTTGCAATAGAGAAAATCTAAAGTAACTACATTCCATAGATAGTTTATTTTTTGTTGCTATAACAACAAATAGTTATGGGTTCAATAGCTATTGATAGATTTATCGAATGTTGGTGAATATGGGTTATTCACTTGTTTAAGTTCTCCTGAACATTGTACACAATTTAAAACAAGTTAGTTAGATCTGCTGTGAGATTACACACATAAGGAGTGAAAATTAGTATTGCATACTGTTAGATAACAGTATGCAATACTCATTTTCGATTGATTGTGATACATGGTGTCTGTAAGTGACATTATACATATTATTTTATGATATTTGTTGTAGTTTGGTGATTTTGATGAAGACACTTACAAGCCTGGAATGCTAGCCAGTGAGGACTTACTGCCACAACGAGTGATCGATCAGTATCAAATGACTCTTGATATGTGGGAGGAGAGAATACGAGTGTGGTATGCTGACCACAGAGGCATGTCACGTGATGAGGCTGAAATGGAATACCTAAAAATTGCTCAAGACTTGGATATGTATGGAGTCAATTACTTTCCAATTCTGGTAAGTTTCTTCAAACTTCTCTTCTCTCATTCTTTTAAACAAAGATTATTCTCTCTTCACACTTCTCTGTTTACCATTTGTTTAAACAAATGACTCTTAAAATCAAAGATAGAATGAATAGTAGTCACGATTACTAGAATAAATCAATCTTTTTTATAGTTTATTGAAATTACCTGTTGAAATGATGAAGAATCAAAGAATAGTAACAAATCTTATTAAAATGAAAGATTATTCTCTCTTCAAACTCCTCTGTTTACCATTCGTTTAAACAAATGACTCCTATATTCAAAGATAGAAAGAATAGTAGTCACGATTACTAGAATAAATCAATCTTTTTTATTGTTTATTGAAATTACCTGTTGAAATGATGAAAAATCAAAGAATAGTAACAATTATTATTAAAATGAAACATTATTATTTCTTCAAACTAATTTATTTACCACTTCATTTGTTTTAAACAAATGACTGGCATAGTCAAAGATAATTATAGATTAAAATTAGATTATAGGTATAATATATTATTAGATTATAGGCATAATAGTTTTTGTTTATTTGTAGAATAAAAAAGAGACTGAACTGTGGCTGGGTGTGACAGCGCTTGGCTTAAACATCTACGAAAAAGAAAACAAGCTGCAGCCAAAGACTACATTCACATGGTCGGAGATCAGGCACATTAGTTTCGATGACAAGAAGTTCATCATCAAGCCAGTTGACAAGAATAGCCCGAATTTCGTGTTCTTCAGCCAGAAAGTTAGGATGAACAAATTGGTAATTTAGCACATAGCAGGCTTTGTAGTGTGATTCTATTATTTATTTATTCTATTATTATTTGACTTATTTTTATTTCTTCTATTATTATTTGACATATATATTTTCTATTTATTGTAGATTTTAGATTTGTGCATAGGCAATCATGATTTATTCATGAGACGACGTAAACCGGACTCGATGGAGCTGCAACAGATGAAGGCGGCTGCTAAAGAAGAGAAACAGAGGCGGCAGGTGCAGAGAAATAGACTCGCCAGGGAGAAACAGTTGCGAGAGGAGGCAGAGAGGGAACGTGCTAATATGGAACAGAGGCTGTTGCATTATCAGGAGGAAATACGGCTGGCAAATGAGGCTTTGGTAAGCATGTTTGTTACTTTATTCATACTTTAAACTCTTAAAAAATATTATTAGTTCAGTTATTTGAGTAAAATTTACAACTACCACTTTTCAAGTTGTAACTCTTTTACTCTAACAACTTGTATAAAATACAATTTTTAAAATAATATTGTTTTAATTTGGTTTTCTGATTATTACATATTACATGTATTTTCAGTTATGACGAGTAAACCTGAATGACCACTATTTTCAGTTATGACGAGTAAACTTGAATTACCACTATTTTCAGTTATTTGTGAAAAATGTAGACAAAGAAATAATCTACCACTTTTCAAGTTGCAGCTATTTCATTCAAACTACTTATAAATCGATTTTAAAAACTAAAAAACTTTATTATCGTTTTACATCTGAATGGTGCAATACTTACATTCGCTCGTTTTAATTGCAGAGAAGATCGGAGGAAAGTGCGGAGCTTCTAGCTGAGAAAAGCCGCGTCGCTGAAGAGGAAGCAATGCTGCTGAGTGCGAAGGCGACGGAAAAGGAGCAGGAGATCACGAGGATGCGTTTAAATGCAATGAGATCGGAAGAGGAGAAGGTGTGTACTAAATTAATTTGAATGTTGTATGCATACACAGAATGGGCTAGTTTGGTAGTTTCTCTACTATCAATATTTCATTGCACCAGTTTTAGTGTGTTTAGTGTTATTCATATCATCTGAAACCCTCCTGATAGTAAACCTATATTTTTAGGTCAGTTTGGAACGGAAAACAAGGGAGGCGGAGTTTCTCACTGCAAAACTGGTGGAGGAATCAGAGAGGCGTGCCGCGGAGGCTAGTAAACTGAAGGAGGACCTGTTGAGGGCCCGCGCAGCTGAGAAACAGGCCAAAGAGAAGCTGTTGGACTTTATCAGGAGGAGCAATTATACCACAAGTCCAATTTCGGTAAGCAATTGCAATTGCAACTTAAAAAACTGAGCGTAAATTTGATTTTTGAGCCTCTTCACGGTTTTTCGGCCATAACTTTTTTCTTTTGATATCTAAAATGATGATTCAAATTGCTAGTTATACAGAATTTCAAGCACTACAAACAGCCTTCTGAATGTTTTCAGCTATCTCTTACCGTTTTTCCTCAAAACACAAAAAACTGAGAGTAAATTTGATTTTTGAGCCTCTTCACGGTTTTCAGCCATAACTTTTTTCTTTTGATAACCAAAATGATGATTCAAATTGCTTGTTATACAGAATTTCAAGCCCTACAAACAGCCTTCTGGATGTTTTCAGCTATCTCTTACCGTTTTTCCTCAAAACGCAAAAAACTGAGAGTAAATTTAATTTTTGAGCCTCTTCACGGTTTTTCGGCTATAACTTTTTTCTTTTGATAACTAAAATGATGATTCAAATTGCTTGTTAAACAGAATTTCAAGCACTACAAACAGCCTTCTGAATGTTTTCAGCTATCTCTTACCGTTTTTCCTCAAAACACAAAAAACTGAGAGTAAATTTGATTTTTGAGCCTCTTCACGGTTTTTCGGCCACCACAATTTTCTTTTGATATCTAAAATGATGATTCAAATTGCTTGTTATACAGAATTTCAAGCACTACAAACAGCCTTCTGAATGTTTTCAACTATCTCTTACCGTTTTCCCTCAAAACGCAAAAAACTGAGAGTACATTTGATTTTTGAGCCTCTTCACGGTTTTTCGGCCATAACTTTTTTCTTTTGATAACTAAAATGATGATTCAAATTGCATAGTTATACAGAATTTCAAGCACTACAAACAGCCTTCTGAATGTTTTCAGCTATCTCTTACCGTTTTTCCTCAAAACGCAAAAAACTGAGCGTAAATTTGATTTTTGAGCCTCTTCACGGTTTTTCGGCCATAACTTTTTTCTTTTGATATCTAAAATGATGATTCAAATTGCATAGTTATACAGAATTTCAAGCACTACAAACAGCCTTCTGAATATTTTCAGCTATCTCTTACCGTTTTTCCTCAAAACGCAAAAAACTGAGAGTACATTTGATTTTTGAGCCTCTTCACGGTTTTTCGGCCACAACTATTTTCTTTTGATATCTAAAATGATGATTCAAATTGCCTGTTATACAGAATTTCAAGCACTACAAACAGCCTTTCGGATGTTTTCAGCTACCTCTTACCGTTTTTCCTCAAAACGCAAAAAACTGAGTGTAAATTTGATTTTTGAGCCTCTTCACGGTTTTTCGGCCACAACTATTTTTTTTTGATATCTAAAATGATGATTCAAATTGCTAGTTATACAGAATTTCAAGCCCTACAAACAGCCTTCTGGATGTTTTCAGCTATCTCTTACCGTTTTTCCTCAAAACGCAAAAAACTGAGCGTAAATTTGATTTTTGAGCCTCTTCACGGTTTTTCGGCCATAGCTTTTTTCTTTTGATAGCTAAAATGATTATTCAAATTGCTTGTTATACAAAATTTCAAGCACTACAAACAGCCTTCTGAATATTTTCAGCTATCTCTTACCGTTTTTCCTCAAAACGCAAAAAACTGAGAGTACATTTGATTTTTGAGCCTCTTCACGGTTTTTCGGCCACAACTATTTTCTTTTGATATCTAAAATGATGATTCAAATTGCCTGTTATACAGAATTTCAAGCACTACAAACAGCCTTTCGGATGTTTTCAGCTATCTCTTACCGTTTTTCCTCAAAACGCAAAAAACTGAGTGTAAATTTGATTTTTGAGCCTCTTCACGGTTTTTCGGCCATAACATAAGGGGTTCAGCTTAATATAAATGTTCATTTCTCATTTTCAGAGTGTTAGCAGCTTGTACTCCGCACCGCTCAGTCCCCAAATTCCTCAGGATCTTCCATTGCTTGAGCCGGAGCCTACGTGCACCTCTCCAGATCTCAACCTGAACATCACAGCGTACGACCTGCTCAACAACGCCGACGCCGATCAACTCTCTTTGGAGATAGAAAAAGAAAGGTAAGTCAAAATTTTGTTTCTCAAAAAAAAAAACTTTTTGGAGATAGGAAAAGAAAGGTGTAATACTCTTGTTTCTCAAAAAAAAACTCTCTTTGGAGATAGAAAAAGAAAGGTATGTAAAAATCTTGTTTCTCAAAAAAAAAACTCTTTGGAGATAGGAAAAGAAAGGTGTAATACTCTTGTTTCTCAAAAAAAAAAAAACTCTTTGGAGATAGAAAAAGAAAGGTATGTAATACTCTTGTTTCTAAAAAAAATTGATTCAATTTGGTTCGATTCGTTATTTTATCTTTCTTTGTGAATAATGTATCAATTATTCATTTGCTTTATGACAAAACCAATGTGCTGGCATAAATATCTTAACTGTCACTAATTTTAATCTTGCAGGGAGGAGTATCTTGTGAAGTCCAAACACCTGCAGCACCAGCTGCGCGAACTGCGCACCGAAATCGCCGTCCTGAAGGTGGGCGACAAGCAGAACGACCACCTGGACAAGCTGCACGAGCAGCAGGTGCAGCTGGGCGAGAACAAGTATTCGACGTTGCGGAAGAGCAAGTCGGGCTCGACCAAGTCGCGAGTGGCCTTTTTTGAGGACCTGTAGCGGACAATTTTATCTTTCTGTACATAGAAGTTTTATCGGTTATGACGTAAAAAAGAAAGGCTGTAAGATATACTATTTGTGGATATACAACGCCACTGCGCATGCGCTATTCTTGTTGATAGCTCATAAAAAACACTGTATTTTAAAACTACGACTGTATTCGTTCCGAAAGTGCACGCCGCGTTTGTTTATCATTCGGGAGCTGTTTTGGGCTGGTCGTAGCTGGCTTCGAGCAGCCCGGAACGATAAACGAATGTCGAAAGTAGTTCGAACAGTTCCCTGTACAGTTAACACTAGTATAAATCCACCTTTATGTGGTAATATGGAACAAACGCTTCATAAATGCGCAGTCGTTAGAAATTCTACTTGAGCTGAACAAGACAACTAGTATTTATCTCTTTTTTTTAATGATTTGTGGTCAATATAGGCAGCTGTACTCCAGATATAACACTAACAAAACCGTCGTACGCATGCGCATTTTTTGCAACGCATGCGCTTTGTTTGCAACGCATGCGCATTGTTTGCGACACATGCGCATTGGTGCGACGCATGCGCATTGTTTGCGACGCATGCGTATATATGAATTTATGCCATGCGTACGTGCAATATCATTACAATTTGTAGTGTGATCATCCTAGTAGATAGTTGAATGGTCATTTCAATCATCCACTCTGGAATAAAATTAATTTGATGGCGCGCAGTATTACGGATAGTTGCCACAGTTACAAACATTTGGGCCACTGAGTGAAACGTTCCTTCTAGGTAACACACTCACCCCACCAATATACCCTGCATACAAGTTTCAGGATCTTGAAGGATGAGGAGGCGCCAATACTAGCCACATTAACTCTCCTCTGGTACCAGCGTGCAAAATTCACCCTTAAATGAATGTGCAATATTCAATGCGCATGCGTACACTACTTGAAACTAAGTTTATTTGGATAACCCGCCACAAATTTAGTCGTATAACATGTGCCTTATAATCCTGCATACACTGTACGTACACGCACCGTTTATTTGCAACGCACTGTACAAAAAAAAACATGTATCACATTTGTACGTTTCGAACAAATTTATAAAAAAAAAACCTTATTTTTTAAGACTGCTGTTTCAATTGTAAACACCAGTGCTCAACACGGCGTGATCAAGGATTTTGAGGTAGGTGCTGTGCGTGAGGTCACGCAACTCCTCACTTTTGGCCGCGATGTCCTCCTCGCTCCTGCTCAGCTGCACGTCGATGTGCGAGCTGAGGGAAGCCTGCGACTGGCAGATGCGAGCTAGCTGCAGCAGTAGTTGTACGATGTCTTCGGATAGGGGTGGGAATGCCACGCTGATGCGCACTAGAGCGGGGAGGACCGGTTTGAATAGCCGGATTCGTTGCAACGATGAAATACCTAGGGGGAAAAAATGTGCTCAAATAGGTCACTTTTGGCAGATTGAGGTTCAAAATGTAAAAATAATATTGATGAAAAACGCTTGTTTTCATGAATTGGCGAAAGTAGTCTAATATCGTCGATATCTTCAAAACTCTGCGAGATATCGAAAAATTATTTATTAAATGAATTATCCGTATTGAATTTCCCTATAAATTTGTATTATAAATCAAACTTCTAACTTTTGTATTAAAAGAAATACAAATGAAAAACGTGTGGTTTAAATAATTGATAACAGTCGCCTAATATCGTCCATATCTTCAAAACTGTGCGAGATACCGAAAAATACTTTATTAGATTAATTGTCCGTCTTGAATTTCTCCGTAAATTTGTTTTATAAATCAAACTTCTAACTTTTGTATTAAAAGAAATACAGATGAAAAACGTGTGATTTAAATAATTGACGATAGTCGCCTAATATCGTCCATATCTTCAAAACTGTGCGAGATACCGAAAAATACTTTATTAAATTAATTGTCCGTCTTGAATTTCTCTATAAATTTGTATTATAAACCAATATTCTAACTTTTATATTAAAAAAAATATTGATGAAAAACTTACTGCCTAGTAAAGCGTAGAGCAGATTCAATGCCAGAACGCACAGATTGAGGCTTTTGGGCAGCGCGAATTGAACGCTGAGGTGCGATAGGAGCTGGATAGCGAAGACTTGCTTGTTGAGGCTCGGCTGTTGCATCAGTTCTTGCAGGAAGTCCAGACAAATGTGCATTGAGGGTACGCCTTTTACGGTGACCTCGAGAAGTTCAGCGGGGTATCCCTAAACAAATACAAAAATCTATACAAATTCGCAACATACATACTAATAAACATATTGCTGTGACTTTATTCTTATAATATTTTATCGTATTTAGGCTAAAAATGATATTTTTTTTAATAAATTGACGATAAGTCCAAAAAAATATTTTTCAAAATTGTTGGATTTTAATCAAAGTTTGTATAATCCCGTAATATTTTATTACAAACAATTTATTTTAATAAAGTTTTGTTGAATTTTGTTTAGAAAATGCAGTTTACCTGCAACGCTTTAGCCAAAAAACGCCAATTTGTTTCCAGCGTATTTTTGATGAAACAAATTCAAAAATCGCTAAAAATTTGCAACATACATATCAATAAACATATTGCAGTTACTTTATTGTGATAATATTTTGTCGTATTTTGGCTCAAAATTATATTTTTTTAAAGAAATTGACGATCAGTTCAAAAAAATATTTTTCAAAATTGTTGGATTTTAATCAAACTTTGTATAAGCCCGTAATATTTTATTACAAACAATTTATTTTAATAAAATTTTGATGAATTTTGTTTAGAAAATGCAGTTTACCTGCAACGCTTTTAGCCAAAAAAACGCCAATTTGTTTTCAACGTATTTTTGACGAAACAAAAACAAAAATCTATACAAATTCGCAACATACATACTAATAAACATATTGCTATTATACTTTTTTTAAGAAATTGACGATAAGTCCAAAAAAATATTTTTCAAAATTGTTGGATTTTAATCAAAGTTTGTATAAGCCCGTAATATTTTATTACAAACAATTTATTTTAATATAATTTTGTTGAATTTTGTTTAGAAAATGCAGTTTACCTGCAACGTTTTTAGCCAAAAAAAAAACGCCAATTTGTTTCCAACGTATTTTTGACGAAGCAAATTAAAAAATCGCTACAAATTTGCAACAAACATACTACTAAACATATTGCAGTTACTTTATTGTGATAATATTTTGTCGTATTTTGGCTCAAAATTATATTTATTTGGACAAATTGACGATAAGTCCAAAAAAATATTTTTCAAAATTGTTGAATTTTAATCAAAGTTTGTATAAGCCCGTAATATTTTATTACAAACAATTTATTTTAATAAAATTTTGTGGAATTTTGTTTAGAAAATGCAGTTTACCTGCAACGCTTTTAGCCAAAAAAACGCCAATTTGTTTCCAGCGTATTTTTGACGAAACAAATTCAAAAATCGCTAAAAATTTGCAACATACATACTAATAAACATATTGCAGTTACTTTATTGAGATAATATTTTGTCGTATTTTGGCTCGAAATTATAATTTTTTGAACAAATTGACGATCAGTCCAAAAAAATATTTATCAAAATTGTTGGATTTGAATCAAAGTTTGTATAAGCCCGTAATATTTTATTACAAACAATTTATTTTAATAAAATTTTGTTGAATTTTGTTTAGAAAATGCAGTTTACCTGCAACGCTTTTAGCCAAAAAACGTCATTTTGTTTCCAGCGTATTTTTGACGAAACAAATTCAAAAATCGCTACAAATTTGCAACAAACATACTACTAAACATATTGCAGTTACTTTATTGTGATAATATTTTGTCGTATTTTGGCTCAAAATTATATTTTTTTAAACAAATTGACGATCAGTCCAAAAAAATATTTTTCAAAATTGTTGGATTTTAATCAAAGTT